>CM077097.1:71838765-72438765 GCA_039513925.1 Platanthera zijinensis
TACCTGTTTATATATTATTGCTAGTCTAGTTCCTCATCAATCTACTTTTTGTTTATTCTTCTCCACATCTATGTCCCTTTCCCTCTCTTCCTCCCCGCTCGGTGCCTAGGAACCATGGGGGATGGGGCGAGGATGATAGGGCTTAGTCTTTTAGACTAATGGTTTTCGAACCACATCATTTTAGGGGACCGTGGAGCCCAATATGGAGGAGCAGCCTCGGAGGTCGACACGCTTGGAGATGGGGCAGTCTAGTACTGGAGTTCAGACAGCTGGGACTGTGAGTCCCAACCGCTAGTAGTTTATTAGTTTTGCTTCTGCTTGAGAGACTTTTGTAGTGAGGATTTAATGTATTGGGCATGAGCCTGTTTTCAGTACTTTATTATTCTATGGACTCTCCCTTCGTGGAGATATTTACTATGATATGTGATTCCTGTGGACTTGCTCTATACTATATTTTGCTACTGTTGTGATCAAATCGGCCGGCAGGATCGGCGTGTTGTAATGGCGACCTTCCCGGGTGTGAAGGTGTCACCGCAAAGCGGCGGTTCTAGGCCTAAGACCCACGGGATTTAAAAAGAAAAAAAAGGGGGTCTTACACCCAGTACTAAGGCATTTAACTCTGCAGAATTCTTTTTGACACCGTGTATCCAATGCAGTCGACAAATTATATAAGATCTTTTATACAATATAGTCAATGCAATCGACAAATTATTTAAGGACTTACATATGATGCAGTCGACAAATTATATAAATCTTTAAGTCGATGTAGTCGATAAATGACTTAGCTTGAAACTGATGCATTCGAACTTTTCTTTAGCCTTGCAGTCGATGCACTCGATATTTTTTATGAAGCTTTTGTCGATGCGGTCAACAAAACACTTAGATTTTAGCTTATGCACCGATATTTAGCCTAGATAAATTTGAGCTCCTGCCTTTGAATTTTTTTATCCTTAGTAACCTTCCTCATGATAATGGCCTGTCTAATATTGGATTAAGTCATATGTCAACATGAGTTTTGCACCTTGAGGGGTTATAAGGGCAAAACCTTGTTTGGGTTACCATAAGCCTAACACTACATTAGTCATGTACTTCTGTTAATCCTGTCAAAACAAACCTAAAATACACTTAAAATTCAAAATGTTTATTGTCATCTTGAGGCCTTCAAATCAGGAATCTTATGGATAATATTCTCAACATTAACATAATTGTAAATTAGCTTCACGTGATGCCATTTGACTTAGCCGATCTTTCTGTCTAAATATAAGCTCAACACGGCGCTATCGTCGTGTGTTGTTTATTAACACGACATAATTAGACTTAGTCAATCTTTCTGTCTGAATATAAGCTTAACACGGCATTAGCGTCATGTGTTGTCTATCAACACGATGTTTTTTATTCTTATTTGACCTATCAGCTTCTTCTGTCAAGGTGAAGACATCATACAATGTCATCTTCCTTAGAGCATTATCTTGTACTATTGTGAAGTTATGGTGTTGTGTGTTGTCCATTGACATGACACTTTAAAATTAGAATTATTATTATTCTTCTGTCGAGACTTTTCTCAATGATAGTATCATGTGTTGTTCATTATCCCTATGATTTTTAACTTATCCTTAACACAACGCTATTGCGAGTGCTGAGTATTAATACGATAATATTCTTTGCTCATCATGACAAGTCTATACTTGCGCCATGTTCTTGCTCTATGGAGTTGCGGAGTCATGTAATGATCATTTACACGATGCATATGTAGTTAGAAATTTTTTGTTGTGGTTGCCAAGCAGATCCTGTGTGTCTTCACAATGCTATTATGAATGAATGTGTCGCTATTTCTACTTCACTTGATGCTTCTACAGTTTGACAAATTTTGTGAAGTGGTTAAATTTTCTTTTGGTCTATACTATTCTCCTATCTCATTTTAAATTTATTTATATGAAACTAAATTCTCCATGCACATGCTAAGTCAGATTATTAATAAATATAACATGTACTTATCATTGACTTGAGGACTTCTTCAAATATAAAATATTGTGGGCAATGTACCAACAAATTTCCCCCTATTTGAAGAGGTCAGAACCCCAATTCTGATGCAGGCCCAAGGTTTCGACGGATTAAACAACGCGTTCTTAGGTTTGGTAATTAAAATAAATACATCGCGTGCAGTTTCTTTAAATAACACTATCGATTACTCAAGCAATAAACGACATAATTTTCAACATCAAACAACACAAAGGGTCGCTACCCCTTATAGAGATTGAACAAGGGATATATGCCAGTGTTCGCTCAAGCGAAAAGGACCTACCCAATCCGGACAATTAGCAATTCAAATTAAAATTATATGCAAACATTCACAATTTCAATAAGAGAAAATCCTGACTAAAATAGTGATTTAAATGATGTCCAAATCGATCCCAAATTAATTTAAAATGAGGTGAACCAAATCACATGAACTCGAGGAGAAATAGAGGATAATGAATTCGATTTCTTCTAGCATTCACGAGATCTACCCGCTCCGATTAATAGAAAATTTTGGAATAAAACACGCTAAAATTCATATTTATTATAGCATAATATTCAATATAAATAATGACGGATTACTAAACTAGCCTTCTATTCCACCAAAATGTCACAATAATAAGAAGAACACACAAGAGATGGTTAGAGAACTTGTTACCAAAATCCAAAGAAATATCCGTCCACAAAGATGAGTGGAGGAAGCACTCACGGTGGTGGTTGAGTCTATCTCCACACGAGTCCATGGATCTGCACCGAATGATGAAGACGCGGCCGTTCTTCTTCCTTTTTGTAAAACCCTTGGAGAGAAGGAAACTTTGTGGCCGAAATTTTGGAAGGGAAAGAGAGGGTGGTGGCTAGGAGGTTGGCCGAAATTCTCTGAGTAGAAGGAATGAGATGTAGAGGTGGGGACTCTCACAAAGTAGAGGAGGGGGAGGGAAAGGAGAGGGTGGCCGAACCACCAAGAGGGGGAGAGGAGGAGGAGGATGGCTAATAGAGGGCAAGAGAAAGTGGGGGCCAAATTCTGCCTAAGGGGGAAGAGAGAGGTAAGGGGGAATTCAAAGTTTCAATTTTTAATTCTTCACTACTAAATTCTTCATAACCATGGCTATATATAGCCTATACCACTCCATCTCCTCCATTCAAAATTCAAAATGAAACTATGATTATTATATGCATCCATCATTGCATGAATTAAAAATAATACAACATGATGGTTATATGCACCCATCATAATACATGAAATAAAAATACATGAAATAAACTCTTAAAATAAAATTGTTTAAAAATAAAATTGCTAAAAATATATATTTATAATTATTTAATTTATAATTATATATTTTTATATAATGACGGCAGCGAACGTCATGCAAAACATGTAGCGGCGATAGTGAAGGGCATCGTGGTAGAACCCCGTCCTCGAGCTTACGGCAACGATCATCCCAATCCACGAACTCTCTATGACGGGAATCAACAGCCTCATAAGCATCGTCACCATCAATCCTCCCCCACTCAAAATTACTCATCACCGATGTGTGGCCCACGAGGGGAGAAAAGTCAAAAGCAGCAGCAACATGGGGCAAATTTTGGCCCGCTATCCTTGTCATAGTATCATGAATATCCATCAGCACAGAGAACCGTTTGGCAAAGAAATAACAAGACTTCAGAGGAAACTCGAAAGGGTGTCAAGCAAAAGAAATAAAACTTGAATCTTACCATCCAATTCAAGAACCAAGCAGTCCATGTGGAAATTAAATACGGCAACACTAACACTCCCCACCTAAGAGAACATTTAGTGGGAGGAAGAAACGACAAAGAAAGCCACTCAGGTGGAAAAGAGACGTACAGTAAAAAGTCCGAAAACTTGAAATAAAGTGAAACACTCTGTGCTATATAAAAATCTAAAATAAAAGCATGCAATTTGACATTCTTCATAATCATGGATGGATCGGCAATCCTACGTATTAATTTATTAACGGAGCCAGAAGGCATCCGCTCGGGGACTTACCAAACTAAACCCAAATCACTAAATATAATGTCGGACGGTCTCGAAAAGGAATGGAAGTGTGTGAGACATAACTTAAAATGAAAGCCTAACGACTTAGATAAATGAGGAGAGAATCCATGTGCTACATGACTAGAACCAAACGCGGAGGATAAGGGGTTAAGTCAGGTGGCACGGGAGCCTTATAATTAGAGATGATTTTAATGGGCTCTAAATTCGCAGTTTTAATTTTATATTTTAAATACTCACACTTGACATGAAGATATGCCAAGGAGAACCGCTCATCATGAAAAATAGAGTTCGATGCTCCCGGATGTGACAGGATGTTCAAGCGATACAACTCAAGGGGTCTTTCTATAGTCACTAACGTATGGAAATGAGGGTCATCAAAAGGCGGTGGTTAAATGCGTGCGACCGGGTGTGGTATATAAGTATGTATAGGGGACACCACATCCAGAGGCACAATTGCTAAAGAATCAGAATCATTCGTAGTCGAGGACAGAACCATAGAGGGACACGCTAAAAATGAACTATCAAAGATTACCCGTAGTAAGATCTACGAGGTGGTGAAAAGACCAAATACTAATGCACTGAACCTAGTAATATCTATATGTTGAGACAATGCCAATGTAGGAACTAATAAAGTGGGCATCATATAAAAACTCAGAATCGGTCTACCGATTCCATGTCCTAAAAAGTGAACTAATGTGGGCAAATAATCAGGAGGAAGGGTCGGCAAAATCAAACCCGGGATAACATCCAAATCAGTATAAATTGCACCCAACGGTGATATGATCAAAGAACTCTCATCCGGGTGTAAAACCAAAGAATCATCCAAAGGTACCCCTCCCTCAGGTGGTAAATCGTCCACAATAACACTAGGACATCCTCACTCTCAGGCTCCTCTGACAACTCGGATATAATCTCCGTAGGTGCAATTATAGAATCTATCACGATGGGGATCATATCCTGGAGAGGGAACTCAATACTAGGGTAGTCAGACACATCGTTAGTAGGGCAAGTAATAGGCAACGAAATACTCTCACAGATCAGAATGTAATCATCTCATACATAACCTTATAAATCACTAGGGATTCTCTCACTATCAGAATAATAAGACTCGTCGGGCACTATCGTACGTGAAGGAATACTCTCACCTAGCTGGTCAACTTCAGAATCCATAGATACTATATCCACATTAAAATCCTTAGAGGTATCGGTCACAATCTCAAGGGGCTTAGACGTCGAGGCTAAAGAAGACAAAGCTCTAGTAGTAACATCTTTGGAGTCTAAGACATATGATCTATTAGGACTGGTTTCCCTAAAGGTGGGACTAGGCACACTAAGGTCAGGCCGACCTTTTGGAAGAACTAATCTAGCGTTAGGTTTATAATCATTCCTATATGCAGGTATGGGATTAGCGCCATAACGATACTCACTCACTGGCTTCGTGTTAGTTGTGCGGAGATAGGCGGGATCAAATTGATCTGAGAGTAGGCTACTTATTGCCCGCCAAGTATGTTTGTAACTACCAACACGGCGCTCTTTATTTAACCAAAATACCTGGGCTTGACCTATTAACCGCTCTTGGGCGATGTTAACCTTTTGGTGGTTGTCCCATTCGTTACAATCAAAATAAAGTTCTACCCACTTAAGCAAGTCCCTAAAATTTTGAGAATTCCCATAACCATCAATCATGGGTATATCACTCCTAGTGCGAGGAATAGTGTGGGGACGGTTGGCATTCCTAGGGTATGATGGCAAGGCTGGGGTAGGCATTAGTTGCCTACTCAAGTCCAAAATCTCATCCACTACGGGTGAATAAACTGACTTCCTAACGTTTGACATGGAATCAGAAGATTTTAATCAAGAAACAATAACGTCATAGGCCATATCAGTGAGAACTTGTGGAAAATCTACCCGGATTTTGTGTACAAACATTGAAAAAAGAACCTGACCCACTAAACTCTAGGAAAGACAAAATTGTTCCCTCTTAGCAACTAGGGTAACAAATAAATGATTTTTAATTTCTTGCTGAAAAATATTATGAAGATTATTAAATAATGTTTTTTATTTTTTTTGCAGAAAAGTAAAAATATAGGCCGCTATTTGCAGACCAAAAATTAAAAAAATTGTTTTGTTATTTTGGAAAAGACACGTGCAAGTGTGTGTCGACATACTAATAAAAGGGGGAGGGTGCCAATTAGGAAATTTACGTGAACCTCCCTCTGATACCAAATTGATGTCGGCCCATGGTTTCGACGGATTAAACTACGCGTTCTTAGGTTCGGTAATTAAAATAGATACGTCGCGTACGGTTTCTCTAATTAACACTATCGATTACTCAAGCAATTAATGACATAATTTTCAACATCAAACAACACAAAGGGTCACTACCCCTTATAGAGATTGAACAAGGGCTATATGTCAATGTTCGCTCAAGCGAAAAGGACCTACCCAATCCGGACAATTAGCAATTCAAATTAAAATTATACGCAAACATTCACAATCCCAATAAGAGAATATCAGGACTAAAATAGTGATTTAAATGAAGTCCAAATCGATCCCAAATTAATTTAAAATGAGGTGAACCAAATTACATGAACTCGAGGAGAAATCAAGGATAATGAATCATATTTTTTTCAAGCGTTCACGAGATCTACCGCTCCTATTTATATGAAAATATTCGGAAGAAAAACACTCTAAAAATTCAGATTTATTATAGCAAAATATTCAATATAAATCACGACGGATTACTAGCCTTCTATTCCACCAAAATCTCATAATAATAACAAGAACACATAGGAGATGGTTAGAGAACTCGTTATCCCAAATCCCAAGAAAGATTCGTCAACAATGATGAGTGGAGGAAGCACTCACGATGGTGGTTGAGTCTATCTCCACGCGAGTCCACAGATCTCCACCGGACGATGAAGACGCGAAACATTCTTCTTCATTTATGCAAAACCCTTAGAGAGAGGGAAACTTGGTGGCCGAAATTTTGGAAGGGAAAAGAGAGGGTGGTGGCTAGGAGGTTGGCCGAAATTCTTAGAGTAGAAGGAAGGAGAGGTAGAGGTGGGGACTCTCATAAAGAGGAGGAGGGGGAGGGGAGGGAGAGGGTGGCTGAACCACCAAGAGGGGGGAGAGGAGGCCGACGACCAATAGAGGGAAATAGAAAGAGGGGGCCGAATTTTGCTAAAGGGGGAAGAGAGAGATAAGGGGAAATTCAAATTTTGAATTCAAAGTTTCAATTTTTCATTCTTCACTACTAAATTCTTCATAATCATGGTTATATATAGCTTACACCACTCCATCTCCTCCATTCAAAATTCAAAATGAAACTATGATGGTTATATGCTCCCATCATTACATGAAATAAAAATAATACAACATGATGGTTATATGCACCCATCATAATACATGAAATAAAAATACATGAAATAAATTCTTAAAATAAAATTGCTAAAAATATATAATTATAATTATTTAATTTATAATTATATATTTTTATATAATGGCGGAGGCTAACGTCATACAAAACATGTAGCGGCGATGCCGAAGGGCGATGTGGTAGAACCCCGTCCTCGAGCTTACGGCAACGATCATCTCAATCCACGAACTCTCTATGACGGGAATCAACGGCCGCATCAGCATCGTCGCCATCAATCCTCCCCCACTCAAAATTACTCATCACCGATGTATGGCCCGTGAGGGGAGAAAAGTCAAAACCAGCAGCAACATGGGGCAAATCTGGCCCCGCTATCCATGTCATAGTAGCATGAACATTTATCAGCACAGAGAACCGTTTGGCAAAGAAACAACAAGAATTCCGAGGAAACTCGAAAGGGTGTCAAGCAAAAGAAATAAAATTTGAATCTTACCATCTGATTCAAGAACCAAGGATTCCACGTGAAAATTAAATACGGCAACACTAACACTACCAAACCTAAGAGAACATTTAGTGGGAGGAAGAAATAATGGAGAAAGCAACTCAGGTGGAACAGATACGTACATTAAAAAGTCTGGAAACTTGAAATAAAGTGAAACACTCTGTGCTATATAAAAATCTGAAATAAAAGCATGCAATCTGACGTTCTTCATAATCATTGATGGGTTGGCATTCCTACATATTAATTAATTAACAGAGCCAGAAGGCATCCGCTTGGGGACTGACCAGACTAAACCCAAATCACTAAATATTGCGTCGGATGGTCTCGGAAAGGCGTGGAAGTGTGTGTGACATAACTTAAAATGAAACACTAACGTCCTACATACATGAGGAGAGAATCCATATGCTACATGACTAGACCCAAATGCGAAGGATAAGGGGGTTAAGTAAGGTGGCACGGGAGCCTTGTAATCCGAGATGATTTTAATGGGCTCCAAATTCACAGTTTTAATTTTATATTTTAAATACTTATGCTTGGCATGAAGATATGTCAAAGAGAACCACTCATCATGAAAAATAGAGTTGGACGCTCCTGGATGTGACAAGATGTGCGAGCGATACAACTCAAGGGGCCTTTCTATAGTCACTAATGTATAGAAATGAGGGTCATTAAAAGGCGGTGGGTAAATGTGTGCGACCGGGTGTAGTATATAAGTATGTATATGGGACACCACATTCAGAGGCACAATTGCTAAAGAATCAGAATCAGTCGTAGTCAAGGACAGAACCGTAGACGGCCACGCTGAAAAATGAACTGTCAAAGATGACGCGTAGTCAAATCTATGAGGTGCGGTGAAAAGACAAAATACTAATGCGCTTAACCTAGTAATATATATACGCTGAGACAACGCCAAAGTAGGAACTAATAAAGTGGGCTTCACACAAAAACTAAGACTCAGACTACCGATTCCACGTCCTAAAAAGTCAACTAATGTGGGAAAATAATCAGGAGGAAGGGTCGGAAAAATCAAACCCGGGATAACATCCAAATCAGTATAAATTGCACCCAATGGTGATATCATCAAAGAACTCTCATCCGGGTGTACAACCAAAGAATCGTCCAAAGGTACCCCTCCCTTAGGTGGTAAATCATCCATAATAACACTAGGGACATCCTCACTCTCAGGCTCCTCTGACAACTCAGATATAATCTCAGTAGGTGAAATCGTAGGGTCTATCATGATGGGGATCGTATCCTTAAGAGGTAACTTAATACTAGGGTGATCAGACACATCGTTAGTAGGGCAAGTAATGCGGAACGAAATGCTCTCATAGATTGGAATTTAATCATCCCATACATCGCCTTCTAAATCACTAGGGATTCCCACACTGTCAGAATCATCAGACTCAACGGGCACTATCGTACGTGAAGGAATACTCTCACCTAGCTGGTCAACTTTTGAATCTATAGATACTATATCCACATCAGAATCCTCAGATGTATCGGTCACAATATCAAGGGGCTTAGACGTCGAGGCTAAAGGAGACAAAGCTCTAATAGTAACATCTTTGGAGTCCAATATATATGATCTATTAGGAATGGTTTCCCTAAAGGTGGGAGTAGGCACACTAAGGGCAGGCCGACCTTTTGGGGGAACTAATCTAGCGTTAGGTTTATAATCAATCCTATTTGCAGGTATGGGACTAGCGTCATAACGATACTCACTCTCAGGCATGGTGTTAGTAGTGCGGAGATAGGCGGGATCAAATTGATCTAAGAGTAGGTTACTCATTGCCTGCCAAGTATGTTTGTAACTACCAACACGGCGCTCTTCGTTTAACCAAAATACCTGGGCTTGACCTATTAACTGCTCTCGGGTGATTTTAACCTTTTGGTGGTCGTCCCATTCGTTACAATCAAAATAAAGTTCTACCCACTTAAGTCAGTCCCTAAAATTTTGAGAATTCCCATAACCATCAAATGCTGGTATGTCACTCCTAGTGCGAGGAATAGTGTGGGGACGGTTGGCATTTCTAGGGTATGACTGCAAGGCTGGGTTCGGCATTTGTTGCCTACTCAAGTCCAAAATCTCATCCACTACGGGTGAATAAACTGACTTCCTAACGTTCGACATGGAATCAGAAGATTTTAATCGGGAAACATTAACGTCATAGGCCATATCAGTGAGAACTGGTGGAAAATCTACCCGGATTTTGTGCACAAACATTGAAAAAAGAACCTGTCCCACTAAACTCTAGGAAAGAATGAATTGTTCCCGCTTAGCAATTAGGGTAATAAATAAATGATTTTTATTTTCTTGCTGAAAATATTATGAAGATTATTAAATATATTTTTTTCTTTTTTTGCAGAAAAATAAAAATATAGGTCGCATTTGCAGACCAAAAATTAAAATTTTTGTTTTATTATTTTGGCAATGACACGTGCAAGTGCGTGTCAGCATACTAATAAAAGGGGGAGGGTGCCAATTAGGAAATTTACATAAACCTCCCTCTGATACCAAATTGATGCAGGCTCATGGTTTCGACGGATTAAACAACGCGTTCTTAGGTTCGGTAATTAAAATAAATACATCGCGTGCAGTTTCTCTAATTAACACTATCGATTACTCAAGCAATTAACAACAAAATTTTCAACATCAAACAACACAAAGGGTCGCTACCCCTTATAGAGATTGAACAAGGGCTATATGCCAATGTTCGCTCAAGCGAAAAGGACGTACCCGATCCGGACAATTAGCAATTCTAAAAAAAATTATATGCAAACATTCACAATTCCAATAAGAGAAAATCCGGACTAAAATAGCGATTTAAATGAAGTACAAATCGATCCCAAATTAATTTAAAATGAGGTGAACCAAATCACATGAACTCGAGGAGAAATCAAGTATAATGAATTCGATTTCTTCTTGCATTCACGAGATCTACCCGCTCCGATTTATATGAAAATATTTGGAAGAAGAACACGCTAAAAATTCAGATTTATTATAGCAGAATATTCAATATAAATCAGGACGGATTACTAGCCTTCTATTCCACCAAAATCTCACAATAATAAGAAGAACACACAAGAGATGGTTAGATAACTCATTAGTCAAATCCCAAGAAAGATCCGTCAATAAAGATGAGTGGAGGAAGCACTCACGACGGTGGTTGAGTATATCTCCACGCGAGTCCACAGATCTGCACCGGACGATGAAGACGCGAGCCATTATTTTTCATTTATGCAAAACCCTTGGAGAGAGGGAATCTTGGTGGCCGAAATTTTGGAAGGGAAAAGAGAGGGTGGTGGCTAGGAGGTTGGCCGAAATTCTTGGAGTAAAAGGAAGGAGAGGTAGAGGTGGGGACTCTCACAAAGAGGAGGAGGGGGAGGGGAAGGAGAGGGTGGCCGAACCACCAAGAGGGGGGAGAGGAGGAGGCCGGAGGCCAATAGAGGGCAAGAGAAAGAGGGGGCTGAATTTTGCCGAAGGGGGAAGAGAGAGGTAAGGGGGAAATTCAAATTTTGAATTCAAAGTTTCAATTTTTAATTCTTCACTACTAAATTCTTCATAATCATTGCTATATATAGCTTACACCACTCCATCTCCTCCATTCAAAATTCAAAAATAAAACTATGATGGTTATATGCTCCCATCATTACATGAAATAAAAATAATAAACCATGATGGTTATATGCACCCATCATAATACATGAAATAAAAATACATGAAATAAACTCTTAAAATAAAATTGCTTAAAAATAAAATTGCTAAAAATATATAATTATAATTATTTAATTTATAATAACATGTAGCGGCGATGGCGAAGGGCGTCGTGGTAGAACCCTATTCTCGAGCTTGTGGCAACGATCATCCCAATCCACGAACTCTCTATGACGATGATCAACGGCCGCATCAGCATCGTCTCCATCAACTTCATGATAAAGTATATACAAAAAATAACAGTAATGAACAACCACAGAAACTATATTTATACTAACATTAACAATATATAAGCAAAATAAAGTGGCTAGCATAATTTTAGCATTTAGCAGAATATATAAGCAAAAAAAATATATATATATATATATATATATATATATATAAGCATTCCAAATATATTATACTTCGTGACCACAACCACTCTAGTGTTTGTGTGTGTAGGATATATATATATATATACACACACACACACACACATTTCTAGTGTGTTTATTATATTAGGCTACTCTTCTCTTTTCCCTTTCCAACTAGCATCGCCATATTCTGGCTTCATCTTTCCTCCTGTTACTGCAAATCCTATTGTTCCAGCTGTTACAACATCCATTTATGTTTCTTGGATTCATTCTCCATGTGTTGGTACCAATATTGACACCAACTATCTGCACACTATCGTGACAAGGGTCGGAAGGCATAGGAATGGAAGCTCGAAACTTAAAACACCTATGAAAAGTAAAGGAGCGGAAAATCTGCCAAGCGACAACGCTATGGAAAATGCCTCTCTTGTGGAGGGCTTTCCATTGATTGAAAAGTTGCGGCTATAAGGAAAGGAAAGAGGAAAATTGTGCGAGCAGGAGACCGCAAATCCAGGGAATCGAGACCGTAGCCCTTAACAAGCAAGATACTGGATTCGAGTTAGCCTTCTTTAAGAGTATCACTCCCCCTATTTATAGGCCTAGGGGCCAACCCGAACAGGTTGGGCTAAATAACCGTCTGCCCGTGGGGTACAGGAGAACCATGTAGAGGTAACGGAAAACAAAACAAAAGGAAAAAAAGACTAACTGCCAGACCGCAAGAATTGGCGGTCAGCCCCACGGTTGTGTCCTTTATTGCCCGGTTGTTGGTTACGAACTGAGAAGCATGTGTGGTCTTGAAAGTCCTAACAGCGCGACCTGAGAGGGCTTGACATTGGTTGCGGGCTCCCAGGTAAACATGATCCCAACACATTTTTAACTTTTGGAAATTTTGAAAAGTTTACTTTAACCGCAAGAACGTGAATTCTTTTCATGTTGGGAAGTCTATAAATAACTCTGAGGGATCCGTTCCATTCAGAAAATTTCACATCATGGGGTGTTACTCTCCTCTTGCTGTTAGCATTTTCCAGACCGCAATGATAGATTTTGGAAAATTCATGTCATCAATCTCGGGACGTGATGAGAAGATTAAGTCGTGAATAAAGGCAAAGAAGGTTGTAGACAAGAAACCTGGAACCCCTATTCGTGCTAATAGAGAAACCTCTTGAGAAATTAAGGCCACAACTTCGACCGATCCTAACAAGGAGAAGTTCGCCTCTCACTCAACATATGTAGACCCCTTGTATTCTTTGGTGGCTGTCGAGACCGTTATGGTTCTCGTAATTTCTCCTTTGGTTCCTGATATGGATGTGACCATCTCAGCCTTCGGTATGATTATGCTGAGGGTGAACTTGGATGGAGTCAAAAAAGATTCCAAGATGTTGTAGGGCATTGAAGAGGAAAAGCCTACTAAAGAAGAGAGGTTGTCTGAGGAAGAGAGGCCTACTTAGGAAAAGTGGTCGGCTGAGGAAGAGAGGCCCACTAAAAATCTGACCACGACCTCTACAGTTCTATTTGCAATGGATGCTAGATCTACTCGTGAAGGGTTGCGATAGTTTAGACAAATCACCGTAGAAAAATGGCACCAAAAAGAGTTGGTGCCAAAGTTCAGCGGGAATAAGAGGGATGGGAATGATAGGACTGTTAATGAGCAGATAAGCAAAAAAAACTGAAAAGAAATAGGGAGTTGAATGTTTCTATTAGGGTTTGTGTAGCTAGCTTTCAATATAGACTGTGCGATAAGGAAGTCCACGAGACCGCTCTGGTGACTCCTACTTCTACCCTTGTGTTGGGTCCATTATTCCCAATGTCCCTGATTTGTGAGAAGCCAAACAGGTCAATGACACACACATCAACTGTATTTGATGTGCATTTGTGGTCTTGAGTGCAGGTAGTCCATATCATATTGATTGGACATGTGGACACACTAAGTGGTTGCTGGACATACCAAAAATCGCCTAAGTCCACAGGCGTTTAGTGGAGCAAGCTCACTCAACGCCAGAGGTATGGACTCAAAAATATCTAGTAGAAATTTGGCTAAGTACAAAAGCGTTGAGTGTAGTCTACTCACTCAACGTCATATAGCATATAGCATTGAGTCTGTCTCAGCCTAACTGGAAGTTAGCAAAAAATGTGGCTAAGTCTACAGGCGTTGAGTGTAGTCTACTCACTCAATGCCATACAGCAAAATGGTTGTGAGTCAGGCTAAGTCAGTCTAAGCCTAGAGAAATTGGATGAAAATGTGGTCAAGTCCACAAGCATTGAGTGTGGTCTACTCACTCAACGCCATATAGCTTTTAGCATTGAGTGTTGCTGTGTCAGTCAACTCCACAAAAAAGTTGGGAAAAATTTTCACTAAGTCCACAGGCGTTGAATGTAGTTTACTCACTCAAGGCTAAATAACAGAAAATTTTGTTAAGTAGTTTGGCATTGAGTGGAGCTTACTCTCTTAATGCCAAGGCGCAGAAATATTTTCTAAGGCAAATAGCATTGAGTGAGGTAAGCTCACTCAACGCTTTCAATGCTCTCAACGCTCTCGATGCTCTCAAAGCCTTAGAGAAAAAATTTGGCTAAGTCCAAAAGTGTAGACTGCTTGACTTTCATTGAGCTCAGCTTCGTCGAACTAAGCTCAGCGATTGTCAAGTTGAGCCAAATTACTCAATTTAGCCTGGAGTTCATCGAACTCAATTCAGCCTTTCATCAATCCAAGTTTGCAATTGAACTTTTGCATTCGTCAGCTCGACGTTCGTCAAACAGAGCCCACCTTTTGTTGAGCTTAATACTTAGACAGAATTTTGTCTAAGAGTTGTGGCGTTGAGTGATACCTTCTCACTCAACGCCTTTGGTTTTGATGATTGAATTTTGTCTAAGTTCAGAGATGTTGGGTAAAGCTGACGTCAGCAAAGTCAAATTGTCAACAAAAATTCAAATGGTGTGAAATTGTTGCCAGAGACATTGGCGGCTAGCTGTCATCATCTTCTTCACTTTCCAAGGAATATTTCCATCAAAAATGTTAGGACCCACATGCAGCAAGGATCCGTTAAATCAAATTTAAACGGAAGGGATGCGCTGGATGGCTTAATCTCAGCCATCAATCCTGATGGTGGGGCCCATTGCTCGATTGGCCTTCAGAGTATAAAAAGAAGCAATCAGCCAAACCAAAACGAACCAACACAACCAAGAGAACAATCGATTCCTCAGCTAGGTTTTCTGAAAACAAGAAGAAGGGCGGGAGAACATCATCTTCTTCCTCGCCATTTTCGTCGAGCCTGAAGGAGTTATGCATAGAGAACCTTGCTTGGAAGGAGATAGCTGGAGCAATTATAATTCGCAACAGTATGATCAGAATTCATTCTGAGGGAGCAGATCTACAAGTTCTACAGAAGGAAGGTTAGTTGTTTGAAGAAATAATCTACTGCCTACATCAATGTCTTCAATAGCAAAAGGTTGGGCTGATATCTGCTCAATCCAGGAAGAAGATGACACAGAGTTCTTGATCTGGTTTTTAATTATATAATCTTTCTCTATTTCTTTCTTATGTAAAGATTCTTCGTGAATCTGGAGTTGTAAGTATGTTTTATAAAGGCTAAGGTCTTTGTGACCTCTGTTTGCCTTTGTGTCGGCTGAAAGGTCGTTGTGACCTGAGGGTTGGCTTAGTGCCTAATTATTAGGTGTTCAAACCGGGAACTGGTTTCTGTGGAGTTCGAGATCCCAAAAGAGGGGTGACCGCGCACCTACTACGCTCAAGCGAACAATCTAGGCAATAGACTAGGAACGTAAGAGACAGACCCAAGGTCTCAGCGTGGAGGTCCCACCGCATACCCGGAAGACTAACAAGCTCTTCCCCTCCCAAGCCAAAGGCTGAGCTAACTTGGCACCTTCGGAAGGCTCTCTTGGCCGACCAAAACCTTTAGGGAGGATCTCCAAATCCACTCCCTCTTAACTAGAGATGCCACCTCGGGTCAATATAAAATGCTCCTCGCCCGCCCGACTACTGACATAACATCGCCAAGTAACTCTGCGACACGCTGCCCAATTGGGCTGCAAACAGCGCAACTCCGCTGCCCTAAAAGGCTATCAACAGGCCAACAGGGGCTTCCCGGCGTAAACCTCGGGGCTCCCACGGGACGAGCAGTTCAAGAGCACACCACTCGCCCAAGACAAAAGGAGTAAAACATACGCACACAGAGCATCACAGATTATAAATTATTACAGGAATATTAATTCCATACATCGGCACGCAGGCCGGCAATATAAACAAAAGAAGGCCTTCGAGGGCCGGCACGAGCTTGGGCTTAAGCCCGCTATTCCTTGCTTGGTACTGCAACACCTGTACGCCAACGTCTCGACGGGCAGCGGCCAACTTGGCATCGATCGACTAACACGAGCGGGCCAAACACAATGCGCACACCCCCTTTATTGGGGCTATGGTGCGTATTCCCTGTAAGTATATAATATCCAACTTCCACGGAGTCCTCTCCGGGAACCCCAGAACATCACTAATCCGGCTCACACGTCCGGATGGGCTTCACACAGCACATCACCAATTCGGCTCGTACGTCCGAATGGGCTTCACACAGCATGCCTAAATCCGTACTCACACTTCCGGATACTAAATGCAACTAATAGCGGGGACGTAAACGTCAACCCGTCGGTGAGCTCCCTTCCCCCACCCGTTGGTGGAGAGGGGCTTCCATGCAAATGTAAATCGAGGGCTTCACCTGCCCGAGTAGAGACATCGTTAACCTTGGCGCGTGCTTGGCGGCAGTGCCGGTGGTCGATCTCCCTTTTAGGCCCAGCTTTGCTCGAGGCGACGAGGGCGGTGGCCGATCTCCCTTTTAGGTCGGGCCTTGCTCGAGGCGACGACGGGAAGAGCGGGCCGAGAGGAGCTCGGCCCCGCTGGAGGCGGCCTGGAAGAGGGGGCCGAGAGGAGCTCGGCCCCGCTGGAGGTGGCCTGGACGGGAAAAACTGGAGGGGGAGGGAGGCTCGGCCTGTTCCCTGCGGCATGTATGGGAAGAAGGTGGAGGAGGCGGCTCCTAGGGCTGGCTTCCTCCTTGCGGCCGGCCTGGACAAGAGGGATGGAGGGCTCGGGCTCAACTCCGGGCGATGGCGGCCGGGACTGGAGGAGGAAAGGGGCTCGGGCAGCGGCTTTGGGCGGCCGGAGAGAGAGAAGGGGGCGGGCTCGGCTAGCATCTTCAGGCGGCGCTCGGGCTGGGCCGCTCCTCCCTGTAGGCCGGCGCACAGAGGATCGGAGGAAGACGAGAGGGAGGGAGAGGCGGCCTGCTCCAGCTTTGGCCGGCTGGATCGGGAAAGCCCTAAGGGCTTTTCCCTGATTTTCCCCCCGATGCCTGCTCCTCCTCCCTTGCTTTTTTTCTTTTTCTGTTTTCTCTTTTTTTCCCCTCTTTCCCGCATGCTCCCCTCACCTGCTATATCTTCCCCCCCCCTGTTTTGTCCCATCTCATATAATTATATATATATATATTATATGTATATAATAGAAACCATACGCCCGTAAACACCCGCACGCCCGCACGAGCATCCGCACGTCTTCGAACGGGGGTGCACCAACTCGTTGCTCATAGCGTATCCCGAGCCCGTTATTTGGGGAGGGTCCCACTCGCCCGGGTACGGGGTTGTACACAATCCCCGCTCTTTTCGAGCTTGGCACAAGCTCGGAAAGAACATCCAACCCTAAGTATCCGGCGAGTGGGAGCTGACCCAAAGAAAATTTTTGAGAGAAATCTGAAAATTGCGCTTGGGACACTAATCTCTTTGTGCACCATTTGATCATTTTGAACCCCTTGATACTTGTAACACTCCCTGCTACCGAACTGCCCTTATACCAATACTTATAATAAGTATACCTGGGGCCGAGCCCGGCTCAAGGCGTCGATGAAGTAGCTAAACCGAAGCGTCTCAAAAGCCAACCTTTCCCCCACAGGCGAGCCTTCGGACCTGCCAGCTTGATGGGAGTCTGCGCAGTGGGTCTACCTGGGGGTCTCCTCTCCAAAACCAACTCCAACCACCGAGTGAGCCTACAGACCTGCCAGCTCGATGGTAGCCTGGACAGCGAGTCTTCTCCAACCACCGAGTGAGCCTACAGACCTGCCAGCTCGATGGTAGCCTGGACAGCGAGTGGGTCTTCTCGGGGTCTCCTCTCCAAAACCAACTCCAACCACCGAGTGAGCCTACAGACCTGCCAGCTCGATGGTAGCCTGGACAGCGGGTCTTCTCGGGGTCTCCTCTCCAAAACCAACTCTAACCACCGAGTGAGCCTACAGACCTGCCAGCTCGATGGTAGCCTGGACAGCGGGTCTTCTCGGGGTCTCCTCTCCAAAACCAACTCCAACCACCGAGTGAGCCTACAGACCTGCCAGCTCGATGGTAGCCTGGACAGCGGGTCTTCTCGGGGTCTCCTCTCCAAAACCAACTCCAACCACCGAGTGAGCCTACAGACCTGCCAGCTCGATGGTAGCCTGGACAGCGGGTCTTCTCGGGGTCTCCTCTCCAAAACCAACTCCAACCACCGAGTGAGCCTATAGACCTGCCAGCTCGATGGTAGCCTGGACAGCGGGTCTTCTCGGGGTCTCCTCTCCAAAACCAACTCCAACCACCGAGTGAGCCTACAGACCTGCCAGCTCGATGGTAGCCTGGACAGCGGGTCTTCTCGGGGTCTCCTCTCCAAAACCAACTCCAACCACCGAGTGAGCCTACAGACCTGCCAGCTCGATGGTAGCCTGGACAGCGGGTCTTCTCGGGGTCTCCTCTCCAAAACCAACTCCAACCACCGAGTGAGCCTACAGACCTGCCAGCTCGATGGTAGCCTGGACAGCGGGTCTTCTCGGGGTCTCCTCTCCAAAACCAACTCCAACCACCGAGTGAGCCTACAGACCTGCCAGCTCGATGGTAGCCTGGACAGCGGGTCTTCTCGGGGTCTCCTCTCCAAAACCAACTCCAACCACCGAGTGAGCCTACAGACCTGCCAGCTCGATGGTAGCCTGGACAGCGGGTCTTCTCGGGGTCTCCTCTCCAAAACCAACTCCAACCACCGAGTGAGCCTATAGACCTGCCAGCTCGATGGTAGCCTGGACAGCGGGTCTTCTCGGGGTCTCCTCTCCAAAACCAACTCCAACCATCGAGTGAGCCTACAGACCTGCCAGCTCGATGGTAGCCTGGACAGCGGGTCTTCTCGGGGTCTCCTCTCCCAACATCCTTTTCACTCTCATGTCATAGAATAAACCACCTGAAACTTCATTATATTAGAAGGGCGCAACATATTTAAAGGTGTTAAAAAAAAGGAAGATACTTCTGCATATGCTTATGAAAAATGACAAACTATTATGAAAAGCCAAAGTGATACAGAATTGGAGAAAATATTCATATCTTGCGAAGGATTGAGCACAGACCAAAATTGAGGAAATCACTTTCGGGGCATTTTGGCGTATAACCCTGAGACGGTAGTATAGATAGCCGTCTCCCTTTTACCACTATATGGGGAATTGACATCAACCTATAATTGCAGAACATTGACTAGTACCATTATTCTTATGCTCGGTAGATAGAAGATCATGATGATCCCCTGACCAACCGATTTCACTGAAGACTCATTTGGTCTCTTGTAAAATAGAAAACAATGATTCAATTTCCGTCAGAGTGAAAAATATGTTACAATTACTTTCTGAAAGGCTTTGATAAAACTTCTGATATTTAAAATTCGACAAAAAGCTCAACTAAATCTAACTAAATGATGAAGAATCTAGAAACGTAAAATATGTTTTGCAACTCAAGCAACTCACTGAGCCTCAAGCCAAGTTTACGCTTTAAAACATTTTCCAATGAAAACATGTAGTTTATACAGACACAAAATCATAGGATACTTGTCATTACCTCTACTTCTGACAACCTACAGCCAGGACATCATGACGGAAATTAAGATTATAATTCAAGATGCGCATGAAAAAGAAACCATCTACTATTGTAACTTCATGGTATATTTGTGTAGTTGTTATTCTTCTATTGTACCATTGTCAAGTAGTCAATACTAACAAATAAATGGATCACACTTGGAACCTAATAAACCTAGTTAATCATCTAGCCCTGCAGTGGTAGCCCATTTACAAAGGGATTAGGAAAAAGAATCCTAAGGTTTATCAACATTTTGAGTAAATGTATACACGGCATAACCTAAAAATTGATTGACAACGCCGCAACACTTAATAGAAAATGTAAGCTTACTCAATTCTGAACAATGGTAGCAGGCTTCTCATCAGGTGTCTTTCATTCAAATTACAACAAATAAATTCTGCATATAACATATAAATTCTGCCATCTAACACTAACGTACCAACCTCTCCATCATAAATGTAAAGCAAACATAAAGCTAGTAAAATAACTAAAAGCAAACAACGACTGCATCAGAGCTCATGGTCTCATCCCAAACTCATGAAGACTTACTCTCTCATGATGAACCTGTTACTCATGAAGTATTCCAAACAGGAAAGACCTTCGCAACTACGTCTCAACCTTAATGTGAGAAACAAAACGAGAAACTGAGGGAGGGGACTTCTTTCATCGCGTGAGCTCGGTCATCACTTGGTTCCTTTTCTATAGCCGTGACGTTCGCATGAGTTCTTCTATGCTGGTCACACTCCACGCTCACCGCACCATAAATGTTGAAACCGGGAATCGGTTTCTGTGGAGTTCGAGATCCCAAAAGAGGGGTGACCGCGCACCTACTACGCTCAAGCGAACAATCTAGGCAATAGACTAGGAACGTAAGAGACAGACCCAAGGTCTCAGCGTGGAGGTCCCACCGCATACCCGGAAGACTAACAAGCTCTTCCCCTCCCAAGCCAAAGGCTGAGCTAACTTGGCACCTTCGGAAGGCTCTCTTGGCCGACCAAAACCTTTAGGGAGGATCTACAAATCCACTCCCTCTTAACTAGAGATGCCACCTCGGGTCAATATAAAATGCTCCTCGCCCGCCCGACTACTGACATAACATCGCCAAGTAACTCTGCGACACGCTGCCCAATTGGGCTGCAAACAGCGCAACTCCGCTGCCCTAAAAGGCTATCAACAGGCCAACAGGGGCTTCCCGGCGTAAACCTCGGGGCTCCCACGGGACGAGCGGTTCAAGAGCACACCACTCGCCCAAGACAAAAGGAGTAAAACATACGCACACAGAGCATCACAGATTATAAATTATTACAGGAATATTAATTCCATGCATCGGCACGCAGGCCGGCAATATAAACAAAAGAAGGCCTTCGAGGGCCGGCACGAGCTTGGGCTTAAGCCCGCTATTCCTTGCTTGGTACTGCAACACCTGTACGCCAACGTCTTGACGGGTAGCGGCCAACTTGGCATCGATCGGCTAACACGAGCGGGCCAAACACAATGCGCACACCCCCTTTATTGGGGCTATGGTGCGTATTCCCTGTAAGTATATAATATCCAACTTCCACGGAGTCCTCTCCGGGAACCCCAGAACATCACCAATCCGGCTCACACGTCCGGATGGGCTTCACACAGCACATCACCAATTCGGCTCGTACGTCCGAATGGGCTTCACACAGCATGCCTAAATCCGTACTCACACTTCCGGATACTAAATGCAACTAATAGCGGGGACGTAAACGTCAACCCGTCGGTGAGCTCCCTTCCCCCACCCGTTGGTGGAGAGGGGCTTCCATGCAAATGTAAATCGAGGGCTTCACCTGCCCGAGTAGAGACATCGTTACCCTTGGCGCGTGCTTGGCGGCGGTGTCGGTGGTCGATCTCCCTTTTAGGCCGAGCTTTGCTCGAAGCGATGAGGGCGGTGGCCGATCTCCCTTTTAGGTTAGGCCTTGCTCGAGGCGACGACGGGAAGAGGGGGCCGAGAGGAGCTCGGCCCCGCTGGAGGCGACCTGGAAGAGGGGGCCGAGAGGAGCTCGGCCCCGCTGGAGGTGGCCTGGACGGGAAAAACTGGTGGGGGAGGGAGGCTCGGCCTGTTCCCTGCGGCATGTATGGGAAGAAGGTGGAGGAGGCGGCTCCTAGGGCTGGCTTCCTCCTTGCGGCCGGCCTGGACAAGAGGGATGGAGGGCTCGGGCTCAACTCCGGGCGATGGCGGCCGGGACTGGAGGAGGAAAGGGGCTCGGGCAGTGGCTTCGGGCGGCCGGAGAGAGAGAAGGGGCGGGCTCGGCTAGCATCTTCAGGCGGCGCTCGGGCTTGGCCGCTCCTCCCTGTAGGCCGGCACACAGAGGATCGGAGGAAGACGAGAGGGAGGGAGAGGCGGCCTGCTCCAGCTTTGGCCGGCTGGATCGGGAAAGCCCTAAGGGATTTTCCCCTGATTTTCCCCCTGATGCCTGCTCCTCCTCCCTTGCTTTTTTCTTTTTCTGTTTTCTCTTTTTTTTTCCCCCTCTTTCCCGCATGCTCCCCTCACCTACTATATCTTCCCCCCCTGTTTTGTCCCATCTCATATAATATATATATATATATATATTATATGTATATAATAGAAACCATACGCCCGTAAACACCCGCACGCCCGCACGAGCATCCGCACGTCTTCGAACGGGGGTGCACCAACTCGTTGCTCATAGCGTATCCCGAGCCCGTTATTTGGGGAGGGTCCCACTAGCCCGGGTACGGGGTTGTACATTAGGTCTATATGACCTGTGTGATCCTGCGGGATCTGTGTTGTAATCTATTAAGTAGCTGAGTTTTGGAGGGAGAGTCGAATCTAACATACTGTTAGATAGGCGCAGAGGGACAGTGGATGTACCCAAGATTAGGAAACCACTATAAAATTTTTGTGTCGTCTGTGAATGTTCTTGAAAGCTGATAACTAACCTAATTACAGGCACATAAATCTGATAACAAATTAGAAAAGGTAAAATATAGACAAAAACCTATTCACCCCTCCCCCCTCGAGGTGTTTAGCTAACCTTGAAAACAAGACTTTCAAGTTGTATTAGAGGGAGGTTACTCTTTAAAGGACTTAACAGTCTGAGTAGAGCTCCAAGGTTAGCAAGAAGTCTATCTCCATGGGTTCAGGAATGACCAATAGGGAGGTAAGTGTTGTGAGACTTCCAATCTATATGATGGAAGATTTTGGCATCTAGAAAGAAAGGGTGAGGCAGTTCATGGAAGCTGCTGACCCTAGAATGTACATTACAATTGAAGAAGGACCATTCATCCCAATAAAGGTCTCTGCACTAGATGCTAATGTCAAAACGCCCAAGACATATGATGAGATGACAAAGGATGAGTTGGCCCTGGCCTCAATAGACAAGAGGGTAAAGAATATTATCATGGGTGTTGTTGATGACTCTACACTTCAGAACCTGATCCATTGTACAACAGCAAAGGAAATGTGGGAAACACTTGAGATTTACATGAAGTGGACATATGAGGTTAGAGATGATAGGAAGTCCATGCTCAACCAAGAGTATGAGGCTTTCAGACAATCCAAGGGGGACAACATAACCACATATTATGAAAAGTTCTTTAGGATTGTGAATAAGCTAAAGACTTATGGAACAGTGTTCAGTCACTATGAACTGAATGACAAGTTCCTTAGATCTCGCTATAGAGAGTGGGACACAAAAATCTATGCCATCAAAGAAGTGGCAAAGCTGGGTAACACTTCTCCTCACATACTCTTTGGGAAGCTGCTGTCATATGAGATGTAGCTGGCAGGAAGAAAAGAAGTGGAGAACAACAACAAGTCTCAGGAAAGAGACAAAACTGTAGCTTTCAAAGTTGAACGCACCAGCAAAAGCAGAAAAAAGTATCCCTCTCCACCAAGGAGAGATGTTGAATATGATTCTGGAAGATTAGAGGGAAGTGCCTCAGACTGCCAATGGTCTGATGAAGATTTTGCTGCCTTCACTAGGAAATTCCAGAAGTTTTAAGGAGGAAGCACTGGAGAGGAAGGCCTTCCACCTCCTCTCATCCAATGGATGACTACTACAAAGGTAGAAGAAAGTCCTCTAAGGAGGATAGGTATGGTTCCAAAACTAGTAAACATGTTTCCTCTAACATAACTTGTTATCATTGCAGAAAACTTGGGCATATGATAGCTGACTGTCCAGTCAAAAGGAAGGAACACAGTGAGAAAAATAACCACCAGCAAAAAGGAAAGAAGGAGAAATCCCTCATTGCCAAAAAGAAAAAAGCTGGACTGACTCCTCCACATCAGATTCAGAAGAAGAAGAAGAAGAAGCCTACATTGGGTTGTACTCTACTAAAGAAGGAGCTGCAGAAGCAGACTGCATGAAAGGTTTGGCTACTTTAGAAGAAGAAGCTGAGAAGGTTCATCCTGCTACCAAGATTGAAGACAGGGCCCCTCTATCACAATCTTATAGTGATTTAGAGGTGGTTCTGAAGATTACAGCTACTGTCTTGGGCTGATGGCTAAGTCAGATGAAGAAATCAGCCATGTTCAGATTATGAATCAGTTCCAGATTCGTGTGCCTCTACATCAAGTGATGATGATGGCTAAGAATATGAGGGAGACATCAATCAATCGATTGATAAATATGGTGAACTTCTGCAGGCTCTAAATAAGAGCAAGTTCCTGGCAAAACAGCAGGCTCAGGAAATTGTCTCTTTAAAGCTTGCTGCTTCAGAATCAGCAAAATTGCTGGATCTGAATATGTAGGAAGTTAGCAAACTTAAGAATGTGACAATCATTCAGATGAGTACCATAACCTTTAAGAATAACCATATTAGGAATCTTGAAGGAAAGCTCCAAAAGGAGAGGGAACTAGTGGCTAGCTACTCCAAGCCTAGCACAGTGTTGCCCTTGATAGACTCATTCTCCTCCCAAAAGGGAAAGAAAGGGTTGGGATTCAAGGGAAGGAGAAGATCTACTAATCCCAAGGGAAAGGGAAAAGCTCAAGTGGAGCCACTAGCCTCTAAGCCTCCTGTAAAATTTGTTAGAGTGCAATTTCCTTCCACCAGCCATGACCATGAGAGTATATATAGTCACTGGAATCATGCTAGACCATCTTGTGTGAACAAAGATGTTCCACAATATGGTGGCAGTTACAGCAAAGGTGCAAGTACCTATGAGAAAAAATAAATGGCCCATCCTGTACCATTTGTGTTTGGTGCAACATCCCCTTCAATCAATGGTAAAGCTGTTGACTGTTCTCAAATTCCTCCAGCCCACTCAAAGACAAAGGGGAAGCCTGTCAGTAGACCAGACCTGGGCATCTCTGAGGCCATCAAGGGTATGCTTTCTGAAAAGAAAGCTACTGCTAGAAGGGATCAAGATATCCCAAGCACTTCTACTGCCAGACCCACCACTTATTAGACCGGGGCTAGAAAATCATAGAACAGGACTGTTGCTACTCCTTCTAGAACT
The DNA here is from genome assembly GCA_039513925.1 of Platanthera zijinensis. Taxonomy (NCBI): domain Eukaryota; kingdom Viridiplantae; phylum Streptophyta; class Magnoliopsida; order Asparagales; family Orchidaceae; genus Platanthera; species Platanthera zijinensis. The sequence continues at coordinate 71,864,096 of CM077097.1, forward strand.
AGAGCTGCTATTAACACAGCCACTAAACCTGCTCCAAAAAGAAGGTACAACATCCATGAGTGTTGGTGTTGTGGCAAAGTAGGCCACTTTGTTGTTTATTGCTTACACAATCATAGTGTGCAAAGAGCAAATGTCAGGTTGCATGTCAGAAAAGCTACAGGCAGGCAGAATTATTTTCATTCTAACAGACACCAAGGACCCAATAAAAATTGGGGTCCTAAGGTTAACTTATGTGTGTTTTGCAGGATAGTCCAAGTGTTCATACCCCTATATGATACTTGGACAGTGGTTATTCCAGGCACATGACTGGAACAAGGAGCATGCCGAAGGATTATGCTCCAGTAAGGAATGGACCAAAGGTTATCTTTGGTAGATCTGAAAAAGGAGTGAATAGAGATTATGGTAAGATCTCTAATGGCATAGTCACTATTACTAGAGTAGCCTATGTGGAAGGGTTGCAACACAACCTGATAAGCATTAGCCAAATCTGTGATCTTGGCTTTGACATAGTATTCCACAAGGATGAGCGCCAGATTAGGAGGTTAAGTGACCAAGAGGTCATCTTAACAGGAACTAGGAGTGGAAATGTGTACTATTTAGATTTCCTATGTTCTAGCAAAGACTCACATGTATGTCTTGTTGCAGATGTGAAATCCTCTTCCTGTGTCAAGTGGCACAAGAGGCTAGCCCATATAAATTATAGGACCATAGGCAAGTTGTTCAGCAATGAGCTGGTTAGGAATGGGCCTAAGTCTATATGCACTAAGGAGGGTATCTGCTCTGCATGCCAAAAGGGAAAATAGACTAAGACCTCCTTCAAGAGCATTGGAACCAAATATACAGTGAGGTGCTTATACCTATTGCATATGGATCGGTTTAGTCCTATGTCAATTCAAAGTCTAGGTAGAAAGTCTACACCCTTGTGGTTGTTTATGACTTTTCCAGATTTGCCTGGGTGTTCTTTCTAAGGAAGAAATCTGAAACCCCTGATATCTTTCAAACATTTGTCAAGCAAATTTAGAATGAATTCAATAGCACTGTGGTCAAGATCAAAAGTGACCATGGCATTGAGTTTCAGTCTGAGTGCATGACAAGGTTCTGTGAAGAGCTAGGATTTAATCAAAAATTTTCCACTCCTAGAACACCCCGGCAAAATGGAATTGCTGAGGGGAAAAACAGGACTCTTATAGAGGCTGGTAGAACCTTACTAAGTGACTCATCCCTCCCAGAATACTTCTGAGCTGAGGCAGTTAAAACTGCATGTTATGTCCTTAATAGGTCTTCTATCACCAAGAGCTACAAGAAGACTCCCTATGAGATCTTGAAGGGCAGAAAACCAAACCTGAGTTATTTTAGGATCTTTGGTTGCAAGTATTATATGCTCAACAATGGAAAAGTCCATTTAACTAAGTTTGTTGTCGAGTCCCATAAAGGGATCTTTGTTGGGTACAGCACTCATAGTAAGGCATATAGAATCTACAACTTAACTACCAAAGTTTTAGAAGAGTCAATGCATGTTGTTTTTGATGAATCCAACATGGTTAACTGTGAGCTCCCAAGCTCCTCCTCTTATAGTATTGCAGGTACAGAGCAGATGATGGACAAGCTGACCATCAAGGAGGCTACCCCCACAGTCCAAGAAAATGATGATGGACTACCTACTCCAAGAGAAGGGGACAACATACCTAAAGAAAATGAAGACCAGCTAGCTGAAAACCCTGAAGATCAACAAGCTACAGTTAGATTGCCTCCAGCTATCAGGCATCGAAGGAACCATCCAGTACACCAAATCATTGGTGATGCAAATCATGGAGTCCATAATAGAAGCAGGAGTATGATTACAGATCTCTACTCAAGCTTCCTGTCTTAAGAAGAGCCAAAGAAGTTTAAAGAAGCAATCAAGGACAAAATCTGGATTGGATCAATGCAAGAAGAACTAGACCAATTTAAGAGATGTAAGGTCTGGAAGTTGGTCCCCAGACCATAAGGGCAAAATGTCATAGGGACTAAGTGGATCTACAGGAACAAGTTGGATCAAGATGGCATTATTATCAAGAATAAGGCTAAACTAGTGGCTAAAGGCTATATGCAAGAAGAGGGCATAAAATTTGACCTGACCTTTGCCCCAGTAGCCAGATTGGAATCCATAAGGATTTTCCTTGTATTTGTTGCCAATCAGGGATTCAGAGTCTACCAGATGGATGTCAAGTCAGCATTCCTGAATGAAGACATAAAAAAGGAAGTATATGTGAATCATCCACCAGGTTTTGTAGATCTTAACTCTCCCAATTTTGTTTATAAACTTAGAAAAGCAATATATAGTCTAAAGCAAGCTCCCAGGGCTTGGTATGAAACCTTGTCCAGCTTCCTAATTTAGAACAAATTCCCAAGGGGGAAGATAGACAAGACCCTATTCCTAAGGGAATCAAAGGGCAAGCTTATCCTAGTCAAGATATATGTTGATGACATTATCTTTGTATTTACTTATGATAACCTTTGCAGGAAGTTTGCTAAACTTATGCAAGGGAAGTTTGAAATGAACAGTATGGGTGAGCTCAAGTTCTTCTTGGGACTCCAAGTAAGACAGACTGATGATGGCTTGTCCATATCCTAGTCCAAGTTCACTATGGCGCTAATCAAAAAATATGGTATAGAGAGTGCCTTCACCATGAGAACTCTCATTGGATCAAGTATGTCTATAGGTAAAGATGAGATAGGGAAACTTGTTGATGAGTCTTTGTATAGAAGGATAATTGGCTCCCTTCTATACCTGACTTCTAGTAGCCCTTATATCATGTATGTCATATGTGTCTGTGCTAGGTATCAGGCATGCCCTAAAGAATCTCATTACTCTACAGCAAAGATAATCTTGAGGTATCTTAAGGGAACACCTGATCTTGGCCCATAGTACCCTAAAAATAGGGATTTTGATTTAATTGGATTTTTAGATGCAGATTTTGCAGGTTACAAAGAAGACAGGAAAAGCACTACTGGAACCGGTCAGTTCTTAGGTAGAAGGCTAGTTTCTTAGAGCAGCATGAAGCAAACTAGTGTGACTATATCCATTGTTGAGTCATAATATATATCAGCAGGTAGCTGTTGGGCTCAGCTACTATGGATCCAACATCAGCTCCAGGATTACAACCTTCAGGTAAGTAGAACTCCTCTCTATTGTGATTCTACAAGTGTTATTTCTATTGTTAGGAATCCTGTCTCACATAGCAGAACTAAGTATATAGAAATAAGATATCATTTAATTAGGGAGCATGTGTAGAAGTATGACATCAGTCTTGAGTTTGTCCCCATAAATAAGTAAGTGGTTGATATCTTCACTAAGCAATTAGATGAAGCAAAGTTCAACACCCTCAAATTTGAGTTGGGTATGTTGAACTTGGCATAACTTCAGGCACTCCCTTTTGCATTTTTTTTGGTGCAGGTATTATTCTTGCTAGACATACAGACTCCCAAGTAGTATCAGTTCACTGATGCTTCTACTGAGGGGGAGAAAGTTCCTCTTGAGAGAAGAGAAAAGGTCATCCAATTGAAGGGCCAGCCCCCATATGCCTATTCTACTGAAGTCAAAAGGGGGAGAGAAGAGAGAAGGTCCTAGAAAGGGGGAGACATAGCAGAGCAAGGGGGAGACATAGCCATACAGGCAGGAGATGGCAAAGGGGAAAGAAAGATATATGGCACTCAAGTAAGGATAGCAACCTTGCAGCAAAACATGGGGAGTAAGTGATGTACATTTACTTATAGCTTATCAGAATTTTTATTTTTATTTTGCTATATAGGTTGTGTGTATCATTGACCAAGGAAAGAAAACCTTTTTTGATAAGGGTTGATAAGGGTTTTGACTTCTTCAAATAGGGGGAGATTGTTGGGTCCAGTGTTCCCAATGTCCCTGATTTGTGAGAAGTCAAACAGGTCAATGACACACACATCAACTATATTTGATGTGCATTTGAGGTCTTGAGTGCAGGTAGTCCATATCATATTGATTGGACATATGGACACACTAAGTGGTTATTGGACATACCAAAAATCGCAAGTCCACAGGCGTTGAGTGGAGCAAGCTCACTCAACGCTAGAGGTATGGACTCGATAATATCTAGTAGAAATTTGGCTAAGTACTAAAGAGTTAACTGTATTATACTCACTCAACTCCATATAATATATAGTATTGATTCTGTCTCAGCCTAACTGGAAGATAGCCAAAAATGTGGATAAGTCCACAGGCATTGAGTGTAGTCTGCTTACTCAATGCCATACAGCAAAAAGGCTATGAGTCGAGCTAAGTCAGTCTAAGCCTAGAGAAATTGGCTGAAAATGTGAGCAAGTCCACAAGCATTGAGTGTGGTCTACTCACTCAACGCCATAAAGCTTTTAGCATTGAGTAATGTTGTGCCAGTCAACTCCACAGAAAAGTTGGGCAAAATTTTCACTAAGTCCACAAGCATTGAGTGTAGCTTATTCTCTCAACGCCAGATAACAGAAAATGATGTTAATTAGTTTGGCATTGAGTAGAGCTTACTCTCTTAACTCAAAGGCATAGAAATATTTACTAAGGCAAATAGCGTTGAGTGAGGTAAGCTCAATCAACGCTCTCAATGCTCTCAGCACTCTCAACGCTCTTGACGCTCTCAACGCCTTGGAGCAAAAATTTTTCTAAGTACAAAAGTGTGGACTGCTTGACTTTCGTTAAGCTCAGCTTCATCGAACTTAACTCAGCGATCGTCGAGCTGAGCCAAATTACTCAGTTTAGCCTAGAGTTCATTGAACTCAGTTCAGCCTTTCATCGATCCAAGTTTTCAACTGAACTTTTGCAATCGTTGACCTGAGCTCGACGTTAGTCGAACGGAGCTCAGCTTTCGTCGAGCTCAATACTTAGACAGAATTTTGTCTAAGTGTTGTGGCGTTGAGTGATACCTACTCACTCAATGCCTTTGGTTTGATGATTTAATTTTGTCTAAGTCCAGAGATTTTGGGTCATGCTGGCGTCAGCAAAGTCAAATTATCAACCAAAATTCAAATGGTGTTGAATTGCTGCCAGAGACATTGGCGGGCAGCTGTCATCATCTTCTGCACTTTTCAAGGAATATTTCCATCATAAAGTGTTGGGGCCCACACGCAGCAAGGATCCGTTAAATCAAATTTAAATGGAAGGGATGCGCTGGATGGCTTAATCTCAGTCATCAATCCTGATGGTGGGGCACACTACTCGATTGGCCTTCAGAGTATAAAAGGAAGCAATCGGCCAAACCAAAATGAACCAACACAACTAAGAGAACAATTGATTCCTTTGCTAGGTTTTCTAAAAACAAGAAGAAGGGCGGGAGAACATCATCTTCTTCCTCGCCATTTTCGTCGAGCCTGAAAGAGTTCTGCACAGAGAACCTTGCTGGGAAGGAGATAGCTGGAGCAATTACCATTTGCAACAGCATGATCAGAATTCATTTTGAGGGAGTAGATCTACAAGTTCTGCAGAAGGAATGTTAGCTATTTGAAGAAAGAATTTATTGCCTACATCATTGTCTTTAACTACAAAAGGTTGGGCTGATATCTGCTCAGTCTAGGAAGAAGATGACACAGAGTTCTTGATCTGGTGTCTAATCATATAATCTTTCTCTATTTCTTTCTTGTGTAAAGATTCTTGGTGAATTTGGAGTTGTAAGCTTGTTTTATAAAGGCTAAGGTCTTTGTGACCTGTGTTTGGATTTGTGTAGGGTGAAAGGTCGTTGTGACCTGAGGGTTTGGCTTAGTGCTTAATTGTTAAGTCTGTGTGACCTGTGTGGTCCTGCGAAATCTGTGTTGTAAGCAATTAAGTAGCTGATTTTTGGAGGGAGATCCTAATCTAACACACTGTTAGATAGGCACAGATGGGCAGTGGATGTACCCAAGATTGGGGAACCACTATAAAATTGTTGTGACATCTGTGAATGTTCTTGAAAGCTAATAACTAACCTAATCACAGGCACAGAAATCTGATAACAAATTAGAAAAGGTAAAATAAAGACAAAAACCTATTCACCCCCCCCCCCTTCTAGGTGTTTAGTTAACCTTGAAAACAAGACTTTCACCTTGGTATCAAGACCTTGATATTCTCGGCCATCATCTCTACTTATGTGATTATTCAAAACTTGGACAAGTACAAGGAAATTAGTGAATCTCTGATGCAGGCTCTTCGGCCTATTCCTTGAAATCTGGTGGCTAAGGACCCTGATGTCTAGGTTCTGGAAGTAAGAGGTGGCGAGAAGCAGGACTCGGGATTTTTTTCTAAATGGGATGAGAAGATGAAATTCAAGGAACAGATCACCGCGAACAAGGAGGGTAGGGAGATAGAAGATGCGAACAAGCGGGCTAAGCGTATCTGCAAATCATTGCTGACCTCTTGTAGTTAGGAAGCTCAAACCTGTATCAAAAGATATCAAGCTTCCGCCTTCTTACAGGTCTCCTCGGAAAAAGAGACATGTGATGGTTATAACAGTGACCAATGATATTTTTATTTCCACCAAAGAGCTAGATACAAGGATAAACAAGGCTCATCAAGGATAGGATGGTCAACTTAGTCGAATTGACCCTGAGTGGTTAAGGGGCCCTATTTTTGATAATCACCAGGTTGCTGTTATATTTGGGCATGAAGGAACCTCGTGGCCTAGTGTTCTTGCTCTTTAAAATTTTGGTTTTAGCGATATGCTTAAGTGATATTCTGAACTTATTTTTTTTATTTCAGCTCTAGACGTACAAGAGGTCTCTACGGGGTTAGGTGAATTTTTTCCACTGCCTCAACTACCCATCAAACTAAATATGGAAGGTCTGGTCATGTTGGTTGAGTTGAACCGTCAGTTGGACCTCAAAAAGGATCTAGTGTACCGAGAGCGAAAAGAGCGGGTGGAGAGGAAGAAAGTTGTGTCGGACCAGATTGCGACAATCTCTTCCTCTCTTGAAAGGGAGAAGAAGGATAGATGACGGTCTGAAGATAACACCAAATATTACAAGGATAAATATCTGAACCCGTTGCATGAGACTGATAGGAGTCGGCGGCTAGGAGCATCAAATACTGAGAGACTGTGATAGATGTACTGCGTAGATAGGGGCGAAACCTCCAACCCTCCAACAGCTGGAACAACCGAATAGCCTGCGCCACCCAGCGAACTAAGAGCGCCCGCGGAACACATGGTTCCTTTGATCCATGTAGACCGCAAAGCTTCTCGATTTCATCGGTCCTTCAACGGTATGCACCACCAGCAGCAAATGTAAGAAGGACTTCTACAAGCAAGCGAGCAGGTGGTGCATATAGGCAGAGAACGATCTAACTACAGCCAATGATTTGAATTTGATGTTTATAACATTGTGTTGAAAAATTCTGTGTTGAGACTTATTTTGTTGGTATTATTTTTACTTCTTATTCACTGTGATGATGGATATCTGCTTGCGCTAACTAATTTTTCTGCCTTTTTATTGTTTGTGATGGATGATTACTCTTACGACATGTGTGGTCTCTTTACTTTAACCTCCATTCTTCTATATTTTCAAAACGTTGCTAGTTTTGAAATCAAGCGAATTGGCAAATAGGAATTGCATCATGTATGGTTATACGCATGCCAATTTTTCTATAAATAAAACTGCCTTTCTTTATTTGTAGCAGGAAATTTAGATGCGCGCGAAACAGAAGTCTATGTGGTCTGCAAATATGGTGTATGCGTGAGTTGATGCTGCTGCTGCCTTTCATGTCGCAGACCACAAGAAGTTTCTCCTTATATATGTCGATCTCTAAAACTTCATTGAAAGCCATATACAAAATTCATCATTGCATGTTCGACTTCCTGAGAAGTAGGAAAGGTTCAATACTTTGTTGGCAAGCTAGATCGCCATTCCCATTGTTCACTTCAAATGCAGCTTCAAGTTCCCCATCATGTGGGAGGCCGCAGAATTCTTTGATCATTACGGGGTAGTTCCTGATCAGCTCGCCCCCAAGGCAATTGTTGTGATCTTCAACTACCTAACTTACTTACAGTTTGAGAGGATTGTATTCACCATGAATATCTTTAGGAAAAAAATTCATTATGATTTATCATGGTGTTCGGCACCGCAACTTTCAAAGGGATCTTATATTTCTACTGCACGGGGATGAAGTTTGTGAACCTGCCGAACAAGGTTCACAACTGGACATCCTGGTATCTGATGTTTGAGGGCGACCATGGACTACATCACACTCAACCACAAGAATGTACAGATAGCAATTTCAATACGTGCAAGATTTTGGACATCGAGAAAACGATTGTCGAGTTTGTGTGGGATTCATGACTTGACATTGACTACTACCTTCCTCTCCTTCCAAGTTTGGAAGGAGTAGTTTGACAAGAAAATAAGTTCTTCCTATGATTAAGAGTTTCTAGCCCCATTAGAATTATACTAATAATGAATTTTATAGCAAACTCGATGGTGCCTATGAACCTTACACTAAATCTAGACGATCTGACCCTTACTTAGAAGGAGAAGAGGGAGGAGTTGGTGATCAAAAGGCGGGAAGAAGATGACCTGACAGCAGACTGCTCTTTTAAAGATTCCAATCCGCTCCATGGGCTATGCAAAAAAGTTGAAGGATCTTTGGGGAAACTCGATGATGCAATGGCGCCGCAAAAGAAAACACGTAAGGGTGTCGACCTATCTTCCCTCTTAGAGGAGTTAAAAGCTATCCCATCAGGCCTATGTGGACAACATTGCTCTATAGGGAAGTGTAAGTTCAAGGAGCATTTGTGGGTCTCCAATGAGGACTTACCATACCTCTCGTCTTAGGCTCAGGAAAATGACCTGATCACAAACCATTATATGGGTTGCGCCCTGAAGGAAATTATGAGGGAGAAGTCAGGGAGACAAGAGAAGGTGGAGTGGTTGGAGAAAGAGGTCACCGATTTTAAGAAGAAAGAGGTTGTAAGACATTTTTTATCACTGTAATTTGAATTCTAAGAATGTATGACTTTAGCTTTTACATGTTTTTTACACGCGGCTTACGATCCAGACAACTATTCCTTCCAGGATGCAACCTTCCCCTTCATAAAGGAAATAGTGGAAGATGTTGTTCGTCATTTTTGCAAACTGGGTCGCGTCAACGAAGGCTACGAGAACAATTCTTTTGCTGAACTCTTCCCTGAATGTAAGAGGAAGGTGGCTGCGATGAACTGTGAAACCAGGGGCAAAGATAAGGTTAGAGAGGAACATGTAGATGATGATGAAGAAGAAGACAAAGAAGAAGAAGGAGAAGAAGAAGGATGAGAAGAAGAAGAAGAAGGGGAAGAAAATGAGGGAGGATAAAAGTCAGACGGTGACGAATTAGATACTAACAGCCAAAAGAAGAAGGCAGTGCAGTCTGCGTCTGATAAATCTGATGGTTCAAGTGACGAGAACCACCCAAGCTAATATCGAGAAGACGAAAGTAGTTATGGCAACGAAACAGCTACAAGTCCTAGTTCGCCTAGTAAGGGTTGTTCGCCTACAGTTGAAATTGATGGTTTTGAAAATTCTGAGGGACCAACTGCGGCCAAAAAGCTCAGCTTGTGGGATTAAATGAACAATGTAATTTTTGTTTTTTGAAAAGCTAGGGGGTCTGTTTTTGTTAACAGCGTAATTTTATAGATTCCATTTTTTGAACATATAATGAAAGATACAGTTACCTCCATTCTTCTCGCATTTTCTGTGGAATGATTTTTACTTAAGTGGTTTGTCATTTACCAGTTTTCATTTGTCATATAATATTCCATGTTCAATGCAATCGTATAGCCAGGCAAATAGATTTCTTTGGGGCATTTGCATTTTTGCTAGTTGCTCCTTCGTATAACCTTGTAAGATGAACATCTCAAGAAAATTGTTAGACGCATCAGGCCGCAAAAATGTTCCCAACTTCCAAAATAATTAAGATTAATCATTGATACCGCGGGTGAATAATGCCTCAAGCGAACTAAAAATCTAGGTCACGGAATTTATATACATAATTGAATATGAATACTTCCTGTAGGTAGTTTTAATCGCCTTTACCATGGAAAATACAGATGAACCAATGAGATTTATATTTTGTGACCTTTAAGATGGAAAAGATTAATCAAGCTATAATTATTGACCGAAATAATTCAAGGAATAACCAGATCAAAAAGGTATCAATTGTAGATCATAGGGAATAATTTAACCCAAACCACAATGTTCGATCAGGATATATTAATCTTGGCCGCAATAATTGATAGATATAAGATAATCCAAGCCGCAATAATGGATAGATATAAGATAATCTAGGCTGAAATAATTGATAGAGGGGCAAATCTTGGTCACAATAATTAATAGAGAGGCAAATCTAGGCTGCTATAAAGATAAGATACTCCAGGACTCGATCATGTTGGGTTTTTCTATACGACACAACACTTGTGTGAAGCGGAATAATGGAACAAGAAAAGCCCAAATAATTCGGATTTGGCGATATACATTAGTCAAGAAGAAGGTAAAAAAAAAAATTACATTTATGAGATTGAGAATATACTCAACCTAGATGCTCCAGAAGATCTTCCGATAACTTAGCGTCTAGAGTACTTAGTGCAAAATAGTGTTCGCACCTCTATAGAAGATCCACACGAACAAGAGAACCCATAGACTCTTGTCGAACAAGATCTAGGTCGGGAGAGGACACTTTGTGTCTTCACAGACTAGTAGATCTGTTATAGAACAGGCGGCGGCGACAATCCCTGGAATTAGGTTTGGTGACGACGAAGGGATTGGCAAAAGGAGGAACAACTTCCATTGGCCTTTTAGGTCTCGGGTTTTTGCACAGTTCGGCTCATGTGCTTAAACATAATCAACCTATCAAGTTGATCTAGAGAAACCCTAAAATTCTTCTATATATACCCAAAAGAAAAAATAGAACAACCCGTCGTTATTTGTAGACCTAAGACTTGGAATATAGCGTTTCGACCAGACAACCCTTGTCTTGATGAATCATTGAGTATCCATAACATATTCGATGAATCGTCAAGTATACCAAACATACTCGACGAATCATCGAGTATCCATAAGATAGACGACGAAGGCGTTTAGTGAACTCAACGCACTCAATTCTCTAAGCGCCAAACCCGTCGAATCAACATTTGACTCAACGATAGCATTGAGTGAACTTAATGCTCTCAACGCCTAAGTGCCAGATTCATTAAATCAACCTTTGACTCACAAAGGTGTTGAGTGAACTCAACGCACTCAACGCCTGAGAACCAGACTCATCGAATTAACACCTTGACTCAACGAATCGTTGAGTGAACTCAACGCACTCAATACTTAAGTGCCATACTCGTCGAATCAATACTTTGACTCGACAAATCGTTAAGTAAACTCAACACACTCAACGCCATCATTCGACAAGTCAACACTTGACTCGAAGAAAGTGTTGAGTGCTCTCAACGCACTCGACACTTTCAAATCCTGTCTGAGCTAAGTCATTTCCACTCATCATATGAGTATGGCCAAACTAATCCAATCTCCCAATTTCTCCAAACATTCTTCTGTGTGTCACTGATAGGCTCCTACTGCGTTGGCTGTGAGACTACATGCTTGATCACTTCCAGATCACAATGGTAACAACAACAGTTTCCCACTTGATCTTGAAAGTATCAAACAAAAGCTTCACAAATAATGAGCGACATCTAGCATTGCATCATTGCTCTCTAGGTAATAAGAGTTAAGAACTCAAAATCCATCATGACTGATTAGATCTGATATACTCTAGAGGGGGGTGAATAGAGTATGTCTGTTTGTTTTTAAGATTTTCTTCTTTAATAGTATACTATCTGTACCTTTAACAACTATATCTAACTATCACAGATTAAAGTAAATCAAAGATTACAGAATATCTAACTAACAATGCCACAGCAAGAACAGAAAAGAAAGAGCAACCAGACAACACTAGAAATTTATAGTGGTTCCCCAAACTGGGTACGTCAACTCTTCTATCACCCTTGGTAGGAATCCACTACAAGTTTTGATCAGGTGACTGTCACCAATGAGCTTTTGATCAGGTGCTCAAAAATCAAACCTCAAGTCTTTTGAAAGGAGACTTGCAACCAGAATAATTTTGAAGAGAATTAAAACCCTGTATAGAGGTGGGAATGAGAGAGTGATGTAAGTCTTCTTTTCTCAAATCAAAATGAGAAGACTGTGTAGATTCTTATTTGTTATCAAAGCTCCCCCTGAGATCTTGAATGATTTAGGAGTGGAAGCTTTGTTCAAGGGTGTAGGCCTTCAGCTTTTCAGAGATCCTTGACTGATTTGAATGTTGTTTTCACTTGAAATCCCTGGAAAAAAAAGAGGGAGAGAAAGAAAGATTCTTGATGGTGATGGTTGTTCTTTCTTCTTCTCTTCAGAGCAGTCAATTTTTGAGAGATGTTTTTACAGCACTTTTCAAGATCTTTTCTTTGTTGTGACTCTAATTGATGATAAATCTCTGCTCTCGTGTGTGTTGTTGTTTTCTTGGAAGAGAGATGTGTATTGGATGACTGCAACTTGGTCGAATTCAAAAGAAAGCTCTGCAATAAATGTTCAGCCGAAATCTTGGGAATGAAAAACGACAAGAATGCTGTCAAAATATTCTATTCTATGTCTGTCCCGGGATATAAGCAATTAATTCCATGGAGGATGTTAGCAATCAATGCTGCCAGTAACGGCTCTATTCAGAGAATATAAGTGCATTGATTTGCAAGGGAATTAATAGCCTATAATGGAGATAAAATGATGAGACGGAAAGATAAAGAATAAATAACAAAATATCTTACAGTTTTTGTCGACCTGAGATCAGCTTTCGTCGACTGCTAATCAGCTTTCGTCGACCTGAGATTTCGTCGACCTCTAATCAGCTTTCGTCGAACTGAGATCTGCTTTCGTCGACCTGAGCTCTGTGAATCAACTGTTGTGCATAAACTGACTAATTCTGCGCTCTATGTTCGTCGACCTGAGACTGTGAAGTTAGTCGACCTAAGAACTTGGTCCATCTGTCGGCATTGAATGAATAGCATATCTGGCGTTGAGTGTTCATTGTCTCTAAGTCGGCCTTGGCTTTGAGTGAATTATGGCGCTGAGTGTTGAAGAGTTAGTCGATCTGAGAACGGAGTTCGTCGAGCTCAGCTCAGACATTTTAGCTCTGAGATAGTCGAGCTGAGCACGACTATCATCGACCTGAGATCGACGAACGTAGATCTCTTTCTCTAAATCTTGATTTCTCTAAGTTTTGAGTCTTTGGCAGTGTTGTAGGTTGGTACTTTGATCTGTTTGACTCTAAGAACATGGCCTAGACTTAAGAAACACATAAAATTTGACCCTTCTATACAACATGGGTCGCAACCTAAGAAGACAACCTAGCCCAAATCACCTAGGGGTTCCAACAATGACTAATGTATCAGTTTTGTCATGTCCCTTCGTCCTTTATATCTGGATAGAACTAAAGGTATAGACCGTGTCACCCTCATAATTGTTCAATCCTAGTTTCCTGATCTAGAATGGACTTACAGAAATTGGTGAGCCCAATATCATATATTGAATCAACCAAGCATGGCCATGCATTTCTCAGTCACATTCCATCAAGGGGCCCTTGGATGCAACTCATGTCATATAGGAGGATAAATCTCATCTCTGCTCACATACAAACACCCAAATGATTCATAACATACCCAATAACCACCTTTATCATCCAAATTTCTCAAGACTGGACTTTTGATAGCATCAAAGCACGCTCTTCCTCACTCGAGGAATGTTGTGACTTCAGGTCAAAGGACCACAAACAACATTGCCACTTGAGCCATACTTGTGACACGTTCATATAACTATCCACAAAGTATTCTCATGGTGGGTCTGTCCAGTACAACTTGTTCACTAACAAGTACCCATGTGATGATTTGAATTCACAATATCATGACTTGTGAGAACCTATCATTAGTCAACGCACATTCTAGTCTTAATGTATCATCTTCTCCCTTAGCTTCTAAGATGACACTCGACCAGGTACTATTTAACAATGAAGCTTCTAATAACATAGGCTCTCACATTCAAGTCATCACTTGACTCCTATGGAAGCAATCATTCTAAGGGCATTTATTATGTTAAATTACTCTATCACAATAGAAATAAATTAACAAATAAAAGAACTTGCCAAAATATATAAATGAAATATATACAGTACTCTATTCATCAATGAATTATTACAGCCAACAAAATATAATCCACATGACTCCAACTAGAGCTGATCATTAAGGTATCATATACCCATAGATCTAACATGACCATTATTCTTTCTCAATGTGAGAGGCTTTGTTAGTGGATCCGCAATATTCTCCTCAGTCGGCACTCTGCAAATGCTCACATCTCCTCGATCGACAATCTCTCGAATAAGATGGAACCGCTAAAGTATGTGCTTGGAGTGCTGATGATATCTAGGTTTCGAAGCAAGTGCAATTGCACCGTTGTTGTCACAGTAGAGAACTACGGGACGAACAATGCAAGGAACTACATCTAACTCGTATTTCCAAATACATTCAGCCTCCTTTGCTGCATTTGCTGCAGCGATATACTCGGCCTCAGTTGTAGAATCAACAACTGTCTCAGGCTTGGAACTCTTCCAGCAGACAGCACCTCCATTTAGGCAAAATATGAACCCTGACTAAGACTTTGAGTCGTCCCTATTAGTTTGGAAGCTAGCATCTGCGTAACACTTTACAACGAGCTCTTCCTCTTCACCAAATACCAATAATGAATCCTTAGTCCTTATTAAGTACTTCAAAATATTCTTAACGTCTATCTAGTGACTTTCACCGAGATCAGACTGATACATGCTAATCATGATCAAGGCATAAGAGACATCGGGCCGAGTACATATCATTGTATACAAGATTGACCCAATTGATGAAGCATATGGAATCAACTTCATGCGGTCCTTATCTTCACAATACTTAGGACACTGGTCCTTAGAGAGACTCACACCATGAGACATGGGTAAGATTCCTTTCTTGGACTCAAGCATGTTTAACTGCTTCAACACCTTATCAATGTATGTACTTTAGGTCAAACCCAGCAATTTCTTTGATCTATCTCTATAGATCTTAATACCAAGTATATAGGTCATCTTGCCCAAGTATTTCATAGAAAAACAGTTTCCTAGGTTGTTCTTAACAACCTGTAGGGTCAATTGTCCTTCCTGATCAGCAGTATGTCATCTAAATATAATATCAGGAAGACAACAATGCTCCCATTAATCCTCTTGTAAACACACGATTCATCCTCGTTCTTGATAAAACTAAACTCTTTGATATTTTCATCAAAATGAAGATTCTAACTTTGAGAAGCCTGTTTTAATCCATAAATGGATCTCTGCAGCTTGCATATTTTAGTGGCTTCACTTGGAGATACAAAACTCTCAAGTTGGGTTATATACACTTCCTCAAAGAGGTTTCCTTTTAGGAAAGCCATTTTGACATCCATTTGCAAGATCTCGTAGTCATAATACGCAGCAATAGCAAGAAGAATTCTGATAGACTTAACCATGGCAACAGGGGAAAATGTCTCATGATAGTCAACACCATGAATTTTCTTGAAACTTTTAGCCACAAGTCGCACTTTGAATGTTTGTGCATTCCCATCCATGTCGGTCTTATTCTTGAAAATCCACTTGCACCCTATAGGTCGTACCTGTTGGGAATTATATCCACAATGGACCTGATTTGAACAAGCCCCTGAACAAGCTAAGCTGAATTGAAAATGTATTTGACGTTCTTCCATCAAGTTGTGCTTGCAGCTATTCCATGCTAAGTACACACCAATGTCAGGGTGCAGTGGGTCAATATACTCGGGTCTACGCAACGTAATCCCTCGTTGAGTAGATCAGTGTGTTGAATCATGTGTGCTCTCTCTATTGGAGTGTACTTATTTTCAAGTACAGGGTCAAGGTAGATCAAGAGCAGAAGAGGAGCAAAGATAGGTCAAAGACCAAGTCTTCAAAGGAAGGAAGAGAAATTCTTCTAAGTCAAAATCGACGGGAATCACTAAGTGATTCTCGACGAATTTGACGGGAAACGCTAGTGATTCCCGTCGATTCGATGAGAATCAGTCTGCATTCCCGCCGACTTCCTTCCGGCTGACAGTTATCAAACAGAAATTCTGCCAAGGCAGAATCGACGGGAATCGCAAGGGATTCCCGCAGACTTCGACGAGAATCTGTCTGCATTCCCGCCGATTCGGCGAGTATCAGCTAGCCTCTCCCGCCGATTTCTTTCAGCTGACTGTTTTCCAGAAAGGAATTTTGCTAAGGCAGAATTGAAGGGAATCGTGAATGATTCCCGCCGACTTCGACGGTAATCACCAATAATTCTCACCGATTTTTCCTTAGGCATTTTTCCTCCGTTCGCTTGACTGAACAAAGAGGCTGTGCGCTGTCTCGACTGAGGCTAGGGTTTCTCCTTGTGGGTCCCACAACGGACTATAGGGTTGGCCTCAGGTATAAATACTCGCATATTTTGATATTCTACAGTAACTATTCATGAGAAATCAAAAGCAGCCGATGTCATGCCCTAGCCGATCGCGGAAACCGCTGATCGCTTGTCGCTGCTCGCAATTCATCGTCGCCGATAATATCCAGTCATCCTTGATCTTCCAGCGATAGCATCGAGGCTAGCAGTGCGTCTCACGCATCTCTCTTGAGTTCTCTTTTCTCTCGATTCGTTGAACGAGACTAGTTCTCCATTCCGAATCAGTGAAGACGACTGATCCGACTGAGATCGTTCGTAGACCTTTCTTGCTTCGTCAAGAAATTTGGATCTACAAAGTATCATCGCCGCATTCACTTGCCACCGCCGATCTTGTCAAGATCCTCTCCAAGAGAGAAATCCAGTTGTGGACTCTTCGTTACTTTCAAGAAAGCCTCAACGAACGAAGGACATTGGATTCTCCATAAGCGTTGTTTGTATTTTCTTATACATTCTATTTTGGTTTTGTTGTAAAGGAATTTTTATTCCTAGTTGTAAGGGTTCGGTGCAACCCGTGGTGGTGGAGTGGTGACTCCTTTGTTGGAAGGGTTCCTTCCGTAGTGTGAGGATTGGATTTCAATCCGTTTGGAGAAGTGACCGAGTCGTCCCTTGGTGGGAGATAGGTCAAAGAGGGAAAGTGGACGTACCCAAATCGGGGAACCACTATAACTTTTTGTGTGTTTTCTGTGCTGTGTTTGTTAATTTGTGCAGGTTAATTTAATTCCGCAAAAGACCGCACGACACCTATTCCCCCCCCCCCATAGGTGGATTTTGTCGACACTAGATACTTTCAAGTGGTATCAGAGGGAGGTTACTCATCAATAAGGTTAACACCTTGAGTAAGATCATGCGTCTAGTGTCAAGAAGAAAGAAGATCTCAAAATTTGACGGACTCAAGTACTCAGGAAAGATCCCAGTGTGCACCAAGCTGAACTTTCCTATCTGGAAGGAAAGGATCAGGTTCTACATGGTAGTAGTCGACCCCCGACTCTTCATGATTGTGGAGGAGGGACCTTATATCCCCACTAAGGCCTCCACCATTGATCCTACCAAGATGGTACCCAAGAAGCTCTTTGAAATGGATAAGGATGAGATGGTGCTTGTCAGACTAGACAAGAAAGCTCAAAACATCTTAGTAAGCATCGTCGATGATTCCATGATGCAAAATTTCAGCAACTGCAGGACTGCCAAGGACATATGGCACTGCTTGATCATTCTGATGGAAGTCACAGATGAAGTAAGGGATGATCGAAGATCCCTTCTGAACCAGAATTTTTAGGCCTTCAGGCAAGGTCCCAAGGAAGAAATCGGAGTGACATTCGAGAACTTCCTGAAGATCGTCAATGCCTTGAAGAGTTATGGCAGAGTGTTCACCGATGGTGAACTAAATGACAAATTCCTTAGATCCCTTACTAAGGAATGGGACACCAAGATCTGCGCCATCAGAGAATTTGGCAAGCTGGCAGAAACTGATCCCCAGATTCTGTTTGGAAAGCTTATGTCCTATGAGCTTCAGCTGAACACCAGAAAAGCTGAAGAAGAAGTCGATAAAGCCGCTGCCAAAGAAAATACTATAGCCCTGAAAGCCAATCACTCAAGGAAAGGCAAGGGTGCAGCCTCATCCCACTCCTGGAAAAGGGATGATAAAGAAGACTCTGAGCTAAGCTTTTCCGGCTCAGAGCTATCTGAAGAAGAATTCTCCTTCATCACTCGAGATTTCAAGAAGTTCCTCAAGATGAGGAATCAAAGAAAGAGAGACGGCTCCTCCTCCAGACATCAGAAGAAGAATTACTCTTCTGACTGGTATGAATCTAAACAGAACAAACATTGTTCTACTGACATTATCTGCTTTGGATGCAATAAGCCAGGCCACGTCATTGCTGACTGCCACCAAAGCAAGAGAGATAAGGGGAAGGAAGAGGAGCACAAGTCCTCTAGAGATAATAAGAAGGAGAGGAGCTACATTGCTAAAAAGCCAAAGAAACTGAGTGAGTCTGACTCTTCAGACTCCAGTGATGATGAGGAAGCCTACTTTGGGCTAATGGGTCACTCAGACTCAGATAGAGACTGTCCCCCATTTACTGGGAAGGTAAAAGATCGCACCCCCCCCCCCTCTCTGAATCTGACTCTGACTCTGAGTCTCATGAAGATGACCACGAGGACAGTCCATCTGCCCGTGAGGCTGAACTCCTTGAAATGTATGAGCTTCTGCTCAATACTTTCGATGAGTGCCGAAAGAGGTTGAGGGCTCAGAAAAAGAAAGTCAAATTCCTTAAGGCTGAGGGTGTGTCCCTAAGAGAAGAGATCACTAGCTTGATTTCTCTCCGACAGGAACACCTGGACCTTACTTCTAAGCACTCAGATTCTCTAAGGCTTCTTGATAAAAAACAGGAAGAAATCAACAAGCTGGAAGAACAGCTTGTGGTAGAAAGGAAGATTGTCAAAAGCTTCTCTATGCCCAAGACCGTTCTTCCTCTGGTTGATGAATTCTCTGCTCAGGCTAAGGGGGTTGGCTTAGGGCATGTGGCTGTGCCTGGCAAATCATCTAGGAGAAACAAAAATCAGAGGAAAAATAAGGCTGCTAAGAAGGCCTCTGTTGCAGAAAAGGGAAAGGCCCCACTCAGTCCTGTTTCATTCAGAAAGCCTGGCTTTCCTTGCAATGAGCAGGACTTTGAGTCAACCTATGGCCACTTCTTCCGGCCCTCGGTTGAAAAGCCCAAGAGCTGGTATGATGGTTGGACCTTCCCTCGCAACTACGGTGAGAGTGTCTTCAAGGCACCTTATGAGGAAATCCAAGTGGAGAATTATGGCCATTTCTCTAGCGGCCATAATAGGAAGTAGGCACCAAAGGACAAGCCTGTCATACTGAAGGAATAGGAAGTGAAGAAGTCATGTGACTGCTGTCATCATGATGCCTCTACCTCCGAATCCAAGGCCCCGCTGGACCCACCGTTCTAAGGGTGAAGCAGGAGCCTAGGAAGCGGTACAACAGGTTTAACTGTTGGTGTTAAGGCAAAGTTGGTCACTTTGCCGTGGATTGCTTGTTTAATCCAAGATACAATAAGACTCCTTTTTTTAGCAATGTGAGGCCGACCACTCGTAGGGTTAACCAACTGAGGGGGAGTGTGCTAACAAGGAATCTAGGACCCAAGTTCGATTGGGTTCCTAAGGGAAACTAATTCTGTTTTGCAGGTATGTCCAAAGGCCACCAAAACGCCTATCTGGAACTTGGACAGTGGATGTTCTCGGCATATGACCGGGACAAGAAGCCTATTGCGTGATTACTCCCCAGTCAAAAATGGACCCAAAGTCATCTTTGGAGGATCTGATCGAGGAGTCACCAGAGGTTATGGTATGATTTCCACGGTGTACTCTCTATCACAGACGTGGCCTATGTTGAAGGGTTAAACCATAACCTGATCAGTGTAAGCCAGTTGTGTGATAAAGGATATGACGTTAAGTTCTGCAAGGATAAGTGCTTGATAATATCGTGTGCCTCTTTGGAGACGGTATTAACTTGCATTAGGAGCAGAAAAATCTTTTGCTTAGATTTTCTTAGCTTAGACTCTTCTACACCCGTGTGCCTAGTAGCAAAAGGCAGTACATCTCTCTGTGAACAATGGCACAAGAGATTAGCACATATTAATTTCAAGACTATTAATATGTTGTTTTCCAAGAATTTAGTAAGGGATGCCCCTACTATTAAGTGCATCAAAGATAGCCCTTGTCCTGCTTGCCAAAAGGGCAAACAGACTCGGGCTACCTTTAAGGGCATTACTGACAAAGACTCCTCCAGATGTCTTTATCTTCTGCATATGGACTTGTTCGGTCCAGTGCAAGTTCATAGCTTAGGAGGCAAATCGTATACGCTAGTAATTGTTGATGATCACTCTCGGTTTACGTGGGTGTTCTTCTTGAAACGAAAGTCAGATACGTTTGACATCTTCACTAATTTTATCAAGCAGATTCAGAATGAACTTAACTCGTCCGTGGTCAAAATCAAAAGTGACCATGGAACAGAATTTGAGTCTGGTGCTATGATAAGATTCTGTGAAGAACATGGTATCTTTCATGAGTTTTCCTCACCGCGTACTCCTCAGCAAAACGGAGTTGTGGAGAGGAGAAATAGAACGCTCATTGAAGCATGTACGACAATGTTGAATGACGCTTCTCTTCCAAAGTACTTCTGGGCAGAGGTTGTCAATACGGCTTGTCATGTGCAGAACCGAGCATTGATCAACAAGAATCATCGTAAGATGCCTTATGAGCTATTGAAAGGCAGGAAACCGACCATGTCCTATTTAAGGATTTTTGGTTGCAGATGCTATGTACTCAATAATGGGAAGTACCCACGTACTAAATTCATAGAAAAATGCTTCGAAGGCATCTTCATGGGCTATAGTTGCCATAGTCGGGCATATAGGGTTTTCAATAAAAAAACCCTAGTGGTAGAGGAGTCTATTAATGTTGTATTTGATGAAGGAAGCTTGCTTCACAACAATTCTTCCAGTGGCATTCTTGAAGATGCAGGTGCAAGGCTTGAACAGCTAAGTCTCGATGATACTGCTAAAGATGGAACTCCCAAGTACGTCAAGGTCTCTACCTCAACGCCAACCGGAAAAGATGACGATCAGGATGGAGAAAATCTCCCAGAAGAGGGAGGAGCCCGAGAAGCTGTTAGAGATCCAGATGCCAGACTCTTAGAGCTCCGACACGTGAGGGATCATCCTAGAGATCAGATTATAGGAGAACCTCATGACGGTGTCAGAACTAGCAGAGGTACAATTAATGAGATTCTGCACCTTAGTTTTTTGTCACAGGTTGAGCCAAAGAAGTTCGACGAAGCGAACAAAGATGCGTCTTGGATATTGGCCATGCAAGATGAACTGCATCAATTCGAACGATGCAACGTCTGGATGCTTGTTCCCAGACCAATGAAACAAAATGTGATCGGCACTAAGTTGATCTTCAGAAACAAACTGGATGAACACGGTGTCATCATCAAGAACAAGGCCAGACTGGTGGCTCAAGGTTACAAATAAGAGGAGGGGATTGACTTCGACCAAACCTTTGCACCAGTTGCAAGGCTCGAGGCGATTAGGTTATTCCTGGCATATGCCTCTCACAAAGGATTCACTGTCTATCAGATGGACGTGAAATCTGCATTCCTAAATGGAAATTTTAAAGAGGAAGTATATGTCACGCAACCCCCAAGTTTTATTAATCCAACATTCCCTAATCATGTTTACTTTCTTAATAAGGCATTATATGGCTTAAAACAAGCTCCTTGAGCTTGGTATGAGACTCTGTCTAGTTTTCTTCTTGAGAACAAGTTCTCAAGAGGAAAAATAGATAAGACATTATTTCTTAAGGAAGTCAAAGGCAAGATTCTGTTGGTGCAAATCTATGTCGATGACATAATATTCGGCTCAACGGACAACAATCTTTGCAAGAAGTTTTCTAAACTTATGCAGGGAAAATTTGAAATGAGCAGCATGGGAGAGCTAAAGTATTTCTTGGGACTTCAAGTGAAACAATCTGAGGATGGAATTTTCATTTCTCAGACGAAGTTCACAAATGAACTCCTCAAAAAATTCGAAATGGAGAATGTAACCTCTATGAGGACTCCAATGGGATCCACTATGTCTCTGGACAAGGATGAGAAAGGGAAACCTTTTGATAAAACCAAATACATAAGCATAATTGGATCCCTGCTCTACCTTACTGCGAGTAGACCAGATATTATGTTTTCCACATGCGTTTGTGCCAGATACCAGGTGAACTCTAAGGAATCTCATTATGTCGCTGCCAAGCAAATTCTTAGATACCTTAAAGGTACACCAAATCTTGGCTTGTGGTACCCAAGAAACAATGATGTCGAGATGATAGGCTTTTAAGATGCTGACTTTGCAGGAAGCAGGGATGATAGGAAAAGCACTTCCGGGACGTGCCAATTCCTCGGAAGAAGGCTTATATCCTAGAACAGTAAAAAGTAGAACTGTGTCGCAACCTCTACGGCTGAATCTGAGTACATCTCAGCAGGCAGCTGTTGCGCACAACTTCTATGGATCAGAAATCAACTCGAAGATTATGACTTACAGTTCAGAGAAGTTCCTATGTATTGCGACTCCTCGAGCGCAATAGCAATTACGAACAATCCAGTGTCGCACAACAGAACAAAGCATATTGAAGTGCGCTACCACTTCATTCGGGAGCATATGGAAAAAAAAGATATATCTCTCTGTTATGTCCCCACGGATAAGCAGGTTGCAGATATCTTCACAAAGCCCCTAGACGAGGCCAAGTTCAGTCTCTTCAAAACTGAACTCAGCATGCTGAACTATGAAGATTGAAGACTGAAGGGCTCAAGGCTCTTGGTTCAAGGGGGAGCATCTGTTATGAATTCAAGATTGAGCACGGTTGAAAGAACTGAGGGGGAGCTTTGTGCTCCAAGTGAAATTCTAGATTTTCAGAAGCCGTAAAGGGGGAGATTACCCTCTCGGCTAAGGCTAAGGTGGCTGCCAATGTTTAGTATACTCTCAGGATAATGGTAATGAATTTCACTCTTAACTGCATTTTCATTTTATGATTTTCATTCCCATCTATTCTATTCACCTTAGCTTGTAGGGTTTAGGATTCTACAAATAGGGGGAGATTGTTGGGTATTGTATCCACAATGGACCTGATTTGAAGAAGCCCCTGAACAAGCTAAGATGAATTGACAATGTATTTGACGTTCTTCCATCAAGTTGTGCTTGCAGCTATTCCATGCTAAGTACACACCAATGTTAGGGTGCAGTGGGTCAATATACACGGGTCTGCGCAACATAATCCCTCATTGAGTAGATCAGTGTGTTGACTCACGTGTGCTTTCTCTATTAGAATGTACTTTTTTTCAAGTACAGGGTCGAGGTAGATCAAGAGCAGAAGAGGAGCAAAGATGGGTCAAATACCAAGTCTTCAAAGGAAGGAAGAGAAATTCTTCTAAGTAAAAATTGACGGGAATCACTAAGTGATTCTCACCGACTTCGACGGGAATCGCTAGTGATTCCCGCTGATTCGACGAAAATCAGTCTGCATTCCCACCAACTTCCTTCTGGCTGACAGTTATCCAACAGGAACTATGTCAAGGCAAAATCGACGGGAATCGCAAGTGATTCCCGCCGACTTTGATGAGAATCTGTCTGCATTCCCGCCGATTCGGCGAGTATCAGCTAGCCTCTCCCTACGATTTCTTTTGGCTGACTATTTTCCAGACAAGGATTTTGCTAAGGCAGAATCGACAGGAATCGTGAATGATTCCCGCCGACTTCGACGGGAATAACCAACGATTCCCTCCAATTTTGCCTTAGGCATTTTTCCTCCGTTCGCTGGACCAAACCAAGAGGTCGTGCACTGTCTCGGCCGGGGCTAGGGTTTTTCCTTGTGGGTCCCACAACAGACTTTAGGGTTGGCCTCAGGTATAAATACTTGCATATTTTGAACTTCTACAGTAACTATGAATGAGAAATCAAAAGCAGCCAACTCCGTTCCCTAGCCGATCGCGGAAACCGCCGATCGCTTGTCGCCGCTCAAAGTTCATCATCGCCGATAATCTCCGGTCATCCTTGATCTTCCGGCGACAGCATCGAGTCTAGAAGTGTGTATCACGCATCTCTCTTGAGATCTCTTGTCTCTCGATTCGTCGAACGAGACTAGTCTCCATTCCGAATCGGTGAAGACGACTGATCTGATTGAGATCGTTCGAAGACCTTGCTTGCTTCATCAAGAAGTTTGGATCTACAAAGTATTACCGCCGCATTCACTTGCCACCGCTGATCTTGTCAAGATCCTCTCCAAGAGAGAAATCCGGTTGTGGACCCTTTGTTAATTTCAAGAAAACCTCAACGAACGAAGAAGGACATCGGATTCTCCATAAGCGTTGTTTGTATTTTCTTATACATTCTATTTTGGTTTTGTTGTAAAGGAATTTTTATTCCTAGTTGTAAGGGTTGGGTGCAACCCGTGGTGGTGGAGTGGTGACGCCTTTGTTGCAAGGGTTCCTTCCGTAGTGTGAGGATTGGATTTCAATCCGTTTGGAGAAGTGGCCGAGTCATCCCTTGGTGGGAGATAGGTCGAAGGGGGAAAGTGGACGTACACAAATCGGGGAACCACTATAACTTTTTGTGTATTTTATATGCTGTGTTTGTTAATTTGTGCAGGTTAATTAATTCCGCAAAAGACCGTACGACACCTATTCCCCCTCCCCCCACCCATAGGTGGATTTTGTCGACACTAGATACTTTCAGTACCCCTTCAGGTTGTTCCACCAAGGTCTAAACTTAGTTTTCATACATGGAGTCCATTTTATATTTCATGGCCTCAAGCCACTTCTCGTAGTCCGGTCCACTCATAGCCTCTTGGTAGGTTGCAGGCTCATGACTATGGTCCATTAGCAACACATTACCTATTTGAGACATGAGAAATCCATATCACCCAGGCTCAAACCTTAGTCTACTAGATCTATATAGATCTTGTGTTTCCTGATTAGGCTCTCTAGCTACAACAACTTGTAGTCCTGACTCAGGTTTTAATTCCGGTTCATTCACAGTTTGTGGTTCTTTAACTTCTTCAAGTTCTACCCTGGTATACTTTATACTTAAGAACTCTTTCTCAAGAAAGACACCAGTCCTCGCGACAAACACTTTTCCCTCGGACGGTAGGTAAAAATAGTACCCTTTAGTTTCCTTAGGATACCCCACAAGATAACATTTATCTTACTTGGGTTCTAGCTTTTCAGGCATTTGACGTCGCACATATGCCTCACAGCCCCAAATTTTAATGAATAACATACTACGATGCTTCCCAATCCATATCTCAAATGGTGTCTTTAGAACCGCTTTTGTTGAAGCGCGATTTAGTGTAAAAGCAGTAGTTTCTAGAGCAAAACCCCAAAAGAAAACAGGCAGATCTGTATGCCTCATCATCGACCGTACTATGTCTAACAGAGTATGATTCCTCCGCTCAGACACACCGTTATGTTGTGGTGTTCTAGGTGGAGTGAGTTGTGATACAATACCATACTCTTTCAGATGATCACAAAACTCATGACTCAGGTATTCTCCACCTTGATTAGATCGGAGTGCTTAACCTTCTTACCCAGCTGGTTTTCTACTTCGTTCTTAAACTATTTTAACTTTTCAAAGGTATCGGATTTGAACTTCATAAGATACACGTATCCATATCGACTGAAATCATCAGTAAATGTAATAAAGAATAAGTACCCACCTCTAGCCATAGAAACTCATGGATCCTCATACATCACTATGTACTATACCCAAGAGATCATCAGCCCTCTCATTGAAACCAATGAAAGGGACCTTAGTGATTTTGCCTAACTAACAAGAATCGCATCTCTCAAATGATTTATAATCAAATGAGTCTAGTATTCCATCTTTATGGAGCTTGGATATGCGTTTCTCATTTATATACCCCAAACAACAATACCAAAGGTACGTAGGGTTCGAGTCATTCGTTGCTAGTCTTTTAGTATTTTCTATATTATAGATCCGATGGTCTAAGTTCAAAACATATAAACCATTAAACATTTGGGTTATGCCATAACAAACATCATTTTTAAATATAGAACAACAATTGTTCTTAATAACAAAAGAAAATCCAATCATGTCCAAACATGAAATATATATAATTTTTCTAGTTATGGAAGGAACATAATAACAATTATCAAGTTTAATTACAAGCCCAATGGGAAAAGAAAGATGGTAAACTCCTATGGCGACTACATCAACTCTTGCTCCATTGCAAATACGTAGGTCCACCTCCCCTTTACTCAGCAATATTCTCCTTCCCAGTTCCTGCACATTTATACAAATGTGAGAACCACATTCGGTATCCAATACCCAGGATAAAGGATCAGAAAGGTTTATCTCTATAACATAGATACCTGAAGCGGAATTCATACCTCCCTTCATCTTCTACAGACCCTCGATTGCTGAACATTGTTGATGGAGCCGACTTCCCATGACATGTGGCCAAGGAGCATCCTCCCTCTGACGATGATGGTGACTCGGTAGATATGAATGGAGACGACGGCCCGCAACTACTTGAAGACGGCGATGGCGCACTGACACTTGACCATGAAGAGCGTCGCCACAATAGCCGTCCGGAGCGCAAGCCCATTTATAATTTATTAATAATAAATATTAATAAATTATTTCAGAGTATTAATATATTTTATTATTTGTTTTATTTCAAAATTATCATTGTTATTTCGTGTTTAATTTCATGTATTAGTTGTTACATGGTTATGTTATAAAACCATGAGTTTAAATTTCATTTTTCACGTTGGGTTGCATGTAGCCAGTTGGAGTGTTTGTTGTAGCCTATATATAGGCATGTACCCCTTTATTTCTCAAGAGTGAATGAATGAAAAGAAAACAAATTTCAAGAATTGAAATCCTCCTCCTCCTCAAAGGCAAGTTTTCGGCCCTCCTCCTTCTTTTTCCTCTTTGGCCGCCGGCCACCTCTCCCCCCCTCTCTATCTCAGCCTCCCTCCTTCTTCCTCTCCTCTACTCCCTTGCAAACCCGAGCCCTAGCCACCACCTTCCTACCCGGCCCCTCCTCCAACCTCCAAGCCGCCACCTCCGCTCTCACAAACACGGCCACCACCAAACTCCAACAACCTGAGCCCCTCCCTCCTCCATAAAATCTTAGCCGCCAACCACCAACACAAACAAGCCCGACCCCTTCCTCATCCCCATCCTAAATCTAAATATCACTTTCAAAATTAAGCTCTTAGCCTACCATAATAGAAATATTTCATTCCCTAAATATTTCTCAATCCACCACCTTTTCTCTCTCCTGCCTTATTTGGAGATATTTATTTCCATATTTAGAAGATTCCACCGGGACTTTCCAAATACAGCGTGACACAAAGAAGGCGACGAATTTCTCTCCCTCCGGCGTATCTCTGGTGGTGCCGTTAAGGAACGATTCAAATCGAGTGAATCGGATTTATCAAATCCTGTTGGGTAACGAAAATTTCTACCTTTATGAGTTTCTCTTCTTTAGATAATTCCTGTGGCATTGGCAAATAGCGCGCCTTGTGTAACGCTTGATTTTTCGCGGTTAAATTTCTTTTAGTTATTGTCGTGTTTATTTCTTTCGTTTAAGTTCGTGTGGTGTGACGGCCCTCGTTTGTATTTTGTTGGGAGAGAACCACCCTTACCCGAATCTTTTGTTTTCGGTGGTTTCTCTTTTGGTACAACACGCTCGATCGAACTGTGTGGGTTCTTTTCGCTTGAGAGGACCTTGGCTTATCGCCTTGGTATTATCTTTAAGGACTTTGCGAACCCTCCGTAATTATTACTATAATAATAATATTAATTAAACTGTTGTGACGTTAAATGCTTGAGTGTGACGTGAGATTTATTCGAGAGTGTCGCGTTTGTTTCGTCGATCACCAAAACGCTCGAAAGAGCGGGCCTACATCAATTTGGTATCAGAGGGAGGTTCTCGTCATTTTCCTAATTGGCACTCCCCCCTCCCCCCCCCCCCCTCTTAAGTGGCACGTACGTACGCACTTACCCGTTTCGTTGCAAGTCAATATTTAGAAAAGTAGTTTTCATGAAATGCATTGAAATTCCACAATTTCAAATTTCAAATTAAAAAAAACAAATAAAGTTCAAATTTAAATTTCAAATTTCAGATTTCAATTTTCGAATTTCAAATTTCAAAATTAAAATTTCAAATTTCAAATTTCAAATTTTTAAATTTCAAATTTCAAATTTCTAAATTTAAAATTCAAATTTCAAATTTCAAATTTCAAAATTTCAAATTTCAAATTTCAAATTTCAAAATTTCAAATTTCAAAATTTAAAATTCAAGTTTCAAATTCCAAATTTCAAAATTCAAATTAAAATTTCAATTTTCAATTTTCAAATTTCAAAATTTAAAATTCAAATTTCAAATTTCAAATTTCAAATTTCAAATTTCAAAATTTCAAATTTCAAATTTCCAATTTCAAATTCCAAATTTCAAATTTTTCTCCAATTAAAACAAAAAAAATGGCCTACGATGTTCACGTTTCCCGAATGAAACCTTTAGGTTCCGTCACAAAAGTTAGAAAGCCATTCCATTGCCCGGTAGTGGAAGAGATTAAGGGGTTGATTGACCAACTAAAGGCTAATCAAGTTGCACAGCACTCATCTAGGCATGTTAGAGTTCCTACTCCGACCTATGATGGGCTAGGTGGAACGCAAGAGTTTTTATGCTGGGTGAAGGCTATGGAGCGTGCTATTTTGAGAGATATCAGATTGTGGACCCACACAGGATTCCCGTTGCGAGACTTCACTTATTTGGTCGAGCCCAGACCTTCTGGCTCAATGAGGAGAGACGTTTTGGGACATCCCTTGACGATTCACCTGTAGGTTGGAATATTATGAAGAATTTATTAACGGATGAGTATTACCCTCCCCATTATCGTTCTCAGTCATCTTAAAATCTGAGTGAAGCGCCACCTATGATTATGCTTACACCGAACCAGTAAGATACCCCGTACTCCCGTACTAGGACATCACATAAGTTTACTTCTCCCCTCCAGGGCACTAGACCCCTACCTTATTATGAGAGTGTTCATATCATCGTGGGTCGTCAGGCGATCAAGACACGTGAGACTAGTGACACGTCTGGGTTTGGCACTATCGATCATTCTATTCTGACTATGCCTGTAGTCTCCTTAGAGTCACCCCCTGAGCTATCGGATCTAGTTATTGATTCCCCTGATGAGTCTGAGGCTGATCCTACGATTGCTCCCATCATTGAGGACGAGGCTATTATCACTAACGAGTGTAGCGACGTTGAGGAGATTGGTTACCCTAGTGACCTGGATTAGGATTTCTCTTTTGAGGAATCATCTCCACCCCCCTTCAATGATATTTTAGTCATGGAGTCTTCTAATAACCCTGAGTCAGAAGACGTTCTGGCAGAGTCGGTAGAGTCATCCGAAGCTGAGAGCGTACCTGTTACTGATTTAGGTGATGACTTGCTAGGACCCATTATTATTATGGTAGACCCAGGCTTATTAGATATTTCTACGGTATTGGAAGAGTCACCTTGGGATGGTTGTTCAGTTTGGGATAATTTTAGTGTGATACATCCGGGAGTTAGTTCCTTGCAGATATCATCTCTGCTTGGTATTCAAGCCAATTTATATACTCCCCGGGACTCGATTTGTCCATCCCCATATTTTGACTTAGACGATGTCCCTACCTCATTGGAAGAATTGGTCGATATAGGATGTGATGTTTTAGTAGATTTACCCTGCGAGGAAAATTTATCTTTGGATGACGGTGGCACTGAGGGCCCGATAGGCTTTTCTTTGATGATAGCTCCTTCGCCTGAGGCCCGAGTTAGTTTGGAAATTTTATCGGATACGAATCTGCCTACTATTGAGACGATCACTATTTCAGACTTAAGTAAAATTTCTAATGATTTGGTGGATTCATTCTGGGGCGAAAAGTTAACTGAGGATGAGTTTTCTGTGAGGACGAATCCACTATTCGAGTTTACTTTTGGTTTTAAAGGCTTGCAACCGGAGGCGTTCTCTTGGACGCGTAATCCATGCTTTGGCGTTGAGTGTGACTTGGTTCCCCCTACGGAGTCAACCCTGTCAACTCTCCCTCCGATTCCCTTAGCTCGAGTAGATGATTTAGTCATTTCTAGCCCTTCATATTTAGAGAAGTTTATTATTCCCGCCTTTCCGTTAAGCTTACTTAGAAGGACGTGGGAGAACGTAGTTGGTGACTAACGTTTTCTCCTGACTATTTATTATGATATTTTTAAATCAAAATTTAATTCCAAAGTTAAAACGAAAACGTTGGAACCCACTACATTAATTTTTGAACTTAAAGCACCTGTGCCACCGGACATAATTCCGTTATTTTTTACTATTAATTCAAGTCATGTGGCACATGGGTTCTCCCCTCATGGTTTTAATTTAATTAGGCGCATTTTTAATTGCTTGACCCTTCTAAATGCGTCCTTTAAATTACTTACGAGGTTGTGTTGAATATTCGTCCACCGTTATGTGAATGGTTTGGTATTGGTTTGTCTCACCCCTAAATGGATGCCCCCGGGCACTTTAGAAATATTAACGAATTGGCTAGTCTATTCTTTACGAATTTTATGAAAGTTTGGTGACATGACATTCCTTTTAAAATTTTCCACTGAGTGTGGCATGGCTCTTATTTTCATCATTACATACTTTACGCTTTATTCTTTAATGCCACCTGAAATGTCTACCTCTTCGTATATATTTTCCACTATGTTTTCTATTGGGTTGGTGGTGACAGTTTTCTAGGATCGTTCTCCTTCTCGGTCTCCATCGGAGGTACGTTGGTGGATGTTGTTGAAAATCTTTTTCCTTCTTTGGCTAACGCGTATTTGAGGTCCCTCCAAGACCACCTTTTGCCATGCAGGTACTTCTTCCCCGCCGACGACCTTCCAGGCGAGTACACATAGGCATACTCATCAGTGATGAGTATTTTTAAGAGGGGGAGGATTGATGGAGCCGACTTCCCACGACATGTGGCCAAGGAGCATCCTCCCTCTGACGATGATGGCTACCCGGTAGATATGAATGGAGACGACGGCCCGCAACTACTTGAAGATGGCGATGGCGCACTAACACTTGACCATGAAGAGCGTCGCCACAATAGCCGTCCGCAGCGCAAGCCCATTTATAATTTATTAATAATAAATATTAATAAATTATTATGGACTATTAATATATTTTATTATTTGTTTTATTTAAAAATTATCATTGTTATTTCATGTTTAATTTCATGTATTAGTTGTTATATGGTTATGTTATAAAACCATGAGTTTAGATTTCATTTTTCATGTTGGGCTGCATGTAGCCAGTTGGAGTGTTTGTTGTAGCCTATATATAGGCATGTACCCCTTTGTTTCTCAAGAGTGAATTAATGAAAAGAAAACCAATTTCAAGAATTGAAATCCTCCTCCTCCTCCAAGGCAAGTTTTCGGCCCTCCTCCTTCTTATTCCTCTTTGGCCGCCGGCCACCTCTCCCCCCTCTCTATCTCGGCCTCCCTCCTTCTTCCTCTCCTTTACTCCCTTGCAAACCCGAGCCCTAGCCACCACCTTCCTACCCGGCCCCTCCTCCAACCTCCAAGCCGCCACCTCCTCTCTCACAAACTCAGGCACCACCAAACTCCAACAACCCGAGCCCCTTCCTCCTCCACAAAATCTTAGCCGCCAACCACCAACACCAACAATCCCGACCCCTTCCTCATCCCCGTCCTAAATCCAAATATTTCTTTCCAAATTAAGCTCTTAGACTAACATAATAGAAATATTTCATTCCCTAAATATTTCTCAATCCACCACCTTTTCTCTCTCCTGCCTTAGTTGGAGATATTTATTTCCATATTAAGAAGATTCCATCGGGACTTTCCAAATACAGCATGACACGAAGAAGGCGACGAATTTCTCTCCCTCCGGCGTATCTCTGGTGGTGCCATTAAGGAACGATTCTAGTCGAGTGAATCGGATTCATCAAATACGGTTGGGTAACGAAAATTTCCACCTTTATGAGTTTCTCTTCTTTAGATAATTCATGTGGTATTGGCAAATAGCGCGCCTTGTGTAACGCTTGATTTTTCATGGTTAAATTTCTTTTAGTTATTGTCATGTTTATTTCTTTCGTTTAAGTTCGTGAGGTGTGGCGGCCCTCGTTTGTATTTTGTTGGGAGAGAACCACCCTTGCCCGAAACTTTTATTTTCGGTGGTTTCTCTTTTGGTACAACATGCTCGATCGAACCGTGTTGGTTCTTTTCGCTTGAGAAGACCTTGGCTTATCGCCTTGGTATTATCTTTACGGGCTTTGCAAACCCTCCGTAATTGTTAGTGTAGTAATAATATTAATTAAAATGTTGCGATGTTAAATGCTTGAGTGTGATGTGAGAGTTATTCGAGAGTGTCGCGTTTGTTTCGTCGACCACCAAAACGCTCGAAAGAGCGGGCCTACATCAATTGTTATTTTTGTTTTTCTGGTTATTGAGGTTATCTTAAATTTCAATCAGTTCAAGAACTTTATTAACCCTAGTGACTTGTTCAGTATTTTTCTTTCCTTTGTCGGATATAAACTTTATTGGTTTAGAAAGATTGTTTTTCTGAATTATAGGTGGATTACTAAGGGAGGCACCTAATCCTAGTTTACTATTGTTGATCCTAGCATTTACAGTACTAGTGATATCTAATAATTGTAAACTTCTCACATTTAAGGATTCTTCTAATATCTTGGCCTTGCTAAGTTCAGATTTCAAAAAGAATATTTGTTGATTAGCAGAAATAAGTTCATTTGTTAGGTTAGCATTCTCTGCAGTAGTTTTATCTAGGTCATTTAATTTTTCTCTGAGAAGTTTGATTTCCTTCTCAGAGCTGATTAAGTCTAAGCACAAATTTTTAAATTCAAGTTTAAATTCCTCTGACTCAAAATCATAAGAGGCTATTACCTGATCCTCAGCTGATAAGAGCTCTTCATCTTCAGACTCATCAGCATCTGATCTGCTACTGCCTGCCTCAATAGCCATGAGGCAAACTTCTTTGGCCTTCTGCTCTTCTTAATCCTCACTGGAGCTGGAGGAGGTTGACTCTTCTTCAGTGTCACTCCATGACTCAGCAACAATGCCCTTATCCTTCCTCTTGTGCTTGCTTGAGGAAGGCTTGCTGTAGTGACCCTTCCTTGAGTCACCCTCCTTTCTTCTATCCTTCTTCTGAACTTTTGGGCACTCAGAGATGAAATACCCAGGTTTCCTGTAGCCAAAACATACTACTTCTTTAGATGGTATTGTATCATACCTTGGCTTGTCTTCATACTTGGATGGTTTCCTTCTGAAATCTTTTCTAGCCATCTTAAAGAATCTCTTGGCAAAGAGACTCATGAATTCTTCATTCACAGGAATGACTTCAGAGTCTCATGCAGCTTTGAAAGCTATGTTGTGCTCTTTCCTAGTTGGTGTAGGAGTCTTGACTTCAGCTACTGCTTCCCTTAATTTTATCAGCTGCTCATAAGACTTTAGCTTTCCTAGTAGAGCTTCAGTTGAGATCTCTGTTGTGCTTCTGGCTTCTCTGATGGGCCAGATTCTTGAGTCCCGTGTACTAGGGAAGCATATGAGGATCTTGTCATTCACTTCAGTCAAAGTGATTTCCTTATCTAGAGTCCTTAGCTCACTGATAATGGAGTTGAGTCTGTTGTACATCACTTCCACTGTTTCAGCTTCATCCTTTTTGAAGTTTTCATATTGAGTGATGAGGTTTGATCTTCTATCCTTCCTCTCATCTACTAATCCATCCACCATCTGGTTCAGGGAGTCCCAAATGGCCTTGGCTGATAGGCACTCAGCAACTTTTTGAAATATCTCATCTGACATTGTTTGAGCCAATATGTTCATGGCTCTGGCATCAGCTATCCTTACCTTTCTCTGTGTATCTGTCCATCCAGGGGGTAGAACTGCACTCATGACTGTTGAAGTTGATGGGGTTGAATCCACTGGAGCTGGTGGTCCTGTTAAGATGGAATTAAATATATCCTCATCAATAGAATTCATGTAGAGTCTGATTCTTGCCTTCCAGAGTGTGAACTTGGACAAGTTATACACTGGAGGTCTGGTGCTTGCATATTCTTTGTTCTGTGCTATGCTGTATAGATCTAGAAGATGTAAGAGAACAGATCTAACTTGGGATCTTTTGTTCAAGGGTTAGCTTGAACAACCAAAAGAACCTCCTCTGATACCAATTGAAAGTTAGGGTTAGATCTGATATACTCTAGAGGGGGTGAATATAGTATGTCTGTTTGTTTTTAAGATTTTCTTCCTTAACAGTATACTATCTGTACCTTTAACAACTATATCTAACTATCACAGATTAAAGTAAATCAAAGATCACAGAATATCTAACTAACACAGCCACAATAAAAATAGAAAAGAAAGAGCAACCAGACAACACAAGAAATTTATAGTGGTTCCCCAAACTGGGTACGTCCACTCTTCTACCACCCTTGGTATGAATCCACTACAGGTTTTGATTAGGTGACTGTCACCAATGAGCTTTTGATCAGGTGCTCAAAAACCAAACCTCAAGTCTTTTGGAAGGAGACTTGCAACCAGAATAATTTTGAAGGAAATTAAAACCCTGTATAGAGGTGGGAATGAGAGAGTGATGTAAGTCTTCTTTTCTCAAATAAAAATGAGAAGACTCCGTGGATTCTTATTTGTTGTCAAAGCTCCCCCTGAGATCTTGAATGATTTAGGAGTGGAAGCTTTGTTCAAGGGTGTAGGCCTTCAGCTTTTCAGAGATCCTTGACTAATTTGAATGTTGCTGTCAGCTGAAATCCCTTAAAACAATGAGGGAGAGAAAGAAAGATTCTTGATGGTGATGGTTGTCCTTTCTTCTTCTCTTCAGAGCACTCAATTTTTGAGAGATGTTTTTCCCTACACTTTTCAAGATCTTTTCTTTGTTGTGACTCTAGTTGATGATAAATCTCTTCTCTCGTGTGTGTTGTTGTTTTCTTGGTAGAGAGATGTGTATTGGATGACTGCAACTTGGTCGAATTCGAAAGAAAGCTCTGCAATAAATGTTCAGCTGAAATATTGGGAATGAAAAATGGCAAGAATGCTGTCAAAATATTCTATTCTATGTCTGTCCCGAGATATAAGCAATTAATTCCATGGAGGATGTTAGCAATCAATGCTGCCAGTAATGTCTCTATTCAGAGAATATAAGTGCATTGATTTGCAAGGGAATTACTAGCCTATAATGGAGATAAAATGATGAGACAGAAAGAGAAAGAATAAATAACAAAATATCTTACATTTTTCGTCGACCTGAGATCAGCTTTCGTCGACTGCTAATCAACTTTCGTCGACCAGAGATTTCGTCGAACTCTGATCAGCTTTCGTCGAACTAAGATCTGCTTTCGTCGACCTGAGCTCTGTGAATCAACTGCTGTGCATAAACTGACTAATTCTGCGCTCTATGTTCGTCGACCTGAGACTGTGAAGTTAGTCAACCTAAGAACTTGGTCCATCTGTTGGCGTTGAATGAATAGCACATCTGGCATTGAGTGTTCTTTATCTCTGAGTCAGCCTTGGCTTTGAGTGAATTATGGTGCTGAGTGTTGAAGAGTTAGTCGATCTGAGAACGGAGTTCGTCGAGCTCAGCTCAGAGATTTTAGCTCTGAGTTAGTCGAGCTGAGCAAGACTTTTGTCGACCTGAGATCGACGAACGTAGATCCCTTTCTCTAAATCTTGATTTTTCTAAGTCTTGAGTCTTTGGCAGTGTTGTAGGTTGGTCCTTTGATCTGTTTGACTCTAAGAACATGGCCTAGACTTAAGAAACACATAAAATTTGACCCTTCTATACAACATGGGTCACAACCTAAGAAGACAACCTAGCCCAAATCACCTAGGGGTTCCAACAATGACCAATGTATATGTTTTGTCATGTCCCTTCGTCCCTTATATTTGGATAGAACTAAAGGTATAGACCGTGTCACCCTCATAATTGTTCAATCCTAGTTTCCTGATCTAGAATGGACTTACAGAAATTGGTGAGCCCAATATCATATATTGACTCAACCAAGCATGGCCATGCATTTCTCAGTCACATTCTATCAAGGGGCCCTTTGATTCAACTCCTGTCATATAGGAGGATAAATCTCATCTTTGCTCACATACAAACACCAAAATGATTCATAGCATACCCAATAACCACCTTTATCATCCAAATTTCTCAAGACTGGACTTTTGATAGCATCAAAGCACGCTCTTCCTCACTCGAGAAATGTTGTGACTTCAGGTCAAAGGACCACAAACAACATTGCCACTTGAGCCATACTTGTGACACGTTCATATAAATATCCACAAAGTATTCTTATGGTGGGTCTTTCCAGTACAACTTGTTCACTAACAAGTACCCATGTGGTGATTTGATATCACAATATCATGACTTGTGAGAACCGATCATTAGTCAACGCACATTCTAGTCTTAATGTATCATCATCTCCCTTAGCTTCTAAGATGACACTCGACCAGGTACTATTTAACAATGAAGCTTCTAATAACATAGGCTCTCACATTCAAGTCATCACTTGACTCTTATGGAAGCAAACATTCTGAGGGCATTTATTATGTTAAATTACTCTATCACAATAGAAATAAATTAACAAATAAAAGAACTTTCCAAAATATATAAATGAAATATATACAGTACTCTATTCATCAATTAATTATTACAGCCTACAAAATATAATCCACAAGACTCCAACTAAAGCTAATCATTAAGATATCATATACCCATAGATCTAACATGACCATCATTCTTTCTCTATGTGAGAGGCTTTGTTAGTGGATCCGTAATATTCTCCTTAGTCAGCACTCTTCAAATGCTCACATCTCCTTGATCGACAATCTCTCGAATAAGATGGAACCGCCGAAGTTTGTGCTTCGAGTGCTGATGAGATCTAGTTTTCGAAGCAAGTGCAATTGCAATGTTGTTGTCATAGTAGAGAACTACGAGACGAACAATGCAAGGAACTACATCTAACTTGTATTTCCTAATACATTCAGCCTCCTTCGCCGCATTTGCTGCAGCGATATACTCGGCCTCAGTTGTAGAATCAGCAACTGTCTCATGCTTGGAACTCTTCTAGCAGACAGCACCTCCATTTAGTCAAAATATAAACCCTGACTAAGACTTTGAGTCGTCCCTATTAGTTTGGAAGCTAGTATCTGTGTAACACTTTACAACGAGCTCTTCCTCTTCACCAAATACCAAGAATGAATCCTTAGTCCTTATTAAGTACTTCAAAATATTCTTAACGTCTATCCAGTGACTTTCACCGAGATCAGACTGATACATGCTAATCATGATCAAGGCATAAGAGACATCAGGCTGAGTACATATCATTGTATACATGATTTACCCAATTGACGAAGCATATGGAATCAACTTCATGCGGTCCTTATCTTCACAATACTTAGGACATTGGTCTTTAGAGAGACTCACACCATGAGACATAGGTAAGAATCCTTTCTTGGACTCAAGCATGTTTAACTGCCTTAACACCTTATCAATGTATATACTTTGGGTCAAACCCAGAAATTTCTTCGATCTATCTCTATAGATCTTAATACCAAGTATATAGGTCATCTCTCCCAAGTATTTCATAGAAAAATAGTTTCCTAGTTTGTTCTTAACAACTTGTAGGGTCGATTTGTCATTCCTAATCAGCAGTATGTATTCTAAATACAATATCAGGAAGACAACAATGCTCCCATTAATCCTCTTGTAAACACACGATTCATCCTCGTTCTTGATAAAACTAAACTCTTTGATCTTTTCATCAAGACAAAGATTCTAACTTTGAGAAGCTAATTTTAATCCATAAATGGATCTCTGCAGCTTGCATATTTTATTGGCTTCACTTGGAGATACAAAACCCTCAAGTTGTGTTATATACACTTCCTCAAAGAAGTTTCCTTTTAGGAAAGCCGTTTTGACATCCATCTGCCAGATCTCGTAGTCATAATACGCAACAATAGCAAGCAGAATTCTGATAGACTTAACCATGGCAATAGGGGAAAAGGTCTCATCATAGTCAACACCATGAATTTGCTTGAAACCTTTAGCCACCAGTCGCACTTTGAATGTTTGTGCATTCCCATCCATGTCGGTCTTCTTCTTGAAAACCCACTTGCACCTTATGGGTCGTACCCCTTCAGGTGGTTCCACCAAGGTCCAAACTTAGTTTTCATACATGTAGTCCATTTTAGATTTCAAGGCCTCAAGCCACTTCTCGGAGTCCGATCCACTCATAGCCTCTTGGTAGGTTGCTGGCTCATCATTATGATCCATTAACAACACATTACCTATTTGAGACATGAGAAATCCATATCACCCAGACTAAAACCCTTGTCTACTAGATCTATATGGATCTTGGGTTTCCTGATTAGGCTCTCTAGCTACAATAACTTGTAGTCCTGACTCTGGTTCTAATTTCGGTTCATTCACAGTTTGTAGTTCTTGAACTTCTTAAAGTTCTACCCTGGTATACTTTATACTTAAGAACTCTTTCTAAAGAAAGACACTAGTCCCCGTGACAAACACTTTGCCCTCGGACGGTAGGTAAAAATAGTACCCTTTAGTTTCCTTAAGATACCCCACAAGATAACATTTATCTTACTTGGGTTCTAGCTTTTCAGGTATTTGACGTCGCACGTATGCCTCACAGCCCCAAATTTTAATGAATGACATACTAGGACGCTTCCCAATCCATATCTCATATGGTGTCTTCAGAAACGCTTTTGTTGGAGTGTGATTTAGTGTAAAAGTAGTAGTTTCTAGAGCAAAACCCCAAAAGAAAATAGGCAGATCTGTATGACTCATCATCGACCGTACTATGTCTAACAGAGTATGATTCCTACGCTCAGACACACCGTTATGTTGTGGTATTCTAGGTGGAGTGAGCTGTGATACAATACCATACTCTTTTAGATGATCACGAAACTCATGACTCAGGTATTCGCCACCTTGATTAGATCGGAGTGCTTTAACCTTCTTACCCAGCTGGTTTTCTACTTCGTTCTTAAACTATTTGAACTTTTCAAATGTCTCGGATTTGCACTTCATAAGAAACATGTATCTGTATCGACTGAAATCATCAGTAAATGTAATAAAGAATAAGTACCCACCTCTAGCCATAGAACTCATGGATCCTCATACATCACTATGTACTATACCTAAGAGATCATTAGCCCTCTCATTGAAACCAATGAAAGGGACCTTAGTGATTTTGCCTAACAAACAAGACTCGTATCTCTCAAATGATTTATAATCAAATGAGTCTAGTAGTCCATCTTTATGGAGCTTGGATATGCGTTTCTCATTTATATGCCCCAAACAACAATGCCAAAGGTACGTAGGGTTCGAGTCATTCGTTTTTAGTCTTTTAGTATTTTCTATATTATAGATCTGATGGTCTAAGTTCAAAACATATAAACCATTAAACATTTGGGTTATACCATAACAAATATAGAACAACAATTGTTCTTAATAATAAAAGAAAATCCTATCATGTCCAAACATGAAATAGATATAATGTTTCTAGTTATGGAAGGAACATAATAACAATTATCAAGTTTAAATACAAGCCCAATGGGAAAAGAAAGATGGTAAACTCATATGGCGACTACATCAACTCTTGCTCCATTGCCAACACATAGGTCCACCTCCCCTTTACTCAGCAATCTTCTTCTTCTCAGTTCCTGCACATTTATACAAATGTGAGAACCACATTCGGTATCCAATACCCAGGATAAAGGATCAGAAAGGTTTATCTCTATAACATAGATACCTAAAGCGGAAGTCATACCTCCCTTCATCTTCTATAGACCCTCAATATAAGAAGGACAATTCCTCCTCCAA
The DNA here is from genome assembly GCA_039513925.1 of Platanthera zijinensis. Taxonomy (NCBI): domain Eukaryota; kingdom Viridiplantae; phylum Streptophyta; class Magnoliopsida; order Asparagales; family Orchidaceae; genus Platanthera; species Platanthera zijinensis. Next base: position 71,904,134 of record CM077097.1, read on the forward strand.
TGACCATCCTTGCCACAGTGGTGGCATTTCCATTCTTTCGCAAACCCTTTCTTTTTCAGTGCTGAAGACTTGGGCTCAAGAGATGACTTAGGTCCTACATTTATCTTCTTGAAGTCCTTCCCTTGCCCATGCCTTTATGCACCATCAGTATGGGGCTAGCAGGCTTGGCCTGCTTCATATTGATTTCGACAGTTCTCAACATGCCTAGGAGCTCGGGCAGTGTCAGGTCTATTTCATTCATGTTATAGTACAAGACGAACTACTCATAACTATCTGGCAATAATTGAAGGATCAGGTCTGTGGACAACTCTTGGCCTAGAGGGAAGCCTAGCCTTTCAAGTTTCTCTATATACCCAATCATCTTGAGTACGTGAGTCCCTACTAGGTTCTGAGCTCCCGTCTTGCACTAGAAAAATTCCTTAATAATGTAAAACCTCTCTTGACGAGCTTGCCCTTGAAACATTTCCTTGAGATGCTCGTCAATTTCCTTGTAATCCATATTCTCATGTTACTTTTGGAGCCCAGAGTTCATGGTTGTCAGCATGAGACATTTGACATCTAAGGATTTGTCAAGATACTTCTTATAATCATCCTTATCATTATGGGATGCATTTCCGGCAGGCTCTTCAGGGGATTCCTCTTCCAAAACATAGAGCTTGTGTTCTTGCTATAGAATAATTCTCAAGCTCCTGTACTAGTCTGAGTAGTTCGTCCCACTCAGTTTCTCCTTCTCAAGGATTGCTCTGAGGGACAAGATGGAGTGAGATCTACTAGCCATTGAAATTCTACAAGGATCCAATAGAGAAAAATCAGTGCTACATTTCAAAATACATTTTTTTATTCTAATTAGGACTTTAATCAAAACAACTCCCACTATTTTAATCAAACTGATAGCCCTCGATATCAATTCTGAGAGTGTATGGGAGTTACTCTCTTAGTGGATAAGATCCATATTTCACTAATAATATGAGCCAGTTTTAGCTTTTCTCTCGCAATGCAGTTATTTAGGTAGGCAACGCTTGCCAATTGCATTACAATGCAACTCTTGCATGGCTGGTGAATAACTCTTTATTTGCATCCATCATATGGTGCATGTCAACCCTATGCCTCTGGGCACTCAATCTTTGAGGTCACCCAGTTAAGTTTGACTCAATGTTGACAGTGGGATATCACAATTATCCGCTCGCACCCTTACCAAGATAGATTAATGCACCTTGCTTTGGCATGCCCACACTTCATCGATCAAGGAAGGAAGAGTGTCATCCATCGGAGGGCATCCGAATACTTAATATTGCTTAAGGTATTTTTAAATAATTGACTAACACTTAATCATGATTAACTATTAACCAGTGTTCACATCCACAAAATAAAATAACAGCAATCAGAATCCAAATGCATCCCAGATGTGCACAAGGAAATCATCAACACTTGATGAACTGGGCTAAATCTTAACATCTAGAACCCTTCTAAATCTTCAGATCTACATGCACTGGACATGAGCAACACCAACTCCACTTACAAAGTAGATAATCTCGTCTCTCTATGTGAAATTCAAAATCTAACACACTTGGTTTCACAAACCAACAAGAGGGACGGTTACTGTTAAGGAGTAACATGGAAAACAACAAAGAAATCACATGTGTTCTTGGTGGGGCCAAGGATAGATTTTGGCATTTTAGAATATTTCTAAATTTACAGATCTACATGCCATAGATTTATTAACTTCTGAAACAATGAATATCATTGAACCTCCCTCTGATACCACTGTTGGGTTTTTCTATATGACACAACACTTGTACGTAGTGGAATAAAGGAACAAGAAAAGCCCAAATAATTCAGATCTGGCGATATACATTGATCAAGAAGATGGTACAGCAAATAAAATAAATTACCTTTGTGAGATTGAGTATATACTCAACCAAGATGCTCCAAAAGATCAACCGATCACTTAGCGGCTAGAGTTCTTAGTGCATAATAAAGTCCGCACCTCTATAGAAGATCCACACGAACGAGAGAACCCGTAGACTCTTTTTGAACAAGATCTACGTCGGGAGAGGACACTCTGCATCTTCACGGACTGCTAGGTCCATTACAGAAGAGGGGCGGCAACACAAGCCGGAATCAGGCTTGGCGACGGCGACAGCATCGGCAGAGGTGGAATAGCTTTCGTTGGCCTTTTAGGTCTTGGGTTTTTGCACAGTTCGGCTCGTGTGCTTAGACAGAATCAACCCATCAAGTCGATATAGAGAAACCATAAAATTCTTCTATTTATACTCAAAGGAAAAAACAAAACAGTCTGTCGCTATTCGCAGACCCAATACTTGGAATATAGCGTTTCAATCAGACAACCCTTGTCTCGATGAATCTTTGACTATCCATAACATATTCGACAAATTGTCGAGTTTACAAAACATACTCGACGAATTGTCGAGTATCTATAAGATACATGATGAAGGCGTTGAGTGAACTCAACGCACTCAACACTCTCAGCGCAACGTTTGACTCGATGAAGGCGTTAAGTGAACTCAACGCTCTCAACGCCTAAGTGCCAGATTCGTCGAATTAACCTTTGACTCGATGAAGGCGTTGAGTGAACTCAATGCACTCAATGCCTGAGAACCAGACTCGTCTAATCAACGCCTTAACTCAACGAATTGTTGAGTGAACTCAACGCACTCAATGCTTAAGTGTCATACTCGTCGAATCAACACTTTGACTCGACAAATCATTAAGTAAACACAACACACTCAACGCCATCATTCGATGAGTCAACACTTGACTCGACGAAATCATTGAGTGGTCTCAATGCACTCGACGCTTTCAAAGCCTGGCTGAGCTAATTCATTTCCACTCATCATATGAGTATGTCCAAACTAATCCAATCTCCCAATTTCTCCAAACATTCTTATGTGCGACCCTGATAGGCTCATACTGCATTGGATGTGACACTACATGTTTGATCACTTCCAGATCACAATGGTAACACCAACAGATCACTGATGTAATCTTATGGAAATAGAAGCCAATGGCCTGAGGTAATTAATCATCCAAATATTTGGGCCCACAGTCTAAGATAATCAATTGGGCAGGTGCGTGTAAGGCAAAATTTGCTTCCTCAAGAGATCGACAAAACTGTAGCCTTTAGAAAATGAGCAGCTATTGCGGTCTGTGAGAGGGTAATTGCAAACTAGCAGAAAGGGAAAAAAGAAGATGAGCTACAAAATAAGGTGACCAAGTAGGAAGGTGAGCATGGGGAAACATATCTTTCCTCAAGTGGTCACAAAAAGTTGTAACCTATCCCCTTAAACACACGTCGGAGCTGATAGGTCTCTTAGACTTGAACTGCATGCAGAAGCGTGTTAGATGTCATTGGGGAAGAAAAGAGATGTACAGTCTAGGATGATCAAGTGGGCAGATGCACATAGGGTAGCATTGTTTTCCCAAGTGATCATTAAAGATGTTTCATCTCAATAAGTGAGATGGATCCACTACTCTCATTCCTAGGGATACTAATTAAATTAATCAATTGGACAGGTGCGTACAGAGCAGCATTTCTTTCCTCAAGAGATTAAGATAATTGTTATAGGCACCGCTTCAGAGTACCAAGAAGTTTTGATGGTCACAGACTAAGATGATTAGTCGGGCAGGTGCGCGCAAGGCAGTATTGCTTTCCTCAAAATAACATCAAAGCTATAACGATATCCCTAACAAAGCATGGTAGAGCTAATGGATGCCCTGACCCTCTTTAAATTAAAAGTGTGTTAGATACCAACTGGGATCCGAGATCCTGAAGTGCTCCACACGAGATTCTGCAAGCTCCTACTACACGGTGCAAAATCTCCCCACTACACGTGATTATCGCGGTATTACGTTAATAACAACGATTCTGTGGGGTTTAAGCAGGAGTTAGCAATATCTCTTAGTTTAGGAATCCCTAACTTTCAGTTGTCTATGATGAGATCATTTTGTCAAGGAAAAGAGTCAGTATAAGGATACTCATTTAAATAAATACTGTACAAATACAAAAGAGAAGAAATTGTTTAGGAATATAACTATTTTAAATCATCACTGCTCTAGGTGTGAGATTTCTTCTCCATTATAAGTTTGAAGATGGTATGCCCATTTTTTCAGCACCTCTTTGATAATAAATGGGCATGCCCAATTCAGATCGAGCTTACTAACTGAGCCTGCTCTAGCTGCAGTATAAAACTTTTTAAGACTAAATCTCAATCCACGAACTCATTAATTCTGACGTTCTTGTCAAAATATTTTTCTACACTTCTTTTGACTTCTTATTGCCTGATAGTAGCCTGATCTTGAAGCTCTTCGATTAAATCTAAACTACATTTCATCTCCTTTTCATTTATTTCCATCCAATCTTCACCCCTACTTAGCGAGCATGACCCTGGGACTTGGTTCCTCGAACTCCACCGGGATAAGATCCTTTGAGCCATGAGAAAGCTTGAAGGACGTCTCCCCAATTGCTGAAGAAGGCATGGTCCTGAGAGTCCAAAGAATAGAAGGAAGTTTTTCTGCCTATTACATTTTAGATTTACAACTTTCTTTTTGAGGTGGTTGAGGATCAGCTTATTGGCAGCTTTAACCTAACCATTACTTCTTGGGTGATGAACAAATGCAAATCGTATCTTTGTCCCGGTCTGACCACAGAATTCAATCATCTCTACATTATTGAATTGAGGAACATTATTGGTAACGATAGTCATAGGGATTCCATGTCAGCAATCGATCACTCTCCATGTGAAGTTCCTGATGATCTTTGTAGTAATTTTGGCCAATGTCTTTGCCTCGATCCACTTACTGAAGTAGTCAATCATAACAATGTTGAAATGTTGCTGCCAGCTTGCTATTTGAAAAGGGCTGAGGAGGTCCATCCCCAAAACTGCAAATGACTAAGGTGTTGTTATTGATCGGAGTTACTGAGCTGGCTGAAGCTGGAGAGGAGCAGACTTCAAGCATTGCATATACATTTTAGCATATATCTTTGAATTTTTCAATATCTTGGGTTAAAAGTAACTATACCTGAGGATCCTTTTTATTTATTTTTTGGCTCTTGAGTGGGTGCTGCACTCACTAGAATGAACCTCCTGAAGCATCACACGAATTTCTTCTTTTGTAACATATCTTGCTAGGGAGATAAAAAGATATTCTTGTAAAGAACTCAAGAAACTAAGTAGTAATGAGTTACATTTAGCTTGAACCTCTTCTTGTCTTTTACTGACGGATGAAAAGTTATTGTAAAAAGATAAAGAATGAAAGGGTCCATTTAAGATGGATGTTAATCGATCTGCATCAGCTCCCCTTCTTTTATTATTGGTTGAAAGAGCTCAGAGGTTATCCCTCCTGAAATTAGACTGAACTTGGATATCTTATCTTCCTCTGAGTTTTTCGACCTCGGGATATGCTAAATAGTAAGACTTTTGTATTTCCTGACCTCTATCTTCATGAGAGCTAGATACTTCTTAAGGACCGAATCCTTGGTCTCGAAGTTACCGAGCACTTAGGATGTTATTACCAAAGAATCACTCTTTACTTATACATCTTCAATCCCCAGTTCTTTTGCAAATCTTAAACCTGCCAGGAGTGTCTGATATGCAACCTGGTTGTTAGTATCGGGAAGTGGAACTTCACTGCCTAATCTAATCTCACATCATTTGGATTAATAAGGACAACCCCTGCACCTAAAGAATTTCTTCAAGAAGCCCCATCTACATAGATTGTCCAGGACAAAGGAGACTTCACCGCTTGAACTGGATCAGGCACACGACATCTAGCAAGAAGTATGCCAACACTTGAGCTTTAATAGTCATCCTTGGAACATAGGACATGTCAAATTAAGCTTTATGGACCGCTTGGCTAGCCTTCCTGAATGCTCGGGCTTCTCCAACACATTCTTTGGAGGAAGATCAGTCACTACTTGGATAGAATAAGCTTGGAAATACGGTCTAAGTCTTCTAGATAAGATAACTAGGGCTAGAGACAACTTATTTATAATTGGATATCTTGACTCAGCATCTTTCAAGATATAGCTGACATAATAGACTGGGAATTGCTTCTTTTTCTCCTCCCTAACGAGAATTGAACTGACAACTTCTGGACCAACTCCTAAATAGATAAACAATACTTCTCCTTCTTGATGACTTTCGAGTAAGGAATTCGATGTTAAATGTTGCTTAAGCTGCTCGAAAGCAACTCCATACTCCTTTGTCCACTCAAACTTCGAGGACCCCCAGAGCATCTTAAAGAAAGGAGATTTTATCTCCAAATATTGAGATGAAACTACTAAGTCCTGTTATCCTTCCTCTCAACTACTGAATTTCATTTTTGCACCTTGGAGATACCATATCCAGGATGGCCTTTACCTTATCCGGATTTGGGGCGAGTGCTTCGGGTCTAAGGAGGTGACTGAGTAACTTTGGCTTATTAACCCCGAAGACACACTTTAATGAATTAAGTCTCATTTTAAACATCCACGAAGTAGCGAACGTCTCTGCAAGGTCCTCCAAATGGGATGAAAATGAATTGCTTTTTTAGAAGATCATCAACGTAAACCACGAGATTTTGGCCCTTTTACTGCTTAAAAACTAAGTCCATCATCCTTTGATAGGTCACACCTGCATTCTTAAGCCTGAAAGACATTACAAGATAGCAATAAAAACCATCATTTGTAATGAAAGATGAATGAGGCACATTGGGTTTATGCATTCTAATTTGATGATAACCGGAGAACACATCTAAAAAAATCATGCATGAATACCCAACCGCGGAATCAACTAAATGATCTATTTGAGGCAAGTGATATCAATATTTGGGACATGCTTTATTAAGTTTGGTAAAATCCACACACAAACTCCACTTCCCCTTGGGTTTTTTCACCATTACAACATTCGAAACCCAAGCGGGGTATTGAATATCTTGAATGAATTTGGCTTTGAGGAGCTTGACCACCTCCTCCCTGATAAGAACAACAAGCTTTATTGCCACCACCCTCTTTTTCTGCTGGATAGGCTTGAAGTTGGGATCGATGTTGAGGTGATGGCAGGCGATGTCCAGATCAACTCCTGGCATATCATCCGCTGACCAGGCAAACACATTCAGGTTCTTCAAAAGGTAGGAGATTGGTTGGGCCTTTTCCTCTTTTAGAATCTCGATGTTTATAGTGAGATTCTTCTCTTACCCCTTAGTAATGGGGACTTCTTGATTGACCTAGTCAGGTTCCACATGAGCTCCCTTTTTAGCATCCTCTTCAATTATCTCCTCAATTGCTTCAGAATGCTCTGAAACCTCGAGAATGGGAAAAGCTGCAGGGGATCTTGTGGGAGACACTTGATCGATTACATTGACCATTCTAAAGTAGCATTCCCGAGCTAGCTTCGAATCACTCCTAACTTGGTATTGCTTCCCCTAGAGAGCAAATTTGATGGCCTGATGGAAGGTCGACACTACCTCCTGATACTCATTAGGTATATGCCTTCCAAAAAGAGCATAGTAGTTGCTTGGGGCATCAACTACTATGAACTGGAATAGTTTTATGATGCCTCTGAGTGTCACGGAGATAATAACACTCCCTTCCACTTTTTTCCTCTCCCCCGAGAATCTATAGTGGGACCCTTCAGTGGAAAACAGAGGTTTCTTAGTGTTCAATGCTTCAAAGGTTAGCTTGAAGAGGAGATTTACCGATCCACCAATGTCTATCAGGATTTGTGCACCGTATAATTCTCTATCACTGCCTTTATCACAACAACATCATTGAAGGGGTTGGAAGTTGGTGGAAGGTTGTCTTGGTTGAAAGTAGGACCCCTTAGTAGGAGCAGAGGATGAGGTATCAGTAACCTCCTACCAAAATACTCTTGATATGCTTGTCTTCCTGGATGACTTGGGTGAAGCCCCTCCATAGATACATAAGAGGTGGTCGAGGGAACCCTCATCATTTGATTCGATACAATCATCTTCAATATTAACGTTTCCTGGGTGTCCAACGTCACTCACTTCTTTGCAATCCCAGGAGATCCCGGCAACCTCCTTGCCTTTGGAGGTGGACAGCTTAGCGAGGTCACTCTTTAGGACCAAGTCTTGTAGCTTCCCTTCCTTCAGCAGCTTCTCCACCAGTTGGAGGAGATCTCAGCAATAATCTTTCAGATGACCCCACTCCTTATGATGTTCACAGTACAAAGAAAGGTTGCAGGACTTGGGATCTGACTACAGTGGAGGAGGCATTCTATAATTTGACCTTTTCTTAAAAATTTGTACCACCTCATCCATTGATCTATTTAATTTGGTATAAGACTCTTGCGAGTCATTATACTAAGGCTGATACACTGGCATTATTGGGAGAATAGGGGCAGATGGAACGAATAAGGTGGCCAACGACAGTTTAGTATTCTGAAACTGTTGATGGCTAAGATAAGGGCAGCAATGGCAGAAGTTCCTTCCTCTTTGAGCAAAAGGCTAGAAATCTAGATGAGGATGTTTTGAAGGAGGAAAAATAACTGAAGAGGAACTAGCTACATCCCTCTATCTTGCATTTCCAAGCAGATTTGAGATGTAGGGGGATTAGGACTTTCTCCTTGGATATACATATTTTCTAGATTTATCATCTCCTGATAAGTCTGTGGCTCTCTGATATTCGCTTCGAACTTAAGCAGACCCTCCCGGAGACCGTTGATCAGAGTGACTTTGTAGAGTTCTGGGTCAACATTTTGCACTTCCATGATGTCCTTTTGAAAGCGGTCCACAAAATAAGCCCATGACTCATTTTCATGATGCTTTATATCGAAGAGTGCCACGACGCCACTCTTTCTTTTCTTTGAGGTTGAAAACCTCAATAAGAGCTCTCTCTGGATCTCAGCTAAACAAGAGATGGACCGAGGAAGAAGTCTATAGAACCACTCTCATTCCTGCCCATCAAAGTAGGTTACGAGCAGCTTGCACATGGTCGTATCTGAGGGAGATCTCGGGGAAACAATAGACACAAAGGCTTGGAGGTGTGACACCGGGTCGGCCTCCCTGATATACACCGGCAGACAATGCTCCCTAAAGTTTCTCGAAGCAGGCTCTCATCAAACTTCATCGATAAAGGAAGAAATCTCCTCTATGTCATAATAAGTAGTAGATGGAGGATAAGCTACAGCATTGGAAGAAATTATAGTAGGAGCAGAAGGGCATATGTAACTCTCCTAGAAATTCTGCGCTCTGACTGGACTTCCACGGGCTGCTTCTCGAAAAAAATCTCGGCGGGTAGCGTATTCTTCCTCCTAATGCCACAGAGGAGTTGTGGTAAGACCTTGTGAATAGGGTGGTGAAGGAGCCTCCACATGAGCAGGTGGCATTGCAAAGACTGCAATCTGAGGGGCTAACCACTATGTAAGGGCAGCTAAAATTAGACTGATGGCTTCCAATTACTAGACGGTCTCCTTGCAAGACCGCTCTACTTCCTGGCGCAACTACTCAGCTTCTCCCCGAGTTTGCTCGATTACTTTCCAGTGAGTGAGCACACTATGGATGGAATGACGTGAGCGCTTGGCTTGCTCGCAGTTTACCATTATTGTCTGCAATTTTTTAGTTCTACGCTCACTGTACCAAAACTATTGGTACCAAAATTGACACCAACTCTCCGCTCACTACCGTGAGAAGGGTCGAATGGCGGGGGAATGGAAGCTCGAAACTAAAAACACCTGCAAACAGCAAAGGAGCAAAAAAATTTACCAAGCGGCAACATCATACTTGGCCCGCCGCAGAAAATGGCACTCTTATGGCGGGTTTTCTATTGACTAAAAAGTTATGGTTATAAGGAAATAAATGAGGAAAGTTGTGCAAGCAGAAGACCGCAAAGCCTTGGAATCGAGACTGCAGTTCTTAATAAGAGAGCTACTAGATTTGAGTCATCCTGCTTTGGGAGTGTCGCTCCCCCCCCCCCTATTTATAAGCTTGGGGGCCTGCCCAAATGGGTAAGGCTAAAATAACTGCCTGCCTTGGCTAGAAGAGAACCTATCAAAGATTACCGAAAAAAAATTGAAAAAAGACTAACTTCCAGACCGTAAGAACGAGCGGTCAGCCCCTGCGGTCGGTCCTTCCTTTCCATGAAGTTGCTAGTTACAAACTGAGCCGCATGTGCGATCTTGTAAGTCCTAACCACATGACCTGAGAGTGCTCAACATTGATTATGGGCTCCCTGATAAACTCCATGATTTGAATGCTCATTTGGTGGCTAGCAAATGCTCCAATAAATGCTCTTACTTTCTGATTGAGTTGGTGTACTAGCCAGTAAATAGTGTCACATGTCACACTCTCCCCCTTTCTGGCTTCTTCAAATAGGTGCATCATCACCTCTTCTTTATAATGTTCAAGCCCATATGACAGAGTTTGCATGCAAAAGTTCTGTCCTTCGACATACTTTTTTAAGATTTGATTTTGGTATGTAAATAATTGTGTGTGTAACTACCCAGTTGAATTCTTGATTTGATGTTTTAATGGATGGCTGAAAATGGCCTAATCCTGTTTGAGACATAGTTTGTTGAGCATGTCAACGCTGAGCTCTATCACTCCTTAGTGAACCAGCTAGTTAGTTGTATAACCATATGATCCATATCTTTCTTTATTTCCACAATCTGTGCTGAAAACAATTCATGTGTAGATCGTATAGCTTTATTCGCATGTAGTTTAAAGACTATTCTTTGATCATTGAGCAATGTTCTCGTTTTATTAATTATGGAATCAGAGAGTTCTTTATGTTAGGCTTTGCTTAAAATACATGCCTCCCCCTCACTTGGAGCTGTATTTGGAATGTTTATAATAATATCCCCCTCAAATGAAACCGTAACCGATGATCTTATCTGAGTGTTTGAGATTTTTCTTAAGGAGACTTGACGAAGCTAGGGGCAGGGTGTAGGAGAAGAGTTTGCAAATTCTTGTATTGTATTTAAAACTATATATATATATATATGTATATATATGTGTATATATATATATATATATATATATATATGTGTGTGTGTGTGTGTGTGTGTGTGTGTGTGTGTGTGTGTGTGTGTGTGTGTGTGTGTGTGTGTGTGTGTGTTTGTGTGTGTGTATATTTATATTTATATATATATATACCCTTGAAATGTGAAACATTTCGAACCTATTTTCTCATCCGAATTGTTTATTGTTGTTAAGAGTATGATTGATGGTCAGGATTTTCCCTTACCGATAGTGGCCTCGTCTAGTAGAATTATGAGACCGCTTATCGCATTTATTGAGCCACATATCATATTATTGAGCCGCTTATCCGGATTTTTGTACATTGAGCCGCTTATCAGCATTTTTGGTCATTGAGTCGTGCATGAGATTGTAACATCACGACACCATTCACTTTAATAGGTTTAGTGAACATGACGTCAAGGACTTTTTTCAGAGAATTTTCCTACAACTTTTTCTATTGTTTCCTGCATGCATTGTTAGTATCCTAGAAACTACTATCCAGGCACTATGTGCATGTTATAAACAATTTCATGAGATTTCTTAGTAAGTTCATTCTAAGTTTAACATTCCCAATTCAAATTTAAAGAAGTTAAACTTAGCTTTATCTAGAGGCTTGGTAAAGATATTTGTCACAAGTCTGTTAGTGGACACATACTCAAGGTAAATTTTCTTCTTCTCAACATGCTCTCTAATGAAGTGATATCTGATTTTAATATGCTTAGTTATGTCGTATGACACAAGATTCTTAGCAATTGAAATGGCACTGGATGAATCACAGTATATTGGTGTTTTACTTATCTTGATATTATAATCTTCCAGCTGGTGATGAATCCATAGCAACTGAGCATAGCAGCTTCCTGCAGGGATATATTCAGATTCTATTATTGAAATAACAATACTAGTTTGCTTCTTGCTACTCCAAGAGATTAGATTTTTCCTTAGAAATTTATAGGTGTCAGATATGCTCTTTTTATCTTCGTTGCCTCCTGCAAAATCTGCATATGAATAGTCTATTAGTTCAAAATCATTATTCTTAGGGTACTATAGTCCAAGGTTGGGTGTGCCATTAAGGTATATCAAGATACTCTTTGCAATTGAGTAATAAGATTCCTTAGAGCATGTCTGGTACCTAACATAGACACATGTATCATATATAATATCAGTTCTATTGGTAGTCAAATAAAGTAGGGAGCCAATTATACACATGTACACTATTTTATCAAAAGGTTTCCCTTACTGATCTTTGTCTATGGATATTTTTGACCCCATGGGAGTTTCCATAGTGGAGGCACTCTGCATACTAAACTTTTTAATTAACTCCTTAGTGAACTTAGTTTGAGAGATAAATATTTCATTTTTAGACTATTTCACTTGGAGACGTAAGAAAAGCTTAAGCTCTCTCAAGCTACTCATTTCAAACTCCCCTTATATCAGGTTAGCAAATTTATTGCAAAGGTTATCATCTGTAGACCCAAATATAATGTCATCAACATATATTTAGACTAGAAGAATCTTGTCATTTATTTCCCTTAAGAATAATGTTTTTTCTATCTTCTCCCTTGAGAATTTATTTTTAATGAAGAAGCTAGACAAGGCATCATACCAGGCTCTTGGAGTATGCTTTAACCCATATAATTTTTTTCTAAGAAAATAAATATAATCAGGATTAGCAGGATTGATAAAACCTGATGGCTACTCTACATACACTTCTTCTTTTAGGTCACCATTCAGAAAGGTTGACTTCACATACATCTGGTATACTTTGAATTTTTTATGTGCAACATAAGTCAAGAATGGTCTGATGCCTTCTTGTCTTGCTACTGGTGTATAGGTCCAATCAAAACCAATTGCTTCTTCTAATTTGTACCCTTTTGCAAGTATCCTATCCTTATTCATTGTAATTACTCCATTTTCATCAAGATTGATCTTGTAAAGCCATTTTGTTCTAATTATTTTATGTCAATGGGGTCTAGGGACTAGCTTCCAAACTTTGCATTTTTTGAATTTGTTCAATTCTTCTTGCATAGCCATGATCGAGGAAGGGTCAAAATTGACTTCTTATAGGGGTGTGCATAAAAACAGGGCCCTGGGGGCCGGCCCGGTAAAAGCCCGGCTAGGCCCGGCCCTGGGCTAGGCCCTCCCCGGGCCCAGGCTGGGCCATGGGATCTAACAAGACCCATATATGAGCATTTGCCCGGCCCGGACCGGGAAAATCCCGGTTTCTAGGCTCTGGCTAAGCCCAGTCCCGGCTCCTACGCGCCTTTTCGAACTGCGTCTTCTAGGGCCATTTTTCAGGAAAAGTGTTCAACATGAAGCCGTTTAGGCCCCCAATTTGGCCCCCGAAAAAAATCACGCGGAACATTCCGCATGATTTTATTCGGGGGCCAAATTGGGGGCCTAAACGGCTTCAAATCAAAAAGTGTTCAACATGAAAGTTGTAGATATCGACATCAATATCTACAACTTTCATGTTGAACACTTCTCCTGAAAATGCCCCTAGAAGACGCAGTTCAAAAAGGCGCATATTTCATTTTTTAAAAAAAAATATTTTAAAAAAAACAGGGCCCGGGCTAAGCCTGGGCCCGGCCCGACCCTGGGGGACTTATCAAGACCCCTCCCAGAGCCAGAAGCCTGGCCCAGTCTGGCTGTAATCAGGGCCAAGGCCCAGGCCCGGTTCGGGAAAGCCCGGGCCCGGGAGGCCCAGTTTAGGCCCGGGCCCGGGGGGCTTTATGAACACGACTAACTTCTTCAAATTTCTTGGGGTCTATTTTAGATTAAAAGCTCAAGAATATTGCTTCATTCTAAACTTTGCTCATTGTTCTGACCTCATGACCTGGATCTCCAATGATCAAGTCACTTGGGTGGTATTTTAGTTGTCTGTTGGCTGCTAGCGGTCTCATGTGACCAACTGCAACTTTAGTTCTAACATATTGTATTTCCTACTCATCTTCCTAAGATTCCAATTGAATCAATTCCCCATCTTCAATCAACATATCTGGAGGTGTGGTGTCTTTTAAGCTCAGCTCATTCCATCTTTGACTTATTCCTACAATTAAAAGAACTACATAAGCCTTCATGAATCATGCTTGTCTCATTAAATACCACATTTATGGACTCTTTTACAACATGAGCCCTTAAGTTGAGCATTACATAAGCCTTATTGTGGAAACTATACCAGATAAAAATGCCCTCAAAACATTTTATGCAAATTTAGTTAGACGGGACTTTCTATTATTTAGAACATAACATTTGCTTCCAAAATTTTTTAAATAGGCTAGATTTGGTTTTATACCCTTCATTAATTCATAAGGTGTCTATTTGTAAGATTTGTTGATAGAAGCCCTATTTTGTAAATGGCATGCAGTATTGACAGCTTCAGACCAAAAGTACTCTGGTAGTGAAGAGTCACTTAGCATTGTTCTGGCAGCTTCTATGAGAGTATTATTTTCCCTCGCAGTAATTCCATTTTTTGAGATGTTATTGGAGAAGAAAATACATGAAGGATATCTTGTCCTTTGCAAAATTTTATCATGACCATATTAAAATTTTGTACCATGGTCACTTTTAATTTTGACCATTATACTATTTTTCTCATTTTGAATATGCTTGACAAAGGACACGAAGATGTTCAAGGTATCAGATTTTTTTCTTAAGAAAGAATACACAAGCAAATCTAGAAAAGTCATCAACTATCACAAAAGTATATAATTTTCATCATAAACTAAGAATTGACATAAGACCAAATAAATCCATATGTAACAGATAAAGACATCTTTAAGAATCTTTGGACCAAATTCTCCTATAGGTGGCACTTGTTTGCTTGCCCATTTGGCAAGCATGACAAATGCTCTCTTTAATGCATTTTAAGTTAGGTCCATTTCTAACTAGATCTTTTGTAAATAGTTTACTGATTATTTTGTAGTTCATATGGGCAAGCCTCTTGTGTCATTAAACACACATAAAGTCTCATTTATTATAACATAAAGAGGAGTAGAAGAGTCTAAATATAAAAAAGTTTAAATAATAAACATTTCTACTCTTAGTTCCTAATAGGACTATCTCAGGGTCAATTGATTTTTTAATCAGACACTTATCATTGTGGAACTCAATGACATAGCCTATGTCACATAGTTAGCTTATACTTATTAGGTTGTATTGCAACCCTTTCACATAAGCTACTTTTCTAATTGAGACTATGTCATTGGTAATCATATCATATCCCTTAATGATGTCTCTGTCAGATCCACCAAAAATTACTTTGGCTCCATTTTCTACTGAGGTGAAATTTTGTATAAGGCTTCTTGTTCTAGTCTTGTGTTTGAAGAAACCACTATCTAAATACCAAATAGGCATTTTGCTGGCCTTTGGACATACCTGCAACTATAAATTGGTTTTCCTTAGGAACCCAACTATATTTGGCTCCTTGTTTCTTATTAGCCTTACTAGCTAAATATTGTACTAATACATTGTTAGCAAGTTTACTATTTCTTGCCTTATGCAGTGTTGGGTTGCACCAACAGTTTATGGAAAAATGGCCAATCTTGCCACAACATTAGCAATCAAACTTATTATACCTTCTCTTTTGAATAGGATAAGTGTTTTTGTGTTTAGAAGAATAGGATCGTCTGTGGCTTTGTAATGCTTGATATAAGCTTCCTTTCTACAAGGATCTTATCCTCCAGAGCCTTAATGGCTTTGTTTTTTTATTTAGAAGTTTAGCTTGAGTATCAAGACTTTTCTTGAGCTCAAACACTTCAAAGTTTCTTTTAGTTAACTCTAGTGTCTTTTCACCACTTAGAGATTTGAAGGGCTTGAGGATTTCATTCTCCTCTGCCTGAGACTTATATATTATTTTACTTTTCTTTAGTGCTTTCAATATAGCGTCATATTTATTGACTAGATCATTGTATTCATTTGCTAGTACAAATTCCTTTTCATCAACTTATGATGAGTATGCTTCTTATCCAGCACCAGTCTCATAATTGGATTTTAATAAAATAGTTTCATTACATAATACCTTAGCAGTATTTGACTCATCCTGACATCTTCATCTATCTTAGCCAGTAGCCTATATCTGTTATCTTCATTAGACACACTACCCGACAGTGATAGTGGTGCTCTAATACCCACCTTGGCAACATGATACTCATCTTGATCCCCCTTTTTTGGTCAATGCAGGAAGCTTAATGTAGGCATGTATTTCAATAATTGAGTATCTCCTAGGGTTAGAAGATTTCATGAATAATCTGTTTTTCCTTTCAAATGTCAAAATATTCTTTTTTGCTTGTTTGATAATTCATAAAGCTCTGATCTTTGCGATTCTCTCTTGAAGTCATGGTGTATGGACTGTAGATTCATTTGAGGATCTTGTTCAACTGTTAAGCCTTTTTTAACAACCTCCCTTTCATACCACTTGATAGTTCAAGATAGTCTAATCACTTAGAGGGGGGTGAATAGGTGTCTCTGATTTTTGATTCTTTTTAAGAGTTTTTAAACAATCTATCATAATAAATTAAAGCATCACAGAAAATACGCAAGGATTTATAGTGGTTCCCTAGATATGGACACATCCACTGTCCCCCTCCTCCTATTTAGTAATATACTAGACTAGGTCAACTTCTCCAAATCTCAGATCAAATAAATCTTACATCTCATAGTCCAAGACTCCTACAACTCAGGAATAATAGATGGTTCCTTACCTCAGATCCACACCCTAGATCCTACCTCAGAGTATAGGAACACCCACAACTCAGGAATATCAGCAGATTCCCTACCTTAAGTTTATCTCAACCGTACATCAGGTTCACCCTTGAACCCTACCTTAGATCTAATCACTAGATCCTATAGCTCAGGCTTAGATAAGCCCTACCTCAGATCTCAAAGAGACCTTATAATAGCAGCAATAAAAATATTTGTCACATCTGAATTAGATTCAATATAAATAACTCTTTGAAGCTTTAAGTCTTCTTAGACTTGATAATGAAAAACCCTCTTCTGGTACAACAACAATTCTTTTACGAGCCTTCTCTTTTTATTTGTATTGTACTGATTTTTGAGATTGAAAGGCTTCGGAGCTTTTGAAAGATCTGAATTGAAAAGATCTTGAGCACCCTTATGTATTTCTTCTTCTTCACTTATCCTTCTTCTTAAGGAATTCTGTTAGCTCTGTCGTTACTGTTCTATTGAATTTGAATCACACCAGTTATTTTTGGAACAGTTAGGGTTATCTTCATATCTCTTCTCCTTATAAAGGTCTTGCATCTTTAATGGTCCAGAATAAAGCAAAATGTGTATGACGTCTTTCCATAAATGACTGATTTGACGTTTGCTTTCATCGCTATAAAAAATTTGACTTACAGTAAATTAAGTTTAACATAACGCTAGATTGCATTCACGCGACGCCATTTGACTTAGCTAATCTTTATGTCTGAATATAAGCTCATGAACACAATTCCAGTATCGTGTGTTGTTTGTCAAAACAACACAGTTTTACTTAGCCAATATTTCTGCCTGAATATAAGCATAACACAGCGCTAGTGTCGTGTGTTGTCTATCAACACAACACTATTTGCTCTTCTCTGACATATCAACATCTTCTGTCAATGTGAAGACATCATATGACATTATCTTCCTTAGAGCTTTGTCTTGTACTATTGTGAAGTTGTTGCGTTGTGTGTTGTCCATTGACATGATGCTTTTAACTTAAAATTATTCTTCGTCTTCTATGGAGATCTCAATGATAGCATCGTGTGATGTCTATCATCACTACGCTTTTTAACTTATCCTTAACACTGCACTATTGTCAAGTGTTGAGTATTAATATGGCAATATTCTTAGCTCAACACAATGAGTCTGTACTTGGACCTTGTTCTTGTTCGTGGAGTTGTGGAGTCGTGTAATGATCATTAACATGACGAATATGTACTTAGAACTATTCTTGTTGTGGTAGCCAAGCTGATTCTGCGTGCCTTCACAACGCTATTATGAATGAATTCGTCGTTATTGCATCTTCACACAACGTTTTCGCACTTAGACAGATTCTGTGAAGTAGTTAAATGTTCTTTTGGTTAATACTATTCTCCAGTCTCATTTTAAATTTGTTTATATGAAACTATAAATTCTTCATGCACATGCTAAGTCATATTATCAATTAATACACCATGTACTTTTCTTATACTTGAGGACTTCTTCAAATATGAAAATTATGGGTAATGTTCCCAACACCGCCATTTTTTATTTTTTACTTTTGTTTCCCTCTTGTATTTCATTCACCGCGCACGACCAAACATCCGACCATGCGCGACCATTTTCTCTGGACTAATTATATGCAATCTCGTGTCACTTTCTAAGAATGCTATCATGCTTGAGGACTGTCCCAAAGCTACGTTTCTTGTTCAAAATCTAATTTTCTAAGTGACTGGGATTTTGAATGATAAGAAAAATAAATTATGAGAAAAAATCATTAGAGAATTGCACAAGTTTCAGGAACATTTTGGTGCAATGTAAAAAAGGCAATAAAAACTACTGATGTCAACTCTACAAAAATTGAAGAAGGTATTGAAAATATTCGAGACAAAAATTAACTTCTAGATTTTGTAATTTACATATCTGATTAAAGTGCTTTTCTCATATTTGATTCATTTGCTCTTTCCTTTGATTGTATTTTTTTTATAATTTTTTATTTGTTATTACATCAAAACAAATCATTTAGCCCCGTTCATTTTAGAAGATTGAGATGCAGAAATTAAAATTGAATTCAATTCCCACAGGAATTGGAATTCAAGTCAATTCCGATTTTGTGGTTCGACTGAATGCAGGAATTTTATTACATGAATTGGAACTAGTAATTCCACTTTTCGATTGCATATTTGAATTTTTTGCCCGAGCGTGCATTTTTCTCTTGAGAGCGTATTTTTTTCTTTGGTGTGCATTTTTCGCTCGGACGCGCATTTTTCGCTCGGGCATGCATTTTTCCACCCGTGCGCGCATTTTATGTCCGGTCGCGTATTTTTCGCCCGGGAGGAAAAATGTGCGCCCAACAAAAAAATGTGCGCCCACGCGAAAAAAACGCTCCATCGAGGAAAATGTGCACCCGCGCGGAAAATGTGTGCTCGGGTAGAAAAATGAGCGTCCGGGCAGAAAAATGCGCGTCTGGGCTAAAAATGCCCCCCGGAGAAAAATGGGCGCTCGGGCGAAAAATGGGCGCCCGGGCGAAAAAAGAACGCCCGGGGCGAAAAATGCACGCACGGGCGTAAAAATGCGCACCCGGGCGGAAAAAAGGGTGTCCGGGCAAAAAATACGTGCCCGGGAGATAAATGTGCCCTCAAGCGCCCGGGAGGAAAAATGTGCACTCGGGCGAAAAATGCTCGATCAGTCAGAAAATGCGCGCCCGTTCAGAAAATGCGTGCCTGGGCAAAAAAATGTGTCACTGGCGAAAAGTACGCGTTCGGGCGAAAAAATAGGCGTCCGGGCGAAAAATACGCGTCTGTGCGGAAAATACACGCTCAGGCGAAAAATGCGCATCCGGGCGCAAAATGCGCACCCGAGAGCAAAATGCGGGCATGGTAAAAAAATGTGCTCCCGGGCAGAAAAATGCACGCCCGAGCGAAAAATGCACGAAGGGTCGGAAAAATGCGCGCCCGGGCAAAAAATGCGCGTCGGGCTGGAAAAATGCATGTTCGGCCGAAAAAATGTGCACCCGGCCAAAAAATGCTCGCCCGGACAGAAAAATGTGCATCGAAGCGAAAAATGCGCGGCCAGCAGAAAAATGCGCGTCCGGTCGAAAATTCGCGTCCGGCCGAAAAATGGGTGCCCGGCCGAAAAATACACACCCTAGCGAAAAATGCACGCCCGGGTGAAAAAATGCTCACCAAGCCGAACAATTCACACCCGCGCAAAAATATGCACGCTTGGGAGAAAAATATGCCCACGAGCGAAATATTCGCATCGGGCGAAAAAATGTGCTCTCAGGCGGAAAAATGCATGCCCCTTCAAAATTTTCACTTTTAGGCAAAAAATGTGTCTTCAAGAGAACAGCAGAATTGGCATCGAGATCTTTTTAAGGGAGTCGGGAATGCACTGGTAGGGGTGAGAATTGCAAATGAAAACCTCACGAGGTCGGAATTGAGGGATGTGTTTCCTTTATAACCAATTTTTATGAGAATTGAAATGAATTCCAATTCTGAAGTATTTTTATGGTCGTTGAACGCTGGAATTGGAATTGTCAATGCGCCCCATGGCGTAAAATGTGTGATCGGGCGAAAAATGCGCGTGCAAGCGAAAAATGCAAGCCAGGGCATAAAAATGCACGCCCGGGCATAAAAAAAGCGCGTCCGGGCGAAAAATACGCGCTCAGGCGGAAAAAATGTTACCCGGGCAAAAAACGAGCGACCCGGCGGAAAAAGGCGAAAATGCGTGAGCGGGCAGAAAATGCGCGCCCGGTCAAAAAATGCGTGTCCAGGCTGAAAAATGCGCACTCACAGGAAAAATACGCGCTCGTGCGGAAAAAAAAGCGCGCCCAGGAAAAAATGCGCGCCCAGAAGAAAAATGTAAGCCCAGACTCAAAATGTGCGCCCGGACTCAAAATGCGCGCCCGGGCGAAAAATGTGCGCCCAGGAGAAAAAATGCACGCACTGGCGAAAAAATGCGCGTCGGACTAGAAAAATGTGTGTCCAGTCAAAAAATTCACGTCGTCCTGGAAAAAGGCACAGCCAGCCGAAAAAATGTGTGTCCAGCCAAAAAATGCGCGCTCGGACAGTAAAATGTGCGCCCGACCGAAAAAATGCGTGCCCGGGCAGGTAAATGCGCGCCTGGCAGAAAATTGGACCCCTAGCGAAAAATGCGCGCCCTAGCGAAGAATGCACGCCCAGGTGGAAAAAATTCGCTCCCAACCGAAAAATGCGCGCTTGGACGAAAAATGAGCACCCGTGCGGAAAAATGCATGCCCCGAAGAAAAATACGCCCACAGGCGAAATATTCGTGTCGGGACGGAAAAATGTGCTCCCAAACGGAAAAATGCATGCCCCTTCGAAAAATTCGCTCTTAGGCAAAAAATACGCCCCCTGGAGAGAGTAACATAGTTAATATAGAGGTCTTTTTGAGAGAGTTGGGAGTGCACTAGTAGAGGTGGGAATTACAAATGAAGATCTCACGAGATCGTAATTGAGGGAGACGTGTTTTTTTATAATCAATTTTTATGTGAATTAAAATGAATTTCAATTAAGAAGTATTTTTAGGATCGTCAAATGCTCAATTGAATTTCAATTTCAAAACTCCAATTCTAATCTAACGAAACGACCCTTGAGATTTTCCAGGCCATGACACGCCGTGCTTGGTGATTAGGTTCTTCCAGGCAATGCTAAGTAAGCCCATTGCTAATGCTCTTATTGAAGGTGCCCAACTCAGACTGATTGTAGGGCCTAGATTTATACATGGGCCATACCTGGCCCTAGCAAAAGGACGGCACAGGTCTGCCCAAATAAACCTTGGGTCCGAGCATGGACCAGGACTTGTGCAGGCAAATATAAGACATGGGCTTAGGTCTACCCCCATGTAAAGCATGTAGGCTCTTTTACAATTTCCACTATATCTCATTACAAATTCAATAATCTCTATAATCTTAAATCCCTCACCGACTAATCAATTATTTCTTCTCGTATTAGGGGTGCACAAAAAAATCGGTCATAATCGATCTGGTTGGGACCGGGGACCGGATCGGTTAGGACCGGCTAGGGACCGGTCCCGGTTAGGACCGATCTGGTTCCGGACCGGTCCCAGGTGTCCCAAAGGGTCTCTTTTTTTTCATCAAAGACCGGTCCGGACTGGGACCGGTATTTTACCGGTCCCGGACCGGATCGGTCAAAAGACTTGTAAAAGACTGGTAATTTTAATAATTTTTGTAAAAGACCGATCATTTTTGTTCAATTTATTAAAAGACTGGACAAAAGACCTGTAAAAAAGACCGGTCCGGGACCGGTCCTCCTCCAGAGGAGGAAAACCGGTCCCGGATCGGAACCGATTTGGGTGGAACCGGTCCGGGACCGGTCGGTCAAAAGACCGATTCGGGATCGGACCGACAGTCTTTTTGGACAGGACTGCTCGTATGTACTAATTAAATATCGAAATCTTCATCTAGATTCCAAAATTGAATATTTTTGAAATTTCGTTGTAATAATTAAGAGGACAACTAGCAATATTAATTGCATTTTTATTTGTTATTGTTTGACACTAGCGCCCGTCATTATGTTGAAAATTTTCCATGTGGCGTTCAATGAGTCAGCCGGCTAACGGTCAAATCCGAAACTCCACCCTAACAATATAGCCGTTGTGAGAAGATCCTATTACGTTTCTCTCTCCCTAGCTCTCTCTCTCTCTCTCTCTGGCCTTCCTTCCCTTTCTCTTTCATAAAAACAGAGCAGAGGAAAACCGGCAAAGAGTACAGATCTCCAAACCATGGCAGAATTCTGTATAACAAAAGCGACACACTGCGATGACCAACACCATCAACGCCTTCTCTTCCCTGATCTTGCTCCATATGAGCCTGCCGCTCTCTCTTCTCCTTCAACTCCGAAGCCCTTTCGCCGAGGCCCCATGTACTCAACTTACACGGAGCTCAGGGATTGGAATCTCCGGATGAAGAAGGTGAACCTTAACTCATCTTCCCCGAATCCATTGCCGCTAACGAGATCATCATTCTCCTGTTCTATGGACCGGGATATGGCCTTCAGAAAGGAGAATCGGAAGCCAACGCGTGCAGTAGGGCTTGGTTTTGAATCATGCATGACTCCGCCGCCATTGGCGCCGAAACTTGAGCTGAAGAAGGTAGGTAGCGTGTCGGTGGGCAGAATTGATGAAAAGAAAAAAGGCAATGGGGGAGCCCTTTCTGGTGGGCTGTTTGGCATGAGGAGGAGTTTCTCCGGTTTCAATCAGTTGAAAGAAATTTCGAAGCTGCCGAAATCACGAATCGAGGAAGAAGGCAGGGGGAGCGGTTGGAGTAAAGTCGTCTCGAGGAAGAGCTTCACTGGAGTTGAGCGACCGAAGACAGTGAAGGCAACTGGTTATATGGGTTGATCCTTAGCTTGGCGGTTTTATGAAGCTCTTTTTTTCATTGAAATTTCCTTTTATTCATATATTTCGTTGAGAAATTGAGTTCCTAGAAATGAAAAATACTCCTCCTTTTTGGTTGATAAGAATTTGAGATTTTGTTACTGACTGGTTGTTTTGTTAATGAGACGGGAGTTTTTTCTCCTTGGGAAGAGGAGATATGAGCAAAGCATTTTGTTCATGTTTACTGAACAGAGTTTCCTTCTAATTATCTCATATCCTTCGAACAACTTCTCATTTGAACGAGATTTTGCCAAACTTGTAAATGTGAGCAGTAAACCGGGTTTCATCCAACTCAAATATAGACAGGCGCTGCGTGTCCTGTCCTGTCCTGTAATATGACCGTTTGATTTTGTCTTTGGGCCTATTTGGCTAAGCTGTGGCTGTGCAGGAAGCAGTTGTGAGAAATAGTGGTGTAGGAATTAGCTGTTTGCAGTGGTGGCAAAATTTATGAAACTGTTTGGAAAACTATTTTTGCAGTGCTGTGTGAAACAGTAGTGTAGATTTAGATTCATATAGACATGCGAATTGTAAAACAGTAAATCATAAGTTTCAAGACATGAGTTTCAAAATACACGTACTACAAAACATGAGATTGAAATAAACTATATATTACATAACATGAGTTCCAAAATACACATACTACAAAACATAAGATTGAAATAAACTAGATATTACATAACAGGAGTTCCAAAATACTCTAGTACAGTGAACCATTACTATAAGACCTTCACTTCAAATATTTCATGTAACGTTTCTGCAACCACGCAACCTTCCTATCGTCTGTGAGATTCAAGAAAATTATTCTATTATTGAGATTTAATGAAGTACATCGTGGCAAAATCATACATGTCTGTATCATCAAATAATTCTGGAAACTTCTCTAGCTCGTGTACTGCCTCGCTCAACATATATATGCTAGGCGGAACAATCGGTGCCGCAACTGTAAGGCCCACAGATCGTGTTACGTCCAGTAACCCGTCAAGTCGAGCCATCATGGCCTCTTTTATGCCTGCTTCTTTTATGTTACCTTTACGAAATCGTTTCATGCACGCCGGCATTTTAGAAGTTGAACTCACATCATTTCTTTTACTTCCACTCGACATGCCCTCACATTGTTTGCCCCCATTATCGTTCATGTTGGTATTTGGGGTAGCAATGCTTTCAACTGCTTGATCGTCATCATCAGAAATAGGTTCAGGTTCAGAAAACATAGGGTGCATTTCTCCCATTGATGGGATCCATGATTTCTCTCCCGTAGCAGCTATCAAACTAAACATCTTGTCCATTTTTTCTTCAAGTTCAGGTGTTATGCTCGTATATCGAAATTTCTTCGCGGCTGGTAGCATCTATAAAAAGAAAAATTGTTATCAAGAATACACATAATTGTCTTCAAGAGAAATAATTAAAAATGCAGAAATATTACCTTAATGCGTTCTTCTCGCCATTCATCAGAAGCATCAATGGTTCTTTTGGTTGGATTCCAACCCAAACCAGTTTCCCCTCTTTTGAGATCCCTCCATAGCTTCCACTCACGCTTCAACTGATCTCATTTGTTCTTAAGTTGTGCGCGAGTATAATTAAATGTAGTATGTTCTTTGTAATTTCTTATCAAGTTAAGCCAACCATCTCTACTGAAATGAGTGTTTGGTCTAATGCCTAATTCAATCTCTTGTATACACAAGTTGCAGAATATGTGTACATGCACAGTTTCCCATTGTGCAAAGACCACACCTTCCTTTAGTTTATCCATTGTTCGCTTAAATTTGAATCCAAACTCCCGAGCCTAAAAATATTGGTTCAATTTCTGATTGAAACATCACAACATGAATAATCAAGCTCAAGAAAATATTTGCCCATTATATAAAAAATATCAAGCTCAAATATTTTCAAATGGCTTAGTATTCAGATCCGGCATATATGCTTGATCAAAAATCATGTCCAATATTCCAGCAGAAATTCACATGTGAGCAAAATTATGGATACTCCAAATGTGAGCAAAAATTATGCCCTATCAAAAATAATGCCCTATTAATATCAAATTAACATATATGCTTGATCACAAATCTCTCCTCCAGATGTGAGCAAAATTCATGCCCAATATTCCAGCATCAACAAAAAATCATACAAGGTACCGGAAGGAGGAAAAAAATTTTTACCTATCAGCTTCCAACCGAAAAAAAAGGAGGAGAAGAGATCTGGTGATCGGGCTCGGTGGCGCCGTTGGAGGGGAAAACTGCGACATATGAGAAGAGATGGGTTGAGGAGCAAAAAACATCTCCGTGCGTCGGAGAAGAAATCCAGTTCGCCAGAAAACACACCTTCAACAGGTCGAAGGGCAGCGACGGACAGACGGCGGGAGTTTCTGCTGCGGCTAGGGCAGAATAAACGCTGGAGTGGGGCCCGATTTTTGGGAGAATCGCGTGAAGCGGACGGCGTGTCTGGAAAGAGGCCCGATTTTTTGGTCTACCACGCTTTATGGAGGAATCGCGTCCACTACTGTGTCTTATTAATTGTTTGGCGGTGATGTCTGGACAGCAGCGGCGTGCAGTTGTTGTGCCGCATGACCAAACAAGCCCTAACTTTATCTTTAAAAGCAGCTCTATAATATATATTTTTCCTGTAATCAGAATTAAAACAGAGAAACTTAAAAGATACCTGGTGGGGATTTTTTTGATTAAAAAAATCTAAAAAAGAATGAAAAATTATGAATCTGTCCGATCAAAGAGTTTTTAATCTGGACCGTGAAATAGATCCCTCCATTTCATTTGAAATGGAGAGGATCCTGATTTAAAACAAAGAGTTAGAAATCATCGTTGCATATCCTCAGTTGCTCTTTTGTTTCCTTCTTAATTGTGCTCGGTAGATCACAATTGGTTTCACTGCATTGAAGCTCTTATCGAGCATCATCACCGGATATGATGGTTGTCGATTTATAAAAGTGGAAACAAAACTGAGAAGATCATTAACACAGAGCTTACTGTTTTACTGGATAGATTTTGGCTCCGTTTGGGAGGACTTATTTTCACCGGTCAAGCGGTTCATGCGGTTGTAACTGCTTGACCGGTATAAATAAGTCCTCCCAAACGTAGCCTTTATTCCAGCATTAAAGATCGGAATCGATGTTTGCGAGATATTATAAAACATAGTACTAAGTACTAATAGTTTGTAGATAGTTTTTTTTCAGGTTCTAATTTACTTGATAGATAACCATCGGGATCTAGATAGATATGTAGATTCAGATAGAGGATCGAATATGGACGACTAATGTCTCCTTAACTTTTGATGGATCTTGTTGGAGGAGGTAGGTTGTCCATCGCGAATATTTTGTTTTACTATCAAAAGTATAACTCAAGAAGATATTAAAATCCAAACGAACTCCCGAATAAAAGCTATAAGTATTCTACCTCTTGCATTCAGAGAGGAGTTTTTATTACAGTCAAGAAAAACCCTTTTATAGGCCCAGCAACAACCATATGATATCTAATTAGTTATCTTTATTCCTGTTTTTATAGGTGTTGACAATATAAACATAACCCTCATGTGTCATCACACAAGTGAGTATATTTGTTGCGATGCCACATGGCTTTAGCTTTATCCTGATAAGTAAGAATGGTGCCTGGTCTTTTGCTATCACTGACTTTGCTTCTTTCTTGCCTGTCTAGATGCCTCATTAGCTCTTTCTTTCTTGTCCAACTTCCCCGTTAGCATATGTCAACATTGCTAAAGGCGGTCATCAAGTATTAACACGCATAGTATTAATAGTTTGTAGATAGTTTTATTTCAGGTTTTAATTTACTTGCTAGATAACCATCCGAATCTACATAGATATGTAGACTACATAGATATGTAGATTCAGATAGGAGATTGAATATGGACGACTAATGTCTCCTTGGCTTTTGATGGATCTTGTTGGAGGAGGTAGACGGTCGTTGCCGGGTCGGTGATGTGGGAAAAATCTCATATGACCCACCATAAATATTTTGTTATACTGTCTCCCTCGTCATGGACTTGAATGAATCTGCACTCCCCTTCACAGCATAACGAAACAACCTACGCGCGACCTAGCTAGGTAGAACGTTGAGATAAAACAAAACCCATACGAGATACCAGGGAATCTGTATTGTCCAACCCCTTTTTCGACATAGTCTCGTCAAACTTCGAGTTTCTCAAAGTCTCGGGACGAGATTGTGTTGGTACCCTAGTTTGGATTTGAGTTTAGTCTTCTCAATTAGTTTCTTGACCCAAGATTTATCTATGGTCAAAGGTTAGTTGTTAGATTAGTTTTGCTTTAGTTGTAGAGTTGTCACTTATCCAGATGAAGATTTGGTTAAGTTGTTTTTGGTTCGACGATGGTCGAACGCCGCTCGACTATCATCTATCAACTGTTCGACGATCGTCTATCAGTTGGTCGACTATCGTCAGTCAGCAGATCGTCTATCTCTGAGTTAGTTCAACTCTTGTTAGGTCGACGATCGGTGGTATCTGCCTCGTCGATCGTCGAACCCCGCTCGACTTCTTTTGACCAGACAGATTTCTTGATAGTTCGACTATCTGCCTTGATAGTTCAACTATCTGATAGCTCGACTATCTGTTTGATAGTTCGACTATCTGTTTTGTTTGATAGTTCGACTATCTGCCTTGTTAGGTCAACTATCTGATAGCTCGACTATCTTCTTTGATAGTTCGACTATCTGTTCTGTTTTGGTAGTTCGACTATCTGCTCTGATAGTTCGACTATCTGCTCTATGTTGATAGTTCGACCATCTGTTTGATGGATCGACTATCTTTTTGATAGTTCGACTATCTGTGTCGTTCGACTATCTGTTCTGATAGGTCGACGATCTTTGTTGTTCGGTCGACGATCTCCGAGGGTCGTTCGACGTTCTTCTATCTGCCTTTAGTAATTTTGTACTCCTTCTGTTCTATGATTTATTTCCTATTTTATTTGGCATTTTATTAAAGATTATTTCATTGATTTTGTGCATATATCTCAAGGCAATCTTTGCCCCATCCTTTGTGCATAAGTCAAGCTTTATCTGACAAAATTGTTTGTCTTATTAGTTGAAATATCCTTTTGCTTTATCTGTCATGCTGTCCTTTATAGCCGTTAGACACAAAAGTCTTCTCTGGCCGTAAAGAGTTTAGTCTGATGTCACTTTCTTTAGTACTCCTTTTATCAGATTGGATTTGCAGCTTCTTAGAAAGCGTTATCCCTTTATAGCATGTCTGTCTGCAGGATATGTTTTGCTTTGTGCTATTTGCAACCCAGATCGCAGATCTCAGAAGAAGACAAAGTTCAAACAAAAATTAGAGGCGTTACAAAGGCCAATATTTAAAGAGCTTCTTTTGAAAGAAGTTTTCAATAATAAGAACAACAAGATAAAAAAGAGAGATACACACAGATATTGATATACAGATCCACAACAAGAAGAGATATAGCTCTCAGATATTGTTACATTCAACTGAGAAGATCAACCTTCTTCATCTATCTCTTCTTCAATCCTGAGTTCATCCTACTGCCAGGAACATTCACTCAGAGTCTCAAGAAGGAGAAGAAGAAGGAAGAAAAGCTGTTGAAGAAGAACATCCATTACAAATCAAGAGTCTTCTTCAAGCTTCTCCTTCAAGAACTTCAAGACAGCTCTCTGTCAAGAGTTCAGAAGAGTTCCTGTACCCTGAAGCAAGACTTCTTCCTGGATATCACTAAGCCAGGGGTAGCCTTGATTCTTAGAGCTTTCTAGCTCTGTGCAATCCACTTGCTTCTCTAATCTGTTTTAACAATAGAGAAGACCCTCTAACCCTCTCTCAACCTCCTGTATAAAGGGTTATTACTCCCTTCAAAAGTGAACCTTGGTGGCAGGGCACCTGATCAAAAACCTGTGTTGGATTTTGAGCTCCTGATCAAAAGCTCAAAGGGTCTACTTGATCTACCTGAAGCAGATCAGTTGGTGGCAGGGCACCTGAACAAAAACCTGTAGTGGATTCCTACCAGGGTGGTAGAAGAGTGGGCGTACCTATTTAGAGGGAACAACTATAAACTTCTTGTGTCGTCTGTGTTGCTTAATTAATTTATTGCACTGTGGCTGTGAGTAGAAATAACTAGGATTGCTAGTTGCTGTGATAGGACCAAAGCTCAACTGTAATTACAGTTAGCTTTCTCTTGTGTACTTCACTTTGTGTTAGGCTCTAGGGTTTCAAATATCTATAAACTCATTCCGCAAATTAAATCTAAGGGAGTTGAGTAGGGTGTCATAATTTTTGAATACTCTATTCACCCCCCCCCCCCCCTCTAGAATTGTATCTATCCTCACTTTCAATTGGTATCAGAGGGAGTTTGACTAACTGTACAGGCTAACACCTGAGTCACAAGATCCTGATAGATACCAAGCTTATAGATATTCACTTCATGGCCCAGTACAAGGATTATTCTAGTACCAGACCTCCAGTATGCAACTTAGCTAAGTTCAGCATCTGTAAGGCAAGAATCAAGTTATATATGAATTCTATTGATGAAGATATTTTTTCTTCTATTTTGACAGGACCTCCAACACCACCTGCTGTAACCACTGCTACAACATCTACAAATCTCAGTGCCTCTCCACCTCCAGACTACAATGATGCATACAAGAAAGCAAAAGTAGCTGATGCTAAAGCAATGAATATTCTGGCTCAGACTATGTCTGATGAAACCTTCCAGAAAGTGGTTGATTGCACTTCTACAAAAGCCATGTGGGACTCACTGAACCAGATTGTAGCTGGTTCAGCTGATGAAAGGAAGGACAGAAGGTCCAACCTTATATCTCAATATGAAAACTTCAAGAAGACTGAAGCTGAATCAGTTGAAGGAATGTACACCAGGCTCAGCTCCATCATCAATGAGCTGAGAACCCTTGATAAGGAGATAACATTGACAGAGGTCAATGATAAGATACTGATGTGCTTCCCCAGCACATGGGATCTTAGGATCTGGCCCATCAAGGAGGCCAGAAGTACAACTGAAATCTCAACTGAAGCCCTCCTTGGAAAGCTCAAATCTTTTGAGCTAGTTCTAAAGTCCAGGGAAGCTGAAGCTGAAGCTAAGACTCCCACTCCAACAAGGAAAGAGCAAAATCTTGCTCTCAAAGCTGCTGATGCTTCTGAAGGAAGCCAATCCAATGAGGAGCTGATGGCACACTTTGCCAAAAGGTTTCTCAAGATGGGCAGAAAGGACTTCAGAAAGAAGTCTTCAAGATATGAAGATAAACCAAGGTATGACAGATCTCCTGCTAAAGAAATTATCTGTTATGGTTGCAGGAAACCTGGACACATTCTACCAGAGTGTCCATAGGAAAAGAACAAGGATAAGAGGAAAGAAAAAGAACATCAGAAGAAGCACTCCAAGTCCTCCTCCTACAAAAATAAGAAGAAGGAGAAAGGATTTGTTGCTGAAACCTGGAGTGATTCAGATGAGGAATCTTCCTCCTCAAGCTCCAGTGAAGATGAGGAAGAGAAGAAGGCAAAAGAAATTTGCCTTATGGCAATTGATGCCTGCAGCAATCACTCAGCTGCAGAGAGTTCTGATGATGATGAAGAAATGCCTACAGAAGATCAGGTATTATCTTCTTATAATTTTTCTTCTGCTGAATTTAAATATGAATTTAAATTCCTTTGTTTAGATTTAATTAGTTCAGAAAAAGAAATTAAGGAGCTTAGAAATAGAATAGCAGAATCAGAAATTCTCTCCATTGAAAATGCTAGGTTAGAAGCAGAACTCACTAAGTCCAGTGAAGAAATAAAATTTCTTAAAAATGAACTAGCTAAGTCAAAAAGATTAGAAGAATCTTTAAATGGTAGAATCCTTAAGCTGCTAGAAATCACTAGCATGACAAACACTAGGTCAGACAACAATAAACTAGGCTTAGAAGCCTCATCAAGTGAAACCCCATTGGTTTTTAAAAATCATCTTTCAACTACAGTAAACTTTATTTCAGCTGATGGAATAAAGAATACTGAGCAAGTAAATCTAGTTAACAAAGCCTTAAATAAAGCTAAGAGAGAAAAGAGAAAGCAAAAATTTAAAGAGCTATAAAAAGCGTCGAACGCTGCTCGACGATCGAAGGCTCAATGGTCGAACGATGCTCGACGATCTGAGCATCGATCGTCGAACGATGATCGACGATCCCAATATGATTTTCAAAATAATCACCTGAACCTTAGAAACCCTAATGTAAATAGAAACCCTAGGTTTTTTGACCCATCAACTGCATGGAGCATCCCACCTAGGAGATCCTATCCCTTAGGATATAAACCCCAACCTGCTTATTCTTTTATTTCAAGTTTTCATTATGTAAAGAATAATGGACCCAAGGTTGTCTGGGTCCACAATGTCTAACTGTTTAATTTGCAGGTGAAGACCTATCCAATTACTAAAGATAAATGGTATTTGGATAGTGGCTATTCCAAACACATGACAGGAAACAAAGAAAATCTGTCAAGATACAAGGCCAAGCTTGGAGAAAAGGTAATCTTTGGAGATTCTAGCTGTGGTCAAACTGAAGGATATGGTAGGACTATCATTGGAGCAGTAACTTTCAAAAGGGTTGCATAGGTAACTGGACTAAAGACAACCTTATCTCAGTAAGCCAGTTATGTGATGCAGGATATCAGGTATCTTTCACTAACACTCTCTGTAATATTACTTTAAATAGTAATGTTGTGTTAGTAGGCATTAGACAGGGTAATATTTATTTAGTAGATTTTAACTCAACCCAATCTGAAATCTGCCTGTTTAATGAAGTACCAAATAACAACACCTTATGGCATATGAGGCTTAGCCATGTTAACCTCAAGAACATATCTAGGTTATCTAAATACAACCTTGTTAGAGGTTAACCTTCCTGCCCCTACAAGAAGGAAAGCCTATGCAAGGCTTGTCAATTAGGCAAGCAAACCAAAAACTCCTTTAAATCTGTAAATAAAAGTGATTCACCTAGAATCCTGTATTTATTACATTTGGACCTTTTTGGCCCGATAAATATACAGAGTCTAGGAGGGAAGTTTTACACTTTAGTGATTGTAGATGACTTCTCTAGGTTCACTTGGGTGTTCTTTTTGAGAACTAAGGCTGATAACTTCAAAGTTCTTACAGACTTTCTACTATATATGCAGACTGAGTATTCTACTCATGTGGCCTTGATCAGAAGTGATCATGGTACTGAGTTTGAGTCTCTTCTCATGCAAGAATTCTGTGAGAAAGAAGGTATCAAACATAGCTTCTCTGCTCCTAGAACTCCCCAACAAAATGGGGTAGTGGAAAGGAAGAATAGAACCCTGATTGAAGCTGCTGGAACATTATTGGTAGATGCTAACATGCCTCTCTCTATTGGGCAGAAGCTATTAGCACAGCTAATTATGTCTTGAACAGATGTCTTATACACAAGCTTAAGAGTAAAACTCCTTATGAGTTGCTTAAAGGAAAGAAACCTGAAATTAATTATTTTAGAGTCTTTGGTTGTGTAGTGTATATTCACAATAACAACAAAGAATACCTTAGAAAGTTTGAAGCAAAAGCTTCAATGGGAAATTTTCTTGGATATTCCCAAGTAAGCAAAGCTTATAGGGTCTTTAACAAATCAACATCTAAAATAGAGGAGTCTGTGCATGTTTCTTTTGATGAGTCAAAGATGTTTTACAAGGAGAAGGAAACTTCTCCTTCCTCAAGCTCATTGCAGGTACCAGATTTATGTAAAGATGTCACTCAAGAGATTCTCCATCTATCAACTCTTCATATCACTGATTCAGACAGTGATGAAGACACTATGGAAGCAGTTGTTGTACCACCAACAGTTGATCCTATTCCTTAGGAGGAATTAATTCAAACTATTGCTGAAGATCACATCCCACCTGCTGATCTTGTCATACTTAGAGATCATCCTATATCTCAAGTGATTGGTGACATCAGCTGGTGTGCAAACAAGACATCAATTAAGACAGGATGTGATGCATGCTTATTTCCTTTCACAGATTGAGCCCCTCACCATAAAAGATGCTGAGCTAGATCCCCACTGGATCATTGCTATGCAAGAGGAGCTTAATCAATTTGAAAGATATAAAGTATGGAGTTTGGTTCCAAGACCTAAAGGCCAACTGATCATAGGCACCAAGTGGGTGTTCAGAAACAAGTTGGATGCAAATGGAATTATTGTAAGGAACAAAGCTAGGCTTGTAGCTCAGGGCTACAGACAGGAGGAAGGTATAGACTATGACCAAACCTTTGCTCCTGTTGCAAGGCTAGAGGCAATAAAGATCTTTCTAGCCTATGCAGCCTATATGAAGTTTAAAGTCTTTCAGATGGATGTCAAGAGTGCATTCATAAATGGTGAGCTAAAGGAAGAGGTGTTTGTTGAACAACCTCCTGGATTTGTCTCTTCAACACAACCCTCATTTGTTTACAAGTTGCAAAAAGCTCTTTTTGGACTTAAACAAGCACCCAGAGCCTGGTATGAGACTCTAGCTAGTTTCCTGTTAGAGCACAACTTTGTTAGGGGAGTAGTTGATAGAACCCTTTCGTTAAGCATCACAAGGACACCATCCTATTAGTTCAAGTTTATGTGGATGATATTATTTTTGGCTCCACTGATCCCAAACTGTGCAAAAAGTTCTCAGACCTGATGCATTCTAAGTTTGAGATGAGTAGTATGGGTGAGCTGTCTTACTTTCTTGGTCTCCAAGTAAAGCAAGATGCTGATGACATCTTCATCTCCCAATCCAAATATGCCAAGGAATTGGTAAAGAAGTTTGGGATGGCTGATGCTTCAGCAATGCATACACCTATGGCTACTAATGTAGTTATAGATTCTAATGATCAGGGTAAGCTAGTTGATCAGAAAAACTATAGGGCCATTGTTGGTTCCCTATTGTATTTAACTACAAGTAGACCAGATATAATATTTGCCACATGCCTATGTGTTAGATTCCAGGTCAACCCCAAGGAATCTCATTTGATTCTTCTCAAGAAAATTTTTAGATACCTGAAGGGATGTTCAAATTTAGGACTGTGTTACCCAGCAGAATCAGAATTTGAGTTAATTAGATACTCTGATTCTGACTATGCTGGTTGTAGAGTTGACAGAAAAAGTACCTCAGGAACATGTCAGTTCCTGGAAGAGAGATTGGTCTCTTGGTTCTGTAAGAAACAGGCTTCTACCTCAACTTCAACTGCAGAGGCTGAATATATAGCAGCTGCTAGTTGTTGTTCACAGATCCTGTGGATTCAAAACCAGCTTTTGGATTATGGGTACACACACAAGAACACCAAAATCATGTGTGACAGTACCAGTGCTATCTCCATTACACAAAATCCTGTGCACCACTATAGGACCAAGCACATTGAGATTAGACACCATTTCCTGAGAGATTGTGTGGAAAAGAACAAGATCAGCCTTGAGTTCATATCCACTGACCTTTAGAGAGGTGATATTTTCACCAAGCCCTTAGATGAACAGAAGCATCTGTTCTTATTGGTTCAACTAGGCATGATTAATGGAAAAGATTAAGTGTGACTTCTGCCTTTTTGAAATCTGTTTGAAGATCGTCGAACGACGTTCGACGATAGTCGAACAGGTCGAGCCTATCGTCGACCTATGGGTGACGGCGGCTTGTTTGTTTGTGAAGACAAAAATAGTCGAATGATTGATCGACTACTCTGCTTCAGGAAACGATCGTCGAACGACCGTTCGACTATCGTCTCCAGTATCTGTTAAAATAGATCGACGATTGCTGTTTTAATATAAAACCGATGGTCGACCTAGGTTAAGAGATCGTCTTTTTAGTAGTCGACAGAGCTCGTCTTTTCGTATTCCGTCTTTCTGCTTGAGCTCTGCCCCGCGCCTTCTGCCGTTTCGTCTTTGTCGTCCTCTCCAACCAAATCAATGGCGATTGCTCTAGCTCTCCTGACAGCGATGAAGTTTGACGCTGGTTTCAGCGTGGATTTTGACTCGTTCAGCGCTTGCGATGCGGAGATTATAGAGATACTACAGCTCTGCAAGGATCAAGGTTTGGAAAAGCTGATGTCAACAAGGATCAAGATCAACATCCCAGAGATCAAAGAGTGGGTTTACTCTTCGTCTTCCAGCAACGAATCCATGACCGGGATAATAGGCGGCGAAGAGTTAATCCTGACTCCTGCCGTTCTGACTGAAATTTTTGGATTATTGAATGGACAAGATGAATATGACCAAGATGTTCAAGAGTACGGAAGAATGCTCGTAGATCTAGGACATGCTGAGGGCATTCCTACAAAGTTGCTGAAAGTTAACTTCCCTTTGAGGATTAAGTTCTTAGCTGAACTTGTTGGAAAAGTGCTGTTAGGTAAGCACTCGGCTCATGACAATATAACCAGGCAGCAGTTTGCATTGATGAGTGCAATTATCAATAAGAAAGAGATAAATTGGGCAAGGATAATGTTTGATTTGATCAGAAAGAAGAACAGCAAGAAGGAAGTAACCCTTGAAAGGGTAATAGGAATATTTCTAAAAGAGAAATATCCTCAACTGTTGGGTACAGTTGCAACTTCCATCAATGCCAGTAAGAAAATGGATCCCACCTTATTTGTTAAGTGGAAAAGGAGCTTTCAGAAGCCTTCACTAGCTGGGGTAGCTCCTGTTTTATCTGAGAGCACAAGGACTGTATCAGTCACTCCCCACCAACATGAAGAAGGCTCCTCATTTCCACCCATTACTTCTTCTGCATTACCATCCACTTCTTCTGCATTGCCATCTACTTCTGCATTACCATCTACATCCACTGTCTCTCTTTTACTTGATTCCTCCACTATTCTCCATGCATCACCACCAGCATCTCCACTCCCTTCACATCTTGCTAGGATTTCTCATCCTAGTTTTGATCTGTTGGCTTCTGAGAATCTACCCACTCCACCTCAGTCACCAATTTATCATTCAGATCATATTGATCTTCCTGCATCCACCCATCAATCACCAGTTCACAACATATCTCATCAGCAGACCACCGTCCCTGATGTTCTTCCATCTACTGTGCTTTCCCCATCCACATCTTTTGAAATAACCCCAGCTTTCATTGCAAACATCCTGGAGCTAATTACTCCTTCAATCAAAACCATGATTGAAGAAGCAAATGCCCCTCTTGTTTCTACCATCTCTTCCCTGTCATCCTCCATCATAGCTCTCTCTAAGTCTGCTGAGCCCTCTTCAGTTAGGGGCCTGACTTCAGTATATACTGAAATCAGGCAGGGGGAGATGTTCGAGGAAGATGCCTCAGGACTGCCCCTTGTTACTCTTCCAGCAGATCCCCAAGTTGAAATTCAAAAAGAAACAGCAGTTCCAGTTGACATTACAACATCATCTGCAGAACCAGCACCAGTTCAGAGGCCATCTGATATCATAATGGAAGCAGAATTTGCCTTCAAAGTGTGCCTTGAAGAAGCCTCCACTCCCTTTGTTGCCCTATTCCTAGAAGGAGTCATTACCTCCTATCTAGATGACTTGTTGGAGTTCGAAAATTCTGAAGAAAATCCTGAAGGTAATTCATTTACTCAATTCCTTGACATGTTAACTGACATGCTAGCCTGTGAATACCTGGAAGGGATGTTTCGATACCATTTAGAACACCTTTGTGTCCCTTTGGTTTCAGATCCAGTTCAAGAAGTTCAAGCTGCTCAAGAACCTGCTCAACAACCAGCTCCAGAACAAGCTCGAGAACCAGCTCAAGAACCTGCTGTTCAAGATCCTGTATCTACTCCTCATGCTCAGATAGTGTTGGGTTTCTCTATGAGGTTGGCACAACACTTGTGCACGCAGCGGAAGTAATAAAATCTAGAACAACCCAAAAGAGATTGGATCGGGCCATGCATGGTGAATCAAGAAGTTAACAAAAATTAGGCCAAAAATTACCTCTTCGGTGTTGAGTCACAACTCAACGAAGATGCTCCAAATATGATTCCTTGTCGGTGGCGAGTTCTACGTAGAATAATATCTACGTCTCTGCAGAAATCTACACGAGCGGGAGAACTCCAAACTTCCGTCACACGGATGATCGGAGAGAAGATCAGCCGCACCTTTGCACTTCCCACGGACTGCTAGGTCCGCGTCAGGGAAAGCAAGACCAGCGACGGTCGTCGGAGAGGAGGTGGTCGGCGGAGCGAACAGCCGGCGGCAGAACGTTTCCGTCTGGCGGAATCAGGATTCGGCGGATCGGGAGATTGGCGGAACTCTTCCCGTCGGCTTCCGTATTTTCTACAGGAATACCGATATTGGTACCCTAAGTGTCCTATTTATACCAAAGGCATAAACAGTTCATAGGAATCGCTATCCGCAGACCACCCAAGTTAGGGTTTCTGGACCGTTCGGCAAGAATCACCTCCATATTCGGCGAGAATCAGTCGGTGAGAATCAGCCGGCGAGAATCGGTTGGCGAGAATCGGTCGGCGAGAATCAGTCGGCGAGAATCAGACGCAGAATCGGCGAGAATCGAACAGTTCGATTCTCGACGATTATGCCTTAGTCGGCGAGACATACACGACGACTCCCGTCGATTCTCGTCGATTCTGCCACAGTCGACGAGTCATAAACGACGACTCTCGTCGACTCTCGACGATTTTCCCTTTGCAGCATTTGCCTGACGTCCCAAACTAAAGGGTGATTGGTAACCTTTACCAACACAGTTAATCTTCCAATTTCTCAACATACTCTTATGTGTGACCCTGCAGGCTCATATCGCATTGACAGTGAGATTACATGTTTGACCACATCTAGATCACCATGGTAACTCCAACAGTCTCTCACTTGATCTTGAAAGTATCAAACCAAAAACCTCACAAACAATGAGCGGCATCTAGCGATGCATCATTGCTCCCCAAGCAATAAGAGTTCATAACTTATAAGCCTCCATGACCAATGTTCTAGCATTGTCTTTGTCCCTTTGTCCCTTACATCCGGAAAGAACTAGAGGTATGGACCGTGTCACCCTCATAGTAGCTCAATCCAAGTTTCTTGATCTAGAACGGACTTCCATAGAATGGTGAGTCCAATATCACATACTGACTCAACCAAGCATGGCCATACATTTCTCAGTCCAGTTCCATCAAGGGACCCATGGATGCAACTCCTGTCATATAGGAGGACAAATCCCATATCTGCTCACACACAAACACCTAAATGATTCGTAACGTACCCAAAAACCACCCTTATCATCAACCTTTCTCAAGGAAGACTTTAGATGACATCAAAGCACGCTCTTCCTCACTTGATGAATGCTGTGATGTCAGGTCAAAGGACCACAACACCATTGCCAATAAAAACCTACTTGTGACACGATTAGATAACAATCCACAAAGTAGTCTCAGGATGGGTCTGTCCAGTACAACTTGTTCATTAACAAGTACCCACGTGATGACTTGATATCACAATATCATGACCTGTGAGAACTGGTCATCAGTCAACGCACGTGCTAGTCTTAAGGTATCATCGTCACCCTTAGCTTCTATGATGATACAACGACCAGGGACCTTTTAAGAATGAAGCATCAAATAAATCATAGGCTCTCACATTCAAGTCACGTACTTGATGTCATATGGAAGCGAACACTCTAAGGGTATTTATTATGTTACAATTTAACTATCACATAGAAAAATCACAATAAAAGAACTTGCCATTAATTGTAAAAAGAAACATTTGGTACACAATTCATCATATGAATGAACAAAAACAACCAACAGAATATATGTTTACATGCAACCCACAAGACTCCCACTAGAGTAGATCACTTAGGTATCGCATACCCATTGATCTAGTATGACCATCATGCTTTTTCTGTGCGAGAGGCTTTGTTAGTGGATCCGCAATATTCTCCTCAGTCGGCACTCTGCAAATGTTCACATCTCCTCGTTCGACAATCTCACGAATAAGATGGAACCGCCGAAGTATGTGCTTGGAGCGCTGATGGGATCTAGGTTCCTTAGATTGTGCAATTGCACCATTATTATCACAGTAGAGAACTACGGGACCAACAATGCTAGGAACTACATCAAGCTCGTCGATGAATTTCCTAATCCATACAGCCTCCTTCGCTGCGTTAGCTGCAGCGATATACTCGGCCTCTGTTGTAGAATCAGCAACTGTCTCTTGCTTGGAACTCTTCTAGCTCACAGCTCCTCCATTAAGGCAAAACACAAACCCTGACTGAGACTTTGAATCGTCTCTATCAGTTTGGAAGCTAGCATCCATGTAACCACTTACAACGAGCTCTTCCTCTCCACAATACACCAAGAACACATCCTTAGTCCTTCTCAAGTACTCCAGGATATTCTTAACTGCAATCCAGTGACATTCACCGGGGTCTGACTGATACCTGCTAGTCATGCTCAAAGCAAAGGAGACATCGGGTCGAGTACATAACATTGCATACATGATTGATCTAATTGTCGAAGCATATGGAATCAACTTCATGCGATCCTTATCTTCACAAGATTTTGGACACTGGTCCTTAGAGAGATTCACACCATGAGACATGGGTAAAAATCCTTTCTTGGACTCAAGCATGTTGAACCACTTCAACACCTTTTCAAAGTATGTACTCTGGGTCAAACCCAGCAACTTCTTCGATCTATCTCTATAGATATTAATACCGAGTATGTAAGTTGCTTCACCCAAGTCCTTCATAGAAAAGCAGTTTCCTAGGTTGTTCTTAACAACTTTCAGGGTAGGAATGTCATTCCCAATCAAAAGTATGTCATCTACATACAATATCAGGAAGACAACAATGCTCCCACTGATTCGCATGTAAACACAAGGCTCATCTTCATTCTTGATGAAACCAAACTCTTTGATTTTCTCATCAAAATGAAGATTCCAACTTCGAGAGGCCTGTTTCAGTCCATAGATGGACTTGTTC
This sequence comes from Platanthera zijinensis, assembly GCA_039513925.1. Classification (NCBI taxonomy): domain Eukaryota; kingdom Viridiplantae; phylum Streptophyta; class Magnoliopsida; order Asparagales; family Orchidaceae; genus Platanthera; species Platanthera zijinensis. The sequence goes on from CM077097.1 coordinate 71,944,121, forward strand.
AGCTTGCATATTTTAATGGCTTCATTTGGGGATACAAAACCCTCGGGCTGTGTCATGTACACTTCCTCAAGGAGGTTTCCATTAAGGAAAGCCATTTTGACATCCATCTGCCAGATCTCGTAGTCATAATACGCAACAATAGCAAGCAATATCCTTATGGACTTTACCATGGCAATAGAAGAAAAGGTCTCATCATAATCAATACCATGAATTTGCTTGAAACCCTTAGCCACCAGTCGCCCTTTGAATGTCTGTACATTCCCATCCATGTCGGTCTTCTTCTTGAAGACCCATTTGCACCCTATGGGTCATACCCCTTCAGGTGGTTCCACCAAGTTCCAAACTTGGTTTGCATACATGGAGTCCATCTCGGATTTATAGCCTCAAGCCATTTGTCGGAGTCCGGTCCATTCATAGTCTCTTGGTAGGTTGCTGGTTCATCATCATGATCCATAAGCAACACATTACCTATTTGAGACATGAGAAATCCATATCTCTCAAGCTCAAACCTCGGTCTACCAGATCTACGTAAGACTTGTGTTTCTTGAGCAGGTTCTCTAGCTACAACATCTTGTAGTCCTGTCTCAGAATCCAATTCCGGTTCATTCACTACTTGTGGTTCTTGAACTCCTTCAAGTTCTACCTTTTCAGTCTTTCTTGATAAGAACTCTTTCTTCAAGAAGACGCCAGTCCTTGCGACAAACACTTTGCCCTCAGACGGTAGGTAAAAGTAATACCCTTTCGTTTCCTTAGGATATCCCACCAGATAACATTTATCCGATTTGGGTTCCAACTTGTCAGGCATTTGACGTCGCACGTATGCTTCACAACCCCAAATTTTAATGAATGACATACTAGGACGCTTCCCAGTCCATATCTCATATGGTGTCTTATGAACCGTTTTCATTGGAGCGCGATTCAGTGTCATTGCAACAGTCTCTAAAGCAAAACCCCAAAAGGAAACAAGCAAGTCTGCATGACTCATCATCGAACGTACCATGTCTAACAAAGTACGATTTCTCCTCTCAGATACACCATTATGTTGTGGTGTTCTAGGTGGAGTGAGCTGTGATACAATACCACACTCTTTCAGATGATCACGGAATTCATGACTCAGGTATTCGCCACCTCGATCAAATCGGAGTGCTTTAACCCTTTTACCCAACTGGTTTTCTACTTCATTCTTGAACTCTTTGAACTTTTCAAAGGTCTCGGATTTGCACTTCATAAGATACACATATCCATATCTACTGAAATCATCAGTAAATGTAACGAAGTAGAAATACCCACCTCTAGCCATGGAACTCATGGGTCCGCATACATCACTATGTACAACAACCAAGAGATCCTCAGCCCTCTCAGTATAACCAGTGAAAGGGGCCTTAGTCATCTTGCCTAACAAACAAGATTTGCATCACTCAAATGATTCATATTCAAATGAGTCCAAAAGTCCATCTTTATGGAGCTTGGATATGCGCTTCTCGTTTATATGGCCCAAACGACAATGCCAAAGATATGTAGGGTTTGAGTCATTTGTTCTTAGTCTTTTATTATTTTCTACATTATAGATCTGATGGTCCAAGTTCAAAACATAAAGACCATTAAACAATTGGGCTACAGCATAACAAACATCATTCTTAAATATAGAACAACAGTTGTTCTTAATCATAAAAGAAAATCCAATCATGTCCAAGCATGAAATGGATATAATGTTTCTAGTTATTGCCGGAACAAAATAACAGTTATCTAGTTCTATTACAAGCCCACTGGGCAAAGAAAGACGGTAAACCCATACGGCTACAGCAGCAACTCTTGCTCCATTGCCGACGCGCAGGTCCACCTCCCCTTTACTCAGCAATCTTCTCCTTCCCAGTTCCTGCACATTTGTACAAATGTGAGAACCATATCCGGTATCCAATACCCAAGATGAAGGAGCAGAAAGGTTGATTTCTATAACGTAAATACTTAAAGCGGAAGTCATACCTCCCTTCATTTTCTGCAGACCCTCAATGTACAAAGGACAGTTCCTCCTCCAATGACCAGCCTTGCCACAGTGGTGGCATTTCTCCTCCTTCACCGTGCTCTTCTTCTTCATCAGTGAAGAAGACTTGGGCTCAAGATGTGACTTAGGTCTCACCTTCGTCTTCTTGAAGCCTTTGGCCTTGCCCTTGCCCTTATGCACCATCAGTATGGGGCTGGCAGGCTTGGCCTTCTTCATATTGATCTCGGCAGTTCTCAACATGCCTAGGAGCTCGGGCAGTGTCTTATCTATCTCATTCATGTTGTAGTTCAAGACAAACTGCTTGTAACTGTTCGGCAATGATTGAAGGATCAGATCTGTGGCCAACTCTTGACCCAGAGGAAAACCCAGTCTTTCAAGGTTCTTTATATACCCAATCATCTTGAGTACGTGAGTCCCTACTGAGTCTCGAACTCCCATCTTGCACTGAAATAATGCCTTTGTGACGTCAAACCTCTCTTGACGAGCTTGCCCTTGAAATATTTTCTTGAGATGCTCGTCAATCTCCTTGCACCCCATGTTCTCATGTTACTTCTGAAGCTCAGAGTTCATGGTGGCAAGCATAAGGCATTCGACGTCCAAGGCATCATCAGTATACTTCTTATAAGTATCTTTATCAGCACGGGAAGAATTCCCGGTCGGCACCTCGGGGGCTTATTCTTCCAAGACGTAGAGCTTTCGCTCTTGCCTGAGAACAATTCTCAGGTTCCTATACCAGTCCATATAATTAGTCCCACTGAGCTTATCCTTCTCAAGGATGGCTCTCATAGATAGAGTGGAGTGCGAACCACTTTCCATGAAATTCTACAAGAATTTATGCAGAATAAAATCAGTACCAAGATTTCAAAATACAATTTATTTTCTTAATTTGGACTTCAATTAAAAACTCCCACTATTTTATTTGAAATAATAGCCCTCACTATCAATTCAGAGAGTTCATGCAAGCTACTCTCTTAGTGGACAAGATCCGTATTTCACTAACACTATGAGTCAGCTTTGGCTTTCCTCTCACAATGCGGTTATTTAGGTAGGCAACGCTTGCCAATTGCATCCTCATGCAATTCTTGTATAGTTGGTGAATAACTCCTTATTCGCATCCATCATATGGTACATGCCAACCCTATCCTCTAGGCACTCAACTTTTGAGGTCACCTAGTTAAGTTAGACCCGATGTCGACAGTGGGATATCACAATTATCCGCTCGCACCCTTACCAAGATAGATTAATGCACCTTGCTTTGGCAAGCCCACACTTCATCGATCGAGGCAGGAAGAGTGTCATCCATCGGAAGGCATCCGAACACTTAATATTTGATGAAGGGATTTTTGATGATAGGTTAACAATTAACCATGATCAACATTTGATCAATGTGCACATCCAAAGAAAAACACTTCACTAAAATCCTCATGCATCCCTTATGTGCACAACAGAACACTATCAACATTTGATAGAAGAAAAGGGATGAATCTAAACATCTGGACACTTCCAAATCTTCAGGTTTACATGCATTGGACAAGGGACAAAGACAACTCAACTTAAAGCAGTAGACAAGCTCATCTCTCCTTGTTGGATTCAAAATCCAAAAACAAAATCGAGGGATGGTTACTGCTAAGGAGAGACAGTAATTCCTAACGATTAAAAATTACTACAAGATTCCAGACTGTTAAAAGTAGCGAACAAACGACTAGAGCAGAGAATAAACGACTAGAAAACAAGCCGGAACTTTGAATAATTGAAATTTTATTATCCAAAAAGATATCATTTACAAAGGTATGGCCTCCCTTTTATAGAATGGAGGAGAGAGAGAAGAATACAAACTAACAATGTGGGACTAAAGCTATACAACAGATCTGGGCGGCTAGAATAAGAGACCGGAACAGGCCGCGCGGTTAGACAATGTTCTAACCGCTCGGCAATACCAGAACCAAGAGGGAGAGATGCGGTAGGAGACCGCTAGACCGGCCGGTTTCCAAGCCGCCAGAGATAAGCCGTCAGACCGCCGGATACCATACGGCGACAGCCTGGAAATCAACCCGCCAACCTCAATCCGCCAGACCGCCCGGTCAACAACCCGCCAGGCTCAAACCGCCAGACCGCCCGGTCTCATACTTCGACACTCCCCCTCAAGCTGGAGCATAGATATCAATCATGCCCAGGTTGTCACAAATGTGGAAGAAGGAAGTAGAAACCGGCTTGGTGAAGATATCAGCCAACTCTTTGTCGGAGGTGACGAACGGAGTGCAAATCTGTTTCTTCAAGACCTCTTCTCGGATGAAATGGCAGTCGACCTCTATATGTTTCGTTCTCTCATGGAAGACCGGATTTTTGGATATGTATATAGCGGCTTTGTTGTCACAAAACATAGGCAGAGGATAGTTGTAGACCTCTCCTAGGTCAAGCATGAGTGCCCGCAACCATTTTAACTCACACGTGGTTGACGCCATACTCCGGTATTCGGCTTCTGCACTGGACCTTGAGACAACAGACTGCTTCTTGCTCTTCCAGCTCACAAGATTACCTCCAACAAATGTGCAGAAACCCGATGTAGATTTACGGTCACCTTTATCATCTGCATAGCTTGAGTCTGAGTAGGCTTCAATTCTCAGATGACCATGCTTCTGAAAGAGTAGCCCTTTCCCTGGTGCTGCTTTGACATACTCTAGTATCTTCAAGGCAGACTGAAGATGACATTCCCTGGGAGCTTGCATGAACTGACTGACCTTGCCTACAGCATAGGCAATGTCGGGTCTGGTCACCGTGAGATAAATGAGTTTGCCCACCAGACGTCTATACCTCGTGGCATCGGATATAAGCGGTGAGTCATCTGTCCATGTTTTGTCTTCTCTAGTGGCCATGGGATACCGGGCCGGTTTGGCCCCGGTCAATCCTGCCTCTTGTAGAAGATCAAGCGCATACTTCCGTTGGGAGAGAACCAACGAGTCGGGCTTCCGAGAGATTTCTATCCCCAAAAAATATTTCGGGGAGCCCATATCCTTCGTGACAAGGTGTTGACGGAGGTGTTTCTTTGTCAAGTCCACCCCAGCCTGGTCATCGCCGGTAAGAAGGATATCATCCACATACACCGCCAAAACCACAAGGCCTGATGCGGTTTTGCGAATAAACAATGAGTGATTAGCGGAACTTCTTGCAAAGCCAATTGCAGCCACAATGCCACTAAACTTGTCAAACCACGCCCGAGGGCTCTGCTTTAGGCCGTAGATGGCCTTCTTCAACTGGCATACTCGTGTCTCCCCCTGAGCAACATACCCTGGAGGTTGCTCCATATAGACGTCCTCCTGAAGATCCCCATACAGAAAAGCATTCTTGACGTCAAGTTGAGAAATTTCCCACTCCCTGTTGACGGCCACAGAAAGAAGAACCCGGATGGTGCTGAGGCGAGCAACCGGAGAGAAAGTGTCAAAATAGTCAACTCCATAAGTCTGAGTAAAGCCTTTGGCCACCAGGCGGGCCTTGTAACGATCCACAGTGCCGTCCGGGCGAAACTTCACAACGAACACCCAGCGGCAGCCAACCACATCAGTACCGATCGGTGGAGGAACAAGGTTCCAGGTACCTCTTTCAGTAAGAGTGGCAATTTCCTCATCCATGGCAGATTTCCAATGAGGAATAACAAGAGCCTCCTGATAAGTGCGGGGAGTGGTGGTAGCCGAGATGGCCAAAGCAAAGCACCTGCGAGAGGGAGTAAGCCGATCATAGGAAACAACAGCCGCAAGCGGGTGTTGGGTACACGCCCGCACCCCTTTGCGAAGAGCAATGGGACGATCCTGGTCGTCTTGTGCCTCAGGGACCGGAGCATCCGTGGCAGAGAAAGCTGGCCCGGGACTAGAGAGAGACGGCTGCGGAGACGAAGGAGGGGAGATAATAGGGAGAGGAGGAGACGGAGGAGGAGACGACATAGGAGGGGAGACGTCGACCTGTGTGGAAGGCTCACAGAGAGATGGTGGAGAGTCAGAGACAGCAGGAGGAGGTGAAGATGGGAAAGAAAAGTAGGAAGCATTTTCAAAGAAGGTGACGTCTGCGGAAACAAACTGTTTGCGCAGAACGGGATCAAAGCAACAGTAGCCTTTTTGAGTTGTCGAGTAACCCAAAAAGACACATTTGGTGGAGCGGGGGGAAAGCTTGTCGCGAGTAGCAGACGGAGCATGCACGAAGGCCGTACACCCAAAGATACGGAGAGGAAGAGGAAAGGGTTCCTTGGTTGGGTAGAGAATGGAGAAGGGGGTCTTGCCGTGAAGAACAGAAGAGGGAATGCGATTGATGAGATAGCAGGCAAGAAGAACAGCATAGCCCCAATAGGAGCGAGGCACCTGCATCTGTGTCATCAGAGTGCGAGCGATATCGAGGAGATGGCGATTTTTACGTTCCGCCACCCCATTTTGCTGGGAGGTGTAAACACAGCTGGTCTGATGAATAAGACCATGTTGCATACAAAAAGATGAAAACTCATGACTGAGATATTCTTTAGCATTATCAGAGCGCAATATTTTAATAGAAATAGCAAACTGAGTTTTAATCATATTATAAAAAGATTGTCATACAGATAAGAGTTCAGAGCGATCTTTTAATAGATACACCCAGGTACATCTGGAGAAATCATCAATAAAAGTTACAAAGTAAAAACTACCCCGACCAACGGTGGGAGTAGGAGCAGGACCCCAGATATCAGAATGAATGAGATCAAAAGGGCGGGAGGAACCACGGCCTTGCTTCTGCGGGAAGGAGGAGCGGTGATGCTTGCCAAGCTGACACGCATCGCAGTTGAGCGGAGGACTGGTTTGAGGTAAGTGGGGAAGAAGCTGATGCAGAATCCGAGGAGGAGGATGTCCAAGGCGAAGATGCCATTGAAGCAGATCAGTAGACGAGGAAGAGAAGGCGGACAGAGCGGAAACATTGTCGAGGAAGTAGAGGCCGCCGCTCTCAGTCCCAGTAGCAATCGTCCGTTGGGTTCTCGGGTCCTGAAAACAACAAGAAGTAGGAGTAAATAATACAGAGCACTGAAGTTGCTTGCATAAAGTAGTAACGGAGAGTAAATTGCAAGGGAACTTCGGGACATAGAGAGTGTCCGCTAAGCGAAGCGAGGGAGTGACTTGAACCATGCCCGTTCCATGAACCGGGGAAGGCGAACCATCCGCAACGAGAACCGGGGGTAATCGATCATGCGTCTCTAGGAGAGAGAAGCAGTGAGGGTTTCCGGTCATGTGATTTGTAGCACCAGAGTCAATGAGCCATTTACCTTGGGTAACGACGTGTGCACTACCTGAGGTGGTGGCCACAGAAGCAGACTGCCGAGAGGAGGCGGAGGTTGAGGAAGAAGTATCACCGGAGGGACGAAGATGAGGATGTTTCTGCCAGCAGCGGTCAACTGAGTGGCCGGTACGACCACAGTGAGAGCAGAGGAACCTTGACGGACCGCGCGTGCCAGATTGGCTGCGACCACTATTGCCACCCCGCTGGACTTGGTGTGCATAGGAGTCCGGTGGAGGAGGGGAGGACAATAGAGGACGTTGGAGCAGTGAAGTAACCGCGGCGATGCGAGCTGCGGTGGCATCCAAGGTGGGAGACTCGGCTTCGCCCAAGATCTGCTGGCGGATCATATCAAAAGACTCAGGAAGCCGGAGAAGATAACAAACAACCAGGAGTTCTTGGAAGTGTTTGTGCTGTTCGGCCAAGTCCGCGGAGAAGGGGCGATTCTGGAGGATTTCGGCTCCAAGAGCCTGAACTTGCTGATAAGCCGCAGCAGGAGACATGGAAGGGCGAGCGAAGAGATCCGCGTAGAGAGTATAAATGCGGGATGTCTGGGCCCCCTTTGAGTAGAGAGCAGCAAGGTGAAGCCACGCGGTCTTGACCGTCTCATCATGGCGTATGACAGGAAGACATTCATCGGAGAGGCTGTTAGCCAACCACGTGCGGACAAGCGCATCACTGGCATCCCAGTCATCAAATTCAGCAGAGTCTGAGGGAGGAGGGTCATCGGTGAGGTGATGACGTTTGCGCTGAGAGCGGAGAAGAAAAGTGAAGGAGACGCTCCAATCCGGATAGTTGGAGCCAACAAGTTTAGAAACCGTGCCAAGGTTGCCAGAGGATGTAGGAAGCGGCGCCGGAGTGGCGATAGGAGTGGTGGTGGTGGAGGTCTCAGAACGGGCCATAGGAGACAACTGCGAGAGGCCGCGCGGTTAGAATATAAGCCGCGCGGATAGAAAGAAGACGAGCTGCGGCGGTCACGATGTTAGACACCAGCGGCCAGAGAAGCCACGACCAAGCCGCAGGTCCAAGACGGGGAAGAGGTCGAACGGCTAGAAGATAGACCGCGCGAACGGAAAAGGCGAATAAGGAAGCAGGTCGCGACGAACAAGGAGATAGGTCGCTGCGACAGAAGGGCAGGAGAAGGAGGATGCGCGGACAGGGCGCAAACAGCGAGAATAGGTCGCGAGAAGAAGGGGCAAGCCGCGCGGACAGGGTGCACAGAATCAGGAGGAGAAGATCGATCCCTCTGATACCATGTTAAAAGTAGCGAACAAACGACTAGAGCAGAGAATAAACGACTAGAAAACAAGCCGGAACTTTGAATAATTGAAATTTTATTATCCAAAAAGATATCATTTACAAAGGTATGGCCTCCCTTTTATAGAATGGAGGAGAGAGAGAAGAATACAAACTAACAATGTGGGACTAAAGCTATACAACAGATCTGGGCGGCTAGAATAAGAGACCGGAACAGGCCGCGCGGTTAGACAATGTTCTAACCGCTCGGCAATACCAGAACCAAGAGGGAGAGATGCGGTAGGAGACCGCTAGACCGGCCGGTTTCCAAGCCGCCAGAGATAAGCCGTCAGACCGCCGGATACCATACGGCGACAGCCTGGAAATCAACCCGCCAACCTCAATCCGCCAGACCGCCCGGTCAACAACCCGCCAGGCTCAAACCGCCAGACCGCCCGGTCTCATACTTCGACACAGACGTTCCCGGCGGGGTGCCAAGATTAAATCTAGACATTTAGAACACTTCTAAATCCCTAGGTTTACACGTACTAGAATAACCTAACTTCCAATACAACAAACATGGCCGGAACCTCCCTCTGATACCACTGTTGGGTTTCTCTATGAGGTTGGCACAACACTTGTGCACGCAGCGGAAGTAATAAAATCTAGAACAACCTAAAAGAGATTGGATCGGGCCATGCATGGTGAATCAAGAAGTTAACAAAAATTAGGCCAAAAATTACCTCTTCGGTGTTGAGTCACAACTCAACGAAGATGCTCCAAATGTGATTCCTTGTCGGTGGCGAGTTCCACGTAGAATAATATCTACGTCTCTGCAGAAATCCACACGAGCGGGAGAACTCCAAACTTCCGTCACACGGATGATCGGAGAGAAGATCAGCCGCACCTTTGCACTTCCCACGGACTGCTAGGTCCGCGTTAGGGAAAGCAAGACCAGCGACGGTCGCCGGAGAGGAGGTGGTCGGCGGAGCGAACAACCGGCGGCGGAACGTTTCCGTTTGGCGGAATCAGGATTCGGCGGATCGGGAGATCGGCGGAACTCTTTCCGTCGGCTTCCGTATTTTCTACAGGAATACCGATATTGGTACCCTAACTGTCCTATTTATACCAAAGGCATAAACAGTTCATAGGAATCGCTATCCGCAGACCACCCAAGTTAGGGTTTCTGGACCATTCGGCGAGAATCACCTCCAGATTCGGTGAGAATCACCTCCAGATTCGGCGAGAATCAGTCGGCGAGAATCGGTCGGCGAGAATCGGTCTGTGAGAATCAGTCGGCGAGAATCGGTCGGCGAGAATCAGTCGGCGAGAATCAGACGCAGAATCGGCGAGAATCGAACAGTTCGATTCTCGACGATTATGCCTTAGTCGGCGAGACATACACGACGACTCCCGTCGATTCTCGTCGATTCTGCCACAGTCGACGAGTCATACACGACAACTCCCGTCGACTCTCGACGATTTTCCCTTGGCAACATTTGCCTGACGTCCCAAACTAAAGGGTGATTGGTAACCTTTACCAACACAGTTAATCTTCCAATTTCTCCACATGCTCTTATGTGCGACCCTCCAGGCTCATATCGCGTTGGCAGTGAGATTACATGTTTGACCACTTCTAGATCACCATGGTAACTCTAACAGATAGCTGTGCAAGATAATCAAGAAAAAGTTTTAGATGATCAAGAAGAAAGATCAACAGTCTGGGATGACACCCCAGGACTAGATTTGGATATTCTTCTAGCACAGTATGCCTTAGAAGAAGAGAAAGAGAAAGCTGCATTAAAAGCCAAAGAACAAGCTGAGCAAGAGGCTTTTGATCCTTATGATCAACCTCCATCATCTCATTCTGATGATGAGGAGGATTCTGATGAGTCAGAAGATTCTAAGAAGAAGAAAGCAGCAAAAAGGAAAAGGAAAGCTGCTGCTCCTCCTCCTCCTAATCTTGATCATGATGTTCCCTATTATATACTGAAAGGGATAGATCCCAAATCTAAAGAATATCAACATTGGATGGGACTATCCAGAAATCAATAAAAGCAGAAAAAGAAGAGCAAAAGATATGACAGTCCAGCGCCAAAGTGGAATCCCAGAGGACCTCCTCCTCCACCTCCTAGTGCAGGAGCAACTCGAAATGTATTTGCCAATCCATTAGCCCCCTCTGCTAGATTCACTCCGTCTCAAGCACATCAAAGAAGAAGTAATCCAAGATATCAAAGCAGATCTCAATCTGGACATCAAAGACAAGATGCTGTTACAAAAGAGCAAGTGAAGGAGATAGTATATCAGAAGCCAACCTTTTCTCCTCCTCCTTCACCCAATAGAAAAGCATCCTCTCCTGAAGAAAGCAAAAGCATACCATCCAAAAATCTAGCTCGAACAAAGAAAACTGATTCAAAAGGAAAAAGGATTATTCACTCTGAAAAATCAAGTAAAAAATATGCAGAGTTTGCTCCTCCATCTTTTCTTATTATTCAAGAAAATAAAGAGCCAGCTGCAAGTATGTTAGAACTCTCTACCAAGTTCAAAACTGTAAAACCTTTAGATTCAACTGATGATAATGAATATGAAAGCCAAGAGCTAAATCCTGATTTCAGGATGGCTAGATTTCTCGAATTAGTCGGATCAGCTCAAATCAGACATGCCAGAGCTGAAGGAAAAGATATTTCAGGCTTAACTACTATGTCTTAATTCAGAAAGGAGCTAGATAAATTCCAGGTTAGACCTGAGGTTTTTGATCCTTCTAAATATATGGAAAAGCACCAAGAAGCAGTAGTGCCAAGAACAGGAGAATCTAAAATCATTGGAGAACAAGATTTAAAGATATCAAAGAAGGAAGCTCTAGATTCTTTCAGAAAAATTTCTTTTCTTCCTGGTTCTTCTGTATCTAAACCAGATTCTGATGCTACTTAAGTTTTATTTATTGACAGTATGTTTATTTGACTGTTTGATTGATGCAATTTTCTGCTTAGATGTTTCTTTTCCTGAGTTATATTTATTTCCTGTTGTTTTGTTTTGAGAGACTTAACCCAAATAGGGGGAGATTGTTGGTACCCTAGTTTGGATTTGAGTTTAGTCTTCTCAATTAGTTTCTTGACCCAATATTTATCTATGGTCAAAGGTTAGTTGTTAGATTAGTTTTTATTTAGTTGTAGAGTTGTCACTTATCCAGATGAAGATTTGGTTAAGTTGTTTTTGGTTCGACTATGGTCGAACGCCGCTCGACTATCGTCTATCAACTGTTCGACGATCGTCTATCAGTTGGTCGACTATCGTCAGTCAGCAGATCGTCTATCTCTGAGTTAGTTCAACTCTTGTTAGGTCGATGATCTGTGGTATCTGCCTCGTCGATCGTCGAACCCCGCTCGACTTCTTTTGACCAGACAGATTTCTTGATAGTTCGACTATCTGCCTTGAGAGTTCAACTATCTGATATCTCGACTATCTGTTTGATAGTTCGACTATCTGTTTTGTTTGATAGTTCGACTATCTGCCTTGATAGGTCAACTATCTGATAGCTCGACTATCTGCTTTGATAGTTCGACTATCTGTTCTGTTTTGGTAGTTCGACTATCTGCTCTAATAGTTCGACTATCTGCTCTGTGTTGATAGTTCGACCATCTGTTTGATGGATCGACTATCTTTTTGATAGTTCGACTATCTGTGTCGTTCGACTATCTGTTCTGATAGGTCGACGATCTCTGTTGTTCGGTCGACGATCTCCGAGGGTCGTTCGACGTTCTTCTGTCTGCCTTTAGTAATTTTTTACTCCTTCTGTTCTATGATTTATTTCCTATTTTATTTGGCATTTTATTAAACATTATTTCATTGATTTTGTGCATGCATCTCAAGGCAATCTTTGCCCCATCCTTTGTGCATAAGTCAAGCTTTATCTGACAAAGTTGTTTGTCTTATTAGTTGAAATATCTTTTTGCTTTATCTGTCATGCTGTCCTTTATAACCGTTAGACACAAAAGTCTTCTCTGACCGTAAAGAGTTTAGTCTGATGTGACTTTCTTTAGTACTCCTTTTATTAGATTGGATTTGCAGCTTCTTAGAAAGTGTTATCCCTTTATAGCATGTCTGTCTGCAGGATATGTTTTTCTTTGTGCTATTTGCAGCCCAGATCGCAGATCTCAGAAGAAGACAAAGTTCAAACAAAGATTAGAGCCGTTACAAAGGCCAATATTTAAAGAGCTTCTTTTGAAAAAAGTTTTCAATAATAAAAACAACAAGATACAGAAGAGAGATACACACAGATATTGATATACAGATCCACAACAAGAAGAGATACAGCTCTCAGATATTGTTACATTCAACTGAGAAGATCAACCTTCTTCATCTATCTCTTCTTCAATCCTGAGTTCATCCTGCTGCTAGGAACATTCACTCAGAGTCTCAAGAAGGAGAAGAAGAAGGAAGAAAAGTTGTTGAAGAAGAACATCCATTACAAATCAAGAGTCTTCTTCAAGCTACTCCTTAAAGAACTTCAAGACAGCTCTCTGTCAAGAGTTCAGAAGAGTTCCTGCACCCTGAAGCAAGACTTCTTCCTGGATATCACTAAGCCAGGGGGAGCCTTGATTCCTTAGAGCTTTCTAGCTCTGTGCAATCCACTTGCTTCTCTAATCTGTTTTAACAATAGAGAAGACCCTCTAACCCTCTCTCAACCTCCTGTATAAAGGGTTATTACTCCCTTCAAAAGTGAACCTTGGTGGCAGGGCACCTGATCAAAAACCTGTGTTGGATTTTGAGCTCCTGATCAAAAGCTCAAAGGGTCTACTTGATCTACCTGAAGCAGATCAATTGGTGGCAGGGCACCTGAACAAAAACCTGTAGTGGATTCCTACCAGGATGGTAGAAGAGTGGACGTACCTATTTAGAGGGAACCACTATAAACTTCTTGTGTCGTCTGTGTTGCTTAATTAATTTATTGCACTGTGGTTGTGAGTAGAAATAACTAGGATTGCTAGTTGTTGTGATAGGACCAAAGCTCAACTGTAATTACAGTTAGCTTTCTCTTGTGCACTTCACTTTGTGTTAGGCTCTAGGGTTTCAAATATCTATAAACTCATTCCGCAAATTAACTCTAAGGGAGTTGAGTAGGGTGTCATAATTTTTGAATACTCTATTCACCCCCCCCCCCCCCCTTTAGAGTTGTATCTATCCTCACTTTCAGATTGACCTACCAACTCAACCGTGCTTTTATACCAAGTTGTGATTATAAAAGTAGAAATAAAACTCAAAAGATCATAAACGTAGAGTTAACAGTTTTACTGTATAGGTTTTATTACAGTCAAGAAAAGCCCTTTTATAGGCCCAACAACCATATGAAATCCAAATAGATATCTATATTCCCGTTTTTACATGTGTTAACAATTTAAACATAACCCTCATGTGTCATCACACAAGCGAGTATAATTGTTGTCACTCCACATGGCTTTATCTTTATCCTGATTAGTAAGATCAGTGCCTTGCCTTTTGCTATCACTGACTTTGCTTCTTTCCTGCTTGTCTAGATGCCTCGTTAGCTCTTTCTTGCTTGTCCATCTGCCTCATTAGCTTATGCAAACGATGGCTACCTCTTTCAATTTTCCTTCGTTCATATACGAGTTCAGGTATACCCATCTTTGACAGTCAGAAATACAACCACTGGAGTATTCAGATAAAATTTGTGTTCTTGTCACAAGATTTATAGGATCTAGTGAGTTATGGTCCCCAATTACCTGCTTTACCTGAAGGAAGTAAATCATCAGATGTTGCAGTACTCAAACAAGTAGAACAAATTAAATTAAATGATGTTCATGTTGCATCACTAATCTGTCAAGGAGTTTCTGAGATGGTATTGCAGTGGATTATAGGAGCGAAAACAGCAAAACAAGCATGGGTTACTTTGCAGCTGGAATATAAAAGTAGTACCAAGGTGATAAAAATAAAATTAAAAAAGTTATGGACAGATTTTGAATTGATCTGTATGCAGTTAGGGGAAACGATTGATTCGTTTATTGCCCGGATTGTAAAACTCATCATTCAAATCCGCAGTTTTGGAGGCACGATTTAAGATAGTCATGTTGTTCCCAAAATTCTGCGCAACTTAACATCTACATACAATCTTGCAGTCATGGCAATAAAAGAATTCAAAGATCGATCACAAATAGATAGTCTGCCATTGGAACAGGTTTTCTAATCGAAAGCCTACCTGAAACAGCAGCCTAACAAAAATTTTAAAAAACTTGTACAACTAGGTTTATACTCTGGTAATCACAAAGAGATAGTCTCCTATTGGAACATGCTTTTCAATTAAAAGCCTACCTGAAACAGCAACCTAACAGAAATGTTAAAAACCTGTACAACTAGGTTTATACTTTGGTAATCAGCAACTGTCTTCAAGTGGAAATCTTAAGGGTAAAGAGAAGGGCAAAGTGCCGCCAAAACAATCTTATCCCACAACTCAAGAAAGACAAAAATACTGGATTATTTATGACAAAACAACACATGATTCAAAGGATTGTTACTCCAAATGCAAAAAATGTCGAGTTCCTAATCACTTAGCAAAAGATTGTTTGCATAATTCTATAGAACAGGTATAATATATTGAAAAAGGAAAACTGTGATTGAAGAAAAAAGAGAAATGTTTTATTCTTACTTGTAAGTTGTTACATCAGAAGCCACCATCTGTCATGTTGACTGCGACTATTCAAGCCACATGTCTAATAACAAAGCCAACTTTATTGCAATGGACAAAGAGCAAAATCGTTGTCCATCTTAGAGATGGACAAACTGTTCCAATAGAAGGAAAAGGCAATGTCTCTATCTCCTCTAAAGTTGGAAGACGCAGAAGTATCATAGATGTTTATTATGTGTCAACACTAGCACACAATTTGTTAAGTGTGGGGTACTGTTAAGTAAAGGCTACAAACTTTTGTTCAGTGCTAACACATGTCAAATAAAAGTGTGTCAAAGTGACAACATTATTGCATCATAACAAATGACTGACAATAAAGTGTTCACTTTGGATATGTCGAAGCCTTCATTCCAGGCTCTTGCCAGTCATAATCTCCTACACGGAGCAACACTCTTGACCCTATGGCATGCTAGATTAGGCCATTTATATTGGGAAGCTATCCAATTAATGGCAAAGAAGAAAATGGTTAATGGACTGTAACATCTTGACTTTTATTGGGCCATTAGGACCCTAGATGACTCAATAAAAGTAACTTGAACACTTGTAGGGTACTCTAAAAGCTAGGAGATGACCAAAATTTTGTATATTGATCATACATGCTCCGAATTGAGTTCTGTAAGTTGCATTAAACTTGTATAATCAATACGAGTATAACGAAACTCATTTCATTCCAATCCGAGTTCAGATGAAAAGTATAACCATTTTGAATAGTGTATCACGACAATGCTAATTTTTTTATACTGAGCATACGTGCTCCGAATTGATTTCTATCAGTTGCATTAAACTCGTATAGTTAATACGAGTGTAACAAAACTCATTTCGTTCCAATCCGAGGTCATATGGAGAATATAACCATTTTGAGTAATGTGTCACTACAACACCAATTTTGTATATTGAGTATATGAACTCCGAATTTAGTTACGTCAGTTGCATTAAACTCGTAAAGATATTACAAGTGCATCCGAACTCATTTCATTACAATCTGAGGTCATATGGAGAATACGATTATTTTGAGTAGTGCATCACGACGACAATAATTTTTTAAATTGAGCATACGTTTTATAAATTGAAATCTGTCAGTTGTATTAAACTCGTATAGTTAATATGAGTGCAATAAAATTCATTTTGTTCCAATTCGAGCTCATATGGAGAATATGTCCATTTTGAGCTATGCGTCACGACGACGCCAATTTCGTATATTGAGCATACATGCTCTGTATTGAGTTTAGTTAATTGCATTGGACTCGTATGGTCAATACAAGAGCAACCGAATTTGTTGCGCTCAATTCCGATGTTATTTGCTCAACATTGGTCAAATTACGTGTTATGTTGTACCGAAAAGCATGCTCACATCAGTATTACCCCATCACAGTAATGTTGCCTCGTTATTCAACGACTTAGACTAACTTTGACCTTGACACACATGGGGGGCTCACCCTAGAGTTGACTTTGGTCGAACTCCTATAAAAAAGCATTTTAATTATTCTAAAGTTCCCCCACTTGGAGCCAACTCATCAAGAACTCACCAAAGCGCCCACCTCCTAGCCCTATATAGGCTTGAATTTCAGCACCCCCCCCCCCCCCCCCCCCCCCCCCCCCCCCCCCCCTTGAATTTTGGGTCATGCGCCAAGGAGAAGAACTCATTTCCTTTCTCAAAGTCCAAAGCAAGCCACCCAAAGTTTCAGCCCTAGATGATCTACACCTGGCAGTACACCAATTAACACAAAATAGGGCAAGAACAACTAGAAAACAGATTTTTTGATAGTTAAGAAATCAATAGCACCTGGTTCCATCACAACAACACAAAGAAACAGCAAGCAGAAAGATAAGATCAATCCTAAGGAAGGCTTCCTGAACGAACGATCAGCTAGCGATAAAGGGCCATCCATCGGTTCTCCTCACAGTACAACTTAGAAGTTCACGATTCTTTTTTCATATACCAAACTCTACATCAAAAACAGATTTTATACTAAGACAGAAAATAAAGTGAAAGGATTAAAGTGCCCCTTGGCACCCACGCGCGAGGGCCTCACGCCCTTTAATATCATATCAGAGGGCATGAAGAAAAGCATTGAGGAGACGGAAACCCCGGCGGAAGGAGTTGAGCATGGGAAAGGCGGTGTCGTCGGGGAACTAGGGTGCGAAAAAATGAGAGGTCGGAATTTAAGGCGCGCGATTTTAGAGTAGTAGAAATAGTCATGCGCATAAGGACCGTCGGTCCAGTCTCGGATAGGTCTTTTAAAAGACCGGTTTTTTTAAAAAATCGCTGTCGAAAGTATTTAAAAATATATACTTTAGACTTTAGACAGTGGTTTTTAATTAAACCGATGTCTAAAGTATTATAAAAAAAATATTTTTTTAATACTTTAGAGTTTAGACAATGGTTTTTATAAAAAATCATTGTCTAAATTTTTATAAAAAAATTTAAAATGGCAAAAAAATAATAAATTTAAAAAACGGCAAAAAATAAAAAAATCTCTGTCTACAGTATTAAAATTTTTGTTTGCCGTTTTAAATAAATAAAATAATTATAATACTTTAAACATCGATTTTTTATAAAAATTGTTGTCTATAGTATAAAAAATTTCTTTTTTTTTAAACCGGAAAAAATGAATATATATATATATATATATATATATATATATATATATATATATATATATATATATATATATATTAAACCGTGATAAGAATGGTTGTCACCGAACCGGTCTATGACCGGTCCCGGACAAAGACCGGTCTTTTATCGGTCCCGGACCAAGACCGGTCTTTGAGAGAAAAAGGGGGACCCCTGGAACCGGTCTCTAACCGGTCCTAATCGGTCTGGTCCCAACCGGACCTGTTAGGACCGGTGTTTTTGCACCCCTAAGTAGAGTTTCATAGATCTATAATTCAAAGATCTAAATGTTGGATCACAAAAAGGTTAACAAAATTTAGTAACATAAATTTGTGATTATTATTTAATTTAGGTGACTAAAGTATTTTTAGTCATTAGTTTTTCATTACTATGGACTAAGGAAAGCTGATTTGAAGGTATCGGATGAGGGGCGATTTGAGATGTACTCATGAAGCGACTTGCATGATATACATCTTTATTATATAATATAATAGGCATATTTGGAGCACACCATGAAACAGATCTTGATCGTCCGATCTCCAGGAAATTGCATCTGGCTGTTGGATTCCTAAATATCGGTCTGCAATTAAAAATTCCCACAAAAAAACTACTGTTCATTCCCGAAGAAATCCCGATACCCATTTCCGCACTCCCGCCCCTCACGGCCTCACCCCCGCCGCCGCCGGCGGAGCCGCCAGCGGCCTGCCCGGCGCCCACCGGCAGGTTCGCTGGCCTCCGACGAACACGCCGGGGGTTGTCCGACGGAGAGCGGGTAGGGCCACCGCCGGCGGTGGCCCTGCCCGTGAGCTCCAGTTTCTGGGTCTCACGGGCAGGGCCACCGCCGGCTGTGGCCCTGCTCGTGAGACGCCGGACAACCCCCGGCGGGTTCCCTGGAGGCCGGCGAACCGGCCGATGGGCGCCGGGAAGGCCGCCGGAGGCTCCACCGCCGGTGGACGAGAAGGGCGCCGTGCAGAAGGAAGTTTCAGAGGAGGGTGGCTCTGGCTCGCCAGTGGTCACCGGTCAAGCAGCCGCCGGCTCCGCCAGCGGCGGCGTCGTGAATTGGCGCGGGCAGGAGGAAGTGAAAGGGAGGGGGGTGGGGCCAGCATGCAGAAGCGGAAGGGAGGGGGTGGGGCCAGCAAGCGGGCCCCAGTGTGCACTCACTCAACGCCCCGCGGGCATTGAGTCTGCACTCAACGCCTGAACAGGCGTTGAGTCTGCACTCAACGCCTTTTCAGGTACCGGGGGCGGGCGAAGCCCGCTCGGTCGCGGGCGAAGCCCGCTCGGTCGCGGGCGAAGCCCGCTCGGTCGCGGGCGAAGCCCGCTCGGTCGCGGGCGAAGCCCGCTCGGTCGCGGGCGAAGCCCTCTTGGTTGCGGGAGAAGCCCTCAGCGACGCATCGAGAACGGACGGAGCCCGTTAGAAAATGCTAGTATATATATATATAGTAATTATACAGAGAGAACCAGTTCTCTGAACCTTATATAAAAAATCAGCAAATTGACCCCTAAATGTTTGTTTTTTCAAAAAGTGATCAACATAAAAGTTGTAGATCTCATCGAAATCTACAACTTTCTTGTTGATCACGTTTTGAGAAAATACCGTTTAGACTCTCGATTTGAGCCCTGAAAAAAGTTAACACGAACATATGTATATATATATAGTTCGGTTTGACTTTTTTCGGGGCTCAAATCGGGAGTCTAAACGGTATTTTCTCAAAAAGTGATCAACATGAAAGTTGTAGATTTCGATGAGATCTACAACTTTCATGTTGATCACTTTTTGAAAAAACAAACATTTGGGGTCAATTTGCTGGTTTTCTATATAAGGTTCAGAGAACTGGTTCTCTCTCTCTCTCTCTCTCTCTCTCTCTCTCTCTCTCTCTCTCTCTCTCTCTCTCTCTCTCTCTCTCTCTCTCTCTCTCTCTCTCTCTCTCTCTCTCTCTCTCTCTCTCTCTCTCTCTCTCTCTCTCTCTCTCTCTCTCTCTCTCTCTCTCTCTCTCTCTCTCTCTCTCTCTCTCTCTCTCTCTCTCTCTCTCTCTCTCTCTCTCTCTCTCTCTCTCTCTCTCTCTCTCTCTCTCTCTCTCTCTCTCTCTCTCTCTCTCTCTCTCTCTCTCTCTCTCTCTCTCTCTCTCTCTCTCTCTCTCTCTCTCTCTCTCTCTCTCTCTCTCTCTCTCTCTCTCTCTCTCTCTCTCTCTCTCTCTCTCTCTCTCTCTCTCTCTCTCTCTCTCTCTCTCTCTCTCTCTCTCTCTCTCTCTCTCTCTCTCTCTCTCTCTCTCTCTCTCTCTCTCTCTCTCTCTGATATATATATATATATATCAGAATAACATATATTAGCTCAAGTTTTTTTAAGTCAAAAAAAACTTGAGCTTGTTCTCCCATAATACATGTCGGAATAAGGCAAATAATATATGCATTTTATAGCCAAGAACGAGATCTACAACTTTCATGTTGAACAGTTTTCCAAAATTTACACGATTTAGCCGGAATCTGGCCCGAAAGATTGCTGACTCGAATTTTGAAATTTATTATTATTATATTCATTTCGAGTCAACAATCTTTCAGGCAAGATTCTAGCCAAACTGTACAAATTTTGAAAGAATGTTTAACATGAAAGTTTTAGATCTCGTTCTTGCCTATAAAATTCATATATTATTCTCCTAATTCCGACATGTATTGTTGGAGAAGCAGCTCAAGTTTTTTTAGGCTTAAAAAACTTGAGCTTATATATTCCAAACCCCATGTGGGCAACATTCATCGTGGGCGACATTTGTCTAGGAGGCGATATTTGTCGAGGGGACGACATTTGTCATGGGGGAGACATTTGTCGGGGGGCGACATTTGTCGGGGGGCGACATTTGTAGGGGGGCGACATTTATCGGGGGGGCGACATTTGTCGGGGGGCGACATTTGTCGGGGGGCGACATTTGTCGTGTGGGCGACATTCGCCGCGGGGGAGACATTCATCGCGGGGGCGACATTCATCGCGGGGGAGATGTTCGGCATGGGGGCTACATTCGGCGGGGGCAACATTCGGCGGGGCCGACATTCGTCGTGGGGGCGACATTCGTCGTGGGGAACAATCGTCTAAAAAGCTAAATCCCAACAAAAAGTACCCCGTACTGGGAACATTTGTTGTGGGGATGACATTTGTCGTGTGTGCGACATTTGTCATGGGAGCATCACTTGTTGTGGTGACGTCACTTGTCGTGGTGGCGACATTTTTCGCGGATGCGACAATTGTCGCAGGTGTGACAATTGTCGCAGGGACGACATTGGTCGTGGGGGCGACATCGTTCATGGATGGCAATATCATTTGTGGTCTCAGATATCGGTCGTGGGCGGAGATAACGGTTGTGGAAGCTTCCAAATATGTCTAGAAGAAGTAATACAATGCATAAAAAGATACAGATATATTCATGAAAGTACACTGAATACAAAAACAGAAAAAATAATATAGTTCATGAATATTACAAATGTTACATTGATCCATACAATCTATGTTATTTGGCTCGCTGCACGTAATTTTGTGAATATTTCTTTGAACACAACATTTCTAGTGTACACGCCTTCTTGCTCCTCCAATGTACCATTTTAACCATCACTTTGATGTTATTTGCGGAAACTCCTCTTGATAATGTCACATACAATTGTACATGACTAAAAACATCATTTGGTAAATATACTCCAACATTTGAAATTTTTTGGCCCTGTGATTTGTTGAAGGTTAGAGCATAGCTCAATCATATTGGGAATTACTTTCGGGTGAGCTCGAAGGGCATTTTAACATCCTCTTCGCTTTTCAAAGGAATTCGTGGTCAAAATACTTTGTGCCTTTTAAACTCCCCGCTCAATATTTCAGCTTCAATAACATTTCTTGAAATGTTTACACATATAAGTCTTATTCCGTTGCACAACCCAATTTTGGATCAATATTTCTAAGAAGCATTATCGGTGAACCTTTATTGAGATTGAGCTCGTGAGGTGGTAGATTCTCCGGATTTATTAAATTTAAGAATTCTGGCAAATATAAATTATGGGTATCATCCACTACTGAGTCAAAAGAATAGTAAGTTTTGCATTCTCCCAGAAATATTTCAAGACAATTTTCATTTATTTTGTTGACATCTTCATTCAAAGGCGTTATTATTGTTCTGCTTTCCATGTATCTGACATTTGTTGGGGAACCAAGCTCAAGGAATATTACATCGATCAATATATTTACAGAGCGTTTATCTACCCAAGGTATGACCATAGAGGTTGGAATCTGAATCATATCATTTAGAACAGCTGGCTCATCACTGTTACCCACGCGCAGTAAGAACTCCGAGAAATGTGGATCGTCGTGAGCTCTCATGTTCATTGTTAAGCTAAGAATGCGAACATTCGTGCATAAATACGATTCAACCATGCTTGCGCTAATAATTTGAGATTTTGTTCCATTTACGACGACCTGTGTTAGCTAACGGAAATCGCCACCAAAGATCATAACCTTACCGCTGAAGGGCTCATTGACGTCAAGGACATCCTTGAAAGATCGATCCACAGCTTCAAAAACCTTTTTATGAATTATTGGGGCCTCATCCCAAATAATTGCCTCGGCTTGTTGTGTCAATTCACGCAAATCAGACTGTTTATTAAATCTACAAGTCGACATTATTTCATATCTGATAGGTATTTTGAACTTCGAGTGTGCTGTAACACCTCTCCTGTAATGACCGTATAATATGGGTCTGATCGGGGCCCCACAACATACAAATGCCACAGCTTCAGCATTATAAGATGATATTTACTACCCAAACTCAAAACTCAAAACTAAACACAGCGAAAACAAAGCAAAACAAATAGAAGTTATCCACCACTAACAAGAGTATCAAATGGCCTTAAGGCCTTACACAAAAAGAGTCCATCAAATAAAGACCACAAGGTCAAACATGAACGTGCAAAAGAACTCCTAAGCTACCTCGGCGTGCAAGCCGGATGATGTCCAAAACATGGATCATACAAGACAATAAAAAAACAAGCTAAAGTACAACAACACTTCATGCGGCTTAGGGCTTTTCGCCCGGCGCTCTAGCTCCAGCTTGCAATCCTTGCCCTGTAAATATTTTAAGTAACGTGGGTCAGCAAAGGCTGACCTCTACTATATAACCAACACATCTCCTCCCGGCCGCCCCTAACGGAACCCGGGGTACCCCTCCAACCTGCAAGTCAGCACTTCGTATACCAAATGCAAATATATATAAAGCTTTAAAACAGGTTTGGATGTCTCATACAACAAACACGTTTTCTAGGTTTAGAACAGAGTGAAAGGGGCCTACTATGCAACATGTATGCAAACCCGGGCTTCGCGCAAGGCACCCTATCTTATATGCATCTAACACGTCATCAAGCACTGGGTACTTTCGTTTCCCCATTGGCATAAAGCCGCAAACAAAAGGGAACTATATTGTCCCTAACGGCCCAAGTGCCGTTACACGGAAATCTTGCAAATACCCCACCCGCGCATGGGTCTTAAACCCCGGGCTTGCCTGCAAATTCCGACTTCTCACGTCAGGATTCCGTATTACACACAACCGATTCTAAGAACCCTTGCTGGACCCCACCCGCTCATGGATTCATTGCCCGGGCTTGCCCTACGCTCAGCGTTCTCGTCAGTCTCACAGAAGGGGACTAGTCTCGCTGGGACACTTTCCCCAAGTGATATGCATGCCACGGGATAGCCAGCCGACCACGGAGACGTAGCCACGCCTTAGCACAGCACAACCATAATTCCCCACCCTAATCTATCATTCGTACCGCAATGTTCCCACGCACCAAGAAAATTATCTACTGCCGAAGCGGAGCTAACCTTGCCTGGTTCCGGCTACGAGTACTCACTCAAGAAAAAGGGGAAAACACATAAATCATAACGACATCTAGCCGTAATGGATTTCTACCGAATCCTTAAAGCTCGCTATGCAACATCACCGAGTCGGACTAACGGTCACAACTTCGGCTTCACCAACGATGCCTAATCCACTAACGGAGCGGATCTCTATGCAAAATCATGCCGGGGACGGACACAATCAACCCGGAGGTTCATCTTGAACCATGGCAACCCAAACCCCTCTCATTTGAGAGATCTGGAGCCCAAAAGAAATGAGAATAAGAGAAGATGCTAAACGTGCATCCTAAAACCAAGAGGAGAAGTGTCGTTACCTTACGAACCCTCTTCCTAGCAATGGAAGCTTTGCTTTGAACGGCTTGACACGAGCGCCTCCACGCCCTCTCCATGGATCTAGTCTCGGAACGACGATCGGAGCTCCGAAGCTCCGTCAATGGCGGTAGAAGCTCTCTCCTTCCTCTTCCCTTCTCTTTCTCTCCAATCCCTCTCTCAAACCCTAAAGATGAGAATAATGAGAGGAAAACTCTCTCAGCCCTAATAAGATCGTTTGGGCGGAATATCCTAGCCTTTGGATCTAATTTGGGGAAGCATCGGACGGCCACGAACCAAAATTGATGGAACCGTCCCGACCTCACGATCGGTGGCGCACGACTAGTGGTCGTGCACAATAGATCCCATGGTCGTGCGATTACCTCTGGCAGAACTCCAGAAAGAAAGGGATAAACGCGCACGACAGTGGCACATGACCAGTGGTCGTGCGCACTTTGACCAAAGATCGAGCGTTTACCCAACCAGAACTTGGTTAACCGGTGAAAAGTGTGCACGAGCAGTGGCGCACGACCAGTGGTCGTGCGCACTAGATCCAGAGATCATGCGCTTTAAACAACAGCCAAAAACAGTGACCCATCGCCCGTGGCATCCCTACCGTCGGGCGTTAACTTCTAGTGACTCCAGGTCTGCAAACTGGGGTGTTACAACTCCTCCCCCCTTACAAGAATTTCGTCCCCGAAATTAATCCTCATCTAGGGAGACAACCAGAAAGAAATAATAATAATAATTGCAACTAATAAAAAATTGTTGCCACACATCGGCTACCATTTTAAACTAGCCTTACACAAATAACCCGGGATAGTCCTCGTGCATTGCTTGCTCACTCTCCCAAGAGAACTCGTCACGCCCGCAGTTATCCCAACGCACCTTCACGAGCTTGACTTCTTTGTTCCGCAACTGCCGAACTTCGTAGTATTCTATACCAACTGGACAAACTCGCGTTCTCAAGTCCTTTTCTATCGGCACTGATGCCGATTCGATCACCACACTAGCCTCCACTAAGGCCTTCCTCAAGACAGAGACATGGAAGACATCATGCAATCCACTAAGCTCATTGGACAATGCCAATCGATACGCCGCTTCTCCCACCCGTTCTATAACCTTGAAGGGTCTCAAAAACCTCAAACTCAACTTCTTGAGTCGGCGAATCCGCGAAACACCTTTGAACGACTTGATCTTTAGATAAACCCAATCGCCTACCGTGAACTCCACATTCCTGTTGCGAGCAATAAAATATTTTGCTTGCCGATCTTGAGCCACCTTCATGCGCTCTTGAATGGTTTGCACCAACTCACAAGCATTAGCTACAACTTCTTTCCCCAAGAGCTTGGTGTCTCCTGCCTCTGTCCAAGACATCGGTGTTCGACACCGCCTCCCATACAAAGCTTCATATGGCGCCATCTTTATACTTGCTTGGTAACTATTTTTATATGCAAACTCTACCATGAAGAGATGATCCTCCCATTTCTTGCCGAAGTCAAGAGTACACATCTTCAAACATATCCTCCATAGTACGGTTCGTTCTCTCGGCCTGCCCATCAGTTTGAGGATGGAAGGCCATACTGAACTTGAGCTTTGTTCCCAGACTTTTCTGCACCAACCTCCAATCCTTAGACGTGAAACGTCCATCGCGGTCACTAACTATGCTCTTCGGAATCCCATGCAGTCGCACAATGTTGCAAACGTACAATTCCACCAGCTTCTCCACGTTGTCCTCCTTCCGATTTGGAATGAAGTGTGCCACTTTGGTCAAGCGATCCACGATCACCCAAATTGCATCGTTACCCTGCTATGCAATCGAGGTAACCTATGCACAAAACACCATGGAGATGTCGTCGAATTTCCACTCTGGGATAGGAAGAGGCTTGAAAAACCCGCCCGGCTTCTGACACTCGGCCTTCACCAAGGCACAAGTTTGGCACTGACTTACGTAAAACGCTACATCTCGCTTCAGACCAGGCCACCAATAGGATTTCTTTATATCCAAGTACATCTTTGTACTGCCCGGGTGAATGGAGTACTTTGTGAAGTGGGCCTCAAACATCAACTCCTCACGGAGCTTACCAAACTGCGGTACACAAATCCTCCCACCCTTCCTCAGAATCCCATCAATCATCTCCCATGCTCTACCCTCGCCCTTTAGAGCTTCCTCCACGTATGGTTGGAAGTCTGCATCCAAATGGGTCGCTTCCTGAATACGATCGCACAAATCGTTCTGCATTTCGATCCAGTTCAACCGAGCCATATTAGACTCTCCTATGGCCACACACTCCATGCCGAGGGACTCCCAGTCCCGCCTTAACCGCTCATCATGAGCTTCGATTCAATTCCCTTGCCCAGAGTATTTTCTACTCAAGGCATAAGCCACCACATTGGCTTTGTCTGGCGTGTACTGAATCTCCACATCGCAGTCCCCAAGGAACTCAACTCACCTGCGCTGCCGCATATTTAAGTCCTTCTGATCTAGGAGATACTTCAGACTTTTGTGATCCGTGTAGATCTCCACCTTCGCACCATAAACGTAGTGCCGCCATAATTTCAGCGCGAAAATTACCGCCGTCAATTCTAAATCATGGACGGGGTAGTTTCTCTCGTGAGGCTTCAACTGCCTAGACCCAAAGATGATCACACTTCCATGTTGCACTAATACGCACCCTAAACCACATCCAAACGCGTCGCTGAAAATTAGAAATCCTTCAGTCCCCTTTGACAGACTTAGGATTGGAGCTGTCATCAGCCTTTCCTTCAGGGTATCAAATGCCTGACTGCACTCTTGCGTCAACACGAACTTCTGATCCTTACGAGTTAGTGAGGTGAGGGGTAGAGCTATCCGCGAAAAGTTTTCCACAAACCTTCGATAATACCCGGCTAGTCCAAGAAAACTCCGGACTTCCGCCACGGTCCTCAATACTGGCCAATCTCTGATGGCTTCCACTTTCGTTGGATCTACTGCCACCCCATCTCCACTAATCACATGGACCAAAAACGTCACTTTCTCTAACCACAATTCGCACTTGGAGAACTTCGCATAAAGATGGTTCTCTCTCAACACTTGCAACACTAATCTCAAGTGAGTCTCGTGTTCTTCTTCCGACTTGGAATAAACAAGGATGTCATCAATAAAGACGACTACAAAAGAGTCACAGTTTTTGCGAAAAGCTCGGTTCATCAAGTCCATGAATACGGATGGTGCGTTCGTCAGCCCGAACGACATCACCGAAAATTCAAAGTGACTATACCTCGTGCCAAACACGGTCTTGGGTATGTCTTCGTCTCGAATTCATAACTGATAGTATCCTGACTTAAAGTCTAACTTGGAATACACCACCGACCCCACCAACTGGTCGAATAGATCGTCTATCCGAGGAATAAGATACTTATTCTTAATAGTCAGTTTGTTCAACTCTCGGTAGTCTATGCACAACCACATACTACCGTCTTTCTTCTTTACGAACAACACCGGCGCGCTCCACGGTGAAGAACTGGGTCGGATATACTCCTGCTCCAAAAGCTCCTGCAACTGAACTTTAAGTTCGGCCAACTCCCTTGGTGCCATCCTGAAGGGAGGACGTGACACCTGCCTAGCCTCTAGCACTAGCTCGATAGAGAAATCAATCTCCCGTCAAAGAGGTGCTCCCGGAATCTCCTCAGGAAACACGTCTTCGAACTCTGCCACTACGGGTACTTCTCCAAGAGATAACCTGGAAAGGCTAACCTCCAACAGTGCTACCAGGGCTACACCTCCTTGGTTAACCGCCTGTACTAACTGCATGGCCGAAACTAGGGAACAGGCCACTCCGTGAAGACCCTCAAACTTAACTTCTGCTTTCCCTTCGCCCCTCAGGGTTACCACCTTGGACAGGCAGTCGATACTGGCACGCTGCTCTGATAGTCAGTCCATCCCCAATATTACGTCAAACTCTGCCAACGGTAAGCCTGCCGCAATCAACATGAAGTTGACTCCATCTAGATCCCAACATATACGTCCTTTAGCCCTGGTAGTCATAGATGACCCATTGGGCATGCACACTTTCAATTCTTCGTCCGTTGAGAAAGACTCAAATCCAATCCTCCGGATAAAGCTTTATGCAAGGAAGGAGTACGACGCTCCAGTATCAAACAGTACCCCAGCGGGGTACCCAGAAACTATCACAAATCCTGTCACCACATAAGGTTAACAGATCGCTTGCTGTTGCCCAAGGTTATAGGCCCTTGGCTGCACCGGTTGAAACTGAGAAGCGCTTGACTCCACCATCTTCCCTTTCTCAGCGGCACTGGGGCCAGAGTGCACAGTCTGCTCCTGTCTTGGTTCTTTCTCAGTGCCCCCTTGAGTACAAAATCTTTTTATGTGCCCTGCCTTGCCACAATTAGCACGTCAGAGGTCCCTTAGAGCGAGACCATCCAGATGTCCAGTTACTTTTCTCACCAGGCTTGTACGGGTGAGGCTTCTTCTTCCATCTGCTCCCTTCCGACTTCCCGTGGGACTGAGAAGGCTTCCCTTCCCTTTGCTTGGGTGTGAAACCCTTGCGGCGCTGGGTTCGCTCCATATCACTTTCCAAAATCCTAGCCGCCTCAACCAATTCGTTAAAACCCGAGCGTTTCATAGATATGAGGGGCTGTCTCAGATTCTCCATCAATCCGTGGTAGAAGAGATTGTCTCTCTCCTCATCATCTGCCATGGTCATTCCCGCATAACGACCTAAACGAGTGAATTCTTGAACATACTCATCCACGGTCTTGTCTCGCTGCACCAAGTGCAGAAACTGTCTCTAGAGGGCTAACCTTGTCGACGCGGGAATGTACTTCTTCAGGAAAGCATTCCCAAACTCATCAATGGACGGGGTACGTCCAGGAAACTGCCGGCCACTATGGCTCACCCACCACAACTTGACATCTCCTTCCAACATGAAGGCTGCAAACTTTGCTTTCTTCTCTTCTGGCGACTCTGCCGCTCTCAAAAGCTCCTGAATCTTAGCCCACCAATCCTCTGCATCTGTTGGCGTGCTGACTCTCTTAAAGGTTGGAGGGTGGAAGCTCAGGAAATACTTTATTTGTCGGTCACCATGCCCGATAATCACCCTTTCGTCCAGCAGCTCTGCCCTCCTGGCTTCCTCGCCCGGCACGACCGTCGCCATATCCGGGGTAGCAGGAGTTGCTACCTGAGCAACGAGGGCTGCTACTTGTGCTGCCGCTGCAGCTTGGGATGCCACCATCGCTTCTGTAAGCATGCGGAAAAAGTCGGTCGGAGTTACCCCCATGCTTAACGGACCTTGTGCAGTAGCACTACTCGTCGAGAGCTCTTCACTTGGCCTCGATGTTCCTGCCTCGTTGCTTACACTCTTAACACAAGCAACGAAAACACAAATACGTCTCTAATCGCAAGTCTAAAACACAAGGAGACTCATGGTCCCGCGATACTCCTATGTGGATAACTTCTTACACGCGACTCGATTTTTACTTTCAACCACAAATCCTTTCCTTGGAACGCCAACTTCCCTCTGATACCAAATTATAACACCTCCCCTGTAATGACCGTATAATATATGTCCGGCCGGGGCCCCACAACATACAAACGCCACAGCCTCAGCATTATAAGATGATATTTACTACCCAAACTCAAAACTCAAAACTAAACACAGCGGAAACAAAGCAAAACAAATAGAAGTTATTCACCACTAACAGAAGTATCAAATGGTTTTAAAGCCTTACACAAAAAGAGTCCATCAAATAAAGACCACAAGGTCAAACATGAACGTGCAAAAGCAC
Organism: Platanthera zijinensis; assembly: GCA_039513925.1. Lineage (NCBI taxonomy): Eukaryota > Viridiplantae > Streptophyta > Magnoliopsida > Asparagales > Orchidaceae > Platanthera > Platanthera zijinensis. The sequence continues at coordinate 71,973,936 of CM077097.1, forward strand.
TCCTAAGCTACCTCGGCGTGCAAGCCGGACGATGTCCAAAACATGGATCATACAAGACGATAAAAAGAAATAAGCTAAAGTACAACAACACTTCATGCGGCTTAGGTCTTTTCACTCGGCGCACTAGCTCCTGCTTGCGATTCTTGCCCTGCAAAGATTTTAAGTAACGTGGGTCAGCAAAGGCTAACCTCTACTGTGTAACCAACACATCTCCTCCCGGCCGCCCCTAACGGAACCCGGGGTACCCCTCCAACCTGCACGTCAGCACTTCGTATACCAAATGCAAATATATAAAGCTTTAAAACAGGTTTGGATGTCTCATACAACAAACACGTTTTCTAGGTTTAGAACAGAGTGAAAGGGGCCTACTATGCAACATGTATGCAAACCCGGGCTTCGCCCAAGGCACCCTATCTCGTATGCATCTAACACATCATCAAGCACTGGGTACTTCCATTTCCCCATTGTCATAAAGCCACAAACAAAAGGGAACTACATTGTCCCTAACGACCCAAGTGTCGTTACACAGAAATCTTGCAAATGCCCCACCCACGCATGGGTCATAAACCCCGGGCTTGCCTGGAAATTCTGACTTCTCACGTCAGGATTCCTTATTACACACAACCGATTCTAAGAACCCTTGTTGGACCCCACCCGCTCATGGATTCATTGCCCGGGCTTGCCCTACGCTCGGCGTTCTCGTCAGTCTCACAGAAGGGGACTAGTCTCATCGGGACACTTTCCCCAAGTGACATGCACGTCACGGGATAGCCAGCCGACCACGAAGACGTAGCCACGCCTTAGCACAACACAACCATAATTCGCCACCCTAATCTATCATTCGTACTGCAATGTTCCCACACACCAAGAAAATCATCTACCGCCGAAGCGGAGCTAACCTTGCCTGGTTCCGGCTACGAGTACTCACTCAAGAAAAAGGGGAAAACACATAAATCATAACGACATCTAGCCATAATGGATTTCTACCGAATCCTCAAAGCTCGCTATGCAACATCACCTAGTCGAACTAACGGTCACGACTTCGGCTTCACCCACGATGTCTAATCCACTAATGGAGCAGATCTCTAATGTAAAATCATGCCGGGGACGGACACAATCGACTCAGAGGTTCATCTTGAACCAAGGCAACCCAAACCACTCTCATTTGAGAGATCTGGAGCCCAAAAGAAATGAGAATAAGAGAAGATGCTAAACGTGCATCCTAAAACCAAGAGGAGAAGTGTCGTTACCTTACGACCCCTCTTCCTAGCAATGGAAGCTTTGCTTTGAATGGATTGACATGAGCGCCTCCACGCCCTCTTTACGGATCTAGTCTCGGAACGGCGATCGGAGCTCCGAAGCTCCGTCAATGGCGGAAGAAGCTCTCTCCTTCCTCTTCCCTTCTATTTCTCTCCAACCCCTCTCTCAAACCCTAAAGATGAGAATAATAGGAGGAAAAACCCTCTCAGCCCTAATAAGATTATTTGGGCGGAAGATCCTAGCCTTTGGATCTAATTTGGGGAAGCATCGGACGGCCACGAACCAAAATTGATGAAACTGTCCCGACCGTACAATCGGTGGCGCACGACCAGTGTTCGTGCGCAATAGATCCCATGGTCGTGTGATTTCCTCTGGCAGAACTCCAGAAAGAAAGGGATAAACGCGCACGAGCAGCGGCACACGACCAGTAGTTGTGCGCACTCTGACCAAAGATCGTGCGTTTACCCAAACAGAACATGGCTAATCGGTGAAAAGTGCGCACGAGTAGTGGCGTACGACTAGTAGTCATGCGCACTAGATCCAGTGATTGTGTGCTTTAAACAACAACCAAAAACAGTGACCCATCGCCTGTGGCATCCCTACCGCCGGGCGTTAACTTCTAGTGACTCAAAGTCTGCAAACTGGGGTGTTATATGTGCAGTCCTCCCACCCGGGAGTAGGTTTGTTGCGATCCCCGATGAAGATGTTGCTAGTATAATGAACCCTTCCTTTCTGAAAGTTGCCAGCAATGCCCGATAAAGGTACGTTTTTCCCGTACCTCCTGGACCATCCAAGAAGAGCATTGCATTTTGTCGTCTTCGTATAACTGCACTGATGATATTGAATGCTGACAACTATTCTTGATTAAATTAGTTTACTGAATTTAAGTCATCATCAGATATTGAGAACAAATGTTCATGTTCTATTAGGCTGGAGAAGATGTGCAAACCCTAAAAACCTTCTCTTATGGCCGGCAAACCTAAATCCTTTACTGTTTTCTTATACTGTTGTAGAATGTCATCTAGATCATGAAGTAACTTGTATTTTTTATAAGTGCTATTTGAAATGCTAGTTGAAGTATAATCTTCAGTCATACTGTCAAAGTTCTCATCCCACAGATCTTGTATAGAGGTCGGTTCACAGTATAACAAAATCGTTTCAAAAAGCCTTCTCAACGAAATTGGCATTCTAAAACATCTTGCTTCAGCCAGGCAATCTTGAATGTTATTATCCTCTTTAAGAAGTCTGTGCTGCTCTGCAGCCTGTTTAAAGGTTATACATTGAACACCGCTCATACACTTTAGATACACAAATGATTTTGGATCCTTAACATGATTAAGTAACAGTCGTAAGTAAAACCTTTCGCCTTCCATTGGGTCGACTGCATATATTATACCAATAACCTTTAGATTTGATACTCTTGGTATCCACTTGTGCTCGGCAGGTAGATATCTGTAGTTTTTTGGAAAATATTTATATAAGTAATTCTCACACTCTTGGTCATCATTATATACACGAAAAAATTCAGTCAACATCGATTTGGAGTTCCTTTTATTTGCCAAGACACTTGAAATCATTTCCTCAGTACCGAAGTGAACCTTATATTGATTTGGTAAATGAATTTGAAGTCTCGAAATAGAAGGATACACCCTCGTCATCTCAAACTTAAATATTTTCCACAATGCCTCTAGTGCACAAACCCAATGTCTGTCAACGTACTTGCTCACCTCATCATAATTAGGGGCAGGGCGAACTACAAACAACACGCAATCGTGTCCCTTGTAGACATACTTATACAAATACTTAATACTCTTAATACTACTACATATCTCCACATTGATATGGCAATCATACCTTAAGAGTAACCACAGGTTGTATGGGACGACCCATCTATTATCCACCACAACGCCACGACCAACTGTAATAGTTCTACTATTGTCAATCCGACGTCAATAAACAGGATATGAGTCATTCCCTTGAACATTATACTCTGAAAAAGGCTTAGGATACCCCTTACTGCACCCAAAATTTTTCATGCATTGTGCATTCGGTTTGAAGTGACCACACCATGTATCATATGTATTTGAACTGCATCATATAAAGGGCGATCCGCCTCTTGATTGGGTATCTCAGCGCTAACCAAAGAATTGTACTCATCAGGAATATTTAATTTATCTTCCGCATAAAAAATAACCAACATGTGTACGTGTGGTAGACCTCTCTTTTGAAAATCAATAATGTGAACGTGCGCAACCACCTTTCCAAGGATACCTTTATTGAAGATCTCATCTTTTAAATTTTCATATTTAGCTTGAAATATTCTCGTAAGTAGATTTGGACGATCATGCAGAAGTTGTCCTGGATAAAGTTCATTTTTGATTTCACTCCAGTTAGGATTGCATGTCATTATTAAAAATATATCTGGTTTGCCGTAGTGTTGCACGATTGACATTGCATTTTGATACCTCTGATACATATCCCGAGGGCTTCCAATGAAGGAAGATGGAAGGACGGTTTGTCGCCTAATGTTTCCTAAGAAAACAGAATTAAGAAATAATAACATGAAAGACGTTAATCAGCAACTGCACATATTACAGTAGTTTGAGAAGCATGAATAAGCAAGTAAATATACCTGCATCATTTTCACCAGCATTTAATCAATCTTGTAATCCTTGATATAGCTCCGCACGAATTTTATTTTGATTCAGGCTAATCCATCTTAATTTTTGAGTCTCAATCTTGATGTAGTTATCTACAACGTATTATTGAAGTAGTCGTCCTCCGCGAAGAAGTATTTATGAATTATTCGTACGTATATGTGTTAGGCCACACACTATACGAAATTAGGAAATTAAAAATCTATTACATGAAACTCTTAATTAATAGTCGTGAAATTTATAACCTGGAGCAAGCATGCGTAGTAGTCACAACAACTAACACGTAACCCCTGATCCATCTGAAAAGCTAAATCCCAACCAAAAGTACTCTACGAGAGCAGGAGTGGATACTGTAGTGGATCATAAAAACCTGCGTACTCCTTGATTTTAGTCAAATACCCGCATATAGAATGGATTTTGATGTCCTTATCGGTAGAGTCAGCAAAATCTTCGACTCCCACCAACATTGTAGCTACCTGAGATGCGGTAGGAAGGATGTATTGTCGGTCGGTAGACAGTCGTTCATGAATAAGTAGTTGACACGACTGTAACTGCTGGTGTTGAGCAATTTGTCTAAAGTTTATGACATATGGGTTGTGTGTATCAAGGATATCTTTGATCTCATTCAATATTTCCATATTGATTCCATTATTTTCCGCCAAACGATGTGATGTCTCATGTTCGGTGTCGTAGATGAACATTTGTAAAAATCATGGTCTGTCCCCCGGAGTAGGAAGAAGAGATCCAATCTTATGATATATAGCTCCATGTGTTCTGAAAGTGTACAAACCCTGGTTGAAAGTAGGAAGTGTTTCGTCAAGTGTAACGCTCATGGATATGAAAGAGAATACGTGGTTGTATGCACGTATATTTTGCCTGAAATGGCGCCCTTTTGTGTTCTGATCGGTGTAAAGAGCCAACAACTGTGGGGGGACAGGAATGACAGGTAAAATTACTTTGCCAAGTTTACAACATAAATTTTTTGTTTCATTGTGAAATAATCGAGCTGCACAGTTAGGGCAAATGGTTGGTTGTGGGAGCTGGAAGACGCGGACATTGTCATAGGAACAGTAATTTCTTGCAATATTACGATATCCTGTTTGCGAAGAGGGCGCAGAACTATCATCTTCAATTTCATTCGGTCGATGTGGAGGTTTTGGATGTGTTGGTTGGACTTCCACGGCCGATGGTAAAGTCAACGTTGAGCGCGATTATGTTCTCCTTGCATTCAGTGCACTCCATTATTCTGCAGTCAATGACCATCTCCAATTACTAACACGCACTCGGGTTGACTCTCGAGTTTGCTCAGTTGGTGCTGTCAAAGTTGAAGGCCTCCCTCTTTTATGTTGGACTGGTCCACCCTAGTTTGGCAACAATGACTGACCTTCGGTTTGATGTTTGTTGGCCTTAGCCTGATTTTGATCCGCTATCTGTGAAGTTCCGGCAGAAGGATTGTCTTCAATTTCATTCGATTGATTTGGAGATTCAGGCTCGGTGGGTTGGAATTCCACGGGCGATGGTAAAGTCAACGATGAGCGCGATTGTGTTCGCCTTGCATTTAGTGCACTTCGTTGCTCTGTAGTCAATGACCGTCTCTAATTACTAACACGCACTCAGGTTGACTCTCGAGTTTTCTCAGCGGTTGCCTCCGAAGTTTAAGGTCTCCCTCTTTTACATTGGACTGGCTCACCCTGATTTGGCAACGACGGCGATGCCTCAGCATGATTTTGTTTGACCATCTCCAAGTGTCTGCAATGCAATGTAATTAACTCATGAATTATCTATTTTCTTCCAGACATGTAATCGTTTTTTGTGTTTGATGAAATACCACTTGGTTAAAAGTAAACTAATTTATTTACATAGACGGTACATGGGGCAACGCCCCTACGGCCAAGCGCGACCGTACCAGGCCTGCGAGGGAAATTACTAACCTATATTTGTCTTATTTTATGCTGACCTCTAACATAAAAGCCTCAAAGATACTCAAATCCTCCTTGCTAAATCATAAGCAAAGATACTAAATTATATCTTAAACTAAATATGGTGTGAAATTGTGTCAGCAGGAATTCATGTAGAAATGATGGTGAAGTAGAAGGGTAAGTAGAAGCCACAAATAAGGAGAGAAGGAGAAGGGTAAGTTTTACCTTAGCTTCAATTCCGGGTCTTCACGGTTGAGATTGGTGATTGAGTCATGACTTTTAGATAGAAGAGAAGTAGATATGTGCAAGTTTTAAAAATTGGACACGATCAAGAAATGGTACAAAGCAGTAACTTGGCTAATCTTATAGTCATAAACTTGGCTAAACTTATAGTCATAAACAAATCTCGTATAAAAACATAATAATACTACAACAACCTTATAGTCATAAACTTGGCTAAGAACTTAAAGGGAAGCATAAGTATTTCATGTACATTTTATAAGAATATATTTGCATTTCAATGCATTTCTAAACTAAATCCAAAAAACAAAATTGAAAGTTGGTTGGATACAATATCATTCAATTAAAAATCCAAACCAACTGAGTTTTATTTTTTTTATGAATATCAAAGATCTGAGAACAATGCAAATATTTCATGGGATGATGGTATATCAAATATGAGTTTTGGAGCTCTATTATCTGAAGTGGAAGTAACAAAAGGTGCTCAATTAGAGCACAAAGCAGCATAAATTATTTTGAAAACACACTATTACAGAAGCCTAAAACCTAACAACAAATAGAAATCCCATGTCAGGAAAAAATCGGAGGGGTTTTACAACCAACTATGCAGTGATACTATTATTAAGAACCAACACATACAGAGATGTAAAAATCTAAAAGTTGTTTTAGCATACAATATTTAATTTAAAGTTAATTTAGTCTAAAATCTTAAATTACAAACCGTCAAAGAAGATTTGTTGTCAAGGAGGCTTGAGGCTTGAGAATTCAGAGGAGGTGTTGTCCAAGAGGCTTGAGGAGCTGGCAAGGCAGGATGCACCGTCAAAGAAGAGGTGTCGTCGAAGAGTACTTAAATATTATTAAATGTGGAAATACCTAAATCATCTTAATGTCCTTGAGAAACTCCAAACCCCTAAATCTAAAAGAGAAACTGCAGTTTTCTTGAGTGCACTCCACAACCGATGAAAAGAATTAGTATATTTTGCTCTTTCAACACATACAAAGATGTAAAATTCTAAAAGTTGGAGTTATTCACAAATGATGGATTTGCAAAGTCTAGCTTGATGTGCTTGAGAGACAGAGAGCTAAAACAACCCTCACCCGCTATGTCTATCCATTTTAAGTTATTCACAAAGTGAGCTTGAACTAATGTATTTAATGTACACATTGATAGCTTGATAGCTTGAATAAAATAAAAGAAGCTTACAACGAGTTAATTTTCCAGTGACCTGAGGTTAAGCTTATTCATTAATTATCAAGAAGTGAGTAACTTTGTGAAAGTATTTGATTTCAAGGTAGCTAGCAACCTGGGGTGGTGAATAGGTCTGCTTAAGTCTTTTGAGAGTCTTTTTAAATCACTTGATTGTTGTTTTAAGTTTTCAGCTTCTAGTGATCTAGAGCTTGTCCTTACTACCTGTAATTAAGAAAAAAAAAACACAAAAAAAATTACACAAGTATTTTATAGTGGTTCCCCAAAATTATAGGTACATCCACTCTCCTCCCACCTTGCTAACTTCCTGTTATTCAAGGCTCTTCTCCAAACCAATGCTCCAAGGAGCTTACACCACAGATCCCTCAGGATCTCTCAGTCTCCTCCAAGACTTACACCTCAGCCACAAAGGCCTACACTCAGTGATACAAGTATCATCTACCTCAGGCACTTAAGCCCTACCACTCAGGCTATGGAGGATAGCCCTCAGAGCAAGCTTTCTCCTACAGCTCAGAGAGATACACTTTCCAATAGTTTAGGCAATATTGCCCTACTACTCAGTGAGTAACACTCACCTACCTCAGAGAGATTCACTCTCCTACAGCTCAGGAAAATTTTCCCTACCTCAGACCCAAAGGTCTTACAACTCAGATCTAGAAGGATCTTACAAAGAGTAAAAGTTTAATTAACTTTGACACAGAGAAATTTTTATGTGTCAACCACTTGAACAAAAAACTTTCTGCTCCTACTCTCCACACAATAGGGAAAGGATTTGCTGGAGGAACTCAGAAGAAAACTTCTGAACTAGCTGTTGAAGGCTAAAGATCTTTTGATCTTGAGTCTTCAAACAACCCACTAAACCTACCAAAAGATGAAGGTTCTACTTTTTCAGAATAGATTCTGAATCTGCTGTAGCAGTTGGAGACTTGCACAACTAACTGAACTTTTCTTGCTGGAGAGCTTCAAGCTTTTTCACTCGCAGCAATGGCGAGGAAGATGAAGATGGCTGCTCTCCTTTTTGAATAAAGTATGCCCTAAAAGTTGTTTTTGTCCTGGCCTTTTCTCTTCCTTTTGTAGTTCGCCGATCAACGACTCTTAGAGATCGGTGGGCCCCACCTGCAGCTTCCAGCTGCGCCTTTCTTTATTGGAAGAAGACGTACAGTAGCTTCACGATAAGTTTTGTCGTGTAGTGTAGCTTCCCCATGCTTGATTTGACCTTAGTTGACTTTGTCGATTTTGCTAACGTCAGCACCTGTAGACTTAGCCAAAATCGAGCATCAGAGAATATGCGTTGAGTGAGTAAGCATCACTCAATGCCAAAACATTTAGACAGATTCACTGTCTCTTGGCGTTGAGTGAGTAACCTTCACTCAACGCCAAACTACTTAGAATATAAATCTAATTCTAGGCGTTGAGTGATTCAGCTCCACTCAACGTCAATCTTGCTTTATAAGCTTTGAACTGCTTGGCGTTGAGTGAGTAAACATCACTCAACGCCAAACTCCTTAGACAAAAATCTGTCTATACTAGGCATAGGAAGGATGCTCCTTATAAACTAATCATGTTATCGCCTGTTCCCCCTCGATTAGGCAGCATTGTTTGACTTGCTCCCCCTCAATATGAGAATCTTCATTTTTTTTAAAGGACGGTCTTATCTGCATAAAGCCAAATAGTTTGCAACTAGAGGTGAGGAGCAACTGAAGCTATACTAAGTTTAACAAACCCAACTCAAATTTGAAGGTGTTAAACTTGGCTTCATATAGTGGCTTAGTGAAGATGTCAGCCACTTGCTTGTCTGTTGGGACAAACTCAAGGGTGATGTCTTCACATTCCACATGCTCACTAATGAAATGATATCTAATCTCTATGTTGTTGGTACCCTAGTTTGATTTGAGTTTAGTCTTGCCTTTGTTAGTCCCTTGACCCAAGAAATATCTATGGTCAATGGTTAGAAGTCTAGCTGTTGAGTCCTCACTTTTCCAGATTGAGAATTTGGTTAAGTAGTTTTTCGTTCGACTATAGTCGAACGCCGCTCGACTATCGTCTATCGGCTGATCGACGATCGTCTATCAGTTGGTCGACGCTTTGTCTGTTTTGATAGTTCGACTATCTGTTGATAGTTCGACTATCTGTTGATAGTTCGACTATCTGTTTCGTCTTGATAGTTCGACTATCTGTTGATAGTTCGACTATCTGCTTGGCGAGGTAGTTCGACTATCTATTCTGATAGATCGACTATCTGATAGTTCGACTATCTGTTGATAGGTCGACTATCTGTTCCGTTTTGATAGTTCGACTATCTGTTGATAGATCGACTATCTGTTCCGCTTTGATAGTTCGACTATCTGTTGATAGTTCGACTATCTGATTCGTCTTGATAGTTCGACTATCTGTTGATAGTTCGACTATCTGTTGTATTTGATAGTTTGACTATCTGTCCTGATAGTTCGACTATCTGATAGTTCGACTATCTGCTGATAGATCGACTATCTGGTTTGGTTTGATAGTTCGACTATCTGTTGATAGATCGACTATCTGTTTTCTGAGGTAGGTCGACTATCTGCTTGATAGGTCGACTATCTCTGTGCGCTTGATAGTTCGACTATCTGTCCAAGATAGATCGACTATCTGATAGTTCGACTATCTGCTCTGATAGTTCGACTATCTGCCGGGGTAGTTCGACTATCTTCTTCGATAGGTCGACTATCTGGATCATTCGACTATCTGCCCGATAGTTCGACGATCTCCGTGCGTCGTTCGACGATCTTCGAGGGTCGTTCGACGTTTTCTGTCTGCCTTTGTATTTTGTATTTATTTATTATATTTAATTAATTAATACATTTTCTGGCACATTGTTTTAAGCTGTATGATAAAATTACCAGGCAATATTTGCTCCATCTCTTTTGCCTGAGTCAAATCTTTTTAAGATAAAGTTGTTTGTCTTATTAGCTGTCATTATAAATTACTTTATCTGTTGTCAGCCCTTTATAGCCGTTAGACTGAAAAGTCTTCTTTTTGCTATAAAGAGATTATTTCTGATGTGACTTTATTTAGTCCTTCTGTTATTTGATTTGAGCCTGCAGCTTCTTAGATAGAGGTTTATTCCTTTTATAGAATGTTTTGCTGCAGAGATGTTTTTGTCTTCTTGATATTTACAGCCAGGTCTCAAGGCTCAGAAGAAGACAAATAATTCAAATGGAAGAGAGCCGTTGCTTGCTGATGTTATATAAAGGACCCTTTGAAGAAGGATTCAAGCTAGCTAATAGCTAACAAGTTGTTCATTCAAGCTTTCAAGCCTTCATCAAGAAAAAGCTCTCTGCTCTCAGCAATTTCCATCTAACTGAGAAGTGTTAAGATCTTCATCTCTTCTTTACCTGAGTTCTCCTGCTTTCAGGAAGTTCAACTCAGAGTTCCTTTGAAGAAGAAGAAGAAGAAGATAGCTGCTTGAAGATCTTTGATTTTATTATTTACTTTCTTCCTGTAGCTTTTTCCTTCAGAACTTTCTGAAGAGTTTTCTACACTGAAGCAAGACTTCACCTGGACATCTTTGAGCCAGGAGGAGCCTTGATTCTTTAGAGATTTCTAGCTCAGTGCAAGTTTTTGTGCTTCTCTAATCTTTGTAAAATAGAGAAGACATCTTAACTTTCTTCCCCCTCCTGTACAGGGTTATTACTCCCTTCAAAAGTATCCCTTGGTGGCAGGGCACCTGATCAAAAACCTGTGCTTGGTTTTTAGACACCTGATCAAAAGTCTAAAGGGTTTCTGGATCTACCTGAAGCAGATCCTGTTGGTGGCAGGGCACCTGATCAAAAACCTGAGTGGATTCCTACCGTGTGTGTAGAAGAGTGGACGTACCCAAGTTGTTTGGAGAACCACTATAAATTTCCTTGTGTCGTCTGGATTCCATTGTTTAATTCCTGTATTGTGGCTGTGATTAGATATAACTAGGTTGCTAGTTGCTGATTAGGGTTTTTCCAAGCTTAACTGTAATTACAGTTAGCTTGTGTTTGTACACATCACTTGTGTTAGGCTTTAAGGTTAAATCAATATCTATAATCTTTTCATTCCGCACTTCACTCCAAAGGAGTTGGGTAGACTATTAAGTTTTGTCTGTGCAAAATTTGATAACTCTATTCACCCCCCCTCTAGAGTAGTATCTATCCCTTCACTTTCAATTGGTATCAGAGGGAGGTTGACTGACTGTATAGGCTAACACCTAAGTCACAAGATCCTGATAGATACCAAGAGCTTATAGATATTCACTATCATGGCCCAGTCCAAGGATTATTCTAGCACCAGACCTCCAGCATGCAACTTAGCTAAGTTTGGCATCTGGAAGGCAAGGATTAAATTATATGTGAACTCTATTGATGAAAGCATCTTTGCTTCTATTTTGTCAGGTCCCCCAAGAGCACCTGCTGCTGCCACTGCCTCATCATCTGATATGAGTGCAGTGCCTCCTCCAGATTACAATGATGAATACAAGAAGGCCAAAATTGCAGATGCCAAGGCAATGAACATACTGGCTCAGACAATGTCTGATGAGGTGTTCCAGAAGGTGGCTGACTGCTCCTCAGCAAAGGCCATGTGGGACACACTGAAACAGATTGTAGCTGGTTCAGCTGATGAAAGGAAGGACAGAAGGTCCAACCTTATCTCACAGTATGAGAACTTCAAGAAAACTGATGCTGAATCAGTTGAAGCTATGTACACCAGGCTCAGCTCAATCATCAATGAGCTGAGGACCCTGGACAAGGACATATCATTGACAGAGGTCAATGATAAGATTCTTATGTGCTTCCCTAGCACATGTGATCTAAGGATCTGGCCCATCAAGGAAGCCAGAAGTACTAATGAGATCTCAACTGAAGCTCTCCTCGGCAAGCTCAAGTCTTTTGAGCAAGTGCTGAAGACCAGAGAAGCAGAAGCTGAAGCCAAGACCCCCACTCCAACAAGAAAAGAGCAATCTCTAGCTCTTAAGGCTGCAGATGTTTCTGAAGGCAGCCAATCTAATGAGGAACTTATGGCATTGTTTGCCAAGAGGTTTCTCAAGATGGGGAGAAAGGAGTTCAGAAAGAAGTCTTCACGATATGAAGACAAACCAAGGTATGATCGCTCTCCCGCTAAAGAAATCATTTGTTATGGTTGCAGGAAGCCTGGACATATCTTGCCAGAATGTCCAGAGGAGAAGAACAAAGAAAAGAGAAAAGAAAAAGAACAACACAGGAAGCACTCCAAGCCATCCTCCCACAAAAACAAGAAGAATGAGAGAGGTTTCATTGCTGAAACCTGGAGTGATTCTGATGAAGAATCCTCCTCATCAAGCTCCAGTGAAGATGAGGAAGAGAAGAAGGCAAACGAAGTTTGCCTAATGGCAATAGATGCCTGCAGCAACCACTCTGCTGCAGAGAGTTCTGATTCTGATGAAGAGATGCCTACAGAAGATGAGGTACTTTCTTCTTATGATTTTACTTCAGAAGAATTTAAATTAGAATTTAAATCTTTATGTTTAGATTTAATTAGCTCAGAAAAGGAAATAAAAGAACTTAGAAATAGGTTAGCTGACTCAGAATCAATAGCCTCTGAAAATGTTAGGTTAAAGGAAGATCTCAATACTTGTAGTGAAGAAATTAAATTTCTTAAAATAGAGTTAGCTAAGTCTAAGAGATTAGAAGAATCCCTTAATGGTAGAAGCCTTAAGTTGTTAGAAATTACCAGCATGACTAACACTAGGTCAGGTAATGATAAACTAGGCTTAGGAGCTTCTCCCAGTGAACCCCCAGTCCTTCTTAAAAATAATCTTTCAACTCCAGTGAACTTCATCTCAGCTAGTGGAAAGAAGAACACTGAGCAAGTAAATCTGGTTAATAAAACCTTAAATAAAGCTAAGAGAGAAAAGAGAAAGAAGTTCTTTAAAGAAATGCAAAGAGCGTCGAACGCCGCTCGATGATCGGAAGCTCCATGGTCGAACGAAGCTCGACGATCTGAGCGCCCATCGTCGAACATCGATCGACGATTTCAACATGATTTTCAAAATCATAATCAATTCCATAGAAACCTAAATGAGAATAGAAACCCTAGGTTTGTTGACCCATCATCTACATAGAGAATCCCACCTAGGAGATCTCACCCACTAGGTTATCACCCTCAGCCTGCTTTTTCATATATTTCCAGTTTTTCTTATGTGAAAAACAAGGGACCCAAGGTTACCTGGGTCCACTCTGTCTAAATAATTGTCTTGCAGGTGAAGGCCTATCCAATCACTCAAAATAAGTGGTATTTGGATAGTGGATGCTCTAAGCATATGACAGGAAATAAAGATCTACTGTCAAAGTTCAAAGCTAAGCTCGGCCCAAAGGTTATCTTTGGAGACTCCAGCTGTGGTCAGACAGAAGGCTATGGCAAGATCACAATTGGAGCAGTTACTTTCAAGAGAGTTGCTTATGTCAATGGACTGAAGCATAATCTGATTTCAGTCAGCCAGCTATGTGATGCTGGCTACCAGGTTTCATTTTCTAATTTCTCTTGCAATATTACTTTAAATAATAATGTTGTTTTAGTAGGTATTAGAATAGGTAATATTTATTTAGTAGATTTCAATTCATCTCATTCTGAAATCTGCCTGTTTAATGAAGTAACCCTTAATAATAATTCCCTATGGCATAAAAGGCTTAGTCATGTAAACCTTAAAAATATATCTAGGTTATCTAAACACAACCTTGTTAGAGGTTTACCTTCTTGCCCCTACAAGAAGGAGAGCCTATGCAAGGCTTGTCAGCTAGGCAAGCAAACCAAGAATTCTTTTAAATCTGTAAATAAAAGTGATTCTCCTAGAATCCTGTATTTATTACATTTGGACCTTTTTGGCCCAATAAATGTACAGAGTTTAGGAGGGAAGTATTACACTTTAGTAATTGTAGATGACTTCTCTAGGTTCAGTTGGGTTTTCTTTTTGAGAACTAAGTCTGATAACTTCAAAGCCCTTACAGACTTTCTATTATGTGTGCAGACTGAGTACTCTACTCATGTGGCCTTGATCAGAAGTGATCATGGTACTGAGTTTGACTCTCTTCTCATGCAAGAATTCTGTGAGAGAGAAGGTATCAAACATAGCTTCTCAGCTCCTAGAACTCCCCAACAAAATGGGGTAGTTGAAAGGAAGAATAGAACACTCATTGAAGCTGCTAGTACATTGTTGGCAGATGCTAACATGCCTCTATCCTATTGGGCAGAAGCTGTTAGTACAGCCAACTATGTCTTGAATAGAAGTTTGATACACAAACTTAAGTGTAAAACTCCTTATGAGTTGCTTAAAGGAAAGAAACCAAAAATCAATTACTTTAGAGTTTTTGGCTGTATTGTTTATATTCATAATAATAATAGAGAATATATTAGAAAATTTGAAGCAAAAGCTTCAATGGGAATCATGCTTGGATATTCCCAAGTAAGCAAAGCTTATAGGGTTTATAACAAGTCTACCTGTAAGATAGAAGAATCTGTGCATGTGACTTTTGATGAGTCTCAGATGTTTTACAAGGAGAAGGAAAATTCTCCTTCCTCCAGTTCTTTGCAGGTACCTGATGCCCCTCAAGAAATTCTTCAACTGTCAACTCTTCAGATCACTGAATCAGACAGTGATGAAGACATTGCTGAAGCTGTTGAAGCTGTTGTTGTACCACCAACAGTAGATCAAATTCCTCCTGAGGAATTAATCCCAACTGTTGCTGAAGATCACATCCCACCTGCTGATATTGTCACACTTAGAGATCACCCCACATCTCAAGTGATTGGAGACATATCAGCTGGTGTACAAACAAGACACCAATTAAGACAGGATGTGATGCATGCTTGTTTCCTCTCACAGGTTGAGCCCCTCACCTTTAAAGATGCAGAGCTAGATCCCCACTGGATCATTGCAATGCAAGAGGAGCTCAATCAGTTTGAGAGATGTAAAGTTTGGACGTTGGTTCCAAGACCTAAAGGCCAACTGATCATAGGCACCAAGTGGGTGTATAGAAACAAGTTAGATGCAAATGGAATTATAGTAAGGAATAAAGCTAGGCTTGTAGCTCAGGGCTACAGACAGGAGGAAGGTATAGACTATGACCAAACCTTTGCTCCTGTTGCAAGGCTAGAAGCAATAAGGATCTTCTTGGCCTATGCAGCTGTTGAAACCAAAAACTTGGTCTCTGTGGAGTTCGACCCTTGGGCTCTATGCTCCTCTCTCCTTCTTCCTTCATGATGCCTCGAGCCACCTTGCTCCTTTGACTCCACCTCTGTCAACCTTGCCAACTTCTTTACAAAGGCCGGGTTGGCTGCCTCCATGGCTATTTCCTCTGCTGCCCTTTCCATCAGCTCCTCGAAGGAAAGGGGGGTCTTCCGGGTCAAGCTCATCTTGAAGAACCCTTCACGCAACCCCACCATGAATGCCATCTGGAGGGCATACCCTGGCACCTCTTGGATGTCAAGGACCTCCTCCTGGAACCTGTCAACGTAATGGGCCAGCGACTCCTCGGCCCTCTGCTTTATCAGGAAGAGGGACTCAGGACCTTTCTTCCTCTTCTTGGAGGTGGAGAAGCGAAGCTGAAAGCTCCGGCTCAAGTCTTCGAACCCGAAGATGGACCTTGGAGGGAGTTGATGGAACCAGTCCCTCGCCTTCTCTTTCAAGGTGATCGCAAATAGACGGCACTTGAAGGCGTCCGTCATTGGCCTGATGGAGACGGCATCCTCGAACCACTGCAGGTGCTGGACGGGGTCATCCTTCCCGGTATAGTAAGCCATGTCTGGCTCTCTGAACCCCTCGGGAATGGGAGCTGAGATGATCAGCTCACTAAAGGGTGACCCCCTAAGGGGGGCCCTCGCCACCTCTACTCGCGCGACCTGCTCGCCAGGAGGGCTAGCTCTCGCCGGGCTGGGGAACAACTCTCGGCCTGGGAGGTCTCGCTCAACCCCCTCTACCATACTTTCCTTCCCAGGTCTCCTATCCGGCACACTTGCTTCTCCCCCTGCTGGGGTGATCTCGCCTTGCCCCCTGGGAGCCAGCTCGCCGAGACCACTCTGGGTTAGCTCGCCGAGACCCCTAGGAGCTAGTCCTTGGGGGGTGGGGGTTAAGCTGTCAGCCCGAGGGGCAATGCTTCTAAGCATCCCCATGATGCCTTCGATGGAAGCCATGAACTCCTCCCTTCCTACAAAGGGTCCTGGGTTGGGGAGACTGCCGAGGTCATCACTACCTCCCTGATCTCCAGCCATGACACTCTCCCGAGATCTTCTGTGCTGGTCACTCTCCACGCTCACCGCACCAAAATGTTGAAACCAAAAACTTGGTCTCTGTGGAGTTCGACCCTTGGGGAAGGGGTGACCTCACACCTACTACACTCGGGGGGATGTCACGGACCGAAGACTTGGGAAACTAGGAACAGACCCTCGGCTCTAGCGCGGAGGTCCCACCACACACCCGGAAGGTCACAAGAACACTTCCCCTCCCTTACCAATGAGAGCTGGGTACCTTGGAGAGTTCTCTCAACTCTACCAAGAAGAAAGTTAGGGAGGAGGAAGCCAAAAGCCAATGCCCCTCCAAAGGTACCCAAGGGGGTCTATTTATAGTTTTTCCAAGTCCTGGGGATAAAATGACCGAAATGCCCCTACGACCAATTGGCCTTGAGCTCGGCGGACTGGGGAGCTCGGCGGCTTGGGGAGCTCGGCGGCCTGGGGAGCTCGGCGGACTGGTGAGCTCGGCGGCCTGGGGAGCTCGGCGGACTGGGGAGCTCGGCGGACTGGGGAGCTCGGCGGACTGGGGAGCTCGGCGGACTGGGGAGCTCGGCGGCCTGGGGAGCTCGGCGGACTGGTGAGCTCGGCGGCCTGGGGAGCTCGGCGGACTGGGGAGCTCGGCGGCCTGGGGAGCTCGGCGGACTGGGGAGCTCGGCGGCCTGGGGAGCTCGGCGGCCTGGTGAGCTCGGCGGCCTGGGGAGCTCGGCGGACTGGTGAGCTCGGCGGCCTGGTGAGCTCGGCGGCCTGGGGAGCTCGGCGGCTTGGGGAGCTCGGCGGCCTGGGGAGCTCGGCGGACTGGTGAGCTCGGCGGCCTGGGGAGCTCGGCGGACTGGGGAGCTCGGCGGACTGGGGAGCTCGGGGGACTGGGGAGCTCGGCGGACTGGGGAGCTCGGCGGCCTGGGGAGCTCGGCGGACTGGTGACCTCCCGAGGGGGCCGGGGGGGGGAGAAAAATATTTCATCCCCCTACTAGTATATTTCCAAGTCCAAGCCAAAATTGGCTACCAAGAGTCCAAAATCTCTAAAAAGCTTAAAAACTTGAAACTGGCTCTGCGCCTACCAAAGGGGGCCCTACTCTGCGAATACGGCGTTGTACAACAGCCTTCATGAAGTTTAAGGTGTTCCAAATGGATGTCAAAAGTGCATTCCAAAATGGTGAGCTTAAGGAAGAGGTGTTTGTTGAACAACCACCAGGGTTTGTTTCATCAACTCAGCCGTCTCATGTTTTTAAGTTGCAGAAAGCTCTTTATGGACTAAAGCAAGCTCCTAGGGCCTGGTATGAGACCTTAGCTAGTTTCCTGTTAGAGCACAACTTTACTAGGGGAGTAGTTGATAGAACCCTTTTCGTCAAGCATCACAAGGACACAATCCTGTTAGTTCAGGTGTATGTAGATGATATTATTTTTGGCTCCACTGATCCCAAACTGTGCAAAAAGTTTTCCAACTTGATGCATTCCAAGTTTGAGATGAGTAGTATGGGTGTGCTGTCTTACTTTCTTGGTCTCCAAGTTAAGCAAGATGCTGATGGTATCTTCATCTCCCAATCCAAATATGCCAAGGAATTGGTAAAGAAATTTGGGATGGCTGATGCTTCAGCAATGCCTACACCCATGGCTACTAATGTAGTTATTGATTCTGATGATCACGGCAAGCCAGTTGATCAAAAGAATTATAGGGCCATTGTTGGTTCCCTATTATATCTAACTGCAAGTAGGCCAGATATAATGTTTGCTACATGCCTTTGTGCTAGATTCCAGGTCAACCCCAAGGAATCTCATCTGATTCTTCTAAAGAGAATCCTGAGATACCTGAAGGGATGTCCAGATCTAGGACTTTGGTACCCAGCTGAGTCAGAGTTTGAATTAATTGGATATTCTGATTCTGATTATGCTGGTTGCAGAGTTGACAGGAAGAGCACCTCAGGAACTTGCCAGTTCCTGGGAGAGAGATTGGTCTCTTGGTTCTGTAAGAAGCAGGCTTCTGTCTCAACTTCAACTGCAGAGGCTGAATATATAGCAGCTGCCAGTTGTTGTTCACAGATCCTGTGGATTCAAAACCAGCTTGTGGATTATGGTTACTCACACAAGAACACCAAAATCATGTGTGATAGTACCAGTGCCATTTCAATTGCACAAAATCCAGTGCACCACTCTAGAACGAAGCACATTGAGATTAGGCACCATTTCCTGAGAGATTGTGTGGAAAAGAACAAGATTTGTCTTGAGTTCATATCCACTGAGTTTCAGAGAGGTGATATATTCACCAAGCCTTTAGATGAACAGAAGCATCTGTTCTTTTTAGTTCAACTAGGCATGATTAATGGACGAGACTAAGTGTGACTATATCTGCCTATGTTGAAATCTGCTTGAAGATCGTCGAACGATGATCGAAGATCGTCGAACGGATTAAGCCTATCGTCGACCTCTGGTTAATGATAGCTTATCTGTTTGAAGATCGTCGATCGACGTTCGACCATCGTCGAACAGGTTGAGCTCATCGTCGATCTCTGAACGACGACAGTTTGTTGCTTGTGAAGCCAGAAATAGCCGAACGATGGTTCGACTACTCTGCTTCTGAGCCGATCGTCGAACGACCGTTCGACTATCGGGTCAAGTATCTTTTTAATAGATCGACTATTCCCGGTCTAATATAAAGCCGATAGTCGACCTAGGTTAAAAGATCTTGTGTTTTATCGTCGACGGAGCGTGCCCTTTCGCATTCTGCTTTCCCGCTTGCGATTTCCGGGCGTTTCGTCTTCTTCGTTCTCTGCAGCTTTCTCGAGCTTTCTCCAACGAATCAATGGCGGTTTCCCCAGCAGTTCTAGCAGTCGTGAAGTTTGATGCAGGATTTAGCGTGGATTTTGACGCGTTCAGCAGCTGCGATGCAGGAATCGTAGAAGTTCTACAGCTGTGCAGGGATCAGGGATTAGAGAAGTTAATGTCTACAAGGATTAAGATAAACATCCCAGAAATCAAGGAATGGGCTTTCACGTCGTCTTCCGCAGACGATTCGATGACTGGTACCATCGGCGGAGAAGAGGTAATCCTGACTCCGGCCGTTTTATCTGATGTTTTTGGATTAGTTAATGGTGACGAGGATTATGAGCAAGATGCTCAGGAATTTGGAAGAATGTTAGTTGAGCTGGGACATGCTGAGGGCATTCCCACGAAGCTGCTCAAAGTGAATTTCCCCTTCAAAATCAAGTTTCTTGCTGAGTTGGTAGGAAAAGTGCTCCTGGGTAAGCACTCTGCTCACGATAATATAACAAGGCAGCAATTCGCACTCATGTGTGCGATTGTTAATCGGAAAAAGATCGATTGGGCAGCAGTTGTGTTTGATTTAATAAGGAAAAAGACTGGTAAGAAGGAAGTCACCCTAGGAAGGGTCATTGGAATCTTCCTTAAGGAAAAATACCCCCAGCTGCTGAGTTCAACCGCAACAACAATCAATGCAAGCAAGAAGATGGATCCCAACCTGTTCTCCAAATGGAAGAGAACGTTTGTGAAACCTGCTCCAGCAACATCTGAGGACACCAGGACTGAATCAGTCACTCCTCACCATGTTGAAGCTGGCTCAGCTCTTCCCTCCTCCTCCTCTGCTTTGCTGTCTGCCTCAGTTGAAGTACCATCAACTTCAGCTGAAGTACGACCTTCTTCCTCTTCTGCTCCAGAAACAACTACGGTTGTTCCTCTTTCCCCTCCAGCTTCTCCTCTACCTGCTCATCTGGCTAGGATATCTGCTCCTAGCTTTGATTTGTTAGGATCAGAGAGAATTCCTACTCCTCCTCTGTCTCCCGTTCATTCCCCAGTTAATTCCCCAATTAACTCTCCAGCTCCATCTCCTGCTCGATCCCCTGTCCACACCATTTCTCATCCCAGCACTACTACCATATCTGCTGCAGCTCCATCCACTTCACATCCATCATCTCTTGAGATCTCTCCTGAGCTCATCTCCCGTATTGTGGAGTTGATTACCCCGTCAATCAAGACCATGATTGAAGAGGCAATCGCTCCCCTTACAGCCTCCATTGATATCTTATCTGCCTCCATCAAATCCCTTTCAAAATCTGCTGAGCCATCTTCCTCAAGGGGCCTGGTTTCAGTCTCCACTGAAATCAGGTAGGGGGAGATGTTCCATGAAGATGCCTCAGAACATCCTGCCTCCCTTCCAGCTATACAAGATACAGTCATGACAGCCCTGGAAGAAATAGCTCCAGCTGAGAAAGAAATAGCTCCAGTTTTATCAGATAAGGAAATAACAGATGGAATCATGTTATCTGAGATTGCAGTAAAAGTCTGCCTAGAAGACCTCTCCACTCCTGTGGTTGCTAGATTCCTAGAAGGAGTTATAACTTCATATCTAGATGAATCATGGGAGATGGTCAAGTATGAAGGTAACTCTTTCATCCGTTTTGTTGATGAGTCGATTAATTTGTTAGTTTGTGAATTCCTGGAAGGAATGATTTCTGTTTATTTAGCAGATCTGTATTCATAATTCTACAGATGTTATTAGAGAAGATTTAGCTGCTCAGATCATAGCAGTTGTTTCTGAAGCTGATCCAAGTGTTTCTGATATTCAAGTAGATCCTGAATTGGAATATTTCTTAGATGATAGAGAGGATGAATCTGAGAATCAAGATAAAGTCAAGGATGACTCTCTTGTTCTGAATTTGGAAGAAGTTCAAGCAAGAGCTGCCTGGGATTTAAGAGTACAATCTTTAAAAGAGAAAGAAAAAGATCTACAAATTGAAAAGTCAACCATCTGGGATGACTCACCAGGGTTGGACTTAGATTCCCTTCTGGCTCTGGATGCCATGGAAGAGGAAAGAGAAAAATCTGCTCTGAAGCTTAAAGAAAAGGCTGTTTCAGAAGCCTATGATCCTTATGAAAATCCTCCCTCATCTCATTCTGATGATGATGATGATTCTGATGTTTCTGAGAAATCAAAGAGAAAGAAAGCTGCCTCAAAGAAGAGAAAAGCTGCTCCTCCTCCTCCTCCCAGTAAAGATAATGATACTCCCTATTATATTTTGAAGGGCATTGACCCTAAATCCAAGGAATTTCAGCACTGGATGTGGTTTTCAAAGAATCAGCAGAAAGAAAGAAAAAGAACTAAGAGGTATGATAGTCCTGTTTCAAGATGGACTCCCAGAGGTCCCCCTCCTCCACCTCCAGGTGCAGGAGCCTCTGGGAACCTATCAGCTAATCCTGCTGCCTCTTCTGGAAGATCTGCTTCTTTTCAGCCCCAGCCAAGACAAAGTTATCAAAGCTCGCAAGGCAAATCGTTTTCTGGTTCTCAAAGACAAATGAAGGAGGCTGTGGTTCAAAGACCAACCTTTTCCCCACCTCCTTCTCCAAAGAAAAGAATTCCATCTCCAACACCAGTTCAGTCTGAGGAAACTGTTTCAAAAGGTAAATAGTTTACTTTGTTTTAAAAAATTCTAGCAAGAACCTTTTGCTAAGTATACTCTAATGTCTTATCTAGTTATTCAAGATAAAATAGCTGATGCTGCTTCTCCTGAGCCTGTTTATGAAAATCCTGAGCTTGATCCTAACTTTAGGATGGCTCGCTTTCAAGAACTAGTTGGAGCAGCTCAAATAAGAAAAGCTAGAGCAGAAGGAAAAGATACGACTGGTCTAACTACCATGTCTGCTTACAGAAAGAAAGAGTTTGAAAAGTTCCAGGTTAATCCTGAGATTTTTGATCCATCAAAATATATGGAAAAGCATCCTGAAGCAGTAGTCCCAAGAGCTGCAGAACTGAAGATCATTGGTGCGCAGGACCTGAAACTGTCAAAGAAAGAATCTGATGATCCTTTAAGGAAAATCTCTTTTGTTTCTAGCTCTTCTGTATCTAAGCCTGACTCTGTTGATCCATAGTTTGATTAACTGCTGTGCTATATTTGTTTATCTGTTTAATAATCTGCTAGTTAATTGTTAACTATTTACTGTATTATTTCATTGCTCTTTAGCTAGCTTTATGTTTTAGATGTTTAGAGACTTAACTCAAATAGGGGGAGATTGTTGGTACCCTAGTTTGATTTGAGTTTAGTCTTGCCTTTGTTAGTCCCTTGACCCAAGAAATATCTATGGTCAATGGTTAGAAGTCTAGCTGTTGAGTCCTCACTTTTCCAGATTGAGAATTTGGTTAAGTAGTTTTTCGTTCGACTATAGTCGAATGCCGCTCGACTATCGTCTATCGGCTGATCGACGATCGTCTATCAGTTGGTCGACGCTTTGTCTGTTTTGATAGTTCGACTATCTGTTGATAGTTCGACTATCTGTTTCGTCTTGATAGTTCGACTATCTGTTGATAGTTCGACTATCTGCTTGGCGAGGTAGTTCGACTATCTGTTCTGATAGATCGACTATCTGATAGTTCGACTATCTATTGATAGGTCGACTATCTGTTCCGTTTTGATAGTTCGACTATCTGTTGATAGATCGACTATCTGTTCCGCTTTGATAGTTCGACTATCTGTTGATAGTTCGACTATCTGTTGTCTTTGATAGTTCGACTATCTGTCCTGATAGTTCGACTATCTGATAGTTCGACTATCTGCTGATAGATCGACTATCTGGTTTGGTTTGATAGTTCGACTATCTGTTGATAGATCGACTATCTGTTTTCTGAGGTAGGTCGGCTATCTGCTTGATAGGTCGACTATCTCTGTGCGCTTGATAGTTCGACTATCTGTCCAAGATAGATCGACTATCTGATAGTTCGACTATCTGCTCTGATAGTTCGACTATGTGCCGGGGTAGTTCGACTATCTTCTTCGATAGGTCGACTATCTGGATCATTCGACTATCTGCCCGATAGTTCGACGATCTCCGTGCGTCGTTCGACGATCTTCAAGGGTCGTTCGACGTTTTCTGTCTGCCTTTGTATTTTGTATTTATTTATTATATTTAATTAATTAATACATTTTCTGGCACATTGTTTTAAGCTGTATGATAAAATTACCAGGCAATATTTGCTCCATCTCTTTTGCCTGAGTCAAATCTTTTTAAGATAAAGTTGTTTGTCTTATTAGCTGTCATTATAAATTACTTTATCTGTTGTCAGCCCTTTATAGCCGTTAGACTGAAAAGTCTTCTTTTTGCTATAAAGAGATTATTTCTGATGTGACTTTATTTAGTCCTTCTGTTATTTGATTTGAGCCTGCAGCTTCTTAGAAAGAGGTTTATTCCTTTTATAGAATGTTTTGCTGCAGAGATGTTTTTGTCTTCTTGATATTTACAGCCAGGTCTCAAGGCTCAGAAGAAGACAAATAATTCAAATGGAAGAGAGCCGTTGCTTGCTGATGTTATATAAAGGACCCTTTGAAGAAGGATTCAAGCTAGCTAATAGCTAACTAGTTGTTCATTCAAGCTTTCAAGCCTTCATCAAGAAAAAGCTCTCTGCTCTCAGCAATTTCCATCTAACTGAGAAGTGTTAAGATCTTCATCTCTTCTTTACCCGAGTTCTCCTGCTTTCAGGAAGTTCAACTCAGAGTTCCTTTGAAGAAGAAGAAGAAGAAGATAGCTGCTTGAAGATCTTTGATTTTATTATTTACTTTCTTCCTGTAGCTTTTTTCTTCAGAACTTTCTGAAGAGTTTTCTGCACTGAAGCAAGACTTCACCTGGACATCTTTGAGCCAGGGGGAGCCTTGATTCTTTAGAGCTTTCTAGCTCAGTGCAAGTTTTTGTGCTTCTCTAATCTTTGTAAAATAGAGAAGACATCTTAACTTTCTTCCCCCTCCTGTACAGGGTTATTACTCCCTTCAAAAGTATCCCTTGGTGGCAGGGCACCTGATCAAAAACCTGTGCTTGGTTTTTAGACACCTGATCAAAAGTCTAAAGGGTTTCTGGATCTACCTGAAGCAGATCCTGTTGGTGGCAGGGCACCTGATCAAAAACCTGAGTGGATTCCTACCGTGTGGGTAGAAGAGTGGACGTACCCAAGTTGTTTGGGGAACCACTATAAATTTCCTTGTGTCGTCTGGATTCCATTGTTTAATTCCTGTATTGTGGCTGTGATTAGATATAACTAGGTTGCTAGTTGCTGATTAGGGTTTTTCCAAGCTTAACTGTAATTACAGTTAGCTTGTGTTTGTACACATCACTTGTGTTAGGCTTTAAGGTTAAATCAATATCTATAATCTTTTCATTCCGCACTTCACTCCAAGGGAGTTGGGTAGACTATTAAGTTTTGTCTGTGCAAAATTTGATAACTCTATTCACCCCCCCTCTAGAGTAGTATCTATCCCTTCACTTTCATATGTGTTTAGTCTTACTATGGGAGA
This sequence comes from Platanthera zijinensis, assembly GCA_039513925.1. Taxonomy (NCBI): domain Eukaryota; kingdom Viridiplantae; phylum Streptophyta; class Magnoliopsida; order Asparagales; family Orchidaceae; genus Platanthera; species Platanthera zijinensis. The sequence continues at coordinate 71,998,771 of CM077097.1, forward strand.
CAGGATTCCTAACAATAGAGATTGCACTAGTAGAATCACAGAATAAAGGAGTTCTACTTATCTAGAGGTTGTAGTCTTGAAGCTGGTGTTGGATCCACAGCAACTGAGCACAATAGCTTCTTGCCGAGATGTACTCTGACTCTGCAATTGATATTGTCACACTAGTTTGTTTCTTGCTGCACAAAGATACCATCTACCTCCCAAGAACTGATAGGTGCTAGAAGTGCTCTTCATGTCCTCTTTGCAGCCTGCAAAATCTATAACTGAATAGCCTGTTAGTTCAAACTCCCCATTCCTAGGGTACCAAAGGCCAAGATATGGAGTGCCCTTAAGATACCTCAAGATTATCTTAGCTGCAGAGTAGTGAGATTCTTTAGGGCAAGTCTAATACCTAGCACAAACACATGTACCATACATAATGTCTGGCCTACTTGCAGTCAAATATAGAAGGGAGTCAATTATCCCTCTATACATAGTTTCATCAACAGGTTTTTCTGCTTCATCTTTGCCTACATGCATACTTGACCCTATGGGAGTTCTTATGGTGGAGGAATTCTCCATGCCAAATTTCTTGATTAACTCTCTAGTGAACTTAGACTAGGATATGGACAAGCCATCATCAGTTTGTCTTACTTGGAGGCCCAAGAAGAACTTAAGTTCACTCATACTACTCATCTCAAACTTCCCCTGTATGAGTGTAGCAAACTTTTTGTAGAGGTTGTCATCAGTAGATCCAAAGATGATGTCATCTACATACATCTAGACTAGGATGATCTTACCCTTAGATTCCCTTAAGAATAAGGTCTTGTCTATTTTCCTCCTTGATAATTTTTTCTCAATGAGGAAACTAAACAATGTCTCATACCATGCTCTAGGGGCTTGCTTCTGCCCATATAGAGCTTTCATAAGTCTATTTACAAAATCAAGTGAGTTAGGAACTACAAAACCTGGAGGTTGCTCAACATAGACTTCTTCTTTTAAGTCACCATTTAGGAAGGCTGACTTCACATCCATTTGGTAGACCTTGAATCCCTTGTGAGCTGCATATGCAAGGAATAACCTGATGGTCTCCAATCTTGTTACAGGGGCAAAGGTTTGATCAAAATCAATCACTTCTTCTTGCATGTACCCCTTAGCTACTAGTATGGCCTTGTTCTTAATTATAATCCCATTTTCATCAAGATTGTTAATTAGGCAGTCCATCAAATGTTCTGTACCTGCAGTACTATAAGAGGAATTAGGCAGTCCATTGTTAATCATGGTAGACTCATCAAAGACTACATGAATTGATTCTTCTACAACTTGGCTTTTCAAGTTATAGATACTATAGGCTTTGTTATGATTGATGTACCCAACAAATATTTCATCATAGGATTTGGCAACAAACTTAGTCACATAGGACTTGCCATTGTGAAGCACAAAGCATTTACTACCAAAGATTCTGAGATAGCCCAGATTTGGTTTCCTGCCCTTCAAGATCTCATAGGGAGTCTTCTTGAGTCCTTTGGTGATAGAGGCTCTATTGAGAACATGATATGCAGTATTTACTGCCTCAGCCCAGAAATATTCTGTGAGACATGTGTCACTCAACAATGTTCTACCAGCCTCTATGAGAGTCCTATTTTTTCTCTCAACTATCCCATTTTGTTGGGGTGTTCTATGAGAAGAGAATTCTTAATAAATCTCATGCTCTTCACAGAACTTTGTCATGCTGTCAGACTGGAATTCTGTCTCATAATCACTTCTGATTTTGACCACAGAATAGCCAAGCTCATTCTGAATTTGCCTGACAAACCTCATGAAGACATCAAGGGTTTCATCCTTATTCTTAAGAAAGAACACCCATGTAAACTTAGAATAGTCATCAACTACCACAAGGGCGTATACTTTCCTACCAAGACTGTGAATTGGCATTGGACCAAATAGGTCTAAGTGCAAGAGGTATAAGCACTTCACAGAGTATTTGGTCCCAATACCTTTGAAGGAGACTTTTGTCTGCTTACCCTTTTGGCAGGAAGAACAAATGCCCTCCTTAGAGCACTTCACATTGGGGCCATTCCTAACTAGCCCTTGACTGAAGAACTTTCCAATAGTCTTGTAATTCAAATGAGCTAGTCTCTTATACCACTGGACACAGTAGGAGACTTTCAGATTTTCCACCAAACAGATAGAAGAATCTGTGTCTAGACAAAAAAAAGTTCAAGCAATAAACATTTTCACTCTTAGTGACTGTCAAGATGACATCTTGGTCACTTTACCTCCTAATTAGGCACTCATCTTTGTGGAAGATAATTACATAGCCAAGATCAGAAAGCTGGCTTATGCTTATAAGATTGTGCTGCAACCCTTCAACATAAGCCACCTTTGTGATGGTGACTATGCCATTGGTGATCTTACCATACCCTCTTGTTACACCTCTATCTGAACCTCTAAAGATGACTTTGGGTCCATCTTTTACTGGAGTAAACTTGTTAGGATCAATCGTGCGGTCTCAGAATCACAAAAACCATCCAACGACGCATCAAGCACTAGCACTAAAGCAGAAGCAGCAGCCCCGATGAATCATCAATCACAATCCAATGGAGCAGCAGACGACAATCAAAAACAGATCGTGGGGCCAGGATTCATCATTGACCAGAACAATAAAATCAAGCCATAAATCACGCAACGGTCCAGAATAATGCCACCTCAATTTAGGCAGCCAGCCCCATATTATTTCATAATAAATTCCCTTGTTTAAGTTATTCCCTTATTTAAGTTTATTTCAAGTTTTGCTTTTAACGGCCAACTATGACCAAGTTATAAATCATTGAGTCATGTACCAGAATAATTATGCATGAATATAAGTTGTTTTGCTTTCCTCTCTACCTCCGCCCCCTTCTCATCTCTCTTACCCCGGCCTCCTCCTCCGCCTTTCTCCGGCTTCGGCCATAAGCTATCCGGCGGGATCGTAACATTTTGGTGCTCTCGTTGAGATTGAACTCAGCCAACTCTCGATCTCGTTGCATCGATATGGGTGACGGACTAAGATCAATCACCGAGATCAAGAAGGCTCTACAAGCAGAGCAGGCGAAAATGGCAACCTAGATGGAAGATATACAACAAAAGTTGAGGGCGGAACTAGCGCAGCAAGCACAACACATCCAACATCAGTTCACCACTGAGCTCTAAACCAAGGAGAACCTGCTAGCTCGCCAAATCCTTGAAACGAAGGAACATTCAGCGGAATAAATCACGGACCAGATAACGACATTACGGAGGGACATCATGCTGTAGTTCGATAACCTACTCAAGAAAGGGGCTCAACCTGATCACCGCCCCATTAGCAATGAAGAAACACAAAGTAACCAGCCAAGGCCACCAGATATAATTGTGGCGCAATCATCCATCGGACTCCTCAGCACGAGCCCAGATTCCAACAAAAACCAGGTTATATCTAACCGCCCTGGTAATTTAGAAATATCATGCCCACATTTTTCTGAGGGAGACCCTACAGATTGGCTTTATGAAATTAAACTGTATTTTGAATATAACGACATTAGGCCCCAGGATTATCTATTAATCGCATCATTCCATCTCGACAAGCCGGCTTCAAAATGGTACCATGCTAATCTACATAACCACCCAGCGTTAACCTTCCCAATGTTTGTAGACGCGCTCAAAAAATGATTTAGACCATCCCTATATATAAGACCTGCAGGGTTGCTAACAAAACTACAACAAACCACGAGCGTCCTCGCCTATAAAAGAGAATTTGAGGACTTAATCACCAAAGTGCCTGAACTGGCCCCAGATTTTATAACTGACATGTTTATCTCTGGCCTCAAGGAAAATATCAAAGGATCGGTAATGCTGGCAAGACCCACGGAGATCCACGACGCCTTTTTGATAGATCGAATGTATGAAGACCAACAAAACACCAAACCTAGGAGGCATAGTCACTACAACCCACCACCTTCATATGAGAACCACAAGACTAATGCCATCAATAATAAACCAAAATTCCCAGCCATTAAGCGACTCACACCGGCAAAATTGCAGGCCAGGAGGGAGAAGGGTCCATGCTACATTGCGACAAGCAATTTCACCCGGGCCATAAGTGCTAGGGGAAAAGGCACTATTATATTTAGGAGGAGCGGAGGACGACGAAGAAGAGGACATCACTGAGGACCCGGGAAACCTAGGAGAAGAAGGCGACCCAACCACCCTGATTTGCCTACACGCCCTGACCGGGGCCATCCCAAACCATGGGTTAAGGATGACCGGCTACATCAATAATCATCCTCTAGAATTATTTATTGGCGGGGGAAGCACTCACAACTTTATATCCTATAGGATGGCAGAATACTTAAAACTTCCAATATTAAAAATCAACGACTTTTCGGTGTTTATGGGCAACGGATCGATGAAAATATGCAGAGGGAAATGTAAGGATACACAACTGCTCATACAGTCCAATCTCTACAATGTCCACTTATATGTCCTAGATATCGAAGGCATGGACCTCATACTCAGGCAGCGATGGTTGAGAACTCTCGGCCCTGTAACCACCGATTATGAACATCTCACATTGACTTATTCAGGCACGAGGGGACAAGTGAATCTAATAGGGCACCAACAGGTGACCCAAGTTGGACAAGTCTCATCATCGCAGCTAATGCGCATAGTGGCCTTAAGACCCTCTGCATTATGCCTCCTGATCACAAAACATACCCCAGCCACAAGGATACACCCTCAGCCTCTAAACAAAGTAAAAGAGGACTTTCCAGAACCCTTCGGTAAACTATTAACAGCCTATGCCAAGCTGTTCAAAGAACCCCAAATGTTGCCGCCTATTAAGGACATCGACCAGCAAATAAACCTCGTCCCCAACTCAACCACCCCCAACCTTTGACCTCTTCATTACCCATACCACCAAAATAATGAAATAGAAAGGATGGTGGCCGAGATGCTCCAGAACGGGCAAATACGATCCTCAATCTCGGCATTCAGTTCCCCTGTTCTCCTGGTAAAAAAAAAGATGGTTCATGGAGGTTCTGTGTAGACTACCGAGCCCTCAATAAAATAACAATTAAAGACAAATTTCCCATACCAACCGTTGACGAATTACTAGATGAGCTTAACAATGCACGATATTTTTTGAAAATAGACTTACGATCCGACTACCATCAAATTAGGATGTCCAAAGAGGGCATTCCAAAAACCGCGTTCAGAACCCACCAAGGACATTATGAATTTCTACAACCTTTCAAGCCCTCATGAATTCGATCTTTCAGCCTTACCTCCGAAAATTCATCGTTATATTCTTCGATGATATCTTAGTGTATAGTTCAACCAACAGCGACCACCTTGAGCATTTAAAGAAAACTTTCGAAATTTTGAGCAAATACGAGCTATACCTAAAACTAAGTAAATGTAGCCTCCTGGCTACCGAAGTCGAATTTCTGGGACATACCATTAGAGAGGGACAAGTATTCCCCAATAAAACTATTATTGAAGCTGTTGAAAACTTTCCCATCCCAACAAAGCAAAAAGATGTTAGAGCCTTTTTAGGCTTAACTGGGTATTATCGAAAATTTATCCAAAACTACGCTAAGTTGGCTTTCCCACTCACTGAGTTACTTAAAAAGAATTCCTTTTCCTGGAATAATCAATCCCAAGAAGCCTTCGATCTTATGAAGAACAAACTACTAACATACCCGGTATTTGCCTTACCCTTCACAATAAAGACTGACGCTTCAGGCACGGGAATAGGAGCCATTCTCAAACAATCAGATAAAACAATTGCGTACTTCAGCAAGAAATTGTCCCCAGCAATGCAAAGAAAATCTACTTACATCTGAGAATTATTTGCTGTGGCGGTAACAGTCAGCAAATGGCGGCAGTACCTACTTGGGCACCAGTTCATAGTTCTTACGGATCACCAAATCCTACACCACCTGCTGACCCAACATATCCAAACACCCGAACAAAAAACCTTTTTCGCCAAACTACTAGGTTACGATTTCATCATTAAGTATAAAGCAGGAAAGAAAAACCAAGCTGCAGATACCTTGTCTAGAGTACCTGAAATACCAGAAGACCCCGCACTCGGCCGCCAGAACATAATGAAAGCCCCAACCACATCCTTACTAGAAGGTTTGGAAGGAGACTATGCTTAAGATGGATGGGACCAACAAATTAGACAAGGACAAAAATCTGACCCCGCATGGAGACAACAGGGTAATTACATCATCCACAAGCAAAAAATTTACATTCTAGAAGGCTCTACCATTAAAAAAAATTATCACAGAAGCTCATTCAAGCCTACTAGGGCACCAGTTCATAGTTCTTACAGATCACCAAAGCCTACACCACCTGCTGACTAAACATATCCAAACACCCGAACAACAAACCTTTCTCGCCAAACTACTAGGTTACGATTTCATCATTAAGTATAAAGTAGGAAAGAAAAACCAAGCTGCAGATACCTTGTCTAGAGAACCTGAAATACCAGAAGACCCCGCCCTCGGCCGCCTGAACATAATGACAGCCCCAACCACATCCTTACTAAAATGTTTGGAAGGAGACTATGCTTAAGATGGATGGGCCCAACAAATTAGGCAAGGATAACAATCTGACCCCGCATGAAGACAACAGGGTAATTACATCATCCACAAGCAAAAAATTTACATTCCAGAAGGCTCCACCATTAAAAAAAATTATCACAGAAGCTCATTCAAGCCTACTAGGGGGCATTCTGGCATCAAAGGGACCCTACATCAAATCCAAGCGCAATTCTATTGGCATCACATGAAAAAGGACGTCACAGAATACATAAGGGATTGCGACATTTGCCAAAAAGCCAAATCCAGCAACCATTCTCCCTACGGACTCCTACAACCCCTGCCCACCCCCAACAAAATATGGGCAGACATCATCATGGACTTCATTACCCAATTACCCTCCTCCAATGGATACACAATAATACTCATCGTAGTGGATAGTTTATCTAAGGCAGCACACTTTGCACCCTTAAAACAGCCAATGTCAGGACCCACAATAGGCAACGAATTTTGGAACTATGTGGGTAAACTACATGGAATCCCGGAAACCATAATATCTAATAGGGACACCATTTTCCTAAGTGATTTTTTGGTGGAGCTTTTTCGACTACTAGGCACCAAACTAAAATATAGCACAGCGTACCACCCTCAAACAGACGGCCTAACCGAACGAATTAACCGCTGCCTAGAACAGTATTTACGAATATTTTCGCATGAAAACCCAAAAAAATGGTCTTACTACTTAAATTTTGCTGAATATCATTACAATACCTCATATAACTCTTCGACCAGCATGACCCCCTTCGAGGTTATGTATGATCGACCTCCCACGGGGTTACTCCCTTTCTGTGCAGGGACAACAAGCAATGAAGCAGTTGAAGAAACAATGCAGACAAGAGAGGACCTACTCCATCTCCTCAAGGAAAATCTAGCAAAAGCACAAAATCGAATGAAGATTCAAGTCGACAAAAAACGAAAAGAACTTAAACTTGACAAGGTGGATTGGGTGTTGCTAAAGTTGCACCCCTACAGAAAACAAACCATGGCGAGACACCGGGGAAGGAAGCTGAGCTTAAAATATTACGGGCTCTTCCAGATATCGAAGATCATCGGAGAAACCGCATACCGACTCCTCCCACCAGAATCACAGATCCACCCAGTATTCCATGCATTAATGATAAAGCCCTATAATGGAGACCCCAAATTACAAATCAACGAACTACCTCCCCTCAGCTGGAAGAACAACCCGCTGCATCAACCGCTTGCCATCATCAGCACCCGCAGAATCATACGGCAGGGCCAAGAGGTTCCCCAAGCTCTGATATAGTGGCAGGGTCTACCCCCAACAGACAGCACTTGGGAAGACAAAGCCACCTTAGGAGAATTTCTATGACAATAGGAGGAAACATCTCCACCCAACAAAAAAAGAGGAACGAACATCTTAGACCTCGCCTGGTCAAAAACCAAGCCAAGACTACCCAGTAAAAAAGGACACACCAGATCTGACACAAGACTCTTCCTATAAATCATGGGGGAGCAAACAGAAGCGAACATAACGAAAGGCAAAAACAACAAGCTCAATCAACTATCTCCAGCATCACGCAACCAGAATGGAAGCTTACTCTGCGCCCCCGGATCCATAGATCAAATGTCAAGTTGCAGCCCTCAGAATCCAGCTAACCTTTCTCGACGCATCAAAGAGGCTGCCATCACTGAAGTTGCCACCAGGATCCTCAAAGACACGACGCAAATCACCCTGGAAGGCCACCACTCCGCAACCCCAACAAAGCAAACAAACGTAAAAGACAACGCTGAGGACAACATTTTCAAAGGAGAGGCGAATGTTATGATCAATCCAACGGTCTCAGAATCACAGAAACCATCCAACGGTGCATCAAGCACTAGCACTAAAGCAGAAGCAACGGCCCCGATGAATCATCAATCACAATCCAACGGAGTAGCATGCGACAACCAAAAACAGACCGTGGGGCAAGGATTCATCATTGACCAGAACAATAAAATCAAGCCATAAATCACGCAATGATCCAGAATAATGCCACCTCAATTTAGGCAGCCAGCCCCATATTATTTTATAATAAATTCCCTTATTCAAGTTTATTTCCAGTTTTGCTTGTAACGGTCAATTATGACCAAAATTATAAATCATTTAGTCTTGTACCAGAATAATTATGCATGAATAAAAGTTGTTTTGCTTTCCTCTCTACCTCCGCCCCCTTCTCATCTCTCTTACCCCGGCCTCCTCCTCGGCCTTCCTCCGGCTTTGGCCATAAGCTAATAAGGGTATGGTACCTTGGACTATCCTGCAATATACAAGTTACTTAACCTTAGGACCCCCAATATCTATTGGGTCCTAGGTGCATGTTAGCATGAAACTGAACATGTCCACCAACAAAATTTCTGACTGGTGGACTGACCCTAGCTCTGGCCACATTAGGATTGTGTCAGCAGTCAATGACAAAGTGCCTTATCTTATCACAACACCAACACTCATGTATGTTATATCTTCTTTTCTGTGAAGGCCCTACAGCTTAATGAGCTACAACCTTGATAGGAGGAAGATGTGCTGTAGCCTTTTTCTGATTTCTTTCAGCCATAATTTGACTGAAGGTAAGTCTTATAGCTGGCTGATTTTGTTTGCCCTGAGTGCCAGCAGCAGCTAGCTTATTTTCAGAAAGTATGCTTCTGATGGCTTCAGATATGCCCAAATCAGCTTGATTCTTAGACTTGCACTTAGTCAGAACCTTTGCTGTCAGATTTTGAGCCTTGGCTGCAGCAACATTCTTGAGAGTTAGTGCAGAAGCACCAAAGAAAAATGGTCTAGATTGGGTCATTTGAAGCTTTTCATTGGCAGGCTTGACTGCACACACCCTGCCAAAACTTTCATCATGACAGTGAACATCTTTGTTCACTCCAGATGAACAACCCTTCTCCCAGTGACCATAAGAACTTTCTTGGTCATACCTGTTAGAAGGTATCAAAACTTTTATGAAAAGAATGGGAGGCTTAGAATCAATAGGCTGAGGTGGAACTGGAGCTTTGCCCTTCCTTTTGGAAGGAGAAACTCTTGTGCTTCCCTTGAATCCCAACCCCTTCTTGCCCTTTTGAGAGGAGAAGGAGTCTATCAAGTGGAGGACAGTACTTGGCTTAGAATAACTAGCCACTATTACTTTCTCCTTCTCAAGCTTATCTTCAAGCTCCCTGATGCGACAGTTCTTGTGCTTGATGGAGGCAACCTGAATGTCCAAGAGGGACTTCAGTTGGCTAATTTCCCTAGCTTTCTGGTCCAACAGATTTGTTGTTACTGTCTGCTGGGCAACTGCAAGATTAAGAGAGGAGATTTCTTTAGCTTGCTTCTTAGATAACTTCTTGACCTTCTTGAAGGCATTCAGAAGCTATCCATACTTGTCAATCAGTTGATTGACATCTCCTTCAGATCCAGAATCTTCTTCACCACTGGATGAAGAGGCTTCTGAGCAAGGACTAGTCTCAAACTCAGACAGAGTAGCAGAGTCAGGTGATAGATGTACCTTGCTCTGACCAGGCTGATCCTGGTTTCTTTCCTCATCAGTCATTATCATCAGCCCTCTGTAGCTATGGACATCTTCATCCACCTCTGACTCACTATCTGACAGTGTCAGAGGGGCCCTTATTCCAATCCTCCCTGGAGGATTGACTTCTCCAGCTGTAATTGATTCATCTGTAACAGTAGCAATAACTAGCCCAATATAGGCTTCCTCTTCTTCAGACTCAGAACAAGATGAGTCTGTCCAACTCTTTTCCTTCTTGGTCATGAAGGACTTTTCCTTCTTTCCTTTGTGCTGGTGCTACTTCTTCTCCATAGTCTCTTTCCTCTTCTCTGGGCAGTCAGCTATCACATGCCCAGGCTTGGTGCAGCAATATCAAATTATTCTAGAGGAATTATATTTATTATGTTTAGGACCATACCTGTCAGTCTTGGACTGGTTCTTTCTGTGATGGGTGGAGTTGGAAGGCCTTTTCTTCCAATGCTTCTTCTTCATTAACCTCTTGAGTTGTCTGGAAAAGGCTGCAAAATCTTCATCAGATATGCTGCTGTCTGATGCCTCTGAATCAGAGCTGTCTGATGCCTCTGAGTCAGAGCTGTCTTACTCAGCTAGTCTCCTTGGTGGAGAAGGAATCATTTCCTTGCCTTTCCTTGAGCTTTCAACTTTGAAGGCCAGGGACTTTTCTTTGGCCAGTGATTTGTTGGAGGCATCCTCCTCCTTCCTGGCAGCCAGCTTCTTCTCATAGGAGAGCAGCTTCCCAAACAATATTTGGGGAGGAGCGTCAGCAAGCTTGGTCATCTCTCTTATGGCGCAGATTTTAGTGTCCCAGTTTCTAGTGAGAGATTTAAGAAACTTATCATTAATTTTATAATTATTAAAGACCCTTCCATAGGTCTTCAACTCATTTATAATCCTGAAGAATCTTTCATAACAAGTAGTTATGTTCTTCTTCAAGATTTACCTGAAAGCCTCATACTCTTGGTTGAGCAGAGACTTCCTATCATCTCTTACCTCATCAGTGCCCTCTATATAGACCACAAGGGTGTCCCACACCTCCTTGGAGGTCTTGCAGTGAACCAAGTTCGGGAAGGTTGAGTCATCTACAACACTAGCTATGATGTTCTGGGCTCTCTTGTCCAGGACAGCTAATATGACCTCATCTTTGGTCATTTCAGAGAGTGTCTTTTGTGTCTGGATGTTGGAATCCAGAACAAAGACCTTCATGGGAATGACAGGTCCCTTCCTAACAATTATAAAAATTCTTGGATCATAAGCTTCCATGAATAGCCTCACCCTCTCCTTCCATATTCCAAACTACTCATTTCTGCAGATGGGGAGTTTCATTAAACTCAGCTCTCTCTGGCTCTCTCCTGAGCCCATGACCACTTAGCAGTAGCTACCTTAGAGGATCACTCAGATTGTTAAATCCTTTTTGAGGAACCTCCCTCTAATACCACTTGAAAGTCTTTGATTTCAAGGTAGCTAACAACCTAGGGGGTGAATAGGTCTGCTTAGGTCTTTTGAGAGTCTTTTTAAATCACTTGATTGTTGCTTTAAGTTTTCAGCTTCTAGTGATCTATTGCCTTTCCTTAGAACCTGTAAATAAGCAAACAAAAGCACACACAGAAAAGCACACAAGTATTTTATAGTGGTTCCCCAAAATTATGGGTACATCCATTCTCCTCCCACCTTATTAACTTCCTGTTAGTCAAGGCTCTTCTCAAAACCAATGCTCCAAGGAGCTTACACCACAGATTCCTCAGGATCTCTCAGTCTCCTCCAAGACTTACACCTCATCCACAAAGGCCTACACTCAGTGATACAAGTATCACCTACCTCAGGCACTTAAGCCCTACCACTCAGGCTATGGAGGATAGCCCTACCTCAGAGCAAGCTTGCTCCTACAGCTCAGAGAGATACACTCTCCTACAGTTCAGGCAATACTGTCTTACTACTCAGTGAGTAACACTCACCTACCTTAGAGAGATTCACTCTCCTACAGCTCAGGCAAATTTTCCATATCTCAGACCCAAAGGTCCTACAGCTCAGATCCAGAAGGATCCTACAAAGAGAAAAAGTTTAATTAACTTTGACACAGAGAAATTTCTCTGTGTCAACCACTTGAACAAAAAACTTTCTGCTCCTACTCTCCTCACAATAGGGAAAGGATTTGCTGGAGGAACTCAGAAGAAAACTTCTGAACTAGCTGCTGAAGGCTAAAGATCTTTTGATCTTGAGTCTTAAAATAGCCCACTGAAGCTACCAAAAGATGAATGTTCTACTTATTCAGAACAAATTTTGAATCTGCTGTGGCAGTTGGAGACTTGCACAGCTAATAGAACTTTTCTTGCTAGAGAGCTTCAAGCTTTTTCACTAGCAGCAATGGCGAGGAAGATGAAGATGGCTGCTCTCCTTCTTTAATTAAGTATGCCCTAAAAGTTGTTTTTGTCCTGGCCCTTTCCCTTCCTTTTGTAGTTCGCCGATCAACGGCTCTAAGAGATCGGTGGGCCCCACCTGTAGCTTCCAGCTGTGCTTTGCTTTAATGGAAGAAGACGTACAGTAGCTTCACGGGAAGTTTTTTCGTGTAGTGTAGCTTCCCCGTGCCATATTTGACCTTAGTTGACTTTGTCGATTTTGCTGACGTCAGCACCTGTGGACTTAGCCAAAATCGAGCATTAGAGAATAGACATTGAGTGAGTAAGCATCACTCAATGCCAAAACACTTAGATAGATTCACTGTTTATTGGCGTTGAGTGAGTAACCTTAACTCAATGCCAAACTACTTAGAATATAAATGTGATTATAGGCGTTGAGTGATTCAGCTAAACTCAACGCCAATCTTGCTTTATCAGCTTTCAGTTGTTTGGCGTTGAGTGAGTATGTAACACCCATATCCGTCGCATGGTATATAGCAGTTGGTCCGGCTGGGGCCCGACGCCATATACTACAGACAGACCGAAGGGTTATAGAATGAAACCATTCTCCCAAACATAAACGTCCTACATAGAGCAACTAGCGGAAGCTTTTAATTAGTTGAAAGAACCCAAATAATAGATAATATGAAACATGAATGTCCACCAACCACCTTAGGAAATAAATACCATAATACATAAAAATACTTTGCCTTATGGCCTTACAAATGTTCATTTAACAACATAGTGGTTTACAGACATCGGCTCGCAGGCCGGCCACAAATGACAGAAATAAAACAAAAGTTCACTTTGGCCTTCGTGGGCCAGCACAACATCTTGGGCTTCAGCCCGCTATTTGGTACTTGGTTCCACCGCACCTGCAAGCAACATTCCACCGTACGGTGGAAAACAAAGCAACGGTCAGCAAAAGCTGACCAAATTATAACGACCCCTCCCCTTATTCAGGATGACGGTGATCCTTCCCTGCATTTCATTAGCCAATTTAAACAATTAAATGCATAAGTATATTTCTCCACAGGTGTAGGCTCGCTTGGCCAAACACCTCGTGCACTCAGGGCACATTCTCAGTGAATCCGGTCAATTCCGTGGCTTCACTACCATCCATAAATCCTAGTGAAAGTATAACCTAGCACAGTTCACCACAGGTGGAGGCTCGCAAGGCCGGCCACCCCGTGCACTCAGGGCACATTGACGGTGTACCGGACTTCCCGGATACCACCTCCGTTCAGAGGTCCTTGACTTGATGGATTACTTTGAGCATTTCAGTATTTACGGCCCCTGGCCTGAGACTCTCATTATGCCACCGACGAGAGCCAATTTTCGCTACTCTCATGTCATAGTCCACATAACGCAGGTACATCTCCACCATTTCCCGTAGCTAGTCGCCCTACCGTCTATGAATACCGTAGTACTCATGGCCAAACCTGCAGTGTGCGGGTCGGTTTTGCCTTTCCTGTTCGGCTTCCTGGCCTAATAATTCTGAACCCCATGGGCTCACCGTTTTCCAAAGAAATACCCTACATGTCTTCTGGAGACAGGTCTCGCACATGAAATCCCAATTATTCAAGGTTGGCCCCAGGACACCTTGTTGGCAGGAATGCGTTTCCGCCTAATTTTCCGGGTGCACCTTAGAGTTAATCCCCAAGGCTCCCTGTTGAAATCTACCGTTTAGAAAACCCGAAAAACAACACAATATGGAGTCTTCTCCGACAATCGATGCACAATGCAACATCACCGATCCAGACAAACACGTCCGGGTAGGCTTCATACATAATGCATATGCCCGTACTTTGATTCTGGACTCTAAACAAGGGGGACTTCACATATCTACCCCAAGGAACACCGCGCACTCACCGCACACTCGCGGGAGCGGGTTTCCCATGCAGAAAGAAAGAGGACTTCACATGTCCAAGTTGAGAATCGTTACCCTTGAAGTCCGTTTTGACGCCATGAAAAACTAGCCGGATGGAAAGCTTCGCAACGAGAATGCCTCCGCGGATCCGGTCTCGATTTTCAATTCGGTGCTCCGATGCTCCGCCGACGGCTGGGATCCTCCTCCTCCTCCTTGCTTTCTCCTCTCTCTAAGGCTTAAGAAAGAGAAAGGCCAAAAGAAAATGAGGAGTTTAACCCCCACTCCCGGCCTTAAGGAAGAGGATTAATCCTAAGCCGTCAGATCTGATTTAAAGAAAACGAACGGCTCGGATTCAGCCAAAAAGTCACTAAAATAGGTCGAACACGGCTTTGCACACGGTCGTGTCCTAGGCCGTGTGCCTTGATCCAGACATGATTGTCGAGGACAGAAAAGGACACAGGTTAGGACACACCCGTGTCCCAACCTGACATGCCCGTGTCGGGTCATCGACATGCCCGTGACCAGGGCGTGTCACGCATAACCGCCACGCCAACCGTCACGTCCCTTGGTGGACACGGGTGGCCACATGCCCGTGCCAAATCTGACATGCTCATGTCATACAGTACACACCCGTGTTCAGGGCCGTGTCCCTCAGTCGGCATAGGACCAAACTTCCAGAGGAGTACACGGTCATGTGACACGCCCGTATCACATGTCGTGTGCCTGACATTCCCTGTGACATGCCCGTGTCACAGGCTGTGTTCGAGCAGTCAACACTCGTCGGCCTCAACTCGACTACCCGAGAACGACAGGGCCATATGACACGCCCGTGTCACAGGCCGTGTTCACCCTACCAAGACCCGAACTTGATTCGGATACCGTCCGTTTCACTTTTAAGTTTCGAGGCGTTACAAATCTCCCCCCTTAAAGAATTTCGTCCACGAAATTAGGAAAAGATTCACAACATAAGATTTACCCAAACGAAATAATTCGGGGTATTCCTCCAACATAATCTGCTCTCGATCCCATGATAGATCTTCACGACCACAATTATTTCAATGGACCTTAACCATACGGAAACTTCTTATTGTGGCATCGTGTGACTTCAAAGTCTTCAATACATACGGGCTTGACCTTCGTCGTCACCCCACAATCAACCGACACCTGATCGACCACAACCTCATGCGAAGGCTCTAGCACCGCCTTCCGTAACCCCGATATGTGAACACATCATGTAGCCCACTCAAGTTCACTGATAACTTCAGCCAATACCCTGCTTCACCACTCCGCTCCAGGAGCTCAAACGGTCCAAGGTACTTCGGACTCAGCCTCCGCAGGCGTCGAGCTCGCGAGACACCATTGAACGGCTTGATTTTCAACCATGCTCAATCGGCAACAGCGAACTCCACGTTCCTATGCTTTGGCGTTATAGTATTCTGTCTGTCTGTCGTGATCGATATGCAACCATTCCTGAACTGTATGCACCGTTGAAGTGACATCTTCCACTGTCTGACGTTTTTACAACATCGACTCACCCGTCTCCAACCAAGACGATGGCGTGCGACCTTTTTTCTCCCATATAAGGTCTCGACAGGCGCCATTTGTTTACTCGCTGGTAGCGGTTGTTATACGCAAACTCCACCATGTACATGTGATCTTTCCACTATCTTCAATAATCCAAGACGCACATGTGAAGTATGTCCTCCATCGTTTGCTGGCCCATTCGGTCTGAACATCCGTCTGTGAATGGAATATCGTACTGAAGCTTAGCTTAGTTCCCAACAATTTATGCACCATCCTGGTATCGTTGGACGTGAAGCGTTCATCTCAGTCACTTACAATACTGTGGGGTGCACCATACAACCGAACAATGTTATCCATGTAGAGTTTGGCTAACTTTTCCACTGGATCATCCTTTTTCAGTCCGGACAATCTGAACAACTTCTTCAAACCTCTAAACATTTTGTGCACTTCGGGTGAATTGAGTACTTGGTATAATGAGCCTCGTACATCAAGTCCTGCCGCTGACTCTCCACACTTGGGGCGCACAAACGACTATCCTTCCACAACAGTCCATTTTCAAAACCATATTGGGGATTTGACCTATCAAAAGCATCATTTGTGATCTGCTTGTCCACGCAAGAGATTTCCAATGTATCCAAAACTTGCGCCAAAATGTATGTCGAAGGTGTTGTCCCCCAATAAATCCATCCATCTCCATTGCCACAAGTTTAAATCCTTTTTATCCAATAAGTGCTTCAGGCTCCTGAGATCGATTTAGATACCGACCTTCACGTCGTTTAGGTAGCGCCTTTAAAGCTTCAGGGCGAATATCACGACCGCTAACTCGAAGTCATGGACCGGATAAATCCTCTCGCGTACCACCAACTAACGCGAGCTATATATTATTACACTCCCATGCTGGAGCAGAACACAATACAAGTCACTGCCCCAAGCATCGCTGTAAATCTCAACTTCTTCGGTCCTACTCGATGAACATGGAATAGTTGTCGAGGTCAATCGACTTTTCAGCTCCTCTAAAGCTTGCGTGCACTCCAAAGACCACACAAACTTTTAATCTTTCTTTGCCAAAGTCGTGAGGGGTAATATTATCCGCTAGAGGTTCTCTATGAAGCGTCTGTACTAGCCGGCCAGTCCTATAAACTTCGGACTTTTCGCCAACGCAGATAATACAAGCAACTCACGTATCGCAAATATCTTTGACGGGTCCACCACGACACTTTCTCCACTCAAGACGTGACCAAGAAACGCTAATGAGGGTAACCAAAGCTCGCACTTGGAGAATTTGGCATACAACTGATTTATCCTTAACGTCTCCAATACCGAATCCAGATGCTTGGAATGATCACCCTCATACCGAGAGTATACCAGTATGTCATCGATAAAGGTTATCATGAACTGGTTCAGGTACTCACTGAATGCCCTATACCTCAAATCCATAACACGGACGACACATTTGTCAGCACAAGCGGCATAACGATGAACTCATGATGCCCATATCGTGTGCTGGATGCCATTTTGGGAATATCACTTTCCCTTAGCGACAAATAATAGTATCCAGACTTCCGATTCAACTTGAGTACACACTTGACCCATTGAGTTGATCGAACAGATAATCACTCCTTGGGTTGGATACTTAATCTTTTCCCGTTAACTTAATCAACTTCTAGCAACCATTACATAGTTATAAGCTTCCATCCTCTTTTAAACAAGAGGACCGATGTGCTTCAAGGCAATAAACTTGGACGCACACAACCCTGTTCTACCAGCTCTTGAAGTAATACTTCAGTTCCGACATCTCACAACCATAGCTAGTACCAAACTGACCACCTTACGTTTGAAATTGATGTACGCATGCTGCTCCGATAGCCAATCATTCCAAAAATTACATCGAACTCTACATACAGCAGTAGCGACACTTGCAAGTCAAAACTCCTGACTCCCTAATCGTAACTTCAAACAACAGGCTCTATTCGGGTGTAAAGAGTACCCGTTAGGCAGCAGTACTCTCGATTTGACTCTTGCCATCGAAGAAGGAACTCCGATGCACGATATACGTCCTTCGGACAAAAAGGAATGGAAAGTTCCCATAACGAACAGTGTTTTCGTCGGACACTCAGAAAATCAATACAAATTCTATCATAACCAAACATAGGCTAATATGTGTAAGGCAACAAGTATCTAAAACTGACATACCAAAAATTAAACAATACCTGTCACCATGTCAGCATTTTTCATAACCTCATGATGGCCAAAGTTGTATCCTCTAGGTTGGGATGGAGCATATTGAGGTGTAGCAGTCTCCAACCCCTTCCCCTTCTCTTCGTTAGTCGCTCTAGGCTTCTTCTCGGACTCCAGATGTCCGCTTCGACACTCTCGGGCAAAGTGTCCCAACTTCCACAGCAAAAGCATGTGTCTGGGTCTCGGCCAATAATTGTTCCAGACGCACCAAAGGAAGGAACTAGACCCGACCTTCTTGCCTTCTTACACCATCTACGAAAACTGAACTTCGAGGTGGGTAGCACCTTGAACTCTATCTTCTCAACACTGTGGAGTCATTCTTCTCTTGGACTCCCTTCATAGCTTTCTCTGTCCCTTGATCGTCTCTACGACAATCTCGGGCAAAGTGACCAAACATTCCACATTTATAATAGTAATATGGAGATTGACTAGCAGATACGTCAGACCTCACTTTAATTCTCTTTCGGTGTACAAACTTTGCGGGACCTGGGGAGTTTGTTAACCTACGCACTGACGTCTGGTTGATTCTGGCCAGATCTGCTTCCAAAGCTCTAGCCGCCTCCACTAACGCTCGGAATCCAAGTAGCTTTGGTCCTACGAGTAGCAGTCGTAATTCATCACGCAGGCCGTTGAAGAATATATTAACTATAGTCTGCTCGTTCTCAAAATCAAACACTGGGTAGCGCCTTATAATAAGAAACGCCTGCAAATACTCCTCAACTGAGTCCGTACCCTGCACTAAAAGCATGTTCAACTGCTGATCCAAAGGTCTTATACATGCCAGTTGTTCCATCACACCACTCGGTGTTGAAGTCACCCCAGGTACAGGGGGCTGCACTTGCCCTCCAAGTTATGCTTTAGTCACTGCGAACACCAATTCAACTATCCTTCTTATGGTTTCAACAGAAAGCAGGGTCTCAGGCACGATGTTATGTGCACTACTCTCCGTGGAGTGCTGACCTTGCGACTGCCCCACACCACTCGTAGTCCCCTATAAAGCATAACTATCGATTAGGCGACATATAAATTGCTAAAAGCAAACATTGGAACACTCAGGTTCCTCAAAAACAAGTGTATTTTCATTCCTAAATGGACATTCATGGGTTCTTTTATGTTATAACGATGACGCACATACATTTCCTCACCACCCCTTAAAAGAATTCGCCCACGAATTCCAATAAGAAAGACCGGAACCGGTAGTCTAATACCAAATTGTAACACCCCTATCCGTCGCATGGTATATAGTAGTAGGTCTGGCCGGGGCCTGACGTCATATACTATAGACAGACCGAAGGGTTAAAGAATGAAACCATTCTCCCAAACATAAACGTCCTACACAGAGCAACTAGCGGAAGTTTTTAATTAGTTGAAAGAACCCAAATAACAGATAGTATGAAACATGAATGTCCACTAACTACATTAGGAAAGAAATACCACAATACATAAAAGTACTTGGCCTTATGGCCTTACAAATGTTCACTTATCAACATAGTGGTTTACAGACATCGGCTCGCAGGCTAGCCACACATGACAGAAATAAAACAACAGTTCACTTTGGCCTTCGTGGGCCAGCACAGCATCTTGGGCTTCAGCCCGTTATTTGGTACTTGGTTCCGCTGCACCTGCAAGCAACATTCAACCGTACGGTGTCAAACAAAGCAACGGTCAGCTAAAGCTGACCAAATTATAACAACTTCGCCCCTTATTCGGGACGGCAGTGCTCCTTCCCTGCATTTCATTAGAACATTTAAACAATTAAATGCATAAGTATATTTCGCCACAGGTGTAGGCTCGCTCGGCCAAACACCCCGTGCACTCAGGACACATTCTCAGTGAATCCGGTCAATTTCGTGACTTCACTACCATCCATAAATCCTAGTGAAAGTACAACCTAGCACAGTTCACCACAGGTGGAGGCTCGCACGGCCGCCAACCCCGTGCACTCAGGGAATATTGACGGTGTACCAGACTTCCCGGATACCACCTCCGTTCAGAGGTCCTTGACTTGACGGATTACTTTGAGCATTTCAGTCTTTACGGCCCCTGGCCTGAGACTCTCATTATGCCACCGATGAGAGCCAATTTCCGCTACTCTCATGTCATAGTCCACATAACGCAGGTAAAACTCCACCATTTCCCGTTACTCAAGTCGCCCTACCCTCTCTGAATACCGTAGTACTCATGGCCAAACCTGCAGGGCGCGGGTCGGTTTTGCCTTTCCTGTTCGGCTCCCTGGCCTAATAATTCTGAACCCCATAGGTTCACCGTTTTCCAAAGAAATACCCTACATGTCTCCTGGAGACAGGTCTCGCACATACAATCCCAATTATTCAAGGTTGGCCCCAGATCACCTAGTTGGCAGGAATGCGTTTCCGTCCAGTTTTCCTGGTGCACCTTAGAGTTAATCCCCAAGGCTCCCTGTTGCAATCTATCGTGTAGAAAACCCGAAAAACAACACAATACGGAGTCTTCTCCGACAATCGATGCACAATGCAACATCACCGATCCAAACAAACACGTCCGGGTAGGCTTCACACACAATGCATATGCCCGCACTTCGATTTCAGACTCTAAACAAGGGGGACTTCACATATCTACCCCAAGGAACACCGCGCACTCACCGCACACTCGCGGGAGCGGGTTTCCCATGCAGAAAGGAAGAGGACTTCACATGTCCAAGTTGAGAATTGTTACCCTTGAAGTCCGTTTTGACGCCATGAAAAACTAGCCGGATGGAAAGCTTCGCAACGAGAATGCCTCCGCAGTTCCGGTCTCGGTTTTCGATTCAGTGCTCCGATTCTCTGCCGGCGGCTGGGATCCTCCTCCTCCTTCTTACTTTCTCCTCTCTAAGACTTAAGAAAGAGAAAGGCCAAAAGAAAATGAGGAATTTAACCCCCACTCCCGGCCTTAAGGAAGGGGGATTAATCCTAAGCCGTCAGATCTGATTTAAAGAAAACGAACGGCTCGGATCCAGCCAAAAAGTCACTAAAATAGGCCGAACACGGCTTTGCACACGGCCGTATGCCTTGATCCAGACACGATAGTTGAGGACAGAAAAGGACACGGGTTAGGACACGCCTGTGTCCCAACCTGACACGCCCATGTCGGGTCATCGGCACGCTTGTGACCAGGGCATATCACGCATAACCGCCACGCCAACCGTCACGTCCTTTGGTGGACACGGGTGGCCACACGCCCATGCCAAATCTGACACGCCCGTGTCATACAGTACACGCCCGTGTTTAGGGCTGTGTCCCTCAGTCGGCACAGGACCAAACTTCCATAGGAGTACACGGCCATGTGACACGCCCGTGTCACATGCCGTGTGCCTGACACGCCCTATGACACGCCTGTGTCATAGGCCGTGTTCGATCAATCAACGCTCGTCGACCTCGACTCGACTACCCGAGCACGACACGGCAATGTGACACGCCCGTGTCACAGGCCGTGTTTCCCCTACCAAGAACCGAACTTGATTCAGATACCGTCCATTTCACTTTTAAGTTTCGGGGCATTAGAGAGTAACCATCGCTCAACGCCAAACTCCTTAGACAAAAATCTGTCTACACTAGGCGTTGACAGCGTTGAGTAAGTAACCTCCACTCAATGCTTTTTGCCTTAACCAAATTTCTGCTTGTTCAGTAGCATGGCATTGAGTGAGTTAACTTCACTCAACGCCTGTGGACTTAGCCATATTTTATCTCATTCCAATAGCAGGCTTTTACTGTTGTAGCTTGTCTCATAGCCTTTTGCTGTATGGCGTTGAGTGAGTTGACTTCACTCAACGCCTGTGGACTTATCATCCATTTTCTCAGCTTGCCACTGCCTTGGCTTTGACTGTATATGCTTCACTCAGCACTATAAGCAATCTGGAATTGAGTGACTGATCTTCACTCAATGCCTATGGACTTAGACAGTTTTCTGTCATCCCACACCATAGGTAAGTGTTTACCTGACATAGCCACTTAGGATACCTAACCCATCATAGTCATCTACAGACATGTGTATATCATTGAAAATATTGACTTCACTCAAATCCAGGACATTGTGGGCAATGGACCCAACACTTTGTGAATAAGCTCACGAATAACTCATGCACTTAACTCACTATGAGCTCAAAAAAGAAGCTCACAGTGAGCTCAAAAAAGAAGCTCACGGTGAGCTCATTAATTATCTTCATAAAGCTTCAACCTTAACTCACGGTGAGCTCACCAAAAAATACTGAGAAGAGTTCAAGCTCACCAAAAACGTGTTTTTTTGCAAATCCATTTCAAGTTATTCACAAAGTGAGCTTGAACTAATGTGTTTAATGTACACATTGATAGCTTGATTGCTTGAATAAAACAAAAGAAGCTCACGGTGAGGAAATCATTAATTATCTTCATAAAGCAACTCACCAAAAATTACTGAGAAGAGCAAGCATTTGCCAAAAACACTCACTTTTTGCAAATACTGGAAGCAGTTTTTACATTAAGAAATAAGAACAAAAACGTGTTCTACTCAATCTATCAATTTCAAGTTAGATCAAAAATAAAAAGGAAAACTAAAAACGAGTTTTTTTGCAAATCCTTATTCACAAAGTGAGTGTTATTCACAAAGTGAGTGTTTTTTTGCAAATGTTGGAAGCAGTTTTTACAATAAGAAGTAAGAACAAAAATGTGTTAGATTAAATTTGAGTAAAACAAAATTTGATTTCTTGAACACAGTTAGATTCAATTTGAGTAAAACACTGATGGTGGTCACCCCATTTGATTTCTTGAAACAAAATTTGATTTCTTGAACGCAAATGCTGGAAACAAAATGGATTTCTTGAATGCAAATGCTGGAAACAAAATTTGATTTCTTGAACGCAGTTAGATTCAACCTTAACTCACTGTGAGAAGAGCACGCATTAAAGCAGGTAAAGGCAGTTTTTACATTAAAGCAGGTAAAGGCACTTCTAAAAATGATAGTGCTTTAGGAGGAGTAAGAAGCTCTGATTTTGCTCAAAAAAAAATTTGATTTCTTGAACGCAAATGCTGGAAACAAAATGGATTTCTTGAACGCAAATGCTGGAAACAAAATTTGATT
The DNA here is from genome assembly GCA_039513925.1 of Platanthera zijinensis. Taxonomy (NCBI): domain Eukaryota; kingdom Viridiplantae; phylum Streptophyta; class Magnoliopsida; order Asparagales; family Orchidaceae; genus Platanthera; species Platanthera zijinensis. Next base: position 72,021,977 of record CM077097.1, read on the forward strand.
TCTTGAACGCAGTTAGATTCAATCTTAACTCACAGTGAGAAGAGAAAGCATTAAAGCAGGTAAAGGCAATTTTTAAATTAAAGCAGGTAAAGGCATTTTTTACATTAAAGCAGTAAAGGCACTTCTAAAAATGATAGTGCTTTAAGAATTCCTCATCAGAAGTATGACTATCAGATGTGTTATTGTCAGAAATTCCTTTTTCTGCCTCAACACTCCTTCTGGGTGGAGAAGGAGATTTTCTCCTACCCTTTCTTGAGCCTTCAGCTTTGAAGGCCACTGACTCTTCCTTAAACTCAGATCTGCAGCCCTTCTCCTCTTCTTTTCTGGCAGTAAGCTGCATTTCATATGATAGCAACTTTCCAAACAGTGTAGGTGGAGGTGTATAAGCCAGCCTGGCCACTTCTCTGATGGCACATATCTTAGTGTCCCAATCATTAGTTAGAGACCTAAGAAACTTATCATTCAGTTCATAAGTGTTGAAGACCCTTCCATAGGTCATCAACTAATTCACTATTCTAAAATACTTCTTATAGCATTCAGCTATGCTGTCAGATTTAGCTTGTCTAAAGCTCTCATATTCCTGGTTCAGCATTGACTTCTTGTCCTCTCTGACTTCTTCTGTGCCCTCCATGTAGACAATCAATGTGTCCCACATTTTTTTGGAGGTTTTACAATGCACCAGATTCTGAAAAGTGGCATCATCTATAGCACTTACAATAATGTTCTGTGCTCTTTTATCTAGTGTTGCCAGGATGATTTCATCCTTGGTCATTTCAGAACAGCTCTTTGGAGTTTGAATGCTTGCATCAAGAACTGATATCTTCATTGGAATGAAGGGGCCTTCCTATACTGTGATATAAATTCTTGGATCAGATGCATCCATAAACAACCTGACCCTTTCCTTCCAAATGCCAAAGGATTATTTCCTGCATATAGGTAATTTCATAGATCCAAATTCCTTTTGATTCTAATTTGAACCCATTCTTGATATATGTTATTTGCCTTGGAGAATAACTCTGATTGTTAAGTCAATCTTTGAGGAACCTCCCTCTGATACCACTTGAAAGACTTTGTTTGAAGAGCCTAAACACCTAGCGGGGGGGGGGGGGGGGGTGAATAGGTTCTAATCTTTTAAAGTCTTTTTTAGGCAAATAGATAGATAATTATTCAACACAAATTAATCAAATCACAGAACATAAACACATCACAGCAAACACCAGATCTATAGTGGTTCCCCAAGATATGGGTACATCCACTTTCCCCCTTCATCTATCCAGTAGATAACTAGATTCAGCCTAACTTCCTTCCATTGGCTCAGATCCTCAGATCTTACAATCTCAGAACCAAAATGGTTCCTACAGCTCAGACATAACAAGTCCTACCTCAGATTCTTCCCCAGAATCCTACCTTAGGCCTCAGCCCTACCTCAGCCTTTATAACTAGGCTTACAACTCAGACTTTCCACAAGTCCTACCTCAGATTCTTCCCCAAAATCCTACCTCAGGCCTCAACCCTACCTCAACCTTTATAACTTGGCTTACAACTCAGATCTGATAATAGATCTTACAAGAAATAAAATGTAATAAAAAATAAACAAATTCACCAGCTAGATTCCTCTGTTTGTGTAGCCTTCTTGATCAGTTTTTGACTGAACTGATCCTTATGATCCAGCCTAACTTAGCTTCTCAAAGCTTCTTGATAGAACAAAATAAGGTGGATCTTCTTGCTGTTAAAGTTAATCTTTAATCAGCTTCTTCCTTAAATTCAGATTGAAATATGAATTTTTCTTGCAGAACAATTCTGAATCTATTTCTCTTCACAAAATTCTCTTTTTCCTTTTTCTCAACCCTTTTTTTTGTAGTTTCCAATCTGTCTCTTATATAGAGTTTGCTTCATGGTTACCGACTGATCCGGTTTCTAACAAACTACTGACAGATCTGTCAGAGGTGTCAGACTGGTTGGATATGACAGCGTCAAGTCACCAGATATGTCAGTAGATACGTCAGATTCATTCCAACTCAGTAGAAATCACTCAGCAGGCTGCTTAATATGTGTCAACACATATTGGCCAAGTGTTGACACAAGTCTTCATGGTGTCGACACAATACTCCAAGTGTCGACACAGACATACTTCTGCTTCTCGACACATCTTCTGTTGAATGTGTCGACACAAGTCCTTTGTGTCGACACAAATGCTTTCGGTGCTGATACAGCTATTGCTGGCATATGGCGTTGAGTATGTGTCGACACAAGTACTGTGTGTCGACACAGCTGCTTCTGGTCTCGACATAGCTGTTGTCGATAGACGGCGTTGAATGAATGTCGACAGTGTTGAAAGTATCAAGACGGCATTGAGTGTGTGTCGACACAAGTCCTGTGTGTCGACACAATTACTTCTGGTGTCGACATAACTCCTGGCTCAGGTGTGGACACAATTTGAGTGTCGACACAGCTTCTTCAGAATTGTCGACTTAGCTTGAGTGTCGACACAACTTCTTCATAAGATTTGACACAACTTGAGTGTTGACATAACTTTTTCATAAGTGTCGACACAACTTCAGAGTGTCGACATAAGTTCTTCATAAGTGTCGACACAGCTTCTGGGTGTCGACATAGTTTCTTCACAAGTGTCGACACTTGTACTTAGAAAATTTCCTTCAAATGCTTAAACCTGCACAATGTAACTTAAACATTTATTAAATACAAATTGATGCATATCATTGACTAAGATGAGGCTTCTCCAAATCTGGTACACATTTTCCAATGTACCCAATAATCTCCCCCTATTTGGAGAAGTCATAACCCTTAGTCAAAGACATACATCTCTCATAATAAAACAGAAATAGAAATAGATGAACATTCAATTTTCAGCAGGTAAACACATAATCATTGTAAACAACAAAGAAATTAAAACTGAACTGATTTCATTCAATTTTTAGAAATGAAAAATAAATGTCAAGTTTACAAGGATTTCTTTCAAGATCAAAACACAAAATGTTACATAGTTCTAACACATAAGCCTATCTATCCTATTATTGACTAGGCTCTTTAATGACAATTCCTTTGCCAGCCCTGATCTTTGCCTGTATAGAAGGTTCAGCATCTTCAACAAGCTTTTTCCTTTTCAGGGCCTTCTTCTTTAGTTCTTCAGCCTTAATTTTCTACCTTTCAAAATAGTGGAATGGCTTTGGGAAGTATTTTCTTTGCTCCTGAGCATTAGCAGGTAGCATCCCAGCCTTAGCTCTTCTTCTATATTGAAGAATGACTTCTTGTTCAGCTTGGTATTTATTCCATTTCTATTCTGAATACCATTTACCCCTGTCATAGGTTTTATCCTTTACAGCTTTCCAGACAGTAAGTATAATATTTCTAGAATTTGGGCTCCACTGCTCAAAGTATGGCTTCAGCTCAGCCTGCTCTCTGAATCTCTTCTTGGATAGTTGAGCTTCCTTTTGAGCTTCTAAGGCAGCTTCTAACATCTCTACTTTTTCTAGAATTACATTTTGAGCCTCTTGTGGAGGACTATACATTTTCTGCACTTCTTCTTGAACCATTTCAAAGTCTGTTGGGGGGTAGATCACCTGAGCAACTTTAGGATGATCTCCTTCAAGATAGGCAGGTTGTATCCCAGATTCTGCTACATTATCATCATCACAAAGAGGATGATATCCAAGAGTGGCTCTGATGCCATTGGAAATCCATTTAGTATGGTCATAGCTAGCTTTGACTAGTAATCGTTCCCCCTTTAAGACTTCTCTTTCAATATGACTTCTCAAATCATCCTTTTAAAACCTGACCTGATTAACAATATGGTCAGTTCCTTCCTTAAAGTAATCTCTGAATTTTATCAAGAAATCAGATATATTCTTTTGAGAAGCCTGAAAGGTGGCTTGAACCGTAGCTATATCTTCCTTGATTTGCTTTGAAACTTCATCTTTCACAGCAGTTGATAAATCATTTATCTTTGTTAGTATAGCAAAGTGTGAATCTTTAAGATTGTCATTCATTCTTATCTGATTTTCAAGAACATATCCTTGTTTTACTTCAAGTTCATCCACCTTAACTTTGATAGCTTGTTGTTGCTCGGCCAGGAACACCACAGCATTACCTCCTTTATGGAAGCAATCTTTCATCTCCTTCTAATTTTGATTCACCTCAAATCTAATAGATTTGATGTCCTGGGCCAATTGAAACTGTAACTCTTTATGAGTTTCATCCACATATTTTTCTAGAGATTGTCTTTGTTCATCCAATTTAATCTGCATCTGGACCAGTAGAGAACTGAAGTCCAAGCTTGGTGCAGATGGTGTTATGCTCATTTGCAATGCCTTTTTATATCCAGAACTCTTTTTCTTCAAAGCAACTAGTTTCCTTTTCTTAGCCGTTGTGGCTTCTTCATCTTCAGAAGATTCAGTTATACTTTCAATATCAACTGTATTCTTTTCAGCTGGGGCATCCTTAGACAACTCCCCCTCAGTCCTTGGAATATCTTTTTCTTGTGCAATCAGCTCCCCCTCAGTCCTTGTAGGAAGAAGATCAGATTCTTGAGCTTCTATCTCAACAGATTCTTGAGCTGTAATGTTGATTTCAGATGCTATGTTCATGACAGTATCTGCTGCCAAGTCACTTTCTAAGACTGCATCATCAATGCCTCCCCCTTGGGCAGGCAACTCAATTGCTTGTACTATGTGTTCTCCCCCTAGAGTTGAGTCCATTTGTTGTTCTTGGGGCACACTGCCCTGCACTTGTTCTTGTGCATCCTTTTGTTGCTGGTTTTCATCAGAACTAAAGACCACTTTCTCCTCAGAATCACTGGAGGATCCAGCCCGTGGAACCACTTTCTTCTTTTTCTTATCTTTCTTAGTTTGCTCCTGAGGAGCAGGGACTTCCATGGTCAGAACTCTATCCCACCTTGATAGAATTCTTACATCCATCCTCCTCATGTGATTTATTTTTGATCCAGTCACTTATTTCAGTACATCTGGTATTACAACAGATAAGCATAAACCCAGAATTCTTCCCATGTTTGGTTTCTTAGTTCCTTCACGAACTTTATCAAACAATACTGCTGCCCAGTTAGTTTTTATATTGAATATGATCCTTACCATAAGATTGAATATGTGGACAGAGATTCTATCATGTCCACCAGTTTTGCAAAGAATCACTATGCCAACTACTTCAGATAGGAATTTCCCTTGAAAATTCATCCTTTTTCTGTTAATAGATGATTCAATCTTTATATTGGGGCTCATCCCACAATAGCTTAAAGCTTCTATAATCTTGGAAGGAGTTATGTCATCTGTATCCTTGACTGATGGAAGCTGAAGTGATTTCCTGATAGTTTTTAGTGTGAGTTTCACTAGAGAATTTTAAACAGTCCCTTTAATTTTCTTGCCTGCAGAATTCACTGTAGCAGTTGAATAAAACTTAAGAACTTCTTCCTTCCATATCTTTGTTGGTTCAGAAACCAAGTACTCCAATCCATTTTCTGAAATTAGGGCAATAACACCCTGAATTTCATCTGAAGCTGTTGTGAAACCTTCACAAACCAGTTCATAACCTTCATTGACTTTGTCTTCTTGACGAGGCGCCATTGACGTAAGCGTTGGAAGAGAAGAGAAGAGAAAAGAAAAGCTTTGTCGACAGAAGGTGGAAAGTCAAGAATACTGAAAGCGTAGTCGACCAGATTTTGGTTTCACCTATTTATAGTATAAGTGAAAGGGCAGGTCAAGAGACGTGCCAGAGTCGACAAGTATTCATACGTGTCGACAGAAATGACCTAGGTCTCGACAATACGTGTTATAAGTCGACATGACTATGTGTCGACAAACTAATGTCAGAGTCGATAACTTATTTTTAAGTCGACACATTTATGTGTCGACAAACTTGTGTCTGTGTCGACACTTACTACTTAAGTTTCGACTAACTTGTGTCGACACTTGCTTTTGTGTGTCGACACATGAATCCTCTCAACATATGATCTCGACAAAGTTGTGTTGAAAACAATTCTTCTGTTGACACAGATACTGTTTCTGTGTCGACACTTCCTTTTACTTAGACGACACCACATATTGAGTGTGTCGACACAGTTTGTTTGTGTCCACACAAATATTATACTTAGATAAATTTCTAGAGAAATTTGATGCTTACTTATTCACATAAGGGATACTTATGTTAACCTATTCTAGGTTCAACATTCCTAATTCAATTTTAAAATAATTGAATTTAGTTTAATCCAGAGATTTTGTAAAAATATCAGCTATTTGATTATCAGTTTTCACAAATTCTAGGCTAATATTTTCCTTCTCTACATGTTCTCTGATGAAATGAAACTTTATTTCTATATGCTTGGTCCTACTATGTGATACAAGATTCTTAGAAATAGAAATAGCACTTGTAGAATCACAAAATAGAGGAATTCTACTTACCTGAATGTCATAATCTTCTAGTTGATGTTTTATCCACATCAATTGTACACAACAGCTACCTGCAGCTATATACTCTAATTCAGCTGTTGATATTGCTACACTAGTTTGCTTCTTGCTGCTCCATGACACCAGCCTCCCACCAAGGAATTGACAAGTTCCTGTGGTACTCTTCCTGTCTTCTTTGTATCCAGCAAAGTCTGCACCTGAGAAACCAGTTAGTAGGAAATCTCTATTCTTAGGATACCAAAGGAATAGATTAGGTGTACCCTTAAGATATCTCAGAATTCTCTTAACTGCAGTATAATGGGATTACTTAGGGCAAGCTTGATACCTAGTACCGACACATGTTGAATACATGATGTCAGGTCTACTAGCAGTCAAATAGAGTAGAGAGCCAATTATCCCTCTATACAAAGACTCATCAACAGGTTTCCCTATCTCATCTTTGCCTATAGGCATACTTGTTCACATTGGAGTTTTCATGGTAGAAGCTGAGTCCAAACCATACTTCTTAATTAACACCTTGGTGAACTTAGACTGGGATATAGACAATCCATTCTCAGTCTTTCTAACTTGAAGTCCCAAGAAGAAGAACTTCAGCTCACCCATACTGCTCATCTCAAACTTCCCTTGCATAAGTTTGGCAAACTTCCTACAAAGGTTGTTTTCAGTAGAACCAAAGATAATGTCATCCACATATATCTGGACTAGTATTATCTTACTTTTTGATTCCCTATAGAATAAAGTTTTATCTATCTTTTCTCTAGAGAATTTATTCTCAATAAGGAAGGCAGACAAGGTTTCATACCAAGCCCTTGGAGCTTGTTTCAAACCATATAGAGCTTTCCTAAGCCTATATACATAATCAGGAAAGTGAGAGTCTACAAAACCTAAGGGTTGTTCTACATAGACTTCTTCTTTTAAATCACCATTCAGAAATGCTGATTTCACATCCATCTGGTATACCTTGAACATTTTATAGGCAGCATAGGTCAAGAACAACCTTATAGCCTCCAGCCTTGCCACTAGAGCAAAGGTTTGATCAAAATTAATATTTTTCTCTTACCTGTAGCCTTTTGCTACCAGTCTAGCCTTGTTCTTGACTATGGTGCCATTCTCATCAAGCTTATTCCTGTAGATCCATTTAGTTCCTATTATGTTGTGATCCTTAGGTTTTGTCACCAGTTCCCAGACTTTATACCTTTTTAACTGACTGAGCTCTTCTTGCATTGCATCAATCTAGTTGGTGTCTTGCATTGCTTCTTCAATCTTCCTAGGTTCTATTTAATACAGGAAGCTAGAACATAGAACTGTGTTCATGCTCCTGCTCCTTGTAAGAACACCTTGACTTGCATCACCAATGATTTGGTGAATTGGATGATCCTTCAGGTGTCTCCTTGCTGGAGGAAATCTGTCAGTATTATGTCCTTCTCCAGTTTCCTCAACTTGATGCTCCACACTTTATTCTTCATCCAGAGAGACTTGTTCTCCCCCTGGATAACTGGCATCTTTATCTTCATCCAACCTAGCAGGAACATCTTCATTGATGGTCAGCTTGTCCAGCCTATCTGTAAGACCTGTAGAGCTAACAGAAGAACTAGACAATACATTGTTAATAAATGTTGACTCATCAAATACAACATGCACAGATTCTTCTACAACTTGGGTAGTCAAGTTATAGATTCTGCATGCTCTACTATAGTTTTTGTACCCAACAAATATCCCTTCTAGGGATTTGACAGCAAACTTAGTTTGGTAGTATTTACCATTGACTAGTACAAAACATTTGCTACCAAAGATTCTGAAGTAAGATATGTTTAGGTTTCTTCCTTTAAAAATCTGGTAGGGAGTCATCTTGTGTTTCTTATTGATGGAGGCTCTATTGAGCATATGACATACAGTATTAACTGCCTCAGCCCAGAAGTATTCAAGGAGAGTAGTATCATTTAGTAGAGTTCTACTAGCCTCAATTAGAGTCCTATTTTTTCTTTCAGCAACACCATTTTGCTTAGGAGTTCTAGGTGAAGAGAATTCATGATGAATCCCAAGTTCTTCACAGAATCTTGTCATACATTCAGACTGAAATTCAGTTCCATGGTCACTTCTTATTTTGACCACTGAACTGTTGTATTCATTCTGTATTTGTCTAACAAAAGTCTGGAAAATAAATAGGGTTTCAGATTTCTGCCTCAAGAAGAAAACCCATGTATATCTGGAGTAGTCATCCACAACAAGTGTGTATACTTTCCTACCAAGACTGTGAACTTGCATAGGACCAAACAAATCCATATGAATGAGATACAAACATCTCATTGAATATTTGATGTCAAGTGCTTGGAAAGAGGACTTAGTCTTCTTTCCTTTTTGGCAAGCTGAACACACACCCTCTTTGATGCACTTAATTTGAGGACCATTCCTCACTAATCCCATACTGAACAGCAGTCCTATAGACTTATAGTTCAAATGAGCTAGTCTCTTGTGTCATTTGACACAAAAAGAAGCTTTCTCTCCTGCAACTAGACAAATTGGTGAGTTGTTAAACTCACAATCTAGGTTAAGGCAATACACATTTCCTTTCTTAGTGCAAGTCAAAATGATCTCTTGATCACTTGACCTTCTTATCTGGTACTCAACTTTGAGAAAAGAAATGACATAACCTAGATCACAAAGTTGACTTATGTTAATTAAGTTATGTTTTAAACTCTTTACATAATCCACATTAGTGATAATAATTGAATCACTAGTAATGTTACCAAATCCTTTGATGATACCATTTTCTGATCCACCAAAGATAACTTTGGGTCCATTCTCTATGGGCACATAGTCCCTCAACATTCTCCTTGTTCCTGTCATATATCTGGAACAACCACTATCCAAGTACCATATAAGGGTATGTTCACTTGGATTCACCTGCAACATATAAAGAATTACTTACCCTTAGAACTCAACTTGCTAGTGGGTCCTAGGTCTTTGTTAGTTTGAAATCTTGCAACAGTTCTAACAGGAAAACTGCTCTTGGTTTTAACACTAGTGTTAAACCAGCAATCCATGGCAAAGTGCCCCACCTTGCCACAACACCAACACTCAAACCTATTATACCTTTTCTTAGGTAAAGACTTTACTGTTTGGTTGTCAGCAGTCTTGTTGAATGTTGGTGCTAGAGCATCACTCTTCAAGAAATCCTCTTGAACCTGATGGGTATGCCTATAGTGTGGTCTATAAGCATTTGCACCCTTACCCATGTGATTTCCATGCTCACAATGACCATGTGTAGTGTCATGATCATACCTGTTAGTAGGATTCACCACCTTCTTAAAGAAAATAGGGGGTTCAACAACTAGAGGTTGAACTGGTCCCTTACCTTTTCTATGTGAATTGAAAGCCCTAGTTCTTCCCTTAAAGCCTAGACCAGTCTTCCCTTTTTGTGAAATAAAATTGTCTATTAGTGGTAAGACAGATTTTGGCTTGGAGAATTTATCCACTAACTCTCTCTCTTGTTGAAGTTTTGCCTCCAATTTCTTGATATGATTCTCTTTGAAAGAGATTGTGCCCATTTGAATAATTGTAATGTTCTTCAATTTGGCAACCTCATTCAGTTTTAGATCCAACATCTTAGCAGAATCTTTTGCAGCCAGCTTAAGAGACTCAATCTCTTTGGCCTGCACTTAAACAAGAAACTTGCTCTTCTTTAGAGCTTGTAATAACCCATCGTACTCATCAATGAGTTGGTGTACATCCCCTTCAGACTCAGATCCATCCACTTCTATTGAAGCAGATGCTTCTGATTCTGATACAGTAAAGTAATCTGAAACTAAGGGAGAATAGTTCACCTTACTTGGTCCAGACTGATCCTGGCACTGATCATCTTCAGATTGAGCCATCAACCCTCTATATAAGTGTTCTTCAACTCTATTTATGGAGTCTAGCATCTGTAGGAATTCTAGTTCCCTAGAATCCTCTTCTGTTGTGAATAGCCCAACATATGCTTCTGCTTCTTCTTCTCCAGATTCTGAAGATGAAGAGTCTGTCCAAATCTTCTCCTTCTGAGCAACTAGAGACTTCTCCTTCTTACCTTTGATCTGCTACTTCTTCTTATCCTTTGACTCCTTTCTTTTGTCAGGACATTCAGCTATGACATGTCCAATCCTGTTACAGCAATAATACACAATCTTTGTACTAGATTGTTTACCAGGTTTAGAGGCATACCTGTCCTCCTTGGGTGTCTTCTTCTTCCTATAGTACTCATCCTTGGAATAGGATAAAGATGATGGTCTGGTTCTCCACTTCTTTTTCTTCATAAACCTTTGGAATTGCCTTATAAAGGCAGCAAAGTCCTCATCAGAAGTATGACTATCTGATGTGTTATTGTAAGAAATTCCTTCTTCTGCCTCAATACTCCTTCTGGGTGGAGAAGGAGATTTTCTCCTACCCTTTCTTGAGCCTTAAGTTTTGAAGGCCACTGATGTTTCCTTAAACTCAGACCTGCTACCCTTCTCCTCTTTTTTTCTGGCAGTAAGTTGCATTTCATATGATAGCAACTTTCTGAACAGTATAGGTGGAGGTGTATCAGCCAGCCTGACCACTTCTCTGATGATACATATCTTAGTGTTCCAATCCTTAGTTAGAGACCTAAGAAACTTATCATTCTGTTCATAAGTGCTGAAGACCCTTCCATAGGTCATTAGCTCATTCACTATTCTAAAGAACTTCTTATAGCATTCAGCTATGCTGTCAGATTTAGCTTGTCTAAAGCTCTCAAACTCCTGGTTCAGCATTGACTTCCTGTCCTCTCTGACTTCTTCTGTGCCCTCCATATAGACAATAAAAGTGTCCCACATTTCTTTGGAGGTTTTGCAATGCACCAAATTCTGAAAAGTGGCATCATATATAGCACTTACAATAATATTCTGTGCTCTTTTATCTAGTGTTGCCAGAATGATTTCATCCTTGGTTATTTCAGAATAGCTCTTTGGAGTTTTAATGTTTACATCAAGAACTGATACCTTCATTGGAATGAAGGGGCCTTCCTATACTGTGATATAAATTCTTGGATCAGATGTATCCATAAACAATCAGACCCTTTCCTTCCAAATGCCAATGGATTATTTCCTGCATATAGGTAATTTCATAGATCCAAATTCCTTTTGATTCTCATTTGAACCCATTCTTGATATTTGTTATTTGCCTTGGAGAATAACTCTGATTGTTAAGTCAATCTTTGAGGAACCTCCCTCTGATACCACTTGAAAGACTTTGCTTGAAGAGCCTAAACACCTAGAGGGGGGGGGGGTGAATAGGTTCTAATCTTTTAAAGTACTTTTTAGGCAAACAGATAGATAATTATTCAACACAGATTAATCAAATCACAGAACATAAACACATCACAGCAAACACTAGATCTATAGTGGTTCCCCAAGATATGGGTACATCCATTTTCCCCCTTCGTCTATCTAGTAGATAACTGGATTCAGCCTAACTTCCTTCCACTGGCTCAGATCCTCAGATCTTGCAATCTCAGAACCAAATGGTTCCTACAGCTCAGACATAACAAGTCCTACCTCAGATTCTTCCCCAGAATCCTACCTCAGGCCTCAACCCTACCTCAGCCTTTATAACTAGGATTACAACTCAGACTTTCCATAAGTCCTACCTCAACTTCTTCCCCCATAATCCTACCTCAGGCTTCAGCCCTACCTCAGCCTTTATAACTAGGCTTACAACTCAGATTTGATAATAGATCTTACAAGAAATAAAATGTAATAAGAAACAAACAAATTCACCAACTAGATTCCTCTATTGGTGTAGCCTTCTTGATCAGTCCTTGACAGAACTGATCCTTCTGACCCAGCCTGACTTAGCTTCTCAAAGCTTCTTGATAGAACAAAATAAGGTGGATCTTCTTGCTATTGAAGTTAATCTTTAGTCAGCATCTTCCTTAAATTCAGATTAAAATCTGAATCTTTCTTGCAGAACAATTCTGAATCTATTTCTCTTCACAAAATTCTCTTTTTCCTTTTTCTCAACCCTTTTTTTGTAGTTTCCGATCTGTCTCTTATATAGAGTTTGCTTCATGGTTACCGGCTGATCCGGTTTCTAACAAACTACTGACAGATCTGTCAGAGGTGTCAGACCGGTTGGATATGACAGCTGTCAAGTCACCAGACATGTCAGTAGACACGTCAGAGTCATTCCAACTCAGTACAAATCACTCAGCATGCTGCTTCTTATGTGTCTACACATATTGGCCAAGTGTCGACACAAGTCTTCATGGTGTCGACACAATACTCAAAGTGTCGACACAGACATACTTCTGCTTCTCGACACATCTTCTGTTGAATGCGTCGACACAAGTCATGTGTGTCGACACAAATGCTTCCGGTGTCGATACAGTTGTTGCTGGAAAATGGCGTTGAGTATGTGTCGACACAAGTCATGTGTGTTGACACAGCTGCTTCTGGTCTCGACATAGCTGTTGTCGACAGACGGCGTTGAATGAATGTAGACAGTGTTGAAAGTATCCAGACGACGTTGAGTGTGTGTCGACACAAGTCCTGTGTGTTGACACAATTACTTCTAGTATCGACATAACTCCTGGATCAGGTGTGGACACAATTTGAGTGTCGACACAGCTTCTTCAGAATTGTCGACTTAGCTTGAGTGTCGACACAACTTCTTCATAAGAGTCGACACAACTTGAGTGTCGACACAACTTTTTCATAAGTGTCGACACAACTTCAGAGTGTCGACACAAGTTCTTCATAAGTATCGACACAGCTTCTGGGTGTCGACATAGTTTCTTCACAAGTATCGACATTTGTACTTAGAAAATTTCCTTTAAATGCTTAAACTTGCACAATATAACTTAAACATCTATTAAATACAAATTGATACATATCATTGACTAAGATGAGACTTCTTCAAATCTGGTACACATTTTCCAATGTACCCAACACTGCCCTCAACCATTTTCGCCACCCACGACCAATCTCCCTGCCCCCACTAATATCGCCGCCCCCACTAATGTCACCGCCCCCACTAATGTCGCAGCCCCTGATCAATGTTGCCATCCCCAACTAATGTCTCCGCCCCGACCAATTTTGCCTCCCACGACCAATGTCGCCTCCCCCGACCAATGTCTCCACCCCCGACCAATGTCGCTACCCTGACCAATGTCTCTGCCCCGACCAATGTCACCGTAAACAATCAATGCCGCATTCCACGACCAATGCCTCCCCCCATGACCAATGTCGCCGTCCCCGACCAATGTTGCTGTCGCCGACCAATGTCGCCACCACCAACAAATGTCGCCGCCCCAGACCAATGTCGTCGCCCCGACCAATATCGCCTCCCACGATAAATGTCACAACCCGCATTTTTCTCACTATTTAATAAATCAGAGCAAGAGAAAACTACGAGCTGTGATGCCACGTCGAGCAGGGGATAACTGCCGACGTTCAGGCAACACTCCAAATCCTTTCAAATCATGACTTAATTGATTATAAAAACTTGATTAATTTATTGGCCGTATCCCTCGGCTCAGTGGACCAAAGAGTCCACGGTTTGAAAACTGATTTTTTTATATACGTAGCGGAAAATACATCATTTATGTTGACACCCTAAGTGAGCGCATAAGTGATCCCAAGGGACACTTACGCTAAACCAACACTCTAACTTTAATTTATACATATATAGAAAAATCATTTGATATACGTAATTAAGAAAGTACGTTGCGTGTTCTCTTTTGGAAATCATGCCGATCATGTTTATATACATAGTATAGTTTTGTTTTTAGCTTTTAAAAGTAACTAGCAACCTAGCATAAAATCTTCCCAGAGCAAGTAAACTAAGTCCCCAAAAACAGGGTAGCAGTAAAAGTAAACATATCTAGTGCAAAAGGTAAAACTACCAGGGGCGCCAACAGCTGACACGAACCCACTGGCAAGTATGTATGTCTGTAGAAAGTGCAGTAAAACTACCTCACAATGACTCAAGAGAGTCTCAACAGTCAACAGAAGGACCTCCAACAGCACCACAGCAACAGCCACCTACTGGCTACCGCCCAGGACCTGAGGCGTTCAGAAGAAAAATAGAACACCTCAGAGCAAGGAAAAAGGAAAGCAAGTGCTAAAAAGGAAAGTAAGGTAAAAGCAGGTAAAGTGGAGTAAAGAGAGTACAACTAGAGTAGAACAACAATGCCCAAGGAAGGGCGAAAAGCAAACCTGCACCAGGTGCGGGTAAACAGCGACTACTCTGCCTAACAACCTGCAGAGTCAACATGGCCATGATGCCAAAATGCTGCAACACCTACGGAAGAAACGCCTAACATCCTAAACTGTGAGAGGCGGCAGTAGCAAAAACAAGAAACTTGGAATCAGGTTGAAAGCGTTCCAAATCGCCCAACCACTAATTCCGAGTCAACAAATTGCTCAAGGGTTGACACGTGAAGGCACAAAAGACCCATCACTCACTTGCCCAGAAAACTACTCGGGTCAAGGTAAAGAGTGTGGTCAAGGCTACATCACGCCACACAACCCCTAAAAGAGCCATCCACCACCACTACTGACCACAACCCACGATTCGGCCTTCGAAAAGTAACAGCCGACAAGGGACTCTCGATACACGAGCAAAACACTCGGGGAGAAATCAACGCTAAGGGATTAGTCGTTGCGATTACGCAACGCCGCTGCGAGTGAGTACACTCACTCGATCCTAAGCCTAGCGTACGAGCACCGACATTGGGTCGCACGATTTAAAAGACGCACGACCATAGGCCGTGCGTGCACAATTACACCTAAACACCTCAAATAGGCAAACTAGGCAAAAATCCCAAAACCTAGACCTACACCTAGGCCTAACATGAACTCAACCCGACGCTAACCCATATCTACACTACACACCTACCGCGACGCCGTCCTAAATCGGAAGCTACTAGCGGGAGGATAAAAAAAATCCTAATTTTCTAACGCGTTTCCAATAGGGATTAGGTTAAGGGGGAGTTAAATTAACAAATTCTATTTGCACGAATAAAATCAATTAACAAGGAATTGAACCAAAAAGGGAGGCCAAACGGCGAAAAGAGGAGAAGCACTTGCCTCGCACGTGTCACCGAAAAATTCGCCGGCACAACGGCGCTATGGCGGATTTCCAAAAACTCCGAAAGTTCCCAAAATTCACCAAAACCACCAAGGCAACCTAAGATAGCAACTAATCATGAAAGGAGAACAAGAATATCCAAAAAAAATCAAAAAAACCAAATGGAGATTCAACGAAATCATGGAGGAAAGGGCAAATAGGTTACCTCGGCTCGAAGCTCTCGGCGAGGGGAACGCGGATCCGGGCTCGGATCGGAAAGGGGAGGTCGGGGCTGCCGGCGGCGGGCGGCGGAAGGGGGTCGGCTAGGGTGTTTGCCGCTCGGCTCGGGGTGCGCACGGGAGGAAGAAGCTGCGGTTTTATTTTTTTGTAATAAGGGGGGCCGGCTGTAGCTTTATTTGGGGGGAAGGGTTTTGATGTTTTTAATTAAAGGGGGGGGGGGAACGGCTGCTTAGGTTTTTATTAGGGGGAGGGGCCGGTTACTTGGGTTTTATTAGGGGGAGGGGAGGGTTTAGTATTAATTATAATTAATAGGTTTTATAAAAATTAAATTTAATAACCTAAGTAACTAATACAACCTAATAAACATTCATACTAACTATAGACTAAAGAAATTAAGAAACATAATAATAGCCTAATTAACCAAACACTAACCCCAACATAACTTTAACATGTACGCATACGCGCATTAAATTTCCACCCCGCATGCACGCACACGCACGAGCAAATATTAATAACCTCACACGTACAACACGCACACCAAACAATAACCACACCGGCTCGCACGAGTCGCGCGCCACGCGACACATGCGCCAAGAGACATGCCGTCATAGAAAAATGACGACTCGCACAAACCAACTACCGCCAAAACGACGCGAAAACGCGACGTCCTCGGATTTCGACCAAAATCGCACCGTAGCTAAAAACCCGGGCTACGAGAACAACGGCGAAGTCAAAAACGACTTCCGACGAACAAAACTCGAGCTAACCTCGCCCGAAGCCAAACACGAGAATTCCCTGAAAGGCTCAACCGGGTCTCCAAAACAGACACCGGCTAGCTGGGGAAACCCGCAAACAGGCTAAACCTCTAAGAACACCTAGCGAGGTACTCTAACAACGGCTCGAGACGGAAAACGTCAACGTAACGCCGAAAAAGGATTTAAAATAAATCATCGAAAATTCGGGGGCGTTACAGTCACTCCCCCTAACAAAAAGTTTCGACCCGAAACTTTGCGAGAACTACTCCTACAACAGAAGGAAAGAAACAAACTACCAGAAAGGGAACGTACCCGACAACTCAGGGGAACAAATGAGGGTGAGCCTCCCTCATAGCCGACTCTAGCTCCCAAGTCGCGCTCTCCAAATCCTGATTCTTCCAAAGAACCTTCACCATAGGAATAGACTTCGTCCGCAACACTCGAGCTTGAGCTTCCAAAATGCGGACCGGCACCTCGACATACGAGAGATTTGGCTCCAACTGGGGCACAGCGTCCAAGACTTGCCCACTGCTCCGCACACACTTCCGCAATTGGCTCACATGAAAGACATTATGAACCCCCGGGAAGCTAGCTGGCAGATCCAGCCTATAAGCAGCCACACCAATACGCTCCAAAATCCTGAACGGGCCCACAAATCTCGGATCCAACTTCCGATTCTTGCCGAACCTCTTCACTCCTACCATCGGAGATACCTTCAAGAAGACCAAATCATCCACTGAAAATTCTAAATCGGACCTACGCCGATTGGCGTTCTTCTCATACCTCTCCTGAGCAACTCGAAGCTTCTCCCGAATAAGTTTCACGGAAACCTCCATCTCTTCGAGTGCATCAGGACCCAAAACAGGCCTCTCACCGGCCTCGGCCCAAAACAGAGGGGTTCTGCAGCGCCTCCCATACAACGCCTCGAAGGGAGCCATCTGTAGACTCTCTTGGTAGCTGTTGTTGTAGGCAAATTCCATGAGCCGCAAACGCTCATCCCATGCACCTCCATGATCAAGAATATAGCACCGGATCATATCCTCCACAATCTGATTCACACGCTCGGTCTGCCCGTTGGTCTGCGGATGGTAAGCTGTGGAATACCTCAAATCAGTGCCCAAACCCTCTTGCAAACTCCTCCAGAAACGAGATGTAAACCGAGAGTCTCGATCTGAAACGATGCTAACTGGAACGCCGTGCAATCTGACGACCTCATCCAAGTACAACTCAGCAATCTTCTTCATCGAGTAATCGATCTTATAAGGTACGAAGTGCGCACACTTCGTCAATCGGTCCACGATCACCCAAACAGAATCAAACCCTCTCGGAGATCTCGGTAAGCCTGTGATGAAATCCATCGAGATGCTTTCCCACTTCCAAGTCGGGATCTCCAAAGGTGCCAACTTGCCACCAGGCCTCCCATGGTCGGCCTTCACCCGCCTGCAAGTGTAACACTCCGAGACAAAACGAGCTATATCACCCTTCATCCCATACCACCAGGCGATCTGCTTCAGATCATGGTACATCTTCGTAGATCCCGGGTGGTAGGAAACACTGGATCCGTGAGCCTCTTTGCAAACCAATACTCTGATGTCTCCAACTGCGGGGATGCAAAACCTGCCGCGGTACTTCAAAGTACCCGCCTCGTCGATGGAGAAATCTGGCAACTCTCCCCTCTCAGCCCTGAGGTACAAGTGCAACAAATCCGGATCCTCTTTCTGATGCAATCTGGTGAGAGAAATCCATGACGGCTCTGCCACTACCAAACTGCTCTGCAACTCACAGCGTCCTGCGGTGATATCCATCAATAGAAACTCCTCCACTAAGCGATCCGCGGTGAGATTGAAGACCTTCCCCGTCTTCCGGCTCAAGGCGTCGGCCACCACATTGGCCTTGCCCGGATGGTACTGAATCTCAACATCATAATCAGCAACATACTCAAGCCACCGCCGCTGGCGCAAATTCAGCTCCTTCTGAGTGAACACGTACTTCAGGCTCTTATGATCGGTAAAGATCCTGCACTGGGCCCCATAAAGTAAGTGTCTCCACAGCTTCAAGGCAAAAATCACCGCTGCGAACTCGAGGTCGTGCGTAGGATAGTTCCGCTCATGAATCTTCAACTGACGAGACCCATAAGCGATCACCTTCCCCTCCTGCATCAACACGCCACCGAGCCCAACGTGCGAGGCATCCACATAAACGTCATAGTCCTGTCCCTCCGCCGGTAAGGTCAACACAGGGGCAGAACATAACCGGCTCTTCAGCTCCAGAAAGGCCTCCTCGCACTTATCACTCCAAACGAACGCCGCATGCTTCTGCGTCAGCTTTGTCAAGGGCGCTGCCAAGGTAGAAAAGCCCTCGACGAATCTCCTATAATAGCCGGCCAACCCCAAGAAGCTCCTGATCTCCTTGGGTGTGCTCGGCCTGCTCCAATCCATCACTGCTGAGATCTTCTCCGGGTCCACTGAAATACCATCTTTGTTCACCACATGACCCAGGAAGGAAACCTGAGGCAACCAGAACTCGCACTTGCTCAGCTTGGCGTACAACTGATGATCCCTCAAGGCGGATAACACCAACCGCAAATGCTGATCATGCTCCGCCGCATTCCGAGAATAAATCAAAACGTCGTCAATGAACACGACGACAAACTTGTCCAGAAAGTCCTTGAACACCCGGTTCATCATGTCCATAAATGCTGAAGGCGCATTGGTCAGCCCAAAAGACATGACCAGGAACTCGAAATGACCATGCCTCGATCGGAAAGCCGTCCGTGGAACATCCGACTCTCGGATCCTAAGCTGATGGTAACCCGAACGGAGGTCTATCTTCGAAAATACTGAACTGCCACGCAACTGATCAAATAAATCGTCGATTCTGGGCAGTGGATACCTGTTCTTGATGGTGACTTTGTTCAACTCTCTATAGTCGATACAAAGGCGCATCGAACCGTCCATCTTCTTCACAAAGAGAACCGGAGCACCCCAGGGCGACGAGCTTTGCCTTATGAAGCCCTTCTCCAATAACTCATCAAGCTGAGTACGAAGCTCCTCCAGCTCTCGCGGGGCCATCCGATACGGCGCCTTGGCAATCGGACGCGTACCAGGCTCCAAATCAATCACGAACTCCACATCCCTGTCTGGAGGAAGACCGGGAAGATCGCTAGGAAACACGTCAGGAAACTCTCGCGCAACCGGAATCTCATCCAACAGCGGCACACTGCTAACAGTCCCCAACACTGAGACTAAACAAGCAAAACAACCAGCAGGAAAAAACCCTCTGAGCACATACCGCAGCAATCGCCGGAGAGTCCCGACGCGAATCACCGAAAACACTCCCGGGCTGACCGCTGTCCTTTCTGAAATCCAAGCGCTTTCCCCTGCACTGAATCACTGCATCATATCGGGACAACCAGTCCATACCCAGGATGACATCGAAATCCTCTAAGTCCAACACTTTCAGATCAGCCTTGGCCAGATAATCCCCCAACAAAATAGGGCAGTCCAGAATGCCCTGATCTGATATCACGGATTCACCCGAGGGAACTTGACGCTAAAGGTACCACCAACACGATCAAGAACCCACTGGCACCGCTCGACAAAGGCCCTAGCCACAAAGGAGTGGGTAGCACCTGAGTCAAACAGAATGCGGGCCCAGCGGTTCCTTACCTTAAATTTCCCTATACACAAACAAAATATTAAACGCACAAGCAATTAACAAAACAATAGCAACACTAAATCTGCTACAAAAGAGAAAGTCAAGCGAGGGGGGTTTACCTGAAATGACCTGCGTCGAAGTCTCAGCCTCCGCTGAAGATACCACATTCAGCTTCCCTTTACCCTTGTCCACCGGCTGAGGCGGAGGTAAAGCCTGGAGCGGAACGGCATGTAGAGCGGACTGAACCTGAGGGCACCTCGACTTAATATGGCCCTTCTGGCCACACTGGTAGCAAACACGATCCCTGGACCAGCACTGAGCAGCCTCGTGACCGGGTCGCTTGCAGACAGGACAAGGAACATCCCTCCTAGGAGCACCCTGGATAGCATGCACATGCTCCTTCTTCTGGACCCTTGCCCTCTTGAAGCACCTCTCAGCTGGGTGGCCCGGATGGCCACAGAAACTGCACACTACCTTGCTCTTCTTCTCAGAAGCAGCACCAAGAACCTGGGGACCCTTTTCCTCAACTGACCTCCTCTTCTCGTTTCTCGCCTGCTGTCCACGCTGCTTCGCGTTCTCGATAGCCTCTACCTTCAAAGCGGCCTCAACTGCCCCTGCATAAGTCACCGCTCCGTGGGCGACCGCTAGCTGCTGAACGTCGCTCCTCAGGCCACCAAGAAACCGCTTCACCCTGTCCTCCTCGGAGCTCACCAAGCTAGGACCAAAGCGACTGAGTTTGCTAAACTCAATCTCGTAATCGCTGACGGAGAGCTGCCTCTGCTTCAGATGAATAAAGTCATTCATCAGCCTGTCTCGCTCTACTGACGGTAGAAACTTCCTCATCAGGATCTCTTTGAAGGATGCCCAAGTACATCCTCCCACCATGCCTTCCTTCTCTCGCATCCACCAGCTCTTCGCTAGCCCCTTCAGCTGAAAGGCGGCTAACATCACCTTCTGGTCCTCAGTCACCCCGGAGTAATGAAACATCTCCTCCATGGTGATCATCCAGTCATCCAGTACCATATAGTCCGCCTTACCATCGTAGGTAGGAGGTCGCAGCCGCTGAAACTGGGAGATGAAAGCCATCCCGGGGGGCACCACCACTGGAGGCACGAGAGGAGCAGGAGGGGCAGGAGGGGCTAGAACAGCTGTACCCTCGGCGGGGTCCTGAACTCCCGGAGTCTGACCCACCGCTCCGGATAAAAAGGACTGCATCTGGGCCCGCAACTCCACCACCTGCCTTGATAAGGCCTCGATGCTCTGCCTCAGACTCTCCACCATTGCATCACTTTGAGCACCAGAGGACTCACCCTCAGACTGGGGAGTCGACCTCGTCACTCTACGCTTCGGCGGCATACTATAAGGAAAATTAAAACATAACAAACGATTAGAACTTAGCTAAACTCCTAGGATTAGACAAAAGGTACAGACAATACATACATAAATATGATCTTCTGCTGCTATACTTGCTCTGAGATTTTATTTTATTTAATACAAAAGGAATGATATGCTTAGCCTAAGATGGTTCACCACCATCACACTAACTCTTGTGCCTAGATCGGGAATGCATGAATTATATTATTTTTTGACTCAAAAATTATGTGTGTACACATGTCATCCTGCACGTCTTTAGCTTGGCGCGTTGTGCTTATGCAATGTTATGCTATGTATGAATATGTTATGCATTCTAAAAAGGCCCTAATGCATGCCATGGCGGCGTACACATGAAAATGTTATGCATCCCATAATACATAACATTCTCATGCAACGAAAAGGAAAACGTGCTAGTCGCATCCATGCGGTGAGGTTATGCACCCCATAATACATAACCCTCGCATGTTGCCCCTATGGTGGATCCATATACAAACACATATTATGCATTTCATATTACATAATATGCCCCGTATACTTCATGTTATGCTATGAGTGTAGTGCAGTGTTCGTGCTTCAGCCAAGACGTGCTGATGACATGTCGGTGTGTGTATGATATGACTCTAAACATCTAATACAAACAAGGAAAGGTTGCCCGACCAACTTGTCGAGCAACCTCCCTCTGATACCAACTGTCACAACCCGCATTTTTCTCACTATTTAATAAATCAGAGCAAGAGAAAACTACGAGCTGTGATGCCACGTCGAGCAGGGGATAACTGCCGACGTTCAGGCAACACTCCAAATCCTTTCAAATCATGACTTAATTGATTATAAAAACTTGATTAATTTATTGGCCGTATCCCTCGGCTCAGTGGACTAAAGAGTCCACGGTTTGAAAACTGATTTTTTTATATACGTAGCGGAAAATACATCATTTATGTTGACACCCTAAGTGAGCGCATAAGTGATCCCAAGGGACACTTACGCTAAACCAACACTCTAACTTTAATTTATACATATATAGAAAAATCATTTGATATACGTAATTAAGAAAGTACGTTGCGTGTTCTCTTTTGGAAATCATGCCGATCATGTTTATATACATAGTATAGTTTTGTTTTTAGCTTTTTAAAGTAACTAGCAACCTAGCATAAAATCTTCCCAGAGCAAGTAAACTAAGTCCCCAAAAACAGGGTAGCAGTAAAAGTAAACATATCTAGTGCAAAAGGTAAAACTACCAGGGGCGCCAACAGCTGACACGAACCCACTGGCAAGTATGTATGTCTGTAGAAAGTGCAGTAAAACTACCTCACAATGACTCAAGAGAGTCTCAACAGTCAACAGAAGGACCTCCAACAGCACCACAGCAACAGCCACCTACTGGCTACCGCCCAGGACCTGAGGCGTTCAGAAGAAAAATAGAACACCTCAGAGCAAGGAAAAAGGAAAGCAAGTGCTAAAAAGGAAAGTAAGGTAAAAGCAGGTAAAGTGAAGTAAAGAGAGTACAACTAGAGTAGAACAACAATGCCCAAGGAAGGGCGAAAAGCAAACCTGCACCAGGTGCGGGTAAACAGCGACTACTCTGCCTAACAACCTGCAGAGTCAACATGGCCATGATGCCAAAATGCTGCAACACCTACGGAAGAAACGCCTAACATCCTAAACTGTGAGAGGCGGCAGTAGCAAAAACAAGAAACTTGGAATCAGGTTGAAAGCGTTCCAAATCGCCCAACCACTAATTCCGAGTCAACAAATTGCTCAAGGGTTGACACGTGAAGGCACAAAAGACCCATCACTCACTTGCCCAGAAAACTACTCGGGTCAAGGTAAAGAGTGTGGTCAAGGCTACATCACGCCACACAACCCCTAAAAGAGCCATCCACCACCACTACTGACCACAACCCACGATTCGGCCTTCGAAAAGTAACAGCCGACAAGGGACTCTCGATACACGAGCAAAACACTCGGGGAGAAATCAACGCTAAGGGATTAGTCGTTGCGATTACGCAACGCCGCTGCGAGTGAGTACACTCACTCGATCCTAAGCCTAGCGTACGAGCACCGACATTGGGTCGCACGATTTAAAAGACGCACGACCATAGGCCGTGCGTGCACAATTACACCTAAACACCTCAAATAGGCAAACTAGGCAAAAATCCCAAAACCTAGACCTACACCTAGGCCTAACATGAACTCAACCCGACGCTAACCCATATCTACACTACACACCTACCGCGACGCCGTCCTAAATCGGAAGCTACTAGCGGGAGGATAAAAAAAATCCTAATTTTCTAACGCGTTTCCAATAGGGATTAGGTTAAGGGGGAGTTAAATTAACAAATTCTATTTGCACGAATAAAATCAATTAACAAGGAATTGAACCAAAAAGGGAGGCCAAACGGCGAAAAGAGGAGAAGCACTTGCCTCGCACGTGTCACCGAAAAATTCGCCGGCACAACGGCGCTATGGCGGATTTCCAAAAACTCCGAAAGTTCCCAAAATTCACCAAAACCACCAAGGCAACCTAAGATAGCAACTAATCATGAAAGGAGAACAAGAATATCCAAAAAAAATCAAAAAAAACCAAATGGAGATTCAACGAAATCATGGAGGAAAGGGCAAATAGGTTACCTCGGCTCGAAGCTCTCGGCGAGGGGAACGCGGATCCGGGCTCGGATCGGAAAGGGGAGGTCGGGGCTGCCGGCGGCGGGCGGCGGAAGGGGGGTCGGCTAGGGTGTTTGCCGCTCGGCTCGGGGTGCGCACGGGAGGAAGAAGCTGCGGTTTTATTTTTTTGTAATAAGGGGGGCCGGCTGTAGCTTTATTTGGGGGAAGGGTTTTGATGTTTTTAATTAAAGGGGGGGGGGGGGGAACGGCTGCTTAGGTTTTTATTAGGGGGAGGGGCCGGTTACTTGGGTTTTATTAGGGGGAGGGGAGGGTTTAGTATTAATTATAATTAATAGGTTTTATAAAAATTAAATTTAATAACCTAAGTAACTAATACAACCTAATAAACATTCATACTAACTATAGACTAAGGAAATTAAGAAACATAATAATAGCCTAATTAACCAAACACTAACCCCAACATAACTTTAACATGTACGCATACGCGCATTAAATTTCCACCCCGCATGCACGCACACGCACGAGCAAATATTAATAACCTCACACGTACAACACGCACACCAAACAATAACCACACCGGCTCGCACGAGTCGCGCGCCACGCGACACATGCGCCAAGAGACATGCCGTCATAGAAAAATGACGACTCGCACAAACCAACTACCGCCAAAACGACGCGAAAACGCGACGTCCTCGGATTTCGACCAAAATCGCACCGTAGCTAAAAACCCGGGCTACGAGAACAACGGCGAAGTCAAAAACGACTTCCGACGAACAAAACTCGAGCTAACCTCGCCCGAAGCCAAACACGAGAATTCCCTGAAAGGCTCAACCGGGTCTCCAAAACAGACACCGGCTAGCTGGGGAAACCCGCAAACAGGCTAAACCTCTAAGAACACCTAGCGAGGTACTCTAACAACGGCTCGAGACGGAAAACGTCAACGTAACGCCGAAAAAGGATTTAAAATAAATCATCGAAAATTCGGGGGCGTTACAATAAATGTCTCCCACACGACAAATGTCGCCCCCACGACAAATGTCGCCCTCACGACAAATGTCTCTCCCTCGACAAATGTTGCACCCGCGACGAATATTGCCCGCACGGGGTCCCCCATGCACGACTGCTTGTATATATATATACTATTCTATAAAAGAAAAACACCCTTTGATGCAACATTCATAATGCCTATAATACCCTCATTCTTTTAAATTAAAGACCAGGAAACATTCAAAAGAATTTCAAATCACACTTTTTGACCGAAAATCTCATCCTATTCGGCACATCCAGCTTTAAGTCCATCACAGTTGTATCTCTGCGCCCGCCTTACCTCTTCACAATAATCGCAACCCTCTCCTCCCCGAACAGCTCCTCCTCTGCGCCCGCCCTAGCAAGCGCACTTCCACTTCCACAACAGCCATCGAATCCCTCTCTGCGCATCCCACACTCCACTCTTTTGCCGTCAATCGCAAGAGAAGCTAGCGACATTGAAGGTATTTCTTCTATTCTATTTTCTTCTCATTATCTCCCTTTCCCTGCACGTCCCCGCCATGGTTGCACTTTCTTACAGCTCACCGGTGAAGCTCTGTTGACCTCCACCAAAAGGAGCATACCTGATGTTCCTAAGGTCAACGAAGCTCTGTTCGCATATGTCGGTGAATGCTTTCTTCTTCATCCATTTGGAGCTTCTCTTTCAATTTGGGTTGTTCTATTGATGGAGTATGACTCTATTGACTGAGGTGAACATCAGGTATACTCCTACTATTGGTGTTTTTTATTTCCTGAAAGTTTTTTTACATACTTGAACTCTTCACTCAGCATTTCTTGAGGTGATTATGCGTTGTATAATTTATCAATTCTTTATAAATTTTCTAACTTCAACTGGTTTCTGTAACAATTTGATTTTCTTCAAAAACTCATTATAAAGTCTTTTAGTTTATTTAATTGCACTCTTCTTTAATTTATACGGCACCGTTGGTATTAACGGTGTATTCCTTATTTCTTCTATCGCTGAAAGGTTACAAAAATGTTGCCCAGGTAAATTGTTTCCGATCCAAGTCTTCTGCTATTATCTGGCAGTTGGGAAAAAAATCTCAAGTGAATTTGGCTTTAGGTTTGCAGCATTCTTTTTTCTGGAATTAATTCTCTCATATGCATTTCCTTCTTTCTCCTTTGGTTGAAAGTTTAAAAAATTGTTGTTATTCATATTTGTTACCGATCCAGGGCATCTGATATTACCTACCACTTGGGAAAATAAATCTCCGGGCAATTTTGCTTGACGCTCTTTCATGTGCTTGGTTCATGGGATTTTTTATTTAGTTTGCAATGCCTCCTGATGCAGAGGTGAATTCTTTGGCTAGAATTTTATGCATTCATAGATGCTTGGGTTTTTCTTGCTAGACTTTTAATTTGTAAGTATTTTCTCAGGACATGCATATACATGCTTACCGAATGATAACATTTTTTCTCGCTGACACCTAAATTTATTAATTTTTAGGAAATAATCATTGAGAGCTATATAAACATGGACTTATAAGAACATTGAGAGCTATATAAACTTGGTCGTAATTTCTGGAACATAAACATGGCCGTAATTTCTAGAACATAGGAGGAACTTCTTATAGCATTTCTTCTCGCCTGGATTCAACCCACATTTTGCTAAATTTTCTAACTTCAACTGGTTCTTTGATTAACTAAATTTATCATCAATAAATCAATGATGTATGTATATTGTAATTTATTCATGAGCTTAAATCATATCATCATATTATTCCAAGCTACAGCCTAAAAGCTGCTGCTGTTGTTTTAAAACTTCAAGCCCGAATAACACATTCTACTCTCTATGCTTAACATCTCGGGTCTTCTCTTCATGCAAATGTCGTCCCCACGATAAATGTCGCCCCCACGACTAATGTCGTCCCCACGATAAATGTCGCCGCCCACGACAAATGTCGCCGCCCACGACAAATATTGCCGCCCACGACAAATGTCGTCCCCACGACAAATGTCGCACCACCGGCGAATGTCGCACCCCGCCGAATGTCGCACTCCGCCGATTGTCGCACCCCCGTCGAATGTACCCAGGTTCGGCCCTGGGCCTGTCACTTGCATATATATATATATATATATATATATATATATATATATATATATATATATATATATATATATATATATATATATATATATATATATATATATATATATATATATATATATATATATATATATATATATATATATATATATATATATATATATATATATATATATATATATATATATATATATATATATATCATTTGAAAAAAGAGGATGGTGTAACATTTTATTAGAAGAATGTACTTGTTGAATAAGCATTTTTAATTTTTTTTGGTCTTTTGAACTTTTGGATATTTTCACTTTTGACCAGCCCATTTATTTGCTCCCGTCAATTCTCCAGCAAGCACGCTACTCGCGCCAACCTTGCACTTCCGCCTGCAAAGGTTTTTCCTCCACAGTCCACTGTCACCCACCCATCCACAGCTAGCACCAGACTCATCCCGTCAACTCCTCCCGCCTGCATAACCCTACCTCCTCCTCCCAGCCCCGTCGTAAGCTAACCATGCTGGTTTTGAAAAGGTTTCATTTTTCTCATTTTATTTTTTGCTTTTTACGGAGCGAGCCTGTGGTCGTTCATCAACAATGAAGAAGGGGACGTGGACAAGTTGATATTGGAGATTTTTGAGGGCAACAGCTCCAGGATAAATCCAGTGTTTATTTCTCTGTGCCTACCCGTGATCACCCTGGCCTTGCTATGGGATCAGGTAAATTTTGGCGAGCGGGCGGTGCATTGGTATTGAAAAGGGCCGATCAAAAAGATTTTTGACCTGCACATGTGCTCTCAAAGAAAGATACTTCCAGGTTTCTTTCATAGTTTCATTTTGTTGATTTCTTATCAAAAAAGAATTGTTCCAGCTAATAAGCATTATCTCCCTTTCCCAATCTTCTATTTTTCTTGGTTTTTGGTTGTTGCTACGACACTTTTGTAATGTAAGATATGCAAATAAGTTGCATGTCCGTGAAAAAGGCAAAGCATGCTTGCGGTAGGATTGTTGGGTATCAGATACCCGGCAAGTGTTTGATAGATTTCCTCTTAGAATATTGTTCCACTGAATGCATTGTTGAATTCATGCAATTAAATGCATGCTTTTATTTTTCAGATAAGTATGAGCAAAAGATTCAATCAGCTTTTTGTCAAGTAAGTTTCTAATAAAGAATAATGTTTTTTTGATTAACCCTTCTGTGATTACGATGCATGTACTACTTCCAAGGACTTTCTGGTATGTAGGAGATATCTCTCACTTGGAGTTTCATGGCTCTGTAAACCATTCCAGGTAGCCTCCATGCATGGATCCAGAATGCTGATTATATTGTTAAGTAATATTATTATTTATTGATGACCATAGTGTTATTATTGTAAAATTGAAAGGGTAAATGGATCCAACAATTTTTGAATTGTCTCTAAAACTGTCTACATTGAATTGGAGGTAGCAACCCTTTGTCCAATTAGTGTTATAAATCAACTATCATGTTTCATTTTTTGCATGCAAAAGTTGCTTGATCAGTTTTTTTGACTATTAAACAGGAGGAATGTTGGTAAAGACAGCACAAGAGATTGAAGAGATCTTTTTTAAAATAGAGCAAGCATATTTTATGGGCTTAAGCTCTGGTCTTTTTATATTTAAACTTTTGCTTGTAAGTCAAGTAACTACCTTGGAGAATAAACTCCAGCTTTTAACATATAGCTGTGAGTATATCTCTACATAAGCTAGTACTTATTACAAGATAATACAGTACATATATTACAGGATAATACAATACATATCAGGTTTATTTTACATCCCCCTTAAAACCTGATTTCTTTTTACCCCTATTTTGTCGCGAAGACTGAGAAATCTTGCCCTAGGCAAAGGTTTGGTGAGTATGTCCGCGATTTGCTCTTCGCCGCTACAAAAGTTCACCTTGATCCTTCCTTCTGCTATCTTCTCACGAATAAAATGCAGACGCAGATCAATGTGTTTCGATTTCTGTTGTGTGAGGTGATTTTTTGCTAGTGCGATAGCGCCAGTGTTATCGCATTTGAGTATTGTTGGTTCGTCTTCATCTTCTTTACCTGTTAGTGTCTTCATAATTTCTCTTAACCAAAATGCTTCGCAGGAAGTAGCACTGAAGGCCATATATTAAGCTTCGGCTGTGGACAAGGCCACAATTTGCTGGTTTCGGGAGCTCCAGGTAATAGGACTGTTGCCGATCATGAATAGGTAACCGCTAGTACTCTTGCGATCTTCCAAATCTCCACCCCAATCGGCATCACTGTATCCATAGAGGCGAAAGTCTTTTGCAGGTTCATATAAAATCCCATATGTGACGGTGCCCTGAATATATCGAAGGATACGTTTGATAGCTGCAAAATGCATTTTAGTGGGAAAGCTCACAAATCGTGCAACAATGTTAACAACATTTTCAATATCTGGACGTGTATTTGATAAATACATTAAAGATCCTACAATGGATCTATACAGATCTTCTGCTATACCACTTTCAGGTTCTCCTTTTTCTAGCTTTTCCCCTTTGCTCATAGGTGTGAGTGATGGATTACAATCACTCATATTAAAACGTTTTAGAATTTCCATTGCATACTTTTGCTGGGAGAGAAAGATTCCTTCAATGCTTTGAGAAACTTGAATGCCGATGAAGTATTTCATATTTCCTACGTTTGTCATTTCATATTTGGTTTCCATTTCTCTCTGGAATAGCTGCAACAGTTGAGGTGAGTTGCCTGTGAGCAATAAATCATCCACATATAGGCCAAGTAAAAGGAACTGACCATTTTTTCTTCTTGTATATAAAGTTGGTTCTGTTTTACATTTTTTGAAGTTATTGGCTTGTAAATATGTATCTATATGCTCATTCCATGCCCGAGGGGCCTGTTTTAGACCATATAGAGCTTTGTGTAATTTATACACATTTGTTTCTTGTGCCTTTTTGATGAATCCCTGTGGCTGTTCCACATATACTTCTTCAGCTAGTAATCCATTTAAAAAGGCTGATTTTATATCATAATGATATACTGGGAGATGATATTGGGCTGCATAGGCTAAAAGAAGTCGAACGGTATTCATTCGGACAACTGGGGAATAAGTTTCTTCATAGTCTTTTCCATATTGTTAGACATAGCCTTTGGCTACTAACCTAGATTTGTATTTTGCAATAGATCCATCTTCCTGGTATTTAGTCCTAAAAACCCATCTTAATCCAATAATGGTTTTGTTGAGAGGTTTAGGAACTAAAGTCCATGTTTTGTGTTTATTTATCATATTGATTTCTTCTGTCATAGCTTCTTGCCATTCTGGAAGGTCTTTTGCTTCAGCATATGTATTGGGGGTTACACATTCTAGAGCTAATTCACTAGCCTGGTAAATATCTTCTAAGCTACGAAATTTCTGGGGTGATGATGAGTCTGAGCTTGAAGGAGAAGTTGGAACATCTATTTGATGTTGCTGAAAGGTAGGAAGAGGATGGAAGGTTTCATTTTCTTCAAATGATTCAACCACTCTTCTTATTGGTGTTGTTTGTTGCTCGACTGAATCCCATTTCCACATTTCTGTTTCATTGAATTCAACATCCCAGGAAATTAATAATTTTTTGGTTGTAGGGTCATATAGCCTATATGCCTTTGAAGGTTCACTATATCCTATAAAAATGCATATGTTTCCCTTTTAATCTAATTTTTCTTCTCTTCCTCTTTGGATCAACATATATGCAAGACAACCAAATATTCTCAAGTGTTGTACTGATGGTTTTCTTTTAAGGAGGTGTTCATATGGTGTGGAATTGTGGAGAGCTTTTGTAGGGACTCTATTTAGTATATAAACTGCTGTATTTACAGCTTCAGCCCAAAGAGTTTTAGGTAATTGCTTACTCAAAAGCATAGTCCTTTCCATCTAAACTAATGTCCTGTTTCTTCTTTCGACAACACCATTCTGTTCAGGTGAATATGGTGCTGTGAGTTGTCTCTTTATTCCTTTTTTTGTACAGAAGTTTTGAAACAGAATGGAGTTGAACTCCCCTCCTCTATCAGTTCTAAACTGTTTTATGGACAAATTAAATTGTTTTTCCACTTCTAGTTTAAACTTTTGAAATATTTGCATGGCTTCAGATTTATTAACTAGAAAGTATACCCACATATATCTGCTATAATCATCCACAAGTAAGAAGTAATAGGATTTACCTCCAATTGATTTGGTTGCAGTAGGTCCCCATAAATCTCCATGAATCAGATCTAAAGGATGGTATGAAAATTGTGTTGAGATTTGAGGAAAAGGCAATCTATATGCTTTCCCTTCAGCACAGCTAGTACAGAAACTTTGATCTCTGGTTATTTCTGGCAGCCCTGAGACTAATGTCTTGTGCTTCATCAAATTGATTGATTCATTATGCAGGTGGCCCAGTCGATGATGCCATAATTTATTTGGATGATAAGCCTGTTGACAGGTGAGAGCAGTTGTTTGGGTAGAGGTGAATAAATCCAACGGAAAAACACGATTCTTTCCCATTGCTGCTGAGACAATAAGGGTTCCAGAGGATTCGTCAATGATTTTACACAGGTTTTTCTGAAACGATACTCTATACCCCTTTTCTATCAATTGTCCCACACTCAGTAAATTTTGAGCCAACTGAGGCACATAGTGAACTTCTGAAATCTGTTTTAGATGATCGGATGGTGTAAGTATTTGAATTGTTCCCTTTCCTTCAATTTTAGAGGATTTCCCATCACCTAGATAAACTTCTGATTTGTGTGTGTCATCAAAGGTGGCAAAGTGCCCCATTTGATGTGTCATATGCGCTGAGCAGTCACTATCTATATACCACAAATTTGATTGGCTAGATTCTGTTTTTAAGTAGGAGTAAAACAAGCTCTCTATGCCTTCTCCCTCTTTTTCTTTTTCAACAAAGTGTGAGGTTTCTTTATGCCAGCAGTCTTTGTCTGAATGGTTGGGGATCTTACACTTTTTGCATCTTGAAAAACAATCTCTAGAATTGTGAGTTGTTTTATTACAAATGATGCAATAGCTAGAAGGTTGGCCACTTGCAGATTCTTGTGATTGTATTGATCCTCTTCCTTTACCTCTTCCAGGTTTGTTCCATGGTTGGGTATTTTTAGTTTGTTTCCCATCCCTTATTAGACCAAATTGTTGATTTACTGTTGTTTTCTTTACTTCACCCATTGGTTTAGAAAGCTTTACTTTCATTTGTAATACTTGATTTGGTTGTTGTGTATTGCGGCTTAATCTGTCTTCATGGGACTTTAATGAGGCTACAAGTTCAGTTAGTGGCAAATTATAGATGTCTTTTGACTCCTCTATAGCTGTCACGGCTGGATTAAAAGAACTTGGAAGACTTCTCAATAACTTAGGAACAATATGCTTGTCTACAACAGTATCACCAAGGGCTCTAATTTGGTTAATTAAATTAATTACCTTTGCAAGGAAATCTTGCACTGGTTCTCCTGCTTTCATCGATACTGAATCCAGTTCAGTCCATAGGGTTTGCAATTTCATAGCAACGACCTTTGGTGATCCCTTGTATTCCTCGTTAAGTATATCCCATGCATTTTTAGCAGTATCTGCACTCATAATTCTTGGAAAGATGACATCAGTCACACCCTGTTGAATTAACATGAGTGCTTTGGCATCTTTCATTAGAACCTCTTCTTTTTTGGCTTGAGTTACTTCTGTTTCTTTGCTGCTTAAAGTTGCTGCAGGTCCCTGCTGTACCAGCTCCCATAATCCTTGAGATTTAAACACCGTGCGCATCTGTACCCACCAGTGTTGGTATTTTCCACCACTAAATACAGGAATAGAGGACTGCGATTGTGGGACAGCAAAAGAGGTAGATGATGAAGCCATAGTTGTATAGTTTAGAGTTGTAAAACAAACTCTATGCAAACAACCACTAGCTCTGATACTAGTGTTGGTAAAGACAGCACAAGAGATTGAAGAGATCTTTTTTAAAACAGAGCAAGCATATTTTATGGGCTTTTTATATTTAAACTTTTGCTTGCTAGTCAAGTAACTACCAAGGAGAATAAACTCCAGCTTTTAACATATAGCCGTGAGTATATCTCTACATAAGCTAGTACTTATTACAAGATAATATAGTACATATATTACAGGATAATACAATACATATCAGGTTTATTTTACAAGGAACATCTTAGTGCTAAAAGTGTGGAGACCCGGTTGAAAATTTTCAAAGATAAAAAAATCCAAGGTGTGTTTGCAACTCAAATACGTTATTGGATTGGGAATTTGACATTATTTAGGTTCACTATATGTTTATAGTTGAAAAATGTGAATCATAAAAATTGGAAAGCGAGTCTTATATTGATTTTAGTTAATTAAGCTCAATGTTTAAGATTTGCTACTCAAGAACGATACTGGACTGAGATTTGGCACTTGTCAGGTTCACTAACTATTTATAGTTGAAGAATAAGAATCATAAGATTAGGAAAGTGGGGCTTATATTGTTTTTAGTTACTTTTACTCGATGAATAATGAGGTAAGCATCACATATCTCTCTTCTTTTTTATCTGCACTTCTCTATTATACAAATTCTTCTGTATATGTTTTAATGTCAAAAATTGAGTGTCATCCTACTCCAAGGAACAACTAGGACTTTTGCAATATTATATATTTCATTCTTCTGGATGATGCAACTTATTGATCAGCAAAAAAACGCTTAGCCTTTCGCCCAATCCCGTCGCATACTTCGATCATCAGTTTTGCTCGCAGGAAGCCCTCCATAGCCGGCATCTGTGGATTGTTGGAAGCACCCCGAATTTCTGGTATTTAGGCAACACTTTATATTTCCCCATGTTTTTCTTGATGATTGAAGAGAGTGTTCTACTTTCAGTGCTATTGTTATAAAAATTTATATACCCCATGCATTTTTTGATGATTAAAAAGTGTTCCACTTCCAGTGCTATAAATTTTTTAAAATAATAATTATTGGCGATCATAACAGCTCAAATTTCACTTGGATTTTTAAAACAATTGGTGTTATAAGTTCTTCAAATGTTATGTTTTTTAAAATATTGATTTGATTTTCTTTTACCAAATGTTTCATTAAATGTTCTACTTTTTAAGAACAAAGCATTTGATGATGAGTTTATAATTTGAACATAAAAGTGGTGGAGTTAGGAGAGGTCGGTATTCAAGAACGAAGATTCATAACACGTCGAATGGTGGCGTCCCCAACGAATGTTACCTCCCCGCCGATTGTCACCACCTTCGCTGATTGTTGCCGCCCCCGTTGATTGTCGCTGTCCCCGCCAAATGTCGCCCCCATGACATATGTCGCGCCCACGACGAATATCTCGCCCACGACATATGTCACGCTCATTACAAATGTCGCATCCAAAAAAATGTCGCCGCTACGGCAAATGACGCCCCCACGAAAAATGTCGCCCCCGCGACAAATGTCGCCCCCTTGACAAATGTCACACCCACGATGAATATTGCCCGCACGGGGTCCCCCGTGTACGACTGCTTGTATATATATATATGCAATCGTGCATCGAAACTCTAAATAGGAAGTCCTGCAAGCATGAGCGGGGCTGTAATTTTTTGGAAAAGATAGATGCGCTAACTTAAATTATAGATACGAATCAAAATTTGTGTTGGAGAGAAGTTACCGACTTGAAGGATGTCACGAGAGTAGTGACTTTAAGGAATCCTGCAAGGATCGACACGAGATACCAGGGGTGCAACTCAGATCGGTTTGGTTCGGTTTCACCAAAAATCAAGAACCGACCCATGTAGGTTCAGTTCCAAAATTTGGGAACCAAAACCGACCCACAGTTCTAAATCATGGAACCGGATCCGCCCAATTCGGTTCGGTTCCGGTTCGGTTCTCGGTTCTACCCATATTATGTAAAGTCACAATTTTTTCTTCTCAAATCTTAAAATAATAGGATAAATTTTTATTACTCCAAATTTTGATGAGTTCTCTATTTTCATGATTGAGCAGGTTTAATAAATTTTGATTCCTAATAAGTAATAACTTTTCTCACATATGCGTACATGATTTAAAAGTCAGGACAAGTTCATATAATGGTCACTTTAAATGTCGTAAGTTACTCTAAAAAAGAAGTTTGAGTAAAGAAATACGATCTGCAAGGGTGAAGATAGAAGCTCTTTTGAAGCAACAAAGTTGGACATACAAACACATTCTACAAGAAAATTTCTTTCTTCCTTAGCATGTTCAACCTTCCTACAAATGAAATTAGAGGCGGAGATGAAGATGATCATTGAATAAGAAAAATAATTAAATGACAATTTACACAAAATAGGTTGATCAGTATGGTTGGCAAGATCGCGATCCAGATCGTAGGATCTAGATTTTGTAAATCGATCCTGATTTTATAAAGCGATCCTCGATCCAATCCTACCATCTGATCCGATTCAATCTCGAAACGATCTCATCTAGGATCTCGATCCTGACAACCTTGAATGATCATACCTGATCACAAAACAAAGCAGGTTGATCATACATGATCACACATCATTGAAAGAACAAAACAATAACTACCAAGCTTAAATGAAAACAATTAGAACCTACCTCCAACTACTAAGAAACCTCCAACTACTAAGAAACCCCACTAGCTATTATCACCTCCCTCTTGTCCACATTTTGTTTTCAAATGACAATATCTTTTGTTTTTTATAAACCTCTTTATAAGGATATTTGCTACAAAGCATCAAACTTAAAATAACTATCAAACTTAAAATAACTATCAAACTTAAAAAGCATCAAACACAAAATAAAGTAATACTGGCCAATTATACAACTTGACCTATTTAAGGGACTCATTTGATCCGTTTGCATTCTCAAAATGTTATTGGAATAAACTGATCACAAAACACTAGAATCCTGACTCTAAACTTAAAGAGAAATTAATGAAAAAGAAAATATGATCGATCTAGGCATCATGTGCTGTTCCTTTCTTTTAGCTATATGTCAATCAGAAAATAGATGCCTGCAACAACTTTATTTTGTTGCACACTTGGCTAGTATTAGGACAAAAATAATACTTTTTACAAGCTAAAGAATCCCTAAAATCCAGGAACAAAACCTAACGAAATCCTCGGTGAAGCTAAACAAAGGTAGAGCAAGAGGGAAAAAAATCTGGAGGTTGGCGACACTGATATAGACCCAAATCTACTTCAGGTCTTGGGTGCGCAGGATGCCGGATCTTCGATGATGCTGATTGCTGAGCCGCGAAGAGACACCACCGACGAGGGTTGAGATTTCGTGGAGGCAAGCCGTTGGATCAGTGTCGCCTGTCGCCCGCTGTAGCTCTCCTTGTATCGTTACTCGTTGGGGCAAACCCAAAATAAAGTAAAGAGCGGTTGAACGCCTGAACCGCTGTGGGCCGATTCAAATGAATAATAGCACGGAAGCCACAAATGACGGAGTTACGGTCAGCAGCGGAAATTAATTCGGGAAAGAGGCGGAGCGTAAACTACTAAGCTTCAATTTAATAAATCGGGTCAGTTCTCAGGTACCCGAGTATGGGAACCGAGAACCAGCCCGAACTGCCAGTTCTCTAAAAATAGGATCCAAATCCGAACCGAATAAAATTGGAATCGACTCGAACCACTTAATCGGTCCGGTTCTTGATTATTCGGCTCTTTTTGCACACCCCTACGAGATACCTCTGAGGAAGTTATGAATTTATTTCATTTTGGAGGGAATGGGGTGGGAGCTAATCTAGTCGGTGTTATAAATTAGCTTAGCTTACATGTTTAATGATAATTTATTAAAAAATAAATTTATTTATGAGAGAATAAATGATTTTTTTATAAAAGAAACTCCAAAATTTTGATTACTAGTGCCAATTTTTTGGTGACTAGATAAATAATTTAGTGACAAAATTATGTTTGATCACTAAATACTTCGAAAAATTTACTTTAGTGACAAAATTGACACTTTGTCATTAAAGACATCTCATTAGTGACCAATCGTTTATTTCGTCACTGAAGATATATGTTTAGTGTCAAACTATATTCCGTCACTAAAAAGCTGTCTTTAGTTACGAAATATATTTCGTCACTAATTTTTTGTCACTAAAGGATAGTTTTCTTGTATTATGTTGTGTTTTGTGTTCCTGATTTTTTGTTTATGATATTGTTGTTGTTTGCAGTGTTTAACATTCTATTTATTTTTAATGAATTAAAAATTTCTAGCTTAAAATGTCCAAAGATCCTAATTATAATCTTAGCAATGTAAATAGTGCATCGGGGAGTGGTTTGACAAAAATGTCTGCAAGTTGATAATCATTCCCTTTGAAGCTAATTCTTACATGTTCCTGTTTAATATGATTTCTAATAAAATGATGTTGGACATCTATATTATTAGATCTAGAATGATGCACTGGATTATTTGTTAGGTCGATAACACTTTTGTTATCACACTTTAATTCTATATTTTTTTGATGTATTCCAAAGTTTTCTAATATTTGAGACATTCTTTAGCTTGTGCAGAAACAACTACCTAGTGCAAATATACTCGGCCTCAATGGTAGAGAGGACAACTGAATTCTATTTTCTACTCTACCATGATACAAGTGAAGGGCCTAAGAAAAGATATGTGTCAATAGTGCTTTTACGATCTAAGGAACATCACACATAGTCCAAGTCAAAAAAAACCATGTAAAATAAAAAAATCATTATATTGATATTATAAGCCTAATTTAGAAGTACCGAAAAGATATCTAAAAATTTATTTAACCGAATTTAAATGTGATTTTTTGGCGTTATCTAAAATCTTGCACATAAGCAAATGCCAAACATAATATTGGATCTAGATACAGTCAAATACAATAAAGATCATATCATTCCCCTATATAATGTTTGATCAATAGAAACACCAGCTTCATCTTTTCCTAGCTTTTGAGATGCGCTCATAGGAGTATTAACAAGTTTAGATTATTAAATCAAAATTTTGTAAGATTATCATGAATATATTTTGATTGGAAAATAAAAATACAATCATGTCTTTAAGTGATCTGAAATCCTAAAAAGTATGCAAGTTCTTCTACTAAGCTCATTTCAAATTCATTTTCCATTACACAAATAACTTCATTGCACAATTCTTCATTAGCGGCTTCAAAAATAATTTTATCTATATAAATTGGCAAAATAATCAAATCATTATTAACATATTTAATGACTAGTGTACTATTCACACATCCCATTTTATAACCATACTTTAATAAAAATAAAGTTAATCTTTCATACTGTAAAAAAGAGTTAAATAAAGGCAAATTTTATTGCTCTAAAAAGTTAAATAATACATATGTATGCCTCTTATTTATAGAAAATGAGGAAGATGAGAGAAAATAACAAGAGATATGAGACTAAATATAATCCGTGCGGCTTATGCAGTTTGACACTGTCAAACCGCGACACTGTATAAAGTTGTTCATCACCTAGCGGTAATAGAGGAAAGCTGCCGAAACACCACTGAAGACCGCTAGACC
Source organism: Platanthera zijinensis (assembly GCA_039513925.1). Lineage (NCBI taxonomy): Eukaryota > Viridiplantae > Streptophyta > Magnoliopsida > Asparagales > Orchidaceae > Platanthera > Platanthera zijinensis. The sequence continues at coordinate 72,060,712 of CM077097.1, forward strand.
GCCACTGCCAGCCGACAGACCGCAACTGCGGGTTGCCACCAGACCACAGTTGCAGACTCCCATCACTACTGTTGCGGTAAGCCACCAGGCCGCTACTACAGCTAACCAACAGGCCGCTACTGCGGCAAGTCTCTAGGCCGTTGATGTGGCTAACCATCAGGTCGCTGCTGCGGCAAGTCTCCAGACCGCTGCTGCGGCTAACCTTCAAACCGCAGCTGCGGCTAGTCTCCAAACCGCACCTGCGGGAAGACCTCCAAGACTGGAAAGCCCTGTAGGAATCCAACTATAAAACTATAATACTGCTGAACAGACAAACCGCCAATCCTTCCAAGATAGCCGCTAAAAATAACTGCTACCACTAACCAAACCGCCACACAATCAGACCATCTAGACAAAATGCATGATCGCCCGAACTACAAGCCGCTAAGGCTAGACCATCAAACTGCTGAACTCTAACACTCCCCCTCAAGATGGTGCATATATATCAACCATTCCTAGCTTGTCACAAACATCTAAAAGAGAAGCGGAAACTAGTTTCTTGAAGATGTCTGCCAGTTTTTTATCAGAAGTGACAAACGGAGTGCAGATCTTGTTCTTCAACACCTCTTCTCTAATGAAATGACAATCGACTTCAATGTGTTTTGTCTTCTCATAGAAGACACAATTCTTTGATATGTAAATAGCGGCTTTGTTATCACAGAACATAGAGAGGGGATGATCATAGACTTCTCCCAAGTAAAGCATAAGTGCTCGTAACCACTTCAATTCGCAAGTTGTTGAAGCCATGCTCCTATACTAAGCTTCAGCAATTGACCTTGAAACCACTGACGGCTTCTTGCTTTTCCAGCTAACAAGATTTCCTACTATAAAGGTGCAAAAACTTGATATTGAATTTCTATCTTCTTTGTTAACTACATAGCTGGCATCAGAATATGCTTCAATTTTCAAATGATTATACTTCTGAAACAACAAACCCTTTCCTGGAGACCCTTTCACATACTCCAGAATTTTCATGGAAGAACATTGATGACACTATCTAGGAGTTTGCATAAATTGACTGACCTTCCCAACTACATAACATATATATAGTCTTGTAATAGTCAGATAGATGAGTTTGCTTATAGGTCGCCTGTACACAGTACAATCTGTGAGAACAGGATAATCTTCAGTCCACCCCTTATTATCCCCAACAACCATCGGAAAATGAGCAGGTCTTGTGCCAAGAAGACCAGTTTCCTTTAAGAGATTTAGAGCATACTTTCGCTACGAAAGAACCACAGAGTTTCGCTTTCGTAAAATCTCAATTCTCAGAAAGTACGTCGGAGTTCCCATATCCTTCGTAACAAAATGTTGTCGAAGATGTCGTTTTGTCAGATCAATGTCTTCTTTATCATTACCAGTATGTTGGAACACCCTATTACTATTTGGACCAGGATGACTATATTTCTATAGGGATTGTGTGCTGTGACCTCCATGTTGTTATAAAGGTCACATAGGCTAGTTAGAGTAGTTTTCAGCTCGACGCATAGTCGACTTCAGCTCGACGCAGAGTCGATCTCAGCTCGACGCAGAGTCGACCTCTGCTCGACGCAGAGTCGACCTCAGCTCGACGCAGAGTCGAACTCAGCTCGACGTGGAGTCGACCTCAGCTCGACGTTCCGTCGAACCCAGTTCTGCTTACAGAAAACACTCTCTGGCCGACGTGTGTCGTGCTCAGATCGACGTTTTTCTGTGAGCTCGACGCCTTCCAGACTTCCGTCGATTTTGGATAGGAATTCAAATTCCTTCTGACAGACAATTAATGCTGAAGATTTATTGGCCGTTACAGCATATCTGGTGCATGGCTCAAGGAATTTTCTAAGGAATGTCTGCCTGTCATTTCCTTTGAGGCATGGACAGTTAAGGAAAGCAATTAATGCTGACTTCCAACGGCTATCAATGTAAAGGAAGAAGAAGACTCAAGTATATAATTCATTTTTCTTTCAATTCTACAAAGAGACACAGAGAATATACAGAACAGCATACAGAATACAGAATAACAATACAGGACTTTAGTTGCTCTCTGTGACATTGTGTTGAAAAGCTAACTCACAGAAAATCTGATTGCTTCAGACACCTCCATCCAACTCTCTTGGATCATCCTTTGCTGGAGCAAATCAGATCTTTGAAGACCTGTCACCCTTGTGTAGAGCTCTCCTTCCTGAACCTCATCTTGATCTCAGGGGGAGCTTTGACAACAACTTCAGATCCACTTCTGCTTCTCTTTGCTTGTTGAATAGAGAAGACAACATCATCTCTTTTTCTTTTTCTTTCTGTGCAGGGTTTTAACTCCCTTCAAAAGTTACTTTTGGTTTTGCTGAAACCTGGTCAAAATCAGCTCTGTTGGTTTGTGAGAACCTGATCAAAAACTCTCTAGTGCTCAAGACACCTGATCAACTCATCTTGAAGTGGATTCCTATCAAGGGTGATAGAAGAGTGGATGTACCCAGATTTGGGGAACCACTATAGCTCCTTGTGTCGTCTGGATTGCTTATGCTCCTTGTGTTTTGCTTTGTGCTGTGAATACCTTTTTACTCTGATTATTTACTCTAGCACCTTACACTAAGTAAATTCAAACCTTCTCTACACACAAGTTTTTATTTGGAAAATTATTTTAAATAACTCTATTCACCCCCCTATAGAGTTAGGAGTGATCTTATCCTGCACTTTCAATTGGTATCAGAGCTAGGTTGATCATTTATACAGGCTAACCCCTAGATCAAAAGATCCCTGATAAGATCATTTCTCTCAAAGGATTATTTTCCTTAGTTTTACTTCTCTTTAAAACTCATGGCACAAAACAAGGACCTTGCTAGCACCAGACCTCCTATGTGCAATCTATCTAAGTTTGCACTATGGAAGGCAAGGATTAGGCTTTACATGAACTCTTTTGATGAAGACATTTTTAACTCTGTGTTGACAGATTGTCCAAGACCTCCCACAGGAACAAGCACATAAGCTGTTCCTCCTCCTTCAGGAACTGATGCTGACATAAAGAAGTGGAAGGCAGCAGATGCTAAAGCCATGAACATCTTGGCTCAAACCATGTCAGATGACATTTTCCAGAAGGTAGTTGAATGCACTACTGCCAAAGCAATCTGGGAAAAGCTGTCAGAAATTGTATCAGGTTCTGCAGATGAAAGAAAGGATAGGAGATCCTACCTGATCACCCAGTATGAGAATTTCAAGAAGGCAGAGTCTGAGTCAGTTGCTGACATGTACAACAGACTGAGTCTGATCATAAGTGAGCTTAGATCACTAGAGAAGGACATATCTCTCACTGAGATAAATGACAAAATACTGACTTGTTTCCCTCGCTCTTGGGACTCAAGAATATGGTCAATTAAAGATGGAAGAAATGTCTGTGAGTTATCCACAGAAGCTCTTCTAGGGAAGCTCAAGAGTTATGAGCAATTCATTAAGAAGAGAGAAGAAGAGCAGAAGACATCCACACCAACAGAAAAGGTTGAGAAAACCATTGCCTTCAAAGCACAGGAAGAAGAACCTAAAGAAAAGGTGTTGGGAAATGAAGAGCTTATGAGCCTACTGGTCAAAAGGTTCAATAAGCTAAATAAAAGGAACTTCAGAAGATGGTCATCCAAAGACAAAGACAAGCCAAGGTATGACAGATCTAATAATAAAGATATTATCTGCTTTGGCTGCAGGAAACCAGGACACATCTTCCCAAACTGTCCAGAAAATCAAGACAAGGACAGAAGGGACAAAAAGGAAAGAAAGGATAAAAGGAAGGATAAGGAGTCAAGGAAATACCATGACAAGCCTTCCTCCAGCAACAGCAAGCACACCAGAAAAGGATTTGTGGCTGAATCCTGGAGTGACTCTGATGAGTCTGATTCATCATCCAGTTCTAGTGATGATGAGGATGATGCAGAAGAAAAGGGATTCTGCATGATGGCCATCAGTGCATCTCAAAAGAACACTGATTCAGAGCCTGATGCTGACTACCCATCTGATCAGGAACTTACTGAGGATCAGGTAATAGATTCATTTGACTTTACTTCTGATGATTTCAAATCTGAGTTTAAATCTATGTGCATTGACTTGATTGAGTCTCAAAAGCTGATTAAAACTCTAAATGAACAATTAATTGAATGCAAATCCATTAACTCAGATAATCTTAGACTCTTAGAAGAGTTGAAGCAGTGTGGGGAGGAGATAGCTTCACTGAAAAGTGAGATATCTAAGGCCAAACAATTTGAAGAAACCCTTAATGGGAGAAGTATCAAATTGATGGACATCACAAGTACAGTGAACTCAAGATTGAATGGTTCACTGGGCTTGGGTGCTTCATCCAGCCAACCCATAGTGCTGACAACTCCAATCAAATTTACCAGTGAGAAAGGTAAAGGAGTCTTGATAGTGGCTAGGAAGAATGCTGACTTAACCCAGGAAACTGGACAAGAAGCGTCGAACGAAGCTCGACGGACGTCGACCAGAGCTCGACGTAATCGCAAGAAAACGTCGAACTCAGGTCGACGCCCTCTACCCTCTGAACAAAGCAAGACCTTGCCGTCGAACGGAGCTCGACGCACTCACTTGAGTCCGTCGACCGAAGCTCGACGTGCGTCGAGCTGAGTTCAGAGCAAAACCCAGTTCTCAAGGGTTAATTCAAATTTCAATTCTAGCTCCACATCTCATTACTTTAACCCTTATGCTGAATGGATCATACCTCCTAGGAGATATCATCCTGTAGGCTATAAGAGTCAACCTGAGATGTCCTTCATTTCAGAATTTAAGGGATATCAACCTAGGCCCAAGGTTAACTGGGTCAAAAACAAATAAGCTGTTTTTGTGCAGGTGAAGACCTATCCAGCATCAAACCATCAATGGTATCTGGATAGTGGGTGCTCAAAGCACATGATAGGGGACAAGGACAACCTCACTTCCTTCAAAGCCAAGCTTGGACCCAAATTAATTTTTGGAGACTCAAGCTTTGGAACTACAAAAGGATATGGGGCAGTCCAAATTGGCTCAGTCACTTTCAAAAAGGTGGCATATGTTGAAGGACTCAAACACAACCTGATAAGTATCATTCAATTGTGTGATGAAGGATATCAAGTAACCTTTAACAAAGCTATATGCAAAGTCCAGTCAGTGGACAACACAACTGTGTTGACAGGTAACAGAAGAGGTAACATTTACTTAGTGGATTTTCATTCACCTGTAGTAGATATTTGCCTGTTTAACTCCATTTCAAAACCAAACATCTTGTGGCATAAAAGATTAGGACATGTGAACCTTAGAACCATTGCTAAGTTATCCCAAGACAACCTTGTTAGAGGACTACCTTCTGGTCCCTACAAGAAGGAAGGACTTTGCAAGGCATGTCAATTAGGCAAGCAAACTAAAAACAGTTTCAAGTCACTTAATAAGAGTGACTCACCTAGAATTTTGTACTTACTGCACATGGACCTTTTTGGACCAATTAATGTACAAAGCCTAGGAGGGAAATCTTATGCTTTAGTAATTGTAGATGACTTCTCAAGATTCACTTGGGTGTTCTTTCTGAGGAAGAAGTCTGATAACTTCAAGATTTTGACAGATTTTCTCAAAGGCATACAGATTGAGTTCAATACTCACATTGCCCTGATCAGAAGTGATCATGGGACAGAGTTTGATTCTCTTCTTATGCTAGAGTTCTGCCAGAATGAAGGTATCAGGCATACTTTCTCAGCTCCCAGAACTCCTCAACAAAATGGGGTAGTTGAAAGGAAAAACAGAACCCTTATTGAATCTGCCACAACATTGTTGACAGATGCTCACCTTCCTCTAACCTTTTGGGCAGAGGCTGTGAACACCTCCAACTATGTTCTGAATAGAAGCCTGATACATAAGCTAAAGGGTAAGACTCCCTATGAGTTACTCAAAGGGAAGAAACCTAAAGTAAACTACTTCAAAATTTTTGATTGCATTTGTTTCATTCACAATAATGACAAGAAATACCTAGCTAAATTTGAAGCCAAAGCTGATGAAGGAGTGTTTCTGGGGTACTCCTTGACTAGCAAGGCTTATAGGGTTTTTAACAAGTGCACAAATAAAATTGAAGAATCCATGCATGTTACATTTGATGAAACTAACATGTTTTATAAGGAGAAGGAGACTTCTACCATAAGCAATTTGCAGGAACACTCAATTTCAGAGAATCTGAGGCAGCTTACCATCACAGACAAAGGGTCATCACCTTCACCAATTCAACAAGTCACTGAACTTAGTGACAATGAAGAGGAATTTCAAGTTCTGGAAAGTTCAAAGGGCCAACAGAGTGAAGAACCAGTTGTTGTTCCACAAGAGGAAACAACAACACAGGTTGGTGCATCATCAACACCCCTTGTTGATCTAGCAACAACAAGAGATCACCCAATCTCACAAGTAATTGGAGATATCTCAGTGGGTGTGCAAACAAGGAATCAAGTCAATCAAAATATTATGCACACCTTCTTTCTTTCTCAAATTGAGCCTCAAACCATACAAGATGCAGAGCAAGATCCAAACTGGATCATTGCAATGCAAGAAGAGTTGAATCAATTTGAGAGGAATAAAGTTTGGGAATTAGTACCAAGACCAAGGAACCAGCAAATTGTTGGAACAAAATGGGTATTCAGGAACAAATTGGATGATCAAGGAATAATTGTGAGAAACAAGGCAAGACTTGTTGCACAAGGATATTGCCAAGAAGAAGGAATTGATTATGACCAAACCTTTGCACCAGTTGCAAGGTTGGAGGCCATAAGAATCTTCCTTGCATATGCAGCTCACAAGAGATTCAAGGTATATCAGATGGATGTCAAGAGTGCATTCCTCAATGGAGACATCAAGGAAGAAGTCTATGTAAAGCAACCTCCAGGTTTTATCTCTCCAACTTTTCCTGATCATGTATTCAAACTGCATAAAGCTTTATATGGTCTCAAGCAAGCTCCTAGAGCATGGTATGAGACCTTAGCTTGTTTTCTGTTGAAAAATGATTTTAAAAGGGGTAGAGTAGACCAAACTCTTTTTGTTAGAACCCATAGGTCCCACACCCTACTAGTACAAGTTTATGTAGATGACATCATATTTGGGTCTACTGATTCAAACTTATGCAAAAAGTTCTCACAACTTATGCACTCAAAGTTTGAAATGAGTAGCATGGGTGAGCTTGCTTTCTTTCTTGGATTGCAAGTTAAACAACATGTGGATGGCATTTTCATTTCTCAAACCAAGTATGCAAGAGAACTGGTTAAGAAATTTGGAATGTCTGAAGCATCCTCCATGAAAACACCCATGCCTACAAATGCTGTTTTAGATGCTGATGAATCTGGAAAACCAGTTGATCAGACAAGCTATAGAGCAATCATTGGCTCATTACTTTATCTAACAGCTACTAGACCAGATATAATGTTTGCCACATGCATTTGTGCTAGATTCCAAGTAAGCCCTAGAGAGTCCCACCTCACATTAGTTAAGAGGATTCTTAGGTATGTAAAAAGTTGTCCTAATCTAGGTCTCTGGTATCCACATGACTCAGGATTTGATCTAACTGGATTTTCAGATTCTGATTATGCTGGATGTAGAGTAGACAGGAAAAGCACCAGTGGAACTTGTCAATTCCTTGGTGATAGACTTGTCTCCTGGTTTTGTAAGAAACAAACCTCTGTGTCCACATCAACTGCTGAAGCTGAATACATGGCTGCAGGTAGTTGTTGCTCACAGATTTTGTGGATTCAAAACCAGCTCCTAGACTATGGCTACAACTTAGAGATGTCTAAAATCTTTTGTGATAATACCAGTGCAATATCTATTGCTCAAAATCCAGTTCTCCATAGTAGGACCAAGCACATAGAGATCAGACATCACTTCTTAAGAGATAATGTAGAAAAGAAGAAAATTGCACTAGAATACATTTCCACTGAACTACAGAGAGGAGATATCTTCACCAAGCCCTTGGATGAAAAGAAGCACCTCTTTTTCCTCAATCAGTTGGGAATGCTAGATGGAGACAGCATAAATTAAAACTCCAAGATTTTGAAACCCATAATTAACAGGAATAGGAAAATTTCATTTTAAAATTTCCTGTCTGAGTGGTTGTTCTGAGCTCTGAACTAAGCTCGACGCGGCGTCGAACGGAGATCGACGGTCCGTCACCCTCAAAAGCGTCGAACGTCGAACTCAGCTTCCAGCGTCGAACTAAGTTCACAGCTCCCTGGCTTCTTGAGTTTCTCTCTCCCCGGTCGACGTCTTCGTACAACGTCGACCTGAGCTCGACGTATAGCTTCAGCCAAAGCGTCAAACGTCGACCTAAGCTGGACGCTGTTGAGTCATTTCAGTTCTCCTAGAGCCCTTGAGCGTCGAACTGAGCTCGACGTTCTTTCCTTTTCTGCGTCGAACCCTAAGTATAAAATCATTTTTTCTCCGTCGTTCGCAGTTGCGCATTCATATTTCTCTGCTCAAGCTTTCTCCCTCCAAATACTATACTTTTGATCTTGGAAGGTATTCTTTCTTTTGCAGGACAATGGCAATCACAGCAGGAGCTCTGGCGGCCATGAAGTTCGACTCTTGTTTCGACATTGACTTCGATTCTTTTGATGGATCTCCACAACACTTTCTGGATATACTGAATCTTTTCAAGGAGCAGCAACTAGTCCACTTTATGTCTACCAGGATACCCCTTCCAGAATCAGAAATTAAAGAATGGTGTCTTACAGCAATCGTTTCAGATAACAACTCTTTGACTGGGAAGATTTCAGGAAATGAGGTAGCCATCTCACCTCAAGTCATTACAGAAGCTTTCAACTTTGCTGCTGGAGATGATGACATAGAACTATCAGTGGAAGAGTATACTTTGATGCTGGACAGGATGGGGCATGCTGCTGGTAACCCCTCTAAACTTCTTAAAATTAACCTAGCAATTGAGTATAGGTTATTAGCAGATATAACTGGAAAAGTGATCTGTGCAAAGAGGACTGCACATGATGCAATAACAAGGCATCAGTTTTGCCTTATGGCTGCACTAATGGATAAGAAACATCCCAACTGGGGATTAATTGTGTTTGAAATGCTTAAGAAAAAGTTGGATAAAAACTCTGTCCATTTTGGAAGAGTTCTTGGGTTGATTCTCAACCACTGCTGCCCCCAACTGCTTGTGTCCTCAAAGAAGCACATCAATGCTTCCAAGAGGCTCACATGTGCTCTAATTGGCAAATGGGACAGGAGAATTGTGAATCCCAGGGCTGCTGCAGCAATGAAATCCTCTGCAGACACCAGGACTGTAGAGGTCTCTCACCCTCAGTCCACTGGTCCATAAGTAGGGACCATGCCAGCCCCCTCTCTCACCCTTCCATCCACCTTCATCCCCTCAACCACAATTATCGCATCCACTCAAACTCTCCCCTCCTCCATATCTATCATTGCCTCCTCTCTTCCACCTCTCACTACTTTCCTCCCCATAAACTTGGATTCCACCCCTCATGAGGATCTCTTTTCTTTTGACATGCATGAAGACTCCTTCATGGATGCCTCTACCTCCTCTCCTCATGACTTCCTTCATCCCTCTACTTTTTCAGACTTACTCTTCTCCTCCATTCAGGAACCAGTTACACCTCCACTGTCTACACCACCCTCCACCTCCTCTACATTCTCAGTTTCTGCTACTCCCTCTACCTCTACTCAAGTTCCACTTGAGCAAGTAGCTCTCTTGCCCTTGGCCAATCAGATCTTTGATCTCTTGGCCCCTAGGCTCTCCTCCCTTTTGGATGCCAAGCTGGCTCCTCTCCTTCTTTCCTTGAGAACTCTTTCTGCCTCTGTCTCCTCCCTTTCCTCTCAGTTGGCATGCCCTTCTTCTGGGGGCCTAGAGTCAGCTACCACTGATTCTAGGCAGGGGGAGATGTCAGCAGAAGAAGAGCTGCCTCCTTCTTCAGTTCAGCTTGCTCAGACTTATTCAGAGACAGTATCAGTTGCTTGTTCAGAGACAGTGTCTGTTGCAGAAGATCAAATAGTTTCAGCTCAGCAAATCAACAGTGCCTTAGACATTCAGTCTTTGGCAGCTTCTGTTCAGAGCTTCTCTCCTCCAGCTTCAATACAAGAAGACCTACCCATGGCACCTGAGGCTCCTCCTCAAATAGAAGAACAGCTTCAAGAAGATCTGTCCAGGGCTATTGTCCCTTTTCAGAAGGCCTTGACTTCTGATATAGCAGTGATAGCAGTGGCTCCTGCTAGTGTTGAAATTGATTTATTAGCTCCTGTTGAGACTTCAGGTGAAGTGATTGAGACACCTGATGCTGCAGAGGCCCATATCTCCCAAGCCCTTCAGGAACCAGCCTCTTCAGCCTCTATGGCTCCTGAGGCTGTGCCCTCTCCTGCAGTGGTTGCTTCCTCCTCCCCACTGACAGCAGAGCTTCCTTCAGTCTCCTCCTCAGTAGCTCCAGCCTCCATCAGCTTTCCCATCTCCAAAAGAAAGTATATAGATCCATATGAAGAATCACAAAGTTCTGAAGATGAGTTTGCTATAGATTCTGATGACTCCTCTGCAACTATTGCAAGGAAGAGGAAAGCCAGATCAAAAGCCATGAAAAGAGTACCTCCTGCCAGAGCTACAGATCATGACATTCCCTATTACATCAAATATAATTGTGAAATCACAGAGCCATGGATGCAGTACTCTCAGAATCAGAGAAAAGCTATGAAACAGAAGAGAAAATTCAATGAGGGACCAACTAAACCAGTCCATCAGCCTCCACCTCCACCTCCTCCAGATGCAGGTGCAGGTACTGGTCTATCTTCCTCTTCAGCACCTTCAGCTCTACATGGAAAGACTTATCAAGCCAGAAGACATCAAGGAGATAGCCAGTAAAGGGGAGGTCAACAAAGAGGAAATTATAGAGGCAGGCAGTCCAGAGGAAGATCAGGCTCTCAACCTTATCAAAGGGAAAGATCCATTGATCCAACCTCTGGGCCCTATCCTTACAGGCCTAGAGTTGACCTCACCCCAAGAACTTCTCAAGAAACATCCTCTAACAAATTTGAACCTGCAGTACCTTTTGAAGATCCCACCAAAACTCCTGCTTACTGGAAAGCTAGGATGACAGAGATGGCTGCTCTAAATGAAATTAACAAAGCCAGAGAAAGAGGACTGGACACCTCTCATATCAGTACTATGTCAGAACAAAGAAGAGAGGAATTGGAAAAGTATAGCTCAAAGAAATTTTTTGATTCAGATAGATACATGGAACTCCACCCTGCAGCTGTACCACCCAGTGCTAGAGATCAAAAGTCTTTAGGTGCAGCTGATGACTACAGATCCATAAAGGAAGCTTCCAATCCAAACAGAGAAATCATATTCAAAAAGAGTGATCAAGACAAAGCATCAAAGGACAAGTAAAGTAAGGTACTCTAACACTTTCTATATACTGGACTCAGGACATTTGAACAATTCTGCTGCTATATAGTGTTTTATATATGCTGCTTTTTATTCTGTCATGTCTGGCTGTATTATATTGTGTTGTATCTGCTTTATTTTTTTCTTTGAATCCCTAAAATTCATGTAAATAGTAATCCTAATCCAAATAGGGGGAGATTGTTGGAACACCCTATTACTATTTGGACCAGGATGACTATATTTCTATAGGGATTGTGTGCTGTGACCTCCATGTTGTTATAAAGGTCACATAGGATAGTTAGAGTAGTTTTCAGCTCGACGCATAGTCGACTTCAGCTCGACGCAGAGTCGATCTCAGCTCGACGCAGAGTCGACCTCTGCTCGACGCAGAGTCGACCTCAGCTCGACGCAGAGTCGACATCAGCTCGACGCAGAGTCGACCTCAGCTCGACGTGGAGTCGACCTCAGCTCGACGTTCCGTCGAACCCAGTTCTGCTTACAGAAAACACTCTCTGGCCGACGTGTGTCGTGCTCAGATCGACGTTTTTCTGTGAGCTCGACGCCTTCCAGACTTCCGTCGATTTTGGATAGGAATTCAAATTCCTTCTGACAGACAATTAATGCTGAAGATTTATTGGCCGTTACAGCATATCTGGTGCATGGCTCAAGGAATTTTCTAAGGAATGTCTGCCTGTCATTTCCTTTGAGGCATGGACAGTTAAGGAAAGCAATTAATGCTGACTTCCAACGGCTATCAAAGTAAAGGAAGAAGAAGACTCAAGTATATAATTCATTTTTCTTTCAATTCTACAAAGAGACACAGAGAATATACAGAACAGCATACAGAATACAGAATAACAATACAGGACTTTAGTTGCTCTCTGTGACATTGTGTTGAAAAGCTAACTCACAGAAAATCTGATTGCTTCAGACACCTCCATCCAACTCTCTTGGATCATCCTTTGCTGGAGCAAATCAGATCTTTGAAGACCTGTCACCCTTGTGCAGAGCTCTCCTTCCTGAACCTCATCTTGATCTCAGGGGGAGCTTTGACAACAACTTCAGATCCTCTTCTGCTTCTCTTTGCTTGTTGAATAGAGAAGACAACATCATCTCTTTTTCTTTTTCTTTCTGTACAGGGTTTTAACTCCCTTCAAAAGTTACTTTTGGTTTTGCTGAAACCTGGTCAAAATCAGCTCTGTTGGTTTGTGAGAACCTGATCAAAAACTCTCTGGTGCTCAAGACACCTGATCAACTCATCTTGAAGTGGATTCCTATCAAGGGTGATAGAAGAGTGGATGTACCCAGATTTGGGGAACCACTATAGCTCCTTGTGTCGTCTGGATTGCTTATGCTCCTTGTGTTTTGCTTTGTGCTGTGAATACCTTTTTACTCTGATTATTTACTCTAGCACCTTACACTAAGTAAATTCAAACCTTCTCTACACACAAGTTTTTATTTGGAAAATTATTTTAAATAACTCTATTCACCCCCCTCTAGAGTTAGGAGTGATCTTATCCTGCACTTTCACAGTATGAAGGATATCATCAACATAGATAGCAAGAACCACAAGGCCTTTCGTAGTCTTGCGTATAAATAGAGAATGACTAGCAAAACTCCGATTGAACCCAATAAGAGAAACAACCCCATTAAACTTGTCAAACCTAGCTCGTGGACTCTGCTTTAAACCATAAATCGTCTTTCGAAGCTTACATACCTGAGACTCTACCTGAGCAACATTCCTAGGAGGTTGTTCCTTGTAAACCACCTCTTGCAAATCACCACAGAGGAAGGCATTCTTCATATCTAACTGATATATTTCCCAGTCTCTATTAACCGCGACAGAGAAAAGAACACGTATAGTACTGATGCGAGCAATAGGAGAAAAGGTATCAAAGAAGTCAACACCATATATTTGAGTAAATCCTTTGGCAACAAGCCTCGCCTTATAGCGGTCAACATAACCATCTGGAAGATACTTGAAAACAAAAATCCATCAACAACCAATCACATCTGTGCCTAGAGTTGTGGGAACAAGTGTCCAAGTACCTCTCTCAATTAAAGTTTTCATTTCTTCATCCATAACGGCCTTCCATTACAGAATAACAAGAGCCTCTTGATATGTAGCCGGGATGACAGTAGAAAATATAGCAAGAGCAAAACACTTGGCAACCAGAGAAAGCCGAGCATATGAGACAACATCTTCAATAGGATGCTTAGTGCATTGGCGGACACCCTTTCGCAAGGCATTGGTAAGATCGAGATCACTCTGGTCCGTAAGAGCAGATCCACTATCAGAAGAGAGAAAAGGCCCGGGAACAGGCACAGAAGGCTTCAAGGGCAAAGATACAGTCTCGAGAGAAGGAGATGGTATAATAGGAATAGTGGTGGAAAGAACTGGGTCTAGCATAGGTGGCGAGACAATAGACATTGAAGAGGAAGTATTAGATGAAAACAGAGAAGAAGCAGGAGAAAAATACAGTGTATCCTCAAAGAAGGTGATATCAGCAGAGACATACTATTTGTAGAGAAGAGGATCAAAACAACGATATCCTTACTAGGTCAGACAATAATGAAGGAATATGTATTTAACAGATCGGGGAGAAAGTTTGTCACGACCAAGAGAAGGTATGTGAACAAATGCAGCACACCAAAAAAATTTAAGAGGTAAAGGAAACGGCTTGGCCCCGGGGTACAAAATAGAGAATGGAGTCTATCCCTAAAGAATAGACGAGGGAATATGGTTTATGAGATAGCAAGAGAGAGGAACATTATGACCCCAATAAGACCGAGAAACATTCATTTGTAAGAGAAGGCTGTGAGTAACATCCAAGAGATGGCGATTCTTGCGTTCAATAACACCATTCTATTGAGATGTATAGGGGCAAGTAGTTTGATGAACCAAACCGTGGCTCGTATAAAAATCAGAAAATTGACGGGTGATATATTCCTTCGCATTATCAGTACGAAGAACTTGAATAGACACATTAAACTGTGTGAAGATCTCATTATAATAAGCGGGAAACACAAAGTAAAGTTCAGAACGCTCTTTCAAGAGATACAATCAAGTACACCTTGAGAAATCAATAATGAAGGTGACAAAGTTCAAGCTACCTTTACTAATAGTGGCAGTAGGAGCGGGATCCCAGATGTTAGAGTAAACTAGTTCAAAAGGACGCGAAGAACTACATCACATTCATGCTGGGAAAGAAGAGCGATGATGTTTACCAAGTTGACATACTTCACAATTCAAAGGGAAATCCTCTTGAGGAAGATCTTGGAGAAGTTGGTAGATGAGGCGAGAAGGAGAATGACCAAGACGACAATGTCATTGTTGAAGGGAAGAAGAAGCAGAAAGTGCAACAACAATGTCAAGAAATAAGAGGCCACCACTCGCAGTCCTAGTAGCAATTGTAGCCTTGGTGACAGAATCCCAAAAAGAAAAAGTAGTGGAAGTAAAAGTAACCGTACAGTGCAACTGTGTGTAGAGAGCATGAACAGTCAACAAATTGCACCGAAAATGGGAACATAAAGACTGTCCTTAAGTTGCAAAGACGGAGTGATATGCATAGTGCCTACACCACGCACAGGAGCAGAAGTCCCATCGACAATAACGACAGAAGATACCTATTTTTGGTTGTTCAAGCAGGAGAACAAACGAGAATTGTCGGTCATGTAATAAGTGGCACTAGAGTCAAAAAGCCACTTATCGAAAGAGGCCAAAAGAGCACGAGTTATAAAGGAGACAAGAGAAACTGACCTCATGGAGAAAGAAATCGAAAAGAAAAGAGACTAACTGCTCGGTTAGACATAAGCTGGCAAAAGAGTAAAGAGAGATCGCGCGAACAAAAATACACAAGCCAAAAAAGAACAGGCCGACAAACGGATTGGCAAACAAGTCACACAAAAAACACGACCAAGAAAAGAAGACCGACAGAGACTCAAACCGCACGGTTAAGGGAGAAGCCGGAAAATATCGCACGGGTAAGATTGCAGAAGGAGGACAGGACACCAAAAAGGAGTAAACAGAGAATGGACCGCGCGAGTAGAGAACACAACCCGCGCGAGAAGAGAACAGGAAAAAGAAGCCGCACAAACACTAGCGAAGCCGCGCGAACACTAGCGAAGCCGCGCGAACAGAAAAGAAAGCCAAGAGACAAGTCGCAAGAAAAGCGACAAGCAAGGGAGGGGGAAGAAACAACACGAACAGAAGAAGACCCAAAGCAGTTAGAAAAGCAAATTGCGAGAAAATAGAGCAAAAGACCGATTAGCTCAGATACCATGTAAAAAAGAGCTAAATAATGACAAATTTTATTGCTCCAAAAAGATAAATAATACATAGGTATGCCCCCTTATTTATAAAAAATGGGGAAGATGAGAGAATATAACAAGAGAAGTGAGACTAAATACAATCCACGCGACTTATGCGGTTTGACACTATCAATCCACAACACTTTACAAAGCTGCTGATCACCTAGCGACAATAGAGGAAAGCCGCCAAACCGCCACTGAAGACCTCTAGACTGTCGCTGCAAGCCGACAGACCACAACTGCGGGTTGCCACCAGACCGCAGTTGCGGACTCCAATTACTGCTGCTGCGGTAAGCTACCAGGACGCTATTATAGCTAACCAACAGGTCGCTGCTGTAGCAAGTCTCCAGGACGCTGCTATGACTAACCATCCGGTCACTGCTATGACAAGTCTCCAGATTGCTGTTGTGGATAACCTTCAGACCGCAGTTGCGACTAGTCTCCAGACCGCAGCTACGGGAAGACCTCCAAGACTGAAAAGCCCTGTAGGAAGCCGATTACAAAACTACAACACTACTGAACAGACAAGCCACCAATCCTACCAAGATAGCCGCCAAACATAACCACTGGCACTAACCAAACCGCCACACAATTAGACCGTCTAGACAAATCCCCTGACCGCCCGAACTACAAGCCGCTGAGGCTAGACAATCAAACCGCCGAACTCTAACACATACCAAGCACATGGTGCTTGTTTCAAACTATAAAACAATTTTCTAACTTATATACATGATTAGGATTTTTTCATTAATAAAACTAATTTGTTGTTCAACATATACTTTTTCTTATATAAACTTTTTTAAAATACACTTTTAACATTGAAAGTGAAGGGATAGATACTACTCTAGAGGGGGGGTGAATAGAGTTATCAAATTTTGCACTAGACAAAACTTAATGGTCTACCCAACTCCCTTAGAGTGAATTGCGGAATTAAAAGATTATAGATATAGAATTAACCCTATAGCCTAACACAAGTGTTGTGCACAAACTCAAGCTAACTGTAATTACAGTTAAGGCTTGGAAATCCTAATCAGCAACTAGCAACCTAGTTATATCTATTCACAGCCACAATGCAGGAATTAAACAAGGCAATCCAGACGACACAAGGAATTTATAGTGGTTCCCCAAACAACTTGGGTACGTCCACTCTTCTACCAACAAGGTAGGAATCCACTCAGGTTTTTGATCAGGTGCCCTGCCACCAACAGGATCTGCTTCAGGTAGATCCAGAAACCCTTTAGACTTTTGATCAGGTGTCTAAAAACCAAGCACAGGTTTTTGATCAAGTGCCCTGCCACCAAGAGATACTTTTGAAGGGAGTAATAACCCTGTACAGGAGGGGGAAAGAAGGTTAAGATGTCTTCTCTATTTTACAAAAGATTAGAGAAGCACAAGAACTTGCACTGAGCTAAAAAGCTCTAAAGAATCAAGTCTCCCCTTGGCTCAAAGATGTCCAGGTGAAGTCTTGCTTCAGTGCAGAAAACTCTTCAGAAAGATCTGAAGGAAAAACTACAAGAAGATAATAAATAATAAAATTAGAGATCTTCAAGCAGCTGTCTTCTTCTTCTTCTTCAAAAGAACTCTGAGTTTGAATCTTCCTGGAAGCAGGAGAACTCAGGTTGAAGAAGAGTAGAAGAGCTTATCACTTCTCAGTTGGATGAGTATTGCTGAGAGCAGAAGACTTGATCTTGATGAAGGCTTGAATGCTTAAGTGAACTGAGTAACTAGTTAGCTAGCTTGAATCCTTCTTCAAAGGGTCCTTTTTATAACAGCAACAAGCAACGGCTCTCTTCAATTTGAATTACTTGTCTTCTTCTGCAACTTGAGACCTGGGCTGTAAATATCAAGAAGACAAGACAATCTCTGCAGCAGAAACATTCTATAAAAGGGATAAACCTCTTTCGAAGAAGCTGCAGGAAGCAATCTGATAGTAAAGTACTAAATAAAGTCATATCAGAAACAAACTCTTTACAGCAGAAGAAAGAATTTTCAGTCTAACGGCTATAAAGGACTGACAGCAGATAAAGTGAAATACAATGTCAGCTAATAAGACAAACAACTTTATCTGAAAAGATTTTACTCAGGCAGAAGGGATGGAGCAAATATTGCCTGGAAATATTATCATAAAACAACTGAAAAGATATGCCAGATAATGTATTAATTAATTAAATATAATGAATAAATACAAAATATAAAGGCAGACAGAAAACGTCGAACGACCTTCGGAGATCGTCGACCGACGCACGGAGATCGTCGACCGACGCACGGAGATCGTCGAACTATCGGACAGATAGTCGAACGATCCAGATAGTCGAACTATCACAGGAGATAGTCGAACTATCACAACAGATAGTCGAACTATCAGAAGATAGTCGAGCTATCAGATAGTCGAGCTATCAACAGATAGTCAAACTATCAAGGCAAAACAGATAGTCGAACTATCAACAGATAGTCGAGCTATCAGATAGTCGACCTATCAACAGATAGTCGAACTATCAAAGCGAAATAGATAGTCGATCTATCAACAGATAGTCGAACTATCAACGCAGAACAGATAGTCGAACTATCAACAGATAGTCGAGCTATCAGATAGTCGACCTATCCAAGCAGATAGTCGAACTATCAAAGCACACAGATAGTCGAACTATCAACCGATAGTCGAACTATCCTCGCAGACTGAAAGTCAAACAACTGATAGACGATCGTCGAACAGTTAGTCGACGATAGTCGAGTGGCGTTCGACGATAGTCGAACGAACAAACTACTTAACCAAATTCTTCATCTGGAAAAGCGGGGACTCTACAGCTAGACCACTAACCATTGACCATAGATATTTCTTGGGTCAAGGGATAAAAGGAGAAGACTAAACTCAAATCAAACTAGGGTACCAACAATCTCCCCCTATTTGAGTTAAATCTCTCAAGAACTAAAACACAGAACTAACTATAGAGCAATAAGATTAATACAGGAAACAGATAACTATTAACTAGCAGTTATCAAACAGATGAACAACAGTCAAATATATATAACAGCAGTCAAACAGAACTAAGGATCTACAGAGTCTGGCTTAGGATTAGACGAGCTAGGAACAAAGGAAACTTTCCGTAAAGGATCGATTGCCTCTTTCTTAGACATCTTCAAGTCTTGTGCGCCAATAATTTTTAATTCTGCAGTCCTTGGAACAACGGCTTCCGGGTGCTTTTCCATATATTTTGAAGGGTCAAAGACCTCAGGATTAACCTGGAACTTTTCAAACTCCTTCTTTCTGAATGTAGACATTATGGTTAAGCCAGTAGTATCTTTTCCTTCAGCTTTTGCTTTCCTGATTTGAGCTGCTCCAACCAATTCGTGAAAACGAGCCATCCTAAAGTTATGATCAAGCTCAGGACTTTCATACACAGTCTCAGCGGAAGTATCATCTGGTTCTCTATCTTGATTAACTAGATAAGACAGGGGAGCAGACTTAGCAAAGTTCTTGCTAGAATTTTTTAAACAAAATAAACTACTTACCTTTTGAAGCATCTTTTTCAGAATGCACTGGCATAGGAGATGAAATCCTTTTCTTTGGAGAAGGAGGAGGGGAAAAAGTTGGTCTTTGAAACACAACCTCCTTCACTTGTTCTCTTACTGTATCAGATCTTTGATGGCCAGAATATGATTTTCCATGAAAATCTTGAGAGCTTTTTCTTGAAGAAGACTGGGAAGGAGCAGATTTTCCTGACGGAGCAGACGGATTGGCAGATAAATTCCCAGAGGCTCCTGCACCAGGAGGTGGAGGAGGAGGACCTCTGGATGTCCATCTAGGGGTACGACTATCATATTTCTTAGCTTTCTTTCTCTCTTTCTGCTGGTTCTGGGAGAACCACATCCAATGCTGAAACTCTTTTGATTTGGGGTCTATTCCTTTCAGAATATAGTATGGAGTATCATTATCACGGCTGGGAGGAGGAGGAGCAATTGCTTTTCTTTTCTTTTGAGCAGCTTTCTTTTTCTTTGAAATTTCAGATAAATCAGAATCCTCTTCATCTTCAGAGTGAGATGAAGGAGGATTGTCATATGGATCATAGGCTTCAGAAACAGCCTTTTCCTTTAAAGCAGCTTTCTCTTTTTCCTCTTCAATGGCATCCTGAGCCAGAAGGAAATCCAGATTCAACCCTGGTGAATCATCCCAAACAGTTGACTTTTCAACTTGCAAATCTTTTTCTTTTTCCTCTAACAAAGATTGAACTCTTTGATTCCAAGCAACTCTTGCTTTCTCTTCTTGATTTTCAGATACATCTTCTAAATCATCTAAAAATGAGTCCAATTCTGGATCTTCTTGAACATTAGGAACATCTGGATCAGCTTCAGAAACAACTGCTATAACCTGAGCAGCTAAATCTTCTTTAATATAATCTGTAGATTTATGAACACAAATCTGCTAAATAAGCTAAAATCATTCCTTCGAGGTATTCACAAGCTAGCAAATTAATTGACTCGTCAATAAAGCGGATGAGTGAATTACCTTCATATTTTACCAACTCCCAAGATTCATCTAGGTAGGATGTAATAATCCCTTCTAGGAAATGGGCAACCACGAGAGTGGTGAGATCTTCTAAGCAAACTTTCACAGCAAATTCAGATAACATAATAGCATCAGATATTTCTTTTTCCGATAACACAAAAACTGATTCATCTTGAACTTGAACTGCATCAGTCTCTTCTTGAACTGCTGGAAGGGAGGCTGGAGGCTCTGAGGCATCTTCACAGAACATCTCCCCCTGCCTAATTTCAGTGGAAACTGAAACCAGGCCCCTTGAAGAAGAGGGCTCAACAGATTTAGAAAGTGATTGGATGGAAGCAGTCAGGGTGGCAATGGAGGAGGCAAGTGGAGCAATTGCCTCTTCAATCATAATTTTGATTGAAGGGGTAATCAACTCCAAAATGCTAGAAATGAAAGCTGGGGTGATCTCAAAAGATGATGGAATTACAGTGGATGGAGATGCAATAGAGATGGTTGTAGTGTTAGGATGAGAAGTGGTGTGGACTGGAGATCGAATTGGAGATGGAGAAAGATGTGGAGAATGAACAGGGGACTGAATAGGAGACTGAGGAGGTGTTGGAATCCTCTCAGATCCTAACAGATCAAAACTAGGAGCAGATATCCTAGCCTGATGAGAAGGAAGAGGAGATGCTGGGGGGGAAGGAAGAACAACCGTGGTTGTTTCTCGAGCAGGAGAAGGGGAAAGTCGTACTTCAGCTAAAGTTGATGGAACTTCAACTGAAGCAGACTGCATAGCAGAAGAAGATGAGGGAAGGGAAAGAGCTGAGCCAGCTTCTACCGGGTGAGGAGCGACCGAATCAGTCCTGGTGCTCTCTGATGTCGCTGGAGCAACCCCTGTGAGAGCGGGTTTCACAAAAGTCCTCTTCCACTTGGAGAACAAATTTGGGTCCATCTTCTTGCTTGCATTTATTGTTGTTGCAACGGAGACCAGCAGCTGAGGATACTTTTCCTTCAGGAAAATTCCAATAACCCTTCCTAGGGTGACCTCTTTCTTATTATTCTTTTTCCTTATCAAATCAAACATTACTCCTGCCCAATCAATCTTTTTCTGATTAACAATTGCACACATCAGTGCAAATTGTTGCTTTGTGATATTGTCATGAGCAGAGTGCTTTCCAAGGAGCACTTTTCCAACTAACTCAGCGAGAAATTTAATCTTAAAGGGAAAATTGACCTTGAGCAACTTGGTGGGAATGCCCTCCGCATGTCCCAGCTCAGTCAGCATCCTTCCAAACTCTTGAGCATCTTGCTCATAATCTTCTTCACCATTTATTAACCCAAAAACATCAGTCAGAACGGCCGGAGTTAAAATTACCTCTTCTCCGCCGATGGTGCCAGTCATCGAATCGTCAGAGGATGACGAAGTGAAAGCCCATTCCTTGATCTCGGGAATATTTCACTTTATCCTTGTCGACATTAATCTCTCTAGACCTTGATCCCGGCACAACTGAAGAACTTCTACAATCCCTGCTTCACAGCAACTGAACGCGTCAAAATCGACGCTGAAGCCTGCATCGAACTTTACAACTGCTAACACTGCGGGAGAAATCGCCATTGAATTGCTGGAGAATGCGCGAGAAGGACGGCGAAGACGAAGGGGACGAAGCGGCAGAAAATCGCATGCGGGAAGACAGAATGTGAAAAGTCACGCTCCGTCGACGATAAAACAAAAGATCTTTTAACCTAGGTCGACTATCGGCTTTATATTAGACCGGAGATAGTCGATCTATCTAAAAGATACTAGACCCGATAGTCGAACGTCCGTTCGACGATCGGTCCAGAAGCAGAGTAGTCGATCAATCGTTCGACTATTTCTGACTTCTCAAACAACAAGCTGTCGTCATCCAGAGATCGACGATAAGCTCGACCTGTTCGACGATCTTCGAACTCCGGTCGACGATCTTCAAACAGATAAGCTATCATTAACCAGAGGTCAACGATAGGCTTGATCCGTTCGAAGATCTTCGATCATCGTTCGACGATCTTCAAGCAGGTTTCAACATAGGCAGATATAGTCACACTTAGTCTCGTCCATTGATCATGCCTAGTTGAACTAAAAAGAACAGATGCTTCTGTTAATTTAAGGGCTTGGTGAATATATCACCTCTCTGAAACTCAGTGGATATGAACTCAAGACAAATCTTGTTCTTTTCCACACAATCTCTCAGGAAATGGTGCCGAATCTCAATGTGCTTCGTTCTAGAGTGGTGCACAGGATTTTTTGCAATTGAGATAGCACTGGTACTATCACACATGATTTTGGTATTCTTGTGTGAGTAACCATAATCCACAAGCTGGTTTTGAATCCACAGGATCTGTGAACAATAACTAGCAGCTGCTATATATTCAGCCTCTGCAGTTGAAGTTGAGACAGATGCCTGCTTCTTACAGAACCAAGAGACCAATCTCTCTCCCAGGAACTGACAAGTTCCTGAGGTTCTCTTCCTGTCAACTCTGCAACCAGCATAGTCAGAATCAGAATATCCAATTAATTCAAATTCTGACTCAGCTGGGTACCAAAGTCCTAGATCTGGACATCCCTTCAGGTATCTCAGGATTCTCTTTAGAAGAATCAGATGAGATTCCTTGGGGTTGACCTGAAATCTAGCACAAAGGCATGTATCAAACATTATATCAGGCCTACTTGCAGTTAGATATAATAGGGAACCAACAATGGCCCTATAAATCTTTTGATCAACTGGCTTGCCGTGATCATCAGAATCAATAACTACATTAGTAGCCATAGGTATAGGCATTGCTGAAGCATCAGCCATCCCAAATTTCTTTACCAATTCCTTGGCATATTTGGATTGGGAGATGAAGATACCATCAGCATCTTGCTTAACTTGGAGACCAAGAAAGTAAGACAGCACACCCATACTACTCATCTCAAACTTAGAGTGCATCAGGTCAGAGAACCTTTTGCAAAGTTTGGGATCAGTGGAGCCAAATATAATATCATCTACATACACCTGAACTAACAGGATTGTGTCCTTGTGATGCTTGACGAAGAGGGTTCTATCAACTACTCCCCTAGTAAAGTTGTGCTCTAAAAGGAAACTAGCTAGAGTCTCATACCAGGCTCTGGGAGCTTGCTTTAGTCCATAAAGAGCTTTCTGCAACTTAAACACATGTGAGGGCTGAGTTGAAGAAACAAACCCTGGTGGTTGTTCAACAAACACCTCTTCCTTAAGCTCACCATTCAGGAATGCACTTTTGACATCCATCTGAAACACCTTAAACTTCATATAGGCTGCATAGGCCAAGAAGATCCTTATTGCTTCTAGCCTTGCAACAGGAGCAAAGGTTTGGTCATAATCTATACCTTCCTCCTGTCTGTAGCCCTGAGCTACAAGCCTTGCTTTATTCCTTATAATAATTCCATTTGCATCCAACTTGTTTCTATACACCCACTTGGTGCCTATGATCAGTTGGCCTTTAGGTCTTGGAACCAAAGTCCAAACTTTACATCTCTCAAACTGATTGAGTTCCTCTTGCATAGAAATGATCCAGTGGGGATCTAGCTCTGCATCTTTCAAGGTGAGGGGCTCAACCTGTGAGAGGAAACAAGCATGCATCACATCCTGTCTTAATTGGTGTCTTGTTTGCACACCAGCTGATATGTCTCCAATCACTTGAGATGTAGGGTGATCTCTAAGTGTGACAATATCAGCAGGTGGGATGTGATCTTCAGCAACAGTTGGGATTAATTCCTCAGGAGGAATTTGATCTACTGTTGGTGGTACAACAACAGCTTCTACAATGTCTTCATCACTGTCTGATTCAGTGATCTGAAGAGTTGATAGTTGAAGAATCTTTTGAGGGGCATCAGGTACCTGCAATGAACTAGAGGAAGGAGAATTTTCCTTCTCCTTGTAAAACATCTGAGACTCATCAAAAGATACATGCACAGATTCTTCAATTTTACAGGTTGATTTGTTATAAACCCTATAAGCTTTGCTTACTTGGGAATATCCAAGCATGATTCCCATTGAATCTTTTGCTTCAAATTTTCTAAGATATTCTTTATTGTTATTATGAATATAAACAACACAACCAAATACTCTAAAATAATTAATTTTAGGTTTCTTTCCTTTAAGCAACTCATAAGGAGTTTTACACTTAAGCTTGTGTATCAAACTTCTATTCAAGACATAATTGGCTGTACTAACAGCTTCTGCCCAATAGGAGAGAGGCATGTTAGCATCTGCCAACAATGTTCTAGCAGCTTCAATGAGTGTTCTATTCTTCCTTTCAACTACCCCATTTTGTTGGGGAGTTCTAGGAGCTGAGAAACTATGTTTGATACCTTCTCTCTCACAGAATTCTTGCATGAGAAGAGAGTCAAACTCAGTACCATGATCACTTCTGATCTAGGCCACATGAGTAGAGTACTCAGTCTGCACACATAGTAGAAAGTCTGTAAGGGCTTTGAAGTTATCAGCCTTAGTTCTCAAAAAGAAAACCCAACTGAACCTAGAGAAGTCATCTACAATTACTAAGGTGTAATACTTCCCTCCTAAACTCTGTACATTTATTGGGCCAAATAGGTCCAAATGTAATAGATACAGGATTCTAGGAGAATCACTCTTATTTACTGATTTAAAAGAGTTTTTGGTTTGCTTGCCTAGCTGACAAGCCTTGCATAGGCTCTCCTTCTTGTAGGGGCAAGAAGGTAAACCTCTAACAAGGTTGTGTTTAGATAACCTAGATATATTTTTAAGGTTAACATGACTAAGCCTCTTATGCCACAAAGAATTATTATTAATTGTTACTTCATTAAATAAACAGATTTCAGAGTGAGATGAATTGAAATCTACTAAATAAATATTACCTATTCTAATGCCTACTAAAACAACATTATTATTTAAAGTAATATTGCAAGAGGAGTTAGAAAATGAAACCTGGTAGCCAGCATCACATAGCTGGCTGACTGAAATCAAATTGTGCTTCAGTCCTGTCACATATGCAACTCTCTTGAAAGTAACATCTCCAATTGTAATCCTGCCATAGCCTTCTGTCTGACCACAGCTGGAATCTCCAAAGATAACCTTTGGGCCGAGCTTAGCTTTGAATTTTGACAGATGATCTTTATTTCCTGTCATATGCTTAGAGCATCCACTATCCAAATACCACTTATTTTGAGTGATTGGATAGGCCTTCACCTGCAAGACATTTATTTAGACAGAGTGGACCCAGGTAACCTTGGGTCCCTTGTTTTTCACATAAGAAAAGCTAGAAATAAATGAAAATGCAGGCTGAGGGTGATAACCTAATGGGTGAGATCTCCTAGGTGGGATTCTCCATGCCGATGATGGGTCAACAAACCTAGGGTTTCTATTTTCATTTAGGTTTCTATGGTACTGATGATGATTTTGAAAATCATGTTGAAAACGTCGATCGACGTTCGACGATGGGCGCTCAGATCGTCGAGCTTCGTTCGACCATTGAGCTTCCGATCGTCGAGCGGCGTTCGACGCTCTTTGCATTTCTTTAAAAAATTTCTTTCTCTTTTCTCTCTTAGCTTTGTTTAAAGTTTTATTAACTAGGTTTACTTGCTCAGTGTTCTTCATTCCACTAGCTGAAATGAAGTTCACTGGAGTTGAAAGATTATTTTTAAGAATAACTGGGGGTTCACTTGGAGAAGCTCCTAAGCCTAGTTTGTCATTACCTGACCTAGTGTTAATCCTGCTGGTAATCTCTAACAAGTAGTGAGATCTTCCTTTAACCTAATATTTTCTGTAGCAATTAATTCTGAGTCAGCTAACTTATTTCTAAGTTCTTTTATCTCCTTTTCTGAGCTAATCAAATCTAAGCATAAAGATTTAAAATCTAATTTAAATTCTTCAGAAGTGAAGTCATAAGAAGATAGTACCTCATCTTCTGTAGGCATCTCTTCATCTGAATCTGAACTCTCTGCAGCTTAGTGGTTGCTGCAGGCATCTATTGCCATGAGGCAAACTTCTTTTGCCTTCTTCTCTTCCTCATCCTCACTGGAGCTTGAGGAGGAGGATTCTTCATCAGAATCACTCCAGGTTTCAGCAATGAAACCTCTCTCCTTTTACTTGTTCTTGTAGGAGGATGGCTTGGAGTGCTTCCTGTGTTGTTCCTTTTCTTTCCTCTTGTCTTTGTTCTTCTCCTCTGGACACTCTGGTAAGATGTGTCCAGGCTTCCTGCAACCATAACATATAATTTCTTTAGCAGGTGAACGATCATACCTTGGTTTGTCTTCATAGCGTGAAGACTTCTTTCTAAATTCCTTTCTCCCCATCTTGAGAAACCTCTTGGCAAATAATGCCATTAGCTCCTCATTTGATTGGCTGCCTTCAGAAGCATCAGCAGCCTTAAGAGCTAGAGATTGCTCTTTTCTTGTTGGAGTAGGGGTCTTTGCTTCTGCTTCTGCTTCCCTTGTCTTCAGCACTTGCTCAAAAGACTTGAGCTTGCCGAGAAGGGCTTCAGTGGAGATCTCTGTGGTGCTTCTGGATTCCTTGATGGGCCAGATCCTTAGATCCCATGTGCTAGGGAAGCACATAAGAATCTTATCATTGACCTCTGTCAATGATATGTCCTTGTCAAGGGTTCTCAGCTCATTGATGATTGAGCTGAGCCTGGTGTACATGGCTTCAACTGATTCAGCATCAGTTTTCTTGAAGTTCTCATATTGTGAGATAAGGTTGGACCTTCTGTCCTTCCTTTCATCAGCTGAACCAGCTACAATCTGGTTCAGTGTATCCCACATGGCTTTTTCTGAAGAGCAGTCAGCAACCTTCTGGAATACCTCATCAGACATTGTCTGAGCCAGTATATTCATCGCCTTGGCATCTGCTATCTTGGCCTTCTTGTACTCATCATTGTAATCTGGAGGAGGCACTGCACTCATATCAGTTGATGATGAGGCAGTGGCAGCAGTAGGTGCTCTTGGGGGACCTGACAAAATAGAAGCAAAGATGCTTTCATCAATAGAATTCATATATAATTTTATCCTTGCCTTCCAGATGCCAAACTTAGCTAAGTTGCATGCTGGAGGTCTGGTACTAGAATAATCCTTGGACTAGGCCATGATGGTGAATATCTATAAGCTTTGATATCTATCAGGATCTTGTGACTTAGGTGTTAGCCTATTCAGTCAGTAAACCTCCCTCTGATACCAATTGAAAGTGAAGGGATAGATACTACTCTAGAGGGGGGTGAATAGAGTTATCAAATTTTGCACTAGACAAAACTTAATGGTCTACCCAACTCCCTTGGAGTGAATTGCGGAATTAAAAGATTATAGATATAGAATTAACCTAATAGCCTAACACAAGTGTTGTGCACAAACTCAAGCTAACTGTAATTACAGTTAAGGCTTGGAAATCCTAATCAGCAACTAGCAACCTAGTTATATCTATTCACAGCCACAATGCAGGAATTAAACAAGGCAATCCAGACGACACAAGGAATTTATAGTGGTTCCCCAAACAACTTGGGTACGTCCACTCTTCTACCAACAAGGTAGGAATCCACTCAGGTTTTTGATCAGGTGCCCTGCCACCAACAGGATCTGCTTCAGGTAGATCCAGAAACCCTTTATACTTTTGATCAGGTGTCTAAAAACCAAGCACAGGTTTTTGATCAGGTGCCCTGCCACCAAGGGATACTTTTGAAGGGAGTAATAACCTTGTACAGGAGGGGTAAAGAAGGTTAAGATGTCTTCTCTATTTTACAAAAGATTAGAGAAGCACAAGAACTTGCACTGAGCTAAAAAGCTCTAAAGAATCAAGGCTCCCCCTGGCTCAAAGATGTCCAGGTGAAGTCTTGCTTCAGTGCAGAAAACTCTTCAGAAAGATCTGAAGGAAAAACTACAAGAAGATAATAAATAATAAAATTAGAGATCTTCAAGCAGCTGTCTTCTTCTTCTTCTTCTTCAAAAGAACTCTGAGTTTGAATCTTCCTGGAAGCAGGAGAACTCAGGTTGAAGAAGAGTAGAAGAGCTTAACACTTCTCAGTTGGATGAGTATTGCTGAGAGCAGAAGACTTGATCTTGATGAAGGCTTGAATGCTTAAGTGAACTGAGTAACTAGTTAGCTAGCTTGAATCCTTCTTCAAAGGGTCCTTTTTATAACAGCAACAAGCAACGGCTCTCTTCAATTTGAATTACTTGTCTTCTTCTGCAACTTGAGACCTGGGCTATAAATATCAAGAAGACAAGACAATCTCTGCAGCAGAAACATTCTATAAAAGGGATAAACCTCTTTCGAAGAAGCTGCAGGAAGCAATCTGATAATAAAGTACTAAATAAAGTCATATCAGAAACAAACTCTTTACAGCAGAAGAAAGACTTTTCAGTCTAACGGCTATAAAGGACTGACAGCAGATAAAGTGAAATACAATGTCAGCTAATAAGACAAACAACTTTATCTGAAAAGATTTTACTCAGGCAGAAGGGATGGAGCAAATATTGCCTGGAAATATTATCATAAAACAACTGAAAAGATATGCCAGATAATGTATTAATTAATTAAATATAATAAATAAATACAAAATATAAAGGCAGACAGAAAACGTCGAACGACATTCGGAGATCATCGACCGACGCACGGAGATCGTCGAACTATCGGACAGATAGTCGAACGATCCAGATAGTCGAACTATCACAGGAGATAGTCGAACTATCACAGCAGATAGTCGAACTATCAGAAGATAGTCGAGCTATCAGATAGTCGACCTATCAACAAATAGTCGAACTATCAAGGCAAAACAGATAGTCGAACTATCAACAGATAGTCGAGCTATCAGATAGTCGACCTATCAACAGATAGTCAAACTATCAAAGCGAAACAGATAGTCGACCTATCAACAGATAGTCGAACTATCAACGCAGAACAGATAGTCGAACTATCAACAGATAGTCGAGCTATCAGATAGTCGACCTATCCAAGCAGATAGTCGAACTATCAAAGCACACAGATAGTCGAACTATCAACCGATAGTCGAACTATCCTCGCAGACTGAAAGTCGAACAACTGATAGACGATCGTCGAGCAGTTAGTCGACGATAGTCGAGCGGCGTTCGACGATAGTCAAACGAACAAACTACTTAACCAAATTCTTCATCTGGAAAAGCGGGGACTCTACAGCTAGACCACTAACCATTGACCATAGATATTTCTTGGGTCAAGGGACAAAAGGAGAAGACTAAACTCAAATCAAACTAGGGTACCAACAAACATCTATTTGAAATAATTTAAAATTTTTAAAAGTAGCTAATGCAAAAAAAATTGATACTCTAGGAGAGTAATGGGTGCAAAAGTTTCATCAAAATCTACCCCCCTCAATTTGAGCATATCCTTGTGCAACTAGTCTAGTTTTATTCTTTGTAATCCTAAAGTCATCATCTAATTTATTTTTAAAAATCCATTTAACACACACAACTGGATGATTAGATGGTCTCTCTATAAGTTTTCAAACCTTATTACATTCAAATTGATTAAGTTCTTCATTCATATCTAAAAACCAAAATTCATCATTTAAAGTGGTTGAAACGTTTCTGGCTCTATTTCAGAAAAAAAAATAAAAGTTTGAAAAAGACTCATGTAAAGAAGAACGAGTACTAATCCCTTTTGATGTTTCTCGAATAATAAATTCGCTTGGATGATCATTTGAAAATCTGAGTTCACTTGGAGGTACATATTCTTCTGCTTCTTTCTCTTTCTCCTCCTTTTCTTCTTCTTTTTCCACAAGCAATTCATCATTTTTATGCTCCAAAGGGTAAAGGGATTTCTCTTCGTTTCCTGTAGGATTAATATCTATACAAGGAGCAAACTCATCAAATCTAACATGAATAGACTCTTCAACCATTTTAGTTCTTTTATTATAAATTCTATAAGCCTTGCTAGTTGAAGAGTAATCTATGAAAATTCTCTAATCACATTTTCATCGAATTTTCCTGAAGTATCTGTGGTGTTTTAAATAAAATATTTGTAAACAAAAACTCAAAAATAAGATATATTAGGTTTCTTTTGAAAGTATAACTCATAAGGTGTTAATTTTAGGATTAAGCGAAGCATTACATGATTAATGACATAACATGACGTATTTACCGCTTCGGCCCAAAATGATCTAGACAACCAATATTCGGAGAGCATAGTGTGTGCAAGCTCTTGAAGGATTTTATTTTTCCTCTCCACTGCACCATTTTGTTATGGGGTATATGGATCAGAAAAATCAGGTTTAATTCCTAGATCATTACAAAAAGTAAAAAATTTATCATTTTCACATTCACATCCATGATTCGAGTATATGCATTTTATTTTTAAATCAAGTTCTTTTTGAATATTTAGTAAATTCAAAGAACACATCATATTTAGATGATAGAAATATAGTCCAGCAAAATTAGAAGAATCATCATTTAATATTGATGTATATTTTCTACCTCCTACACTTGGCGTGCTAACCAGTCCAAATGAATCCATATTATTAACTAATGTGGTATAGTAATAGAAATAATATTTTTTATTTAAAAGTTTTTTTTGAAAATTTACCTTTTTGGCAAGGCGTGCAAAGAGAAGATAAATTTCAAGTAAGCATATGTGCTAGAGTGACTAAGACGTCTATGCAATAATTCTAATTTTTATTTTTTGAAATAAACCATTTTAAAGAAGAATGTAAAAAATCATTAAAAGTAATCATATAAATATTATGCAATTTATGTGCAATAATTTGATTTAGAATTTATAATTTAGCAAAAAATTATAGAAGATTTAAATAATACAATTAAACATTTATCACATAATTGATTTATTGAAATTAAATTATATTTTAAACCTTCTACAAATATTAGATTGGAAATAAAAAATGATTTATTACCCACTATGGAGATGCATATGACCCATCCTTTGTTGTTATCTCCAAATACCACCATCCCTCCTTTCATAACACAAAGCTAATTTTTTTTATTTTTTCCCATCATGTGTTCGGAATAATCCGAGTCCAAATACTATAAGTCTTCTTTGTCCTTAGCCTGTCAATATACCTAAAAGGGAGATGAGAGTAAAGATCCAACTATCTAAGAGTTTTCTCCCTGGAATAGGTGAAAACCTTAGACACCCAGATTTGTTTAACAATACTTTGACCTTTCTTCCTGTATAAGTCTGCGGTGATTCTAAATATGTGTCATTTGACACATGATATAAAGGGGGTTGAGACCCTTTTTAGAATTTTGTAATAAAGGGGGTACCATAAGGGTTTACTTACAGAGAAAAATTATGAAGTAATTTGAGGGTGGCAATAAAAGCAAAAATCACCATTTGTAAAATTTTGGTAAATTTTGGAAGTATTTACATATTTTGAGAGTTTTAAAAATGGGTCCAACCCCTACTTTGAAAATTATATGGAGCCCTAAATAATTAAAATAATTTTGGAAAAATAAGGGAGGTTTTTAATAATCATGTAAACCATCACAAAAATGTGGGAATTTTTGGGATTACTAAAAATATTTTTTCAAAATAAAAACAAGGGTTTATTGAGGAATGCATTTTATTAGAGGGTAAATAAAGCTCAAATTAATTTAACAAAATTATTGGGGGTTAAGTTAGGACAATTTCAAACCTTTGGTTGAAGTTTTTAATTTTGTCGATGCCTTTTGGTATTTATCAATTAAATGAGGTTGAAAAATTAGAATATTAGGGTCGATCATAAATAAATAGCTGAAATCACCCCAACACTTGCAGTCAAGGTTAAAAGATCTCATGATAAAACTATTGCAAGTATTTGAAGTATCCGCGATCGAATCAGGTGATTATAATGAGAAGCTTACACCTATAATAAGGTCTTATCTCGTAAAGTCAAGTCTGATAAGTTAGCCTAAGAGGTGCAATTAAAATGATTATCAAACTTGAATATGTCAACAAAACCTAATCTGATAAAAAAAATGTAGAAACCTCAGTGGGATTATATAACTTGCCTTCTAAGAACAAAGAAGCCCCCTAAAAATGGAGAAGCCGCCGAAGAATGGAGTGAAGAACTGAATTTGCCTCCTAAGAAGGGAGAAATCTCCTAAGAACAAAGTGTAGAACTGAACTTGTCTCTTAAGAATGAAGAAGCCTCTTATGAATGGAGTGAAGAACAAAACTTGCCTCTTTAAATGGAGATGAAACTGCAGAACTACTTGATATCTTATTTTGTTCTTTATTTTTGTATTTCAGTTCCTGCATTTCATTTTAATTACTGCACTTATTTCAGTACTCTTTCATTAGAGTTTAATACCTTATTTATTACAGTTTACTTCAACATTTCAATTATGCACTTTATTCAATATAGTACTTTTATTAATACACCTATTATTACAATTCACTACTGTCATCGTATTCCCCCTTTAATCAGGTCTCACTCTGATAAACAGTTAATTGGTTGAGCATTGGTTAGGATTAACGTGGAGATGACATATTTACCCAAGCTTAAACCTAGGTGATAAGCTCCATGATTGTCCTACTCTCTATTTAAGTTGAGTGACATGATCAAATTACATGTATACAGTTGCCTCCCTGAATTATTTTATGGCAGGACATTGCAAACTCGAAGGTGTCGGTTATCTGTCTTAATAATTACTTGTAAATTTCTTGCGGTGAAAAGTGATAGGTCATTCATGCCTATAGACTGTTCGTACCGGTATAGAAAAGTTGACGACTCATGGAACAGGAAAAGTACACATTGGGAACTCGGTCATGTTTTATGCCCTGCTGGGTCCCTGATCTGCTGGTTAGCCAGATTGTATTTATTGTTATATGTCACTCACATCTAGGAGTACACACATATGTACATTGAGGGCCTTGGTAGTGCAGTACGATCACACTCAAAAGTGGCACGACAAGATACTGTCACCGAATGCAATATCGGTGAGGCCTGTGAGGCTTGTTACCCTACTAGAAAAGTAATCACACTATGTCGACATAGGGAGTTGTTGCAGGTTGTGAACACCTACTTGTCTATGTGATTGCTAGTAGAGCTTGTTTAAAAAAACTGTTATATAAATACTACATTTCGTTTATTACTATTGCACTTGCTCAGTTTGTTCCACCTTTATTATCTATCAACGTATATATATATATATATAATCCTGCTAACTCTTTTATTGCTTCAACTATTTTTGGATTGTTGTACTCACTTTTGTCCCCAAGTTAGGGTTCTTGGGGAGGAGGTTTATATACACTTAGTCGCTGACAAACTTTTTAGGAGATGGAGTGGCACGAGTTCGAGTGACCACATGAGAGCATACCCGTCTTTAAGCCCGCGCGAGCAGATACACCAGTCTCATCTCCCAACTTCTAAGACATAAGTTCTTAGAGTATAACACTGAGAATGGAGAGTGCAGTAGTAGTAGTTTGTTTTGAGCCCACTGGGCCAAATATATAAACATATTACTACAGCCTTTGATTATATATATATATGCGAGTTTTTTGATATTGCTTCTGCATATGTGATTTGATATGTGTATTCCATTGCCTGACAGTACAATCATTTTACACTTTGAAAGTGGGCTCGTTGCCACTTTGAAATCATAGGGTGGCCATCTTAGACAGTAAGGACTGTCATGATCCGACGCTGTCTAGCTTGGTTGGGGGAGGGTCTTACAATAGTAACTGAGCATTCACAATTCATTCATGTGGGGAAGCTTTAGAATCCTTCCTTACCCTCTCTGTTCTTTAGTTCGGGACGGGCCATGCTGCAGAATCCTAGTAAACTCTTTAGGATAATAATTTAGGGATTCTAGGCTGCACCGTTACACACATACACGCACTTCTTTTCTGTCTTAGTCAGTTTTGTAAATCCCTATACTTTGTAAAGTTTCTGACTTCTTTCCTCTCACTTCTCTAGATACCCAAGTTGAGTAATGAGAGATCATCTTCCAGAGACCAGTACCACTCCTCTACTCCACCATCTGTCCCTACCCCTGTAGTTTTGTTTGCTAAGACTGAGCTAATACAGACTCTGACAACGTTGCTTACCACCTTTCAGGCT
The DNA here is from genome assembly GCA_039513925.1 of Platanthera zijinensis. Lineage (NCBI taxonomy): Eukaryota > Viridiplantae > Streptophyta > Magnoliopsida > Asparagales > Orchidaceae > Platanthera > Platanthera zijinensis. The sequence continues at coordinate 72,094,974 of CM077097.1, forward strand.
ATCATCACACAAACACCGCAATAGTTTATTATATCCACAGACCCTCTAACAACCTTCTAGGGGCTAAGGCCTCCTATATTATGAGGCATTGAGTCAGCCATGCAAGTAAAGGAATGGGTGGAGAGGGTAGAAGAGTTATTAGTTGGTATGATGTGCTCAACTATAGTTGTTGTGCCCTTGGTAGCGACCTTGTTAGAAGGATATGCCCGAGAGAGGTGGAGGGTAGCCCGTCGCTCTACCCTCCAATGATGACCACTTTGCACGATCCTATGGGGAGAGTTTTTAGTGTCATTCATGGAGCACTTCATACCAGACGCTCATAGAACGTAGTTGTCAGAGAATTCCCTACAAATTTGACAAGGAGAGATGACCATGCAGGAGAGATGGCTGACAAAGATCTAGCTACTAGGTTCTACCGAAGCTTACATGATGACCTATGAAAGGTATTTATTATGATATCCTAGACGTCATTCCATAACATTTCCACCCATGTTTCCACCTTAGATATGGTCTAGAGGATGGTAGTACAACTACTTAGGGGAAGATAGAGGCTCCCCGGGGATGAGAGCCGTCCTATCGATATTTTTAGGATAGAAGGAAACATTGTCAACACCACCCATACCGACGAGTTCCACAACCCCGGAAGGCACCCCCACCCCCATGAGTACAGCCGCCAACACCACGGAAAGTACCTTCATTAGGACTACGACTAGTACTCCATCTGACACCAGCAGTATGATAAGATGTTCCCTTCGTAAGGAAATACTTCCCGTGCCAGCAGCTCAGACATATTACATCTTTAGAAGAGGTCGGGGACGAGGAGGTCGCAGAGACCGGCCAGGCGGGAGGGACTGACTTAGAGATGGCAGAGCTATACTACTAGATCCATACTCCTTAGAGGCCGGCCAGGTAGGAGGGACCGACCTAGAGATGACAGAGTTGTACTGCTAGAGTCATACACCTTAGATCTATAAAACGAAGCTGTACCAGATGTCATTATTGGTATATACCTTAAGCTCCTTTGATGTGTTATAGTATTTAGTAATAGTTTTATGTCATCATAAGTGTGTTATAAACCTGTATGTTTATAGTATATATATCCTGCCAAGTTTACGTTTGGTAGGACTTCCCGCAAAAACATTATTGGATATCAGAGTAACTCACTCTTTCGTCTCCCAGGACTTCATCATGTCCAAAAAATGTCGTCCAATCATCCAGAATGTCGATATGAATACGACTTCTAGATGGATCAGATATGACCTCTACGAAAAAATGCTTATTCCAAGCTCTATTAGGGAATGTGGAGTTTGAAATCTATACAATTATATTGGCGATAAATGGCTTCAATATTATTCTGGGGATGGATTGGTTGATTGAGCATAATGCCCAGATCAGTTGCTCGACCAGGGACATCAATCTCCAAACCTAATTGGATAGTCCATCACCCTGAAAGGTATACCATCAGTCTCCCATATAATTTTAACATATGCGCAGACTACCAAATCAGTAAGGCAAAGGGACAAAATATTTCTAATCTACTTCGATATAGAGGACAAAACCAAAGTGCTACCCAAAGTTTCAGTCATTAAGAACTTCGCAGATATTTTCCCAGAGTCCCGCCCAAGATTGCCTCCACAGCGTGAGGTATACTTCTAAATCAAGCTCATACCGGGAGCTTGATCAGTTTCACGAGCACCCTATCATATGGCCCTGAAGGAATTAGTCGAGCCAAATATTCAACTATAAGAAGTAATCGATACGGGATTCATTCACCCAAGCTCCTCATCATAGGTAGCCTCGTTATTATTCTTCAAAAAGAAGGATGAATCACATCGCATGTACATCAATTACATGGAGCTCAACCAACACACCATTCAAAATACTTACCCACTGTCAAGAATCGACAAACATTTCAACCAGCTACAAGGTGCTTCCATCTTCTCTAATATCGACCTAAGGTATGGATATTACCAACTTCAAATATGGGAGGAGGAGATCCCCAAAATGGCCTTTGGCTCCCGTTACATCCACTATGAGTTCATGGTGATGCCTTTTGGGCTAACCAACGCACCATCTGCCTTCATTACACTATTGTACAAGGTGCTCGATCCATATCTATACCACTTTGTAATCATTTTTATAAATAATATTCTTATCTACACAAGAAGCAAGGTAGATCATGCAAGACATCTCTAGAGGGGTTAAAGAAACTACGACATCACTCTCTCTTTGCAAAATTTAGAAAATGCTAATTCTGTCTCAAAAAAGTAGGATTCTTAGGGCACACTATCAAGAAGAGTGGGGTAGAAGTGGACTAGGAAAAAGTACAAGCTGTGTGGAATTGGCCGCCACTCAGGTCGGTAGTAGATATCAGAAGCTTTCTCAAACTCTTCGGATACTATCAGAAGTTCGTGGAGGGCTTCTCAAAAATGGCCCAACCTATCACCGCACTTATAAAGAAGGAAGCAGTATTCCATTGGACTCCTGAATATGAGGCAATGTTTGTAGAGTTAAAGAACCACTTGACCTCCACTCAAATTATTACAATCCCGTTTGGAACCGAAGGATTCCAAATCTACACCGATGCGTCCTTAAAGGTATTAAGAGTTATACTGATGCAACATGGCATGGTAGTTTCTTACGCATCCCAACAACTAAAGCTGCATGAAATGAACTACCCGACTCAAGACTTCGAGTTAGGTGTGGTAGTCTACCCCCTTAAGATATGAAGGTATTACCTATACAGAGTTAGGTGCAAGATTTTCTTCGACCACATGAGTCACAAATATATCTTCATGTAGAAGAAACTAAATCTTTGTCAGCATCGATAGTTAGAATTTCTTTGTGATTATGACTTTACCCTTTAATAACACCCTGACCAGGCTAATATAGTCATCGATGCTTTGAGTCGTCAACCTACAATGGATGGGAGTTGGATGGAGGCAGTATCAGAAGAGCTGCTATGATCCCTAGCAGATCTGAAAATAACACCTATTACTCGGAGAGATCTAGTAGAGTACCAAGCCCAATTTTACTAGATGGAGATCTAATGCAACATTTGGGACTGGATCCACGAAAATCAAAAGATTGATCCAAAAGTGGATCCATTCATCCAAACTCTAGAAGATGGTGCACAGGAGGGATACAACTTACATGATAAAATTCTACAATTTAAGCACCGAGTGTTTATTCCCTCCACAGGGGAAATTTGAGAGGAGATCCTTCGAGAAGTACACCCGTCCTGGTATTCTATCCATCCTAATAAAGTTAAATGCACACTGATTTATGCCGAACTCAGTATTGGCCCGGTATGAAAAATGCGTCACAGATTATGTGGCACACTACTAGACCTATCAAATGGTAAAGCCGAGTGTGGAAACCCAGGATGATTACTGCAACCATTGCCAACACCATAATAGAAGTTTGAAGATATTTTGATAGACTTTGTTCAAGGTCTACCTCGATCACGTGTGAAAGATAAATCTATGGGTAGTTAATTACATAAGGGGGTGAATAGGTGTCTTTTAAATTTCTCAGTCACTTATATTAAATGTTCTGCAGATACTTGAAAAAAAACTTTCACAAGAACATAGCACAAGTAATCCACAGAACATAGCACAAGCAATCCACAGTACACAGAGAATTTATAGTGGTTTCCCGATCTAGGGTACATCCACTTTCCCCCTTCTTCCTTACTAACAATGTGCTAGATAAGGTTATATCTCCTCCTCTTCAAATCAGATCAAAAGATCTTACAGGCTCAGTTTCTGTTAAGAAACCTACAACTTAGACCCACTGGTCTTACCTCAGAGATCTACCCAATCTCCTACCTCAGGTCTCTCAAGAACCCTACCTCAGACTTTATAGGTCTTACACCTCAGTTATCCCACACAAATCACCTACCTTAAGTCTCTCAAGAACCCTATCTCAGCCTTTATAACACAGACTTACAACTTAGAGAATTTATCTCCTACCTACTCAGATCTCAAAGAGATCTTACAAAATTAGGAGGTAAATAATTTCAGAAAACAACAATTCTGTGATCTGACTTATCTGAGAATTCAGACTCTTCAATTCAGCATCAAAGGATTGATTCTTGATAAGCAGGCTGGCTGAAATGATTCTTCTCTGGATCTGCAAAGTTCTTGATGATGATCAGCTTGATTTCTTTGAAGAACTTGTAGAACAGATTCACCTTAATCCTCTGATCAACTTATTACAAGGATCAGAAGAATTTCTTGAAGACCTGCATCTTCCTTCTTCTTCTTGGAGTTGTCGCCCTCCTCTAACTTAGAATAAATCAGAAAATGATTGATTAATGAATTCATAATTCTTTCTGTATAGACGACCCCTCTATATATAGCCTTCATTAGTTATTGGCTTTTGATAGATGACATCATCATGTGACATCATACTTCAAATTTTCCTTCAAACGGATTCTTATGAGATATCAAGTCACTGTAGCTGACAAGACACTTTTGACTTGACTTGACACTCAACTGTGTTGACTCTATTCAACTTCAGGATCAAAAGTGTCGAGTGGTCCAAAGTGTCTCGACACTATATTACTTAGTGTTCTTAGAAGGTGTCGATACATCTTAGTAGTCTCGACACAATATTACTTAATAGAATTTTCGGTCTGAACTTGAAGGTATCAAGATAGTTGACTTGTCTCAACACAACTGTCTGCTGTGTCGACATTTTTGAATTTTCACTGTGTCGAGACAGTTGAATTGTCTCGACACTTTAGTCCGCCGGGTGTCGACTTCTGCTTTAAAATCTTTACTGTGTCGAGATAGATGAATTGTCTTGATACTTCTCGTTCATTGTATCGAGACAGTATTGTCTTGACACTACTGTCCTGAGCTTTAAGGTGTCGAGATATCTGACTTATCTCGACACTACTGTATGAATCTTCAAGGTGTTGTAACGGTCTCCCCAGCCCACGGCTCGAAAGGATGACCGCCGACACCCCCAACACCACGCTCGAAAGGGTTCAGCCTCAACTAGTCTGCAGATCATGCACCCCAACCAGTCTCCGGTCCACCGACGGGTTGTTGGAGGTCACAACTTCCCTTCGATGAGGGAAAGTTAAGTTATGCGCCCCTATAGGGACTTCCCAAGAGGTCACCCATCCGATGACTACTCCAGCCCGAGCACGCTTAAATATGAAGTACTTTCGCAACTCATCACCAATTGTGTTGCAAATGTGTCGAGTCGACATAGTTGAAGTGTGTCGACATTTTTGTACTTTGTCCTTTTTTCTGCGCTGCAACCTACTAGGCTTTGACTATCCTGACTTCACCCAGCACTTTTAAATGTATGGCGTTGAGTGAACTGGCTTCACTCAACGTTTGTGGTTTAGTCAATTTTCTTCAGCAACTGCCTAGATATTTGGCATTGAGTAAGCTTACTTCACTCGACGCTTTTGGACTTAGGCAATTTCCTGCCTTTCAAGCCAGGTTCTTTGAGTCCATCTATCAATGTCACTTGGACCACCCGTCCAATCAATATGACATAGACTAACCTGCATACATGAACTTAAACATACATCAAATACCTACTTGTGTATATCTTTGAATTGAAAGGGCTTCTTCAAATTAGGTACAATGTTTCCAATGTACCCAACAATCTCCCCCTATTTGGAGAAGTTATAACCCCAATTCTATGATATACACCACAATATCAAAACAAGATAATTATGATGTACATGAAAAGTACTGAACAAAATTATAAAGAATACAACAATAATAACAGAGATATAACAAAGTGCAACCAAACTTTTCATTTCAATTTATTAAAAGATTACACTTTTCGGTTTTTACAATGTTCTTAAAACAAAATTACATAGTTCCTAGAAAAAGAAATATTCTAAGATTGTTCTAGCTCTTTGATAACAATACCTTTTCCTAATTGTATTTTAGCTTTAACTTTAGGCACCTTGTCACCAGCCATTTTCTTGCTCTTGATATATTTAGCCTTTAAGATCTCTTCTTACTTTAGCCTTTTTCTTTCAGCATAATGATATGGCTTGGGGAAGTACTTGCTGGGTTTAATAGAATCAGCTGGAATCTTCCCTGCCTTCAGATCTTTTCTGAATTTATAGATGATCTCTTGTTGCTTTATATGCTTTACCCATTCTTGTTCTGAGAACCATTTGCCCCTGTCATCTTTATTGTTGTTAACTACTTTCCATGTAGTGAGTATAATGGACTTGGAAGTTTGATTCCACTACTCAAAATCTGGCTTTGCTTCAACATGCTCCCTGAATCTCTTCTTAGATAATTGAGCTTCTTTTTCTTTGAGAAGGGCAGCAATAGTCATCTCCACCTCCTCACATACTACATTTTAAACCTATGGTGAAGGACTGTACATAGACTGTACTACAGTTTGAATAGTCTCAAAATGAGCTGGTTGGCTGTCAGACTCAGCTGTTTGATCTTCATCATAATTTATGGGAGGAAAGCCTAGAGTTTCTCTGATGCTATTGGAGGTCTAAATAGCATGCTCAGAGTTTGACTTTATCATTACTTTCTCCCCCTTTATGACTTCTCTCTCCACATGATCCCTTAAGTCATTCTTATGAAATCTTAGTTGACCCTCTAGATGGGTAATTCCTGAGGACAAATGATTCTTTGCTTTGAGCAAGTGGTCATCTAGTTCTTTGCAAGAAGCCTTGATATCCTGAATCACAAAGGCTGAGTGAGTAGATAGGTGAGATTCAATATCTTTGGAGATAGAGGTTATCTTGGTCTCCAGAGCTGTAGTTTGCTCAGCTATCTTTACCAGCGCAGTATCATGCATTACTATCATATTCTCATTCATTCTTGTCTGGTTTTCTAGGACATATCCTTGTTTAACAACTGTTTCATCTTGAGTTTTCTTTTATTCCTGCTACTGTTGAGCAAGGTAGACCACTGCATTTGCTCCTCTTTGAAAGAAATCAGTCATATCTTTTTTCAATAGATTCACTTCAAATCTAATGGATTTGATTTCTTGTGCAAGCTGGAACTGCAACTCCTTATTGCTTTCATCTACATATTTTTCCACTTGATTTCTTTGTTGATCTAAGATTATTTGCATTTGAACTAGAAGTGAACTGAAGTCCATAGGAGGAGCAGGTGTTGTTCCAGACTGAATGGTCTTCTTATAGCTTATACTCCTCCTTTTGAGTTCAGTTAATTTTCTTTTCTTTATCTGAGAGGCTTCCTCCTCCTCAGAATCAGAAGAACTAACTACTTTAACTAATTTAGTCTCAATTGCTCCTTTAGTATTTGGGGCCAGATCTGGTATCTCCCCCTCAACCGTTGCATCAACTCCATCAAGATTATTATCATAAGGAGCTGGATCATCTGGAAGAGCTGTCATCTCCCCCTGGATATCAGTATCTTTATTCAGAAAGATTTCTTCCTCAGTCTTCTTGGAGACTACATCATCATTTTCTTTATCAAACATTTCCTTTTTCAGGAACTTCTACCTATTCCAGAATAGTGTCTAGCTCCTATACTACTTCCATTACTATGGTGTTGACAGTATCCAAATCTATATTTGGCAGAATATTGAGGTTTTCCCCCTCACATGGATCCCTAGCGGGGATTATATCCCCCTACATCTGATCACTAGTACCAGGAGAGGTCCTTAGAGAATTTTCAGGTGCTGTATCATCCTATTTCTCTGAGCTGGAGCTTCCATGATCTCCAGATTCACTGGAAGATTCTTCTTCCATAACCACTGCTTTCTTTTTTTTCTCCATCTCCTTCGTTACTATAGGTGTTTCCTTGGATAGTACTCTATCCCACCTTACTAGTATTCTCATGTCCATTCTTCTCATGTGATTGATCTTAGATCCAATCTTGAGATTGAGACTGGTAGGAATGGCTTGTACCAAGTAGAGGCTTATAATTCTGCCCATATTGGGCTTCTTGATGCCTTTTGAAATCTTGTTAAAGACTACTTTGCTCCAGTTAGTCTTGAATTTGAAGATAATTCTAGTCATCAGCACAAACATATATGCAAAAATCCTGTCACGTGCTCCTGTTTTGCATATCAGCACCTTCCCTATTATTTCAGACAGGAATTTGCCCTGGGTATTCATACTCTTCCTGACCAAGGTGCTTCCAATCTTTTTTGTTGGGGCCAATCAACACTACTCCAAAGCTTCTGTAGTCATGGCAGAATCTAGGTCATCTTCTTGACCAATTCTTGGTAAGTGAAATATCTTGGCCAGTCTTCTGGTTGTGATTTTGACCTTTGTTCCATTCACTTTAGACTTAATCTTTTCATTGTTTAAGTCAAGTTGAGCATTTGAAAAGAATTCTAAAACTTCTCTTTTCCAGACATTTGAAGGTTCTGAAAGCAGATATTCCAATCCTGTTTCATTGATTAGGGATATTACATTCTTGATTTCTTCAGTCGCCAAATCGAATCCATTTCGAACAAGTTCATAACATTCAAATATGTTATCATCATTCTTGGGTGCCATGAGAGTGGAGAGAAATGGTTGACGAGTTTCGACTGATCAGGGTTTTATGGCTCGACACTCAGAAATCAACAATTCACAATATCAAGAAAGCATAATCGACTTCTACTCTCACACCATATTTATAGTCTTATCTTTCCTGAAGACAAAAGGGCGCGCTCCATTTAGACTGTTCCAAAAATTTAAGTAAAGACCTAGTGTAGACACATGGAAAAATTGTCTGTCGAGATCTGTCGACACAAGTCGACACAATGATAATGTCTCTCGACATATACCTTAGGATCTCGACACCCTTGATGTCTCGACACATACTTTGATGTCTCGACACATTGCAGTATGCTGTGTCGACACATTTTCTGGTGTCTCGACACAACTTTTGACTTAGCCAAAATTTTGTCTCCTGAACTAAAACAAATTTGATACTTTGATGTTTTTACTTGTTATTTAATTAAGTAAAAATTTCTGATTAATATTTTATTCTTATTTTCATCAGTCTTTAAGTATTCATTGATTATTCCATATTTAACATGCCAAGTTCAAACTTAGAGAAATTAAATTTCTCTTCATCTAGGGGCTTAGTGAAAATATCAGCAATCTGTCTATTTGTAGGAACAAATTCTAAATTAATGGCTTCCTTTTCTACATGCTCCCTAATAAAGTGATATCTAATTTTAATATGTTTAGTTCTACTATGTGACACAAGATCATTATCAATTGAAATTGCACTAGTATAATTGCAATATAATGGAGTTTTACTTAGCTGAATGTTGTAGTCTTATAATTGATGTTGAATCCAAAGCAATTGTGCACAATAACTTCCAGCTGAAATATACTCAGATTTAGTAGTGGATATTGCTACACTTGTTTGCTTTTTGCTGATCTATGACACTAGCCTTCTTCTAAGGAATTGACATGAACTTGAAGTGCTTTTCCTATCTTCTTTACAATCTGCATAATCTGTATCTGAAAAGCCTGTTAGTTCAAAATCACTATTCCTGGGATATCATAGGACAAGATTAGGTGTGCCCTTTAAATATCTCAATATTATTTTGACTGTTGTATAGTGAGACTCCTTAGGGCAGACATGATACCTAGCACAGACACAAGTAACATACATTATGTCTGGTCTACTATCTGTTAGATAGAGTAGTGATCTAACTATGCCCCTATACAAGGTGATATCAACTGACTTGCCAGCAGCATTCTTATCTAAAAACATACTGGATCCCATAAGAGTTCTCATGGAAGTGGTTGTATCCATTCCTTACTTCTTGATTAACTCTTTGGTGAACTTATACTGACTAATGAAAAGTCCATATATAGCTTGCTTAACTTGGAGGCCCAAGAAAAACTCGAGTTCACCCATACTACTCATCTCAAACTTACCTTGCATAAGTTTGGAAAACTTAATGCAAAGTGACATCAGTAGAACCAAATATAATATCATCTACATATATTTGTACTAAGATGGTCTTGCATTTGACTTCCCTTAGGAATAATGTTTTGTCGATTTTCCCTCTTGAGAATTTGTTCTCTAAAAGGAATTTAGACAGAGTCTTATACCAAGACCTTGTGGCTTGTTTTAACCCATAGAGAGCTCTTAATAAGAGATAAAAATAATTAGGATGAGTTGAGTCAATGCAACCCAAGGGTTGCTCAACATACTCCTTTCTTTGAGGTTACCATTAAGGAAAGTTGACTTCACATCCATTTGGTAAACCTTGAATCTTTTGTAGGCTGCATATGCCAGGAAGAGTCTAATTGCTTCCAATCTAGCTACTGGTGCAAAGGTTTGATCAAAGTCTATACTCTCTTCTTGTCTATAGCTCTTTATAACCAGTATAGCCTTATTTCTGATTATAACACCATTCTTATCCAGTTTGTTTCTGTAGATTCACTTGGTTCCTATGATGTTACGTTCATCTGGTCTGAGAACCAGTTTCCAGACATTACATCTTTTGAACTGGTCCAATTCTTCCTACATAGCCTTTATCCAAAATGGGTCTATATTAGCTTCTTCAAACTTCTTTGGTTCTATTTGAGACAGAAAACTTGAATACATTACAGTGTTGTGTTGTCTACTTCTTGTGGTCACACCATGTGCTGCATCTCCAATGATCAGTTTCCTTGGATGATCCCTTCGATATCTGACAGCAACTGGTAATGTGACAGCTTCTCTTTGAAAAGCTTCATCTTGTTGCTGAATCTCTTCTTCTGGTTGTTCATGTGCAAGTTCTTCCTCAATAATGTTGACTCCATCTTGTATACTTTGACTTGCTGGAACTGAGTCTTCTATTGACAGCTTCTTTAGCTTCAAGTCTTCTCATGTTATGCTTGATGTACCTGGCTTATCTTTATAATACATAGAAATTTCATCAAATACAACATGAACAGACACCTCTACAACTTGATCCCTCAAGTTGTAGACCCTATATGCCTTACTGTGGTTACTATAACCAACAAATATGCCTTCATAGGACTTCTCAAAAAACTAAGTTATGTATGTTTTCCCATTATTAAGGACAAAACATCTATATCCAAAGATTCTGAAGTAGGCCAAGTCTGGTTTTATGGATTTCAGTAGCTCATAAGGAGTCTTATTCAGCCTTTTGTTGATTGAAGCTCTATTAAAAACATGACAGGCTGTATTAATAGCTTCAACCCAGAAATATTCTGGTAGAGAAGAATCACTCAGGATGATTCTTCCAGCTTCAATGAGAGTCATGTTATTTCTCTCAGCAATCCCATTTTGCTGTGGTGTTCTTGGAGAGAAAAACTCTTGCTGAATCCCGAGTTCTTCACAAAACTTTGTCATGCATTCAGATTGAAACTCTATTCCATGATCACTTCTAATTCTGACCACAAAACTGTTCAATTCATTCTGTATTTATTTGATAAATGTCTTGAAGACAACAAGAGTTTAAGACTTTTCCTAAAAAAGAAAACTGAAAGTGTCTAGTGTAAGCCTAATCCACCTATTGGGGGGGGGGGGAATAGGTGCGCTGACATCTTTTGTGGAATTAAAAATTACTTGCACAATTAAACAAACCAAACACAGAAAACACACAGTAATTTACAGTGGTTCCCCAACCTTGGGTACGTCCACTCTCCCCTTCGCCTATCTCCCACACGGGGATGACTCGGCAACTCCTACAAAATGAGATTGAAATCCAATCACTCCACTCGGAGCCACGCTCCTACAACTCGGAAGGAACCTTTCCTACAACAAGGAGTCGACACTCCACCAAAATGGGTTGCACCTAAACCTTACAACTAGGAATAAAATTCCTTGCAAAAATTGAATGTAAATAAGAAATACAAACAATGCAATTTTGAGAACCCAAGGTCCTTCTTCGTTCGTTGAGAGAATGACGAAGAATCCACACTTGGTTTTTCTCTCTTGGATCAGATCTTGACTTGATCGGCTGCGGCAAGCGAGTGCGGCGGCGATGCGTTGTAGATCTGAACTTCTTGACGAAGCAAGCTAGGTCACCAATCGATCTCATTTGGATCAAGCGTCTCTACCGATTTGGAATGGAGAACAAGTCTCGGTCGACGAATCGGAAGACAAAGGATCTCAAGAGAGAAGCGAGGGACCAACGGCTTGCCTCAGTTCTATCGAAGCGTGATCAGCTGCGAGAGGGGATTGACGGCGATGACAATCGAGCGATCGACGGCTTGAGATCGGCGAAAGCTAGGTCACGACCAAAAAAATTCTTTTCGTATTTCTCGATCCGTATTGAGTATGATTTAAACTTAGGTATATATACCCCAAAACAAACCCTAAGTAGCTGTTGTGGGGCCCATGAAGGAAGGAACGGAGCTTCGGTTTATACTGTGCATGGCGGCCCGGTTCGGTCCAGTGAAGCGGCGGAAATCTTCTAAGTCAGAATCGGCGGGTATCACCAACGATACCCGTCGACATCGGCGGGCATCGTTGGTGATGCCCTTCGATTTTGACTTGGATAATTTCTGACCATGGAGAATTCTGGATCAAGGCAGCTAGGGCCGATCGAAGGCTATCGATGAACATGCCCGACGAAGTCGACGGGTATCAATGACGATACCCGACGATGTCGTCGGATATGACTCACGATTCCCGTCGATTCTTACTTGGGAAAATTTCTTATTTCTTCCTTCTACTTTCTTGAGCCTTAGGCTTTGACCTTTCTTGCTCCTTCTTTTGCTCTTGGTCTTCCTTGAGCCTGTACTTGAAAATAAGTACACCCCAATAGAGAGAGCACACGTGAGTCAACATACTTGCCCACAAAACTAGGGATTACGTTGCGTAGGCCCGTGTATATTGACCCACTGTACCCTGACATCGGTGTGTACTTGGCATGGAATAGCTGCAAGCACAACTTGAAAAGACATATTAAATACATCTCAATTCACCTTAGCTTGATCAGGTGCTTCTTCAAATACAGGCTATTGTGGATGCAATACCCAATAATCTCCCCCTATTTGAAGAAGCCTAAACCCTACAAGCTAAGGTGAACTGTATATCAGAAATGATAACATAAAGCATAAATAAAATGTGTTGGAATTCATTACCATTTCCATCATTGGGGCCACCTTGGCGCCACTTTAGCCGAGAGGGTAATCTCCCCCTTAGCTTCCTTAGCCGAGAGAGAGTTCTCCCCCATTTTGGCTTCTGCAAATATGGAGCTCCCTTGGGGACATCATGCTCCCCCTTAAAGTCTGCATTCATGCATAGACTTGACTTCTGAGCTGTAGCTCCCCCTTGATCCAAGGTCCATGTGCAGCTCAAGCCTCTTCAGTCCATGTTCAGCATCCCAAGTTCAGTCTTGAAGAAGTTTAACTTGGTCTCGTCCAGCGGCTTTGTGAAGATATTTGTGAGCTGCTGATCAGTGGGGACATAGCTGAGTGCAATGTCCTTGTTCTCCACATGCTCCCGGATGAAGTGGTAGCACACTTCAATATGTTTTGTCCGGCTATGCGATACTGGATTATTAGCTATGGCAATTGCACTCGAGGAGTCGCAATACATAGGAATCTCTCTGTAGTGCAGATCATAATCTTCCAACTGGTTCCTTATTCATAGGAGTTGTGCACAACAGCTGCCTGCTGATATATATTCTGATTCTGCCATAGAAGTTGCGACGCAGTTCTGCTTCTTACTACTCCATGAAATAAGCCTTTTTTCGAGGATTTGACACGTCCCGGAAGTGCTTTTCTTATCATCCCTGCTTCCTGCAAAATCAACATCTGAAAAGCCAATAAGCTCGACATCATTGTTTCTCGGGTCCACAAGCCAAGATTAGGTGTGCCTTTAAGGTATCTCAATATTCTCTTTGCAGCAACATAATGAGATTCCTTAGTGTTCACCTGGAATCTAGCACAAACACATGTGGAAAACATAATGTCCGGTCTACTGGCAGTAAGGTAGAGCAGGGATCCAATTATGCTTCTATACCTGGATTCCTCAAAAGGTTTCCCTTTCTCGTCCTTGTCCAGAGACACAGTTGATCCCATTGGAGTCCTCATAGATATTGCACTCTCCATTCCGAACTTCTTTAGAAGTTCATTTGTGAACTTCGTCTGGGAGATGAAAATTCCCTCTACAGTCTGTTTCACTTGAAGTCCTAAGAAGTATTTCAGCTCTCCCATACTGCTCATTTGAAACTTCTCTTGCATGAGATTTGAGAACTTCTTGCAAAGGTTGTTATCGGTTGAGCCGAATATTATGTCATCGACATAGATTTGCACTAGCAAAATCTTGCCTTTGACTTCCCTAAGAAACAATGTCTTGTCTATTTTTCCTCTTGAGAACTTGTTCTCAATAAGAAACCTAGACAAGGTATCATACCAAGCACGGGGAGGTTGCTCTAAGCCATATAGTGCTTTATTAAGAAAGTACACATGTTCAGGGAAAGTTAGATTAACAAAACTTGGGGGTTGAGTTACGTATACTTCTTCTTTCAAATTTCCATTTAGGAAAGCAGATTTTACGTCCATTTGATAGACGGTGAATCCTTTGTGAGCAGCATATGCGAGGAACAACCTGATGGCTTCGAGCCTTGCCACTGGTGCAAAGGTTTGATCAAAGTAAATCCCTTATTCTTGTCTATATCCTTAAGCTACGAGTCGTGCTTTGTTATTTATGATGACTCCATTCTCATCCAGCTTGTTTCGGAAGATCCACTTGGTGTCGATTACATTTTGTCGATTAGGCCGGGGAACTTGCTCCCAGACCTTGCACCTTTCAAATTGATGAAGTTCTTCTTGCATGGCCAATATCCACGAGGCATCCTTGTTGGCTTCGTAAAATTTCTTTGGCTCAACCTGTGATAGAAAGCTTAAGTGCAAAATCTCATTAATTGTACCTCTCCGAGTTCTGACACCATCCCGCGGATCTCCAATGATTTGATCGACGGGATGATCCCTCACGTGTCTGAGCTCTAGGAGTCTTGCATTTACAGCAGCCACTGCTTCTGGCACTTCTTCTTCCTGTAGAATTTCCAACTCCTGAGGGTCTTCCTCTCCTAATGAGGTAGGAGTGGAGATCTTTACAAACTGTTGAGCGTCATATTTTTCAGTCTCATTTAGACTTAACTTTTCCAGTTTGGTACATGCATCTCCAAAAGTACCACTAGACGAGCTGCTATGAAGCAAGCTCGCTTCATCAAATACAGCTTTTATAGATTCTTCTACAACCAAAGTTTTCTTATTAAAAATCTTATATGCCCTACTATGACTACTATATCCTTCGAAAATACCTTCAAAACATTTTTCACAAAACTTAGTACGTGGATATTTCCCATTATTGAGTACATAGCATTTGCAGCCAAAGATCCTCAAGTAGGACATAGTCGGTTTCTTGCCCTTCAACAGCTCATAAGGAGTCATTCGATGGCTTTTATTGATAAGCGCTCTGTTTTGCATATGACAAGCCGTGTTGACAGCCTCTGCCCAGAAATATTCTGTTAGAGACGCATCATTCAGCATTGTCGTCCTTGCTTCAATAAGAGTTCTATTCCTTCTCTCCGCAACTTCATTTTGTTGTTGAGTATGAGTGGAGGAAAACTCATGAAAGATACCCAAGTTTCCACAGAATTCGGTCATAGCACACTACTAAAAAACAGACTTTTAGCCACGGCATATTTCCGTGGCTAAAAGTCCAAAACCGTGGCTAATAACTATTAGCCACGGCCTACCCACGGCAAATGGGCGTGGGCAATGCGAGCGTGGCTAATAGTATTAGCCACGCTGAATCCGTGGCTAATAAGATATTAGCCACGGTTCAATTGCCGTGGCTAAAAGTTCCTCATTTGCCACGGTTCAATTGTCGTGGCTAAAGGGCCTGTAATAAACCTAACATAAAAAATATTCGACCGCCCGCCACCGCCCGGCTGCCGCCGCCGCCCTGCCGCCGCCGCCGCCCGGCCACCGCCGCCCAGCCGCCGCCGCCGCCCCCGCCGCCACGCCGATTCCATTTCAAACAATAATTTTGAATGACCTATATAAACCCAAAATCGAGCTTTTTATTGGCGGTATGGGACTAAAAAAACCCGACATTTTGCCACAGATTAGGCTTCCGTGGCTAATACTAGATTATTAGCCACAAAAAAGGCAAACCGTGACAAAAAGTCGGGTTATTTGCCACGGATTAGTCATCCGTGGCTAATACTAGCTTATTAGCCACGGAATAGGAACCGTGGCTAATACTTCAGTATTAGCCACGATTTTTCCCTGTGGCAAAAAAAATCGTGGCTAAAAGCCATTTTTCTAGTAGTGGCACCAGATTCGAACTCTGTTTCATGATCACTTCTGATTTTGACCACAGTGCAGTCTAGTTCGTTTTGGATCTACTTGACAAACTTTGTGAATACCTCAAAGGTATCAGACTTGTGTTTTAGAAAAAACACCCACGTGAAATGAGAGTGATCATCAACAATCACCAACGTATATGACTTGCCTCCTAAGCTGTGAACTTGCATTGGACCGAATAAGTCCATGTGTAGTAAGTGCAGACACCTAGAAGAGTCCTTTTCTACAATGCCCTTAAAGGTAGCCCTTGTCTGCTTGCCCATTTGACAAGCGTGGTAGGGGCTCTTTTTAATGCACTTAATAGTGGGTGCATCCCTTACTAGATTTTTAGAGAATAGCATGTTAAGCATTTTGAAGTTAATATGTGCTAATCTCTTGTGCCACTAATCACAAAGTGATGCACTATCTTTTGCAACTAAGCATACTGGCGTAGAAGAATCTAAGCTTAAAAATTTTAGACAAAAAATATTTCTGCTCCTCATGCCTGTCAATACCGTCTCCATAGAGGAACACGATATAATCAGGCATTTATCCTTGCAGAACTTAACGTCGTACCCTTTATCACATAACTAGCTTACAATGATCAGGTTATGGTTTAACCCTTCAACATAAGCCACGTCGGTGATAGAGAATACACCGTTGGAAATCATACCATAGCCTTTGGTGATTCCACGATCATACCCTCCAAAGATAACTTTGTGTCCGTCAGCAACAGAGGAATAATCACGCAACAAGCTTCTTGTCCCGGTCATATGCCGAGAGAATCCACTGTCCAAGTACCAGATAAGAGTTTTGGTGGCCTTTGGACATACGTATATGTATTGAAATCGATGTCTGCAGTATTTATTGCTTGTCTTTGCCTCCTGAAATATTCGAGTCGACACTTAGGATCCAACATTTTAGAGCTCGAAGTATGTCGTATTCAGGATTCAGCTTTTAGGAGATTATTGCACACTCTTGCTTTTTCACTTGCATATGTTCCTTGTTCCAGTTCAAGTCTGGGACATCTTCTGTCCAAGTCCCACCATATTCATTGGTGCTTGGACTAACCTGCAAAAGAAATTACCTAACCTTAGGAACCCAATAGACATTGGGTCCTAGGTTCTTGTCAGCATAATACACAGCCTGCCTTCCAACAGAGGTTATGACCGGAAGACTATCTCTAGCCTGATACTTAGAGCCTACCCTTGCCTTAGTACGTGGCACATTGGGATTGTGCCAACAATCTATGGCAAAGTGACCCACTCTGCCACAACTCCAACACTTATGGATGTTATAATTTCTCTTTTTACCAAGTCTGCTGATGGAGATTGTATTGACCCGTGGTAGGTGTGGAACCAGAGTGGTCCTACCCTCATATCTTCCCTTTCCACTTAGATAAGTGGGGGTCTGGCAATGGCCGAGCGAGGAATTCCTAAGGGCCGAATAATAGCCGATTTCTTTTCATGAAGCATACTCTTGGTGGCCTTAGGAATTCCCAAGACATGTCCACTGGCGGACTTCCCATTTGTCATAGAGTGGGATGGGATGTTCAGAGAGTGATCAATCACTTTATCCTTGAGTGAAGAGGCTGAAGCATTAAAGACAAATAGTTCAGGTTGAACCAGAGGGATTTTATTATGAGCAGCCTTATCAACACTAGCACTATAGGTATTTTTCTCAGTAGATCTACCATTCTTGCAGTGACCATAAACGCTCTTACGGTCAAACCTGAAGGAATGAAGAGTACTTCGAGAGCTTGAGACCGGAGGCATGAAGACAGTCTCCCCCTTCCACCAAGAATTAACAATTTGGGATATCCACCCAGTTCCAGTTTTCTCTTGAGGGCATCAACCTTTGAGAAGTTGTCAACTATTCTCGTCTCAGTCTCCAAGAAGAATTCTAGATCGGAGATCTTAGAATCCTTAACCTTGATGGACTCAGCCTGGATCCCCATCAAGTTTTTCATCGAGGCAATTTCTTATGCTTGCAAATTTACAAGCGACCGGCTTTCCTTGAGAGCTTGCTTAAGGGATACAAGCTCTTCAATCTCTTGATTTAGGATGACATGATCCTTTCCATCAATTGATGGAGGTCCCTCATTTACTTTAGAAGTTAAGCAAGAAGGAGAATGTACCTGGTACTGATTGCGATGATCAGGGAATATTTCATCCTCTGAAGAGCATACTGTATCAGTATTGACATTGATACATTCTTCTTTATTTTCCTCATACTCTTATCGGCCCCATCCTCCTGAGTGCTAGAGGACTCAGATTCACTGAGTGATGACACAACATCTCTGTCATTTATATTTTGTTCCATGATGGAGGTAAGTGTGTCCCACATAGCTTTGGCCGTCTGGCACTTGCGAAGGCCTGTGAAGGATGAGTCTTTCCAGGCATCCAAGATGAGGTGTCTTGCCTCCTTTTCCAGGTTTACCAAGAAGAGTTCATGATCCGTCATTTCTGAAAGATTCTTTGGCATTTGAGCATTCCCATCAGAATTGGAAACCTTCATGGGAATGAAGGGTCCTTCCTCCACAATCAGGAAGAGTCGAGGGTCAATTGCTTCCACGTGCCACTGAAACTTTGCTTTGCATAGGAGAAAATTTTCTTTTGTGCAAATTGGAAGCCTCAGAGGAGACATGTCTGTGCTTAGCTCCATGTTGACTTTGATGACACTTGACAAAGGATTTTACTCAAGGTGTTAACCTTATTGACGAACAACCTCCCTCTGATACCACTTGAAAGTGTCTAGTGTCAGCCTAATCCACCAATAGGGGGGAATAGGTGCAGTGACGTCTTTTGCGGAATTAAAAATTACCTGCACAATTAAACAAACCAAGCACAAAAAACACACAGTAATTTACAGTGGTTCCCCAACCTTGGGTACGTCCACTCTCCCCTTTGCCTATCTCCCACACGGGGATGACTCGGCAACTCCTACAAAATGAGATTGAAATTTAATCTCTCCACTCGGAGCCACGCTCCTACAACTCGGAAGGAACCCTTCCTACAACAAGGAGTCGACACTCCACCAAAATGGGTTGCACCCAACCCTTACAACTAGGAATAAAATTCCTTGCAAAAATTGAATGTAAATAAGAAATACAAACAATGCAATTTGGATAACCAAAGGTCCTTCTTCGTTCGTTGAGAGAATGACAAAGAATCCACACTTGGTTTTTCTCTCTTGGATCGGATCTTGACTTGATTGGCGGCGGCAAGCGAGTGCGGCGGTGATGCATTATAGATCTGAACTTCTTTACGAAGCAAGCTAGGTCACCAATCGATCTCAGTTGGATCAAGCGTCTCTACCGATTCGGAATGGAGAACAAGTCTCGGTCAACGAATCGTAAGACAAAGGATCTCAAGAGAGAAGTGAGGGACCAGCGACTTGCCTCGGTTCTGTCGAAGCATGATCAGCTACGAGAGGGGATCGATGGCGGCGACAATCGAGCGATCGACAGCTTGAGATTGGCGAAAGCTAGGTCACGACCAAAAAAATTCTTTTCATATTTCTCAATCCGTATTGAGTATGATTTAAACTTAGGTATATATGCCCCAAAACAAACCCTAAGTAGCCGTTACGGGGCCCACGAAGGAAGGAACGGAGTTTCGGTTTATACTGTGCATGTCAGCCCGATTCGGTCCAGTGAAGCGGCGGAAATCTGCTAAGTCAGAATTGGCGGGTATCACCAACGATACCCGTCGACCTCGGCGGGCATCGTTGGTGATGCCCTTCGATTTTGACTTGGATAATTTCTGACCATGGAGAATTCTGGATCAAGGCAGCTAGGGCCGATCGACAGCTATCGATGAACATGACCGATGAAGTCGACGGGTATCAGTGACGATACACGACGATGTTGTCAGGTATGACTCACGATTCTCGTCGATTCTTACTTGGGAAAATTTCCCATTTCTTCCTTCTACTTTCTTGAGCCTTAGGCTTTGACCTTTCTTGCTCCTTCTTCTTCTCTTGGTCTTCCTTGAGCCTGTACTTGAAAATAAGTACACCCCAATAGAGAGAGCATACGTGAGTCAACACACTTGCCCACACAACGAGGGATTACATTGCGTAGGCCCGTGTATATTGACCCACTGTACCCTGACATTAGTGTGTACTTGGCATTGAATAGCATCAAGCACAACTTGAAAAGACATATCAAATACATCTCAATTCACCTTAACTTTATCAGGTGCTTCTTCAAATCTGGGCTATTGTGGATGCAATACCCAACAAAAACCAAAGTAAATCTAGAATAGTCATCAACAATCACAAAGGTGTATATTTTCCTTCCAAGACTATAAACTGGCATAGGACCAAACAAGTCCATGTGCAAGAGATATAAACACCTCACAGAGACTTTGGTTTCAATGCTTTTGAAGGAAGTTTTGGTCTACTTGCCTTTTTGGCATGCAGAGCAAATGCTCTCCTTAGAGCATATAATGTTAGGATCATTCCTAACTAGCTCTTTACTGAATAGCTAGCCTATGGTCTTATTGTTCACATGAGCTAGGCTCTTGTGTCATTTGACACAATGTGTGGCTTTCTCATTTGCAACTAGACATATGAGTGACTCTGAATTTAGACAAAGAAAATTTAAACAGTACACATTCCCACACCCAGTCCCTGTCAAGATGACCTCTTGGTCACTTGACTTTTTTATGTGGCACACATCCTTGTGGAATGAAATGTCATAGTTAAGATCACAAAGTTGACTTATGCTTATAAGGTTATGTTGCAACCATTCCACATAATCTACTTTAGTGAAAATGACTAGGTTATTTGAGATCTTACCATAACCACTTAAAATTTCTTTGTTAACTCCACCAATGATCACCTTTGGTTGGCCTTTACTGGAATAAACTCCCTTAAATTGCTCTTTATTCAAGTCATGTGTTTGGAACATCCACTATCCAAGTACTAGTTGAACATATCTCTGGTGCTTGGACATACCTTCAAAATAGAGATTTATATATCCTTAGGAACCCAAATTGTCTTGTGTCCTAGGTACTTGTTAGATGTGGCTCCATTGAGACCACTTGAGAATTTTTTAGAAGGGTACACTTTCTGTCCATGAGACACTGTATGATTGAACCAACAGTCTAGGGCAAAGTGTCCAATCTTTCAACAGTACCATCACTCATATCTGTTGTATCTCCTCTTTAGAGGAACAGTAGGAAATTAATATTGATATTCCTTAGGACAGGAATCAGCAAACTTGATAGTTGCATTTTGATTGAGAGCATAATGGTTGTTTTGCCTCTTAGTCACAACAATCCTCCTTGGAGCAAGCACATTAGGAATAGCTTTCCTATTTACATATGAGTTTGGTCCTACTGGTCCAGATTTCTGGGTTTCTTTTCCCTTAGTCATAAACACGGGTTATGGCATGACTTGACTCTTTTGTGCTATCAACTTTTTATCTCTCCTTCTTTTAGGTTTAACATAACCAAGTCCACTTCCAGGAGTTCCTGTGAAGGTATCTATAATGGGGAGCACAGTCTTATGTTTAGAAAACAACTGAATAAGTCTTTTCTCATTCTGAAGTTTGAGTTCTAATTCCTGAATGGTTGCTTATTTTTGTTTTAGCAACATGATTTGATCATTAATGATCTTAGTTAGCTTAGCCAACTTTGAAGACCAATCTTCTGAGTAGTCATCTCTTGATGGTACTTAAGACCTGTTAGAGAGTCAATCATATTGGCTTGTTCTTTGACAAGCTTTTTGCTCTTTACAAGTGCCTCTAGCAGTTTTCCAAACTTGACTGTGAGCTGCTGCAGTTCAGTCTCAGAGTTGGACTTATGTGACTCAAAATTTGAGTTGCATGAGTCTGACTCATCCCTAGTCTCATAAACAGAAGTTTTAGAACAAATGGAATTGTCAAATATTACCTGTGTATCCTGACATTCAATAATTTCTTTTTTCTGGATCATCAGAAAGTGCCATCAAGTTAACCTCCATATCATCTTCAGAGTCACCTTGGAGTGATGAAGTTATGGAGTTATTGCCTTTGTATATGGCCTCTCTAATAAATTCCTCTTCATAGGAGAACTATCCAATGTGTACATGTATAACGACTCCATCCGTTAAATAACATATAATAGAAGGTTCGGCTCGGGCCCCACACCATATGCCACAAACAGGCGGCGAGGTCACAGGTTAATACCAAAAAAGTACGCATCCTAACACAGAGCATGCTAGCAGAAGCTTTTAATGTTAATTTGAACTCAACCATGAATGTCCACTATATATAAACAACCACATTTCTATATACACACAAAGGAATGTACAACATATACTTAAGAGTTTGGCCTTAAGGCCTTACAATTACGCTTTACAGGTGTGGATTACAAACATCGGCGCACAACCGACCACACATGAACATAACAAAAGCCTTTGCTCAGCCTTCGAGGGCCAGCAGCAGCAGCAATAATAACAGCAGGGGCTTCATCCCTTTATTTCTCGCTCGGCTCTCCAACACCTGCATAGGGACAGCCCACCATTTTGGTGGCAAACAAGGCAACGATCAGCATTCAGCTGACCAATTTATAACGACCCTACCCCTTTTTCGGGGAAGTGGTATTCCTTCCCTGCAGGCATAGATTTCACAAGCAGATATATCAAATAATGTGCACTTACGCACAATCAACATATCACAACTGTCAGCCACGCGACCCGATGATCTGTGCACTCAGGGCACATTATTGGTGTACCGACGAACTAGGGTCCCACTACCGTTCAAGGTTCGAAAACCAACGGTATTGAGCATTTAGTCTTAACGACGCGTAGGCCTAAGACTCTTATTATGCGCTCCAACGAGACCAATAACTAGGTCTACGAGTCGGTCGAACATAATGCAGGTACGGATCAGCCATCCCCCCGTTGCTCAAGTTGCCATGCCATCAACGAATACCGAAGTACTCATGGCCAATTTACAGGCGCGGGTCAGTTTCACCTTTCCTGTTCGGCACGAAGCCTTTTTAAGAGCTCGTAGCTCACAATAGCCATATTGTCCTGTAAGGACTGGCTGCACATTTCAAAAGGGGAGATAATGCCAGTGTTCCACGCGATCGCTTGGCGGGTTCAACAGAACTCACTTTCTGTACCCAGACTCACCCAAAGATGGCATACATCACAAGAATCAAGCGGGTAGTTTCCTAGAGTTTCACTCTAGTACTTCCTGTTACTAACCTTCACAGGCACAACCCATCGACTCCACAAACAACACGTTTATACGCGGAGTCTTCTCCGGTATGCAAGATGCAACATCACCAATCCAGATCAACCTGTCTAGATGGGCTTCACACAGCATGCCTATTCCATACTACACATTTCTGGATCTATATGCAAGACTGGGGATTATAAGAATCAACCCAAGGAAATCCCTCAACAACCACCTTTTGGTGGGGGAAATCCACAGACATGCCAAAACGAGGACTTCGCATGTCCAAGAAGGAAGATCGTTACCCTTGACGATCTCTCGGGAGCCATGGAATTCTAGCTAGATAACAAGCACCACAATGCTCTCGCCTCCACAAAGCTGGACTCGGCTCGCAAATCCAAACCCTGAAGCTCCACCGACGGCCGAATCTCTTCTCTTCTTTCTCCTTGCTCTCCCTTCTCTCTATGCTTTTAGAAAGAGAATAGCCAAGCTTTGAATGAGAGATAACTCTCAAGTCCTAGACTTATCTCAGCAGGGAAGAGCTTGGACCCTTAGATCTCATCTGAAGGAAATGAACGACCACAAATTGCCCTGAAATATCTATTTTTGGGCTGACACGGCTTGTGACACGCCCGTATCACAGGCCGTGTACTATAAGCGGCACCAACACTGACTTACCCAGAACAGGACACGCCCCGTGACACACCCGTATCACAGGCTATGTGTCCTGACACGGCTTCAGACATGCCCGTGTCTAGCCCGTGTTCACCAGGCCTAAATGCCCTGGACAAAACTAGAGAAGGACACGACCCTGGGACACACCCGTGTCACGGGTCGTGTGCCTAGACACGGCTGCAGACACGCCATTGCCCAGCTGGCCACAAAACCTTGGCCAAAACCCGAGGAGGACACGGCCCTGTGACACGCCAGGGCGTGTCACAGGCTGTGTGCCCAACTCGACACGCCTCTCGAGCATTGTCGTGTGGATTGCGTCGAGTGGAGTTCGTCGACCTCTAGGGTGACACGACCTCAGACATGCTCGTGTCGCAGGTCGTGTACCCTCTTGACAAACGTTGAGTGCCTTTCATCGAGTACTCGAGACGATATAGAGAAGGACACGGCTTGGGACACACTTGTGTCCCAGGCCGTGTGCCTCACTCGAGACAATCTTGAGACCAAAATCACACTCGAGCAAACAGAGCTGGACACGTCCTGGGACATGCCCGTGTCCCAGGCCATGTTACCCAGCCTGAACTCTAAATTGGGATTTGGGGTGTTACAACATGTTCTTCTTCTGATTCAGTTGAATCAGTATCACTATCAGATAAATTCTTTGGCTTCTTTGCCATTAAACACTTTTCTGAGTTCTTATCTTTGTAGAACTTCTTTTCCTTGGACTTCCCAACCAAATGTCCAGGCCTGTTACAGCAATAACAAATAATGTCAGTCTTAAATTATTTATTCTAGTTTGAATCATACCTGATCATAGAGTTATTTCCGTGTTTATCTTTGTTTTTGCTGGAACTTGGTCCAGATAATGTCTTCTTGTTCTATTGCTTCCTTCTTCTCATCATCTTCTTGAATTGCCTGGTGAACAATGTCAATTCACCATTTGACAATTCTTTTGATGAATAACTAGTCCCAGTGCTGACTGTATCTTCATCCCTTCTTGGTGATGTTGAAATTTCTCTTCTAGTCTTCTTTGATGTGTTTGGTTTGAAAGCCACAGATCTATTATGATTTGAACTTCTGGCAGATTCATCTTCAGCTTTTCTAGACTTTAATTGAAGCTCATGTGACAACACCTTCCCATATAAATCATGGGGTAGCAAGTTTATTAGATTGCCCATTTCTCTTACAACACATATCTCTATGTCCCATTCTTTGTTTAGGGATCTCAGAAACTTGTTATTAAGCTCATAGTTTGAGAATTCTCTGCCATAATTCTTTAAGTCATTGACTATTCTAAAGAACCTTTCATAACAAAGTCTTATAGAATCAGTCTTCCCTTGTCTGAATGCCTCATACTGCTGGTTGAGTAGAGACTTTCTATCATCTCTGACTTCTTTTGTGCCTTCCATATAAACTATTAGAGTGTCTCACATCTCCTATGATGTTTTACAGTGTACTAAGTTCTGAAAGGTTGAGTTATCTATTGTACTGATAATTATGTTTTGTGCTCTTTTATCCATGGTGGCTAGAACCACCTCATCCTTTGTCATCTCAGACAGTTTCTTAGTGGTTTGCACATTGGCATCTAAGACTGATACTTTCATGGGAATATATGGTCCTTCTTGAACTGTGATAAAGATACTTGGATCTGATTCCTCCATAAACAATCTCACCCTCTGTTTCCAAATAGCAAAATTATCCTTAGTACATATAGGAAATTTCATAGAACTGAGTTCTCTATGAGACTCTGAAGCAATGAAATCTGATATGTATCAACAACCCTTATGATCTTTTTCTGACTGTTAGGTTTTTCTTTGAATAACCTCCCTCTGATACCACTTGAAAGATAAATCTATAGGTAGTTAATCACCTAGAGGGGGTGAATATGTGTCTTTTAAATTTCTTAGTCACTTATATTAAATGCTCTGCATATACTTTAAAAATAAACTTTCATAAGAACACAACACAAGCAATCCATAGAACACAGCACAAGCAATCCACAGTACACAGAGAATTTATAGTGGCTCCCCTATCTAGGGTACATCCACTTTCCCCCTTCTTCCTTACTAGCAATGTGCTAGATAAGGTTATATCTCCTCCTCTTCAACTCAGATCAAACAATCTTACAGGCTCAATTTTTATTAAGAAATCTACAACACAGACCCAAAGGTCTTACCTCAGAGATCTACCCAATCTCCTACCTCAGGTCCCTCAAGAACCCTACCTCAGAATTTACATGTCTTACACCTCAGCGATCCCACACAAATCACCTACCTCAGGTCCCTCAAGAACCCTACCTCAACCTTTATAACACATGCTTACAACTCAGAGAATTTATCTCCTACCCACTCAGATCTCGAAGAGATCTTATAAAATTAAGAGGTAAATAATTTCAGAAAACAGTAATTCTGTGATTTGACTTATCTGAGAATTCAGATTCTTTAATTCAGCAGCAAAGGATTGATTCTTGGTAAGCAGGCTGGCTGAAATGATTCTTCTCTGGATCTACAAAGTTCTTGATGATGATCAGCTTGATTTATTTGAAGAACTTGAAGAACAGATCCACCTTAATCCTCTAATCAACTTGTTGAAAGGATCAGAAGACTTTCTTGAAGACCAGCGTCTTCCTTCTTCTTCTTGGAGTTGTCGCCCTCCTCTGACTTAGAAGAAATTAGAAAATGATTGATTAATGAATTCATAATTCTTTTTGTGTAAACGACCCCTTTATATATAGCCTTCATTAGTTGCTGGCTTATAATAGATGAAATCATCATGTGATATCATACTTCAAATTATCCTTCAAATGGATTCTTATGAAATATCAAGTCATTGTAGCTGACAAGACACTTCTAACATGGCTTGACACTCAGCTGTGTTGATTCTATTAAACTTCAGGATCAAAAGTGTCGAGTAGTCCAAAGTTCTCGACACTGTATTACTTAGTGCTCTTAGAAGGTGTCGAGACATCTAAGCAGTCTCGACACAATATTACTTAATAGAATTTTCAGTCTGAACTTGAAGGTGTCGAGATAGTTGACTTGTCTCGACACAACTATCTGCTGTGTCGACATCTTTAAATCTTCATTGTGTCGAGACAGTTGAATTGTCTCGACACTTCAGTCTGCCGGGTGTCGACTTCTGCTTTAAAATCTACACTGTATCGTGATAGTTGAATTGTCTCGACACTTCTCCTTTATTGTGTCGAGACAATTGTATTGTATTAACACTACTGTCCTGAGCTTTAAGGTGTCGAGATATTTGACTTGTCTCGACATTACTGTCTGAATCTTCAAGGTGTCAAGATAACTGACTTGTCTCGACACTACTCCTGCAAAGGTGTCGACATAGTTGAAGTGTGTCGACACTTTTGTACTTAGTAATTTTTTTTGCGCTGCAACCTGCTAGGCTTTGACTGTCCTGACTTCACTCAGCACTTTTAGCTGTATGGCGTCGAGTGAACTGGCTTCATTCAATGCTTGTGGACTTAGTCAATTTTATTCAGCAACTGCCTAGATATTTGGCGTTGAGTAAGCTCGCTTCACTCGACGCTTTTGGACTTAGGCAATTTCTTGCCTTTCCAGCCAGCTTCAAGTTCAGACTGAAAAGAATCCATTTGAAGGATAATCTTCATGACATCTTCCACATCTCTTCACAAAGATGCGTTCTTCAACAACCAAAACATCATCTTCCTACGCTACCAATACCCGTGCAATCTGACAGTTCTATATAGTTAGAGCCTATGTGAATTCTTGACTCCAAAGTCAAAAACATATAGAACAAGACCATCACGATGATTAAAGTTTTATTGTAAATTGTGGACGAGATGAGTAAACATGGGAACCAGAGACTCTCATCCGATAAAAACACCCTTAACTTTTTTCCCCAAGTATGTCACCTCTTCAAACCCCCTACTTTAAGAAAATTTTGGGGACAAAAATCCTCTTATTTTTATTGGAACGTAACATCCCAACTTTTATTGGGCCACTAGAACTCTAGCTGGCCCAATAAAAGTAACTCAATTCCCTAACAGATGCCTTTGAAGCTATAAGGTGGCCTAAATTTTGAATATTGATCATACATGCTCTTAACCAAGTGCAGTCGGTTGCATTAGACTCGTATAGTCAATATAAGTGCAACGGAACTCATTTTATTCTAATCCGAGGTCATATGGAGAATATGACCATTTTGAGTAGTGCGACATGACTACGTTGATTTTGCATATTGAGAATACATGCTCTGATTTGAGTCCAGTCAGTTGCATTAGACTCGTATAGTCAATACGAGTGCAACAGAACTCATTTTGATCCAATCTGAGGTCATATTGAGAATATAACCATCTTGAGTAGTGAGTCATGACTACATAGATTTTGTATATTGAGCATACATGCTCTGATTCTAGTGTACAAAGTTGCATTGGACTCGTGTAGTAAATACGAGTGCAACAGAACTTGTTTGGTTCAAATTCGAGATTATAAGGTGAATATGACTGTAAGATTTTATGAAGCTTGGCAGTCTGGCAGTTTGGTCGGGCGGTCTGGCAGTTTGGCGGTCTGGAGGCTTAGTCTAAGAGCTTTAGCAAATTGACGTCAAGAAAAGTAAGTTTGGCGGTCTGGAGTTAACGGACTGGCGGGTTAGCCTTGGCGGTCTAGTTCCAGCAATATTGCGGACTGCCTCTGGCTGACTGGTCAGATATCTTGCCATCTTGGGATCATTGAGCCCGCTTCCTTAATTGTTCATGGAGGCTTGTTTAACCCGCTATTGTGGGTTTGCTGGACAGGAGGTTGATGTCACTATAAATAGAGGCTACTGTTGCGGCCCGATGATCAAGGGAAATGTGGTCCTGAAGTTTAGCAGATTTATGCAGCTATCTTCTTATGTGGAGCGGACTGCTGATGGAGATCGGTGGTAGTGGACTAAGTAGTAGAGACCGATAAATAATTTTGTGGAGCGGATTGTCTGTCTAACCGCTCAGTTATAGCATTCTGATATTTTTTAACCGCATATCCGCATGTTATATTTTAGTCCCACATCGTATATTGTATATTCCTTCTTCCTCTTCTCCATATAAATAAGGGTGCATACTCATGTAACTTATCCTTTTGTGAAATGAATTGCTTGTTATTTAGATTTTCTTACATGGTATCAAAGCTCACCCGATCCTTGCGGTTTTCGATTTTCTAACCGCCACTTTGCTCTTCTGCGATCCTTGCAGATTCTGATTTTTTATCCGCCCGCCTTTTGCAGTTTTCTGCTGTCACAACCCGCATTTTATCTAAATTTAAATGTATATTAGAGTAAGAGAAAACACGTGCCATGATGTCACGCCGTGCAGAGGATAACTGCAGACGTTTAGGCAAACACCAATCCCAACGCAGTTTATGAAAATACTAAGTTATGATGTGAGAAAATCATATATTAAGTTAAGTTTTGGTTGGTCGTATCCCTCAGCTAAGTGGATCAACTAATCCACAAGTGAAATTATAGTTATACGATGCGAAAAATAGTTTGTTTATATTATTTGACCTCCTACTTGAGCAAAAATAATCATATAGGATAACTCATGGTATGCAAGACTATAAATTTAGTATAAGTATAGATATTAGTTTGTACGTTCGACAAGATATAGTGACTTTACCTTTTAGAAAATGATATGCATGAGATAAAAGTAATACTTTTATAATTTAAAATATCTAACATACAACCTAGCATGAAACCTTCCCAGAGAACAAGTAAATCCACACAATCATGTAGAAAAAGGTTTAGCAGATAACAAGTACTTAACATTAAACAAATCCTGTGAGCATCAATATCCTGACACGAACCCACCAAAATAATGTGTGTCTGAACTAATGGTAAAACGAACAACTACCTCACAACCGGTGAGGAAAAGACAGCTGCAGAATACCAGCCAAAACCTAAACTCTTAGCCGCTCAACCAGCTACTGCTCCAAACCTGAGGCATTCATAAGAAAAGAATACCTCAGCAAGATTATACAAGTGGTGATCAAAGATAAAAAAGGTTAGGATAAGCTAAACAGGAACAAGGGTTACAGATCCAACCCGAACTTACAGATCCAAAACATTTCAAGAAGGTACTGTGGTGGTGGGAACATTGTCCAACACAACCAGACAGTCTAATTGTCTCAACAGGACAATAGGGTGGTGCCCTCAATATCCAGCTCAACCCATCAATCCAAACATATTAACAAGGTTCTATGGTGATGGCCACTTTGTCCAACTTAACCCCATAGTCCAAAGAATATCTCCAGTAGTGTAATGATTCACAATTTGTCACTAGGTTGGGGGTCCTGTATCCACTACCAACCAAAGGACACATATTTCATCCATAAGCATCTATAACTTCAACTAAGCCATATGAACTCTTCTTTGACATAAAGGAAGAAGGTTCCCAAGAAAAATCATTCTAAGCCATACCCGACGAATTCCACTTAATTCAGCGAAAAATTTCTAAGTCCAAGCTAATTCGTCGAGTATTCTTGACGAATACAATAGGTACACGATTAATCAGTCAAAAATACTAAGTCCAGGGCAAAGCGTCCAGTACACTCGACGCTGCATTGAGTGCATTCAATGCACTCAATGCCAAGCCAGATAAATCAACGAATTCACCTACACTCAACGTCGCGCTGAGTCCACTCAATGCCGCATTGAGTCCACTCAATGCCCCATTGAGTCCACTCAACCCTGCATTGAGTCCACTCAATGCTTTAGACTTAGCTTCAAAACTACTCAATGCCAAGGTTACACTCAACGCTGTCTCACTCAACGTCGCGTTGAGTGCATTCAGCGCACTCAACGTTTTTTACTTAGTCTCAACGTAACTCAATGCTAAGGTTATTCACTCAACGCCGCAGGCACTACTCGATGAATTTTTTGATTTTACTTGACGAATCTAACTTAGGATCAAGGATCACTCAACGCTCTCAGCGCCATGCCTAATCCACTCAACGCCAAGCCTCATACTCGACGATTTTAACTTAGTCTATTACATCACTCAACCCCAAGCTGATATTCGTCGACTCAACGCCTAATATTCGACGAATTGGACTTAACTCAATGCCAAGCATTACCTGACGAATTTACTTCGGATACTCGGCGAATTTGACTTTGCTCCTACTAAAACTCATCGAATTTTACATGGACAGATCTCAGCCTATATCTGGCGACTCTAATTACTCATAATTGACGAATTTTAGATTATAGCCACTAACTCGACAGATTTATTTTACTCAGAACCATGATTAGCGAATTTGAACTTAATTTCTATCATATATGATAGTCTTTCATTCGTCGAATTAACCTAGACTAGAAGTCTTGTGCACTCGATGAAATGTAAATTCTCATATACGACGAATTAGACTAGGTTTAAATAACATGAAATCAGCGGGTTAGAACCTATTAACAACCAAAAACGATGAATCCAATTTTGCCAAACAGTCAATGTATGACAATCTACTAAAACTAACAATCCAATTACGACGAATGGCCTTTGACCGAAAGTTTCACACCAAGCAGCAGGTCGATAAAAGCCAAACCCTACTCTAATCCTAATTTCTGTACAGGGAGAGGATCAGGATAATAGGAAACAAATAACAAGGGGAAAAACCACGACTTGCCTCAAACCTTGCCAAACTCGGCAACACCAGCACTCCTCACGGATCCGGCCGAAAAAAACCCAAACAGCAGTTCCTGAAACTTTTCAGGACGAAAGAGGGTAAAATCACATACCTTGATCTCTAAAAATTGGAAAAATGGGAAAAACTCACTGTAGAAACGTAGATCGCAGTGAGAGCAATTCGAATCGACACTCCAACAATGGTTTTGTGCACCGAAGCTCTTAAAGTGGACGACCAAAGGCTCTCCAAAGACCGCCTCTTTCTCTCTTTCGTAAAACAGTCTGCAGTTTTAGGAAGAAGGTGATGAATAGGGTTTACGTCTAATCGGAAGCTATTTATATGGAATAGATAATATAATATAATAATATATTATTATTATAATTAAAACGTCCAAATGACCAAAACACGCACTAACTCGGATTTCTACAAAAATCACACCATAGCTAAATACCGACGCTATGAATCCAACGACGAAGTCGAAATCGAAATCCGACACACCAAACTAAGGTAAACACTCCCCGAAGTTAAATTATAACATTCCCAAAAAGCTCCGTCGTGTTCCAAAACGAACCCCGGCTCGCAAGGGAATATCAAAACTTACAGGAAATTAGCCATGCTAACATTCTGAGTCAAAACCCCGGGTACCAATGAGCAAAAAGCCACGCTCCAACAATGACACCCGTTAAACAAGCTTCAAAGTAATGCCCTGACGTCAAAATACGTCACTAAAAGAATTTAAATAAACCTTGGAAAATCAGGGGCGTTGCATCTGCTCTTTTGCGGTTTCTGCAGTTTCTCGGACTCCAATTTTTTCTAACCGCTCGCTAAGCTTTCCTTTTAACCGCGCAGATTGTATTTTTTCTAGCTGCCTTCTTCATGGAGGTTACCGAGTACTCTTATTCCACTTTATCTTCCTATTCCTCTCAAACCACACCATGTTTTTATACTCTGTCTGACAATCTTGGAATTACTTCCAAGTTAACTGGCCCAAACTATCCAAACTGGAGTGTTTTGTTTGTGTTTTTGTTGAGGTCTCAACATAAACACCATCATCTCACTGATGACCCTCTAGCTTGAGGGTCTGCTGTATTTGATGACTGGGATGCCAATGATGCTCTGGTCAGGACGTAGCTGGCAAACAGTCTCTCTGATGAGTGCCTACCAATTATTTGACATGATGAGACCGTTAAAGCTCCTTGGACTCATCTTGCTGTACTGTATTCAAAATGTGCTCAGACCTTGTGTATTTACACATTATATGTTGATCTATTTTCCCGCCCTACTTTGAATCCTACTACTGCTTATCAGGAGGTGCAAGCTCTTCGCACTGAAATTTTACAACAATGTTCGTTCTTCGCTGATCTGGCTGAACATCACAAAAATTTTCAGGAACTTTAGGTTGTGTGTTATCTTCTTTGCTTCAGAATCTTATGACATGATCGGATAATAAATTTTTGGTGAAGTTGATTCTCCCACTCTTGCTGCTACTGTTGCCTGTATTGTAGCTGTTACCACTCTTCTTCAGCGCCCTCTACTTACGTCCCTACCCCATCCTGACACCTTTGCTCATCAAGTTTGTTTGGGTAATTCTAGTAGTCGTGGAGGTCATTTTGGTGGGCGTGGTATGTCTCGTCATGTCTGCTCTTATTGTGGCAAGACGGGCCATCTTATTGATCGTTGCTAGGCTAAATATCCTCATCTTCGCCCGTCTGCTGAGGACAACACAAAGAAGTCCACGTCCCTTTCCTCTTCTTCTTTAGGCAGTGATAATGTAATCACTCAAGATAAGTGGCTAATTAATTAAGGCGCTAGTAATCACTTGACAAGTGATACTAGTTTATTCTCTTGCTTGGACATGCATAATCGGTCTCGTCCGATTTTTGTTGCAGATGGTTATACATCTCTAGTATGCAGGATAGATATAATATGTATCACTCCGACTCTGTGTTTTGAGGACACGCTTTATGTCATGTCTTTTCTGTGCAATTTACTCTCTGTTCCTGCTCTCTCTAAATAGCTAAATTGCACTGTTACATTTACATGTACTACTTGTTCTTTTCAGGATCCACACTCCAAAGAGAAGATTGTTACTGAGACTGAAAGCAATGAGCTCTTCTTCCTAGATAATGGAACTGCATCCACCACTTCTCTTCTGTAATGGAAACTTCGCCTTGGTCATCCTCCTCCTCATCTCATCTACTAACACCTACTAGATTTACCTCAGGAGGACTCCTCTTTGAACTATGAGGCCTGCCAACTTATCAAGAATCATCATTCTTCCTTTCAATCATGGCAAGGACGTAGTTCTTCTCATCTATTTGAACTTATTCATTCAGATATTTGGGGTCCTGATCTTGTTAGGTTTGTTGATAGGGGAGTTTATATTTTGTTACATTTGTTGATGATTTCTCTTGCTGTATTTGGTTGTATCTTTTGAGAGAATGTTCTGAACATTATTCTGTGTTCATGGCTTTTTGTAATGAGATATAAACTCAATTTGATGTTTCTATTAAACTTCTTCGAACCGATAATGTTCAAGAATATCTTAATCAACAATTTTCCGATTTTTGCATGCTTCGGGAAATAGTTCATCAAATTAGTTGTCCCAATACATCTCAGTAAAATGGGGTTGTTGAGTGCAAAAAATCGAAATCTCATGGATGTTACTCGCACCCTTCTCACATATATGAATATTCCCTAGCCGTATTGGGTACTTGTTGTGCTTCATTCTTGCTATCTCATCAACTGCATTCCCTTACCAGTTCTTCAAGACAATACCCCGTTCTCCATTGTACGTCCAGGACCTAAACCTTTCTCGTTATCTCTCCATATTTTTTGTTACACAACATTTGTGCACTCTCCTTCTCTTGGTTGTGACGAACTTTTACCTCGCTTGGTAAAGTACATCTTTCTGGGATACTGTCCGACTCAAAAGGAGTATCAGTGCTTTGATTCCATGCTTAGGAAACAGTACGTTTTTGCAGATAGTATGTTCTTTGAAGATATGTTTTATTTTTCTCGAGTTTCTACTCTCACCATCTGATGTTTCACCTTCTCATCTTATTATTCCCGCACCTCCACCCACATCTATTCCTCCTTCTACCCCACTATCTTTTCTTCCCATACAGTTCCTCTATCTTCGCCTCTATCTTCTAATTCTCCCTACCTTTAGAGCCATTGCTGACAGTTCCTGGTCTAGTAATCTCTCCGACGGGTGTATCTACTATAAAAGACAAGTCAGATCTTGACATTCTTATTACTCTATAAAAGGGGGTTAGAACATGCACGAAATATTACATTCATGATGTTGTATCTAATGCTCATCTATCCCCAGTTTGAAGGAGATTTTCTCTTGCTCAATCTCTTGACAAATGCCTTCCCGATTAACTATCAGGAGGATCTTACTTTCCGCATTGGAAAGCGGTAATGGATGAAGAAATGAAGACCTTAACTGAAAGAGGTACGTGAACTCTTATCCCTACTCCTCTAGGTGTGGATGCGGTTAATTGCTAGTGGGTATTTGTCATCAAGTTTCATTCAGATGACACTATTGACCACTATAATGATAGGCTTATTGCCAAAGGCTTTACTCCAACGTATGGTGTGGACTTTTTTGATACCTTCTACCCAGTTGCTCACATCAGCACTATCTGTGTTCTTTTGTCTGTAGCAGTTAATAAAGGTTGAGAGATGTATCAGTTAGATGTGAAGAATGCCTTCCTGTATGGTGATTTACAAGAGGTGATTTTCATAGAGCAACCTCTTGGGTATGTTGCTTAGGGGAAGTATCAAGTATGCAAGTTACGGAAGGCGATTTATGGTCTAAAGCAAAGCCCACATGCCTGACTCGACAAAATTAGCAAGGTTGTCTCTCTTGTTGGCTTTACTCAGAGTTCTGCTGATCACTCTCTTTTATTCACAAGACTATTAAAGATCTGGTAGTTCTTGTTATTTATGTGGATGATATTCTCCTTACTGGTGATGATAAGAAAGTAATTGATCTAGCAAAGAGACACCTTCAGCAACATTTTGTTATACAAGATATGGACTCTCCTAAGTATTTCTTGGGATTAAAAATCTTGCGGAAATATAACTATGTGGTGCTCTCACAATGGAAGTATGTGTTAGATCTTTTGAAAGAAACTGGTCTTCTTGGGGCAAGACTTTTTCGCTGTCCTATGGCTGTTGATGATGATAAGAGTTTGACAGAGGATTCACCTCTTCTTTCAAATAGTACTTGTTGGGTCCATTGATCACAATGTCCTAGATTTGAAGAAGTCCACAAGTCAATGGTATATACATATATGTATTTGATGTATGCCCTTAGTTCAATAAATGCCGGTGGTTCTCTGTTAAACTGATTTGATAGGTAGTCTGAGTCACAAAGATAGTTAGACTCATGACAGGATGCTGGCAAAGCAAAAATCTTGCTAATTCCAGAAGCATCGAGTGAAGACAGTTCACTTAACGCTAAGTAGTAAAAGCATCGACTGATGTTTAGGAAGTAAAAGCCTTAGTATTGTTAAAGCAGAAATCTTGTTAAGTCTAGAAGCGTTGGGTGAAGGCAGTTTACTTGACGCCAAGAAGCAAAAGCGTCGACAGAATACCCAATAATCAAAGCTGCAGTGTTACTGTTGAGAATTCTGTCTAAGGACAGAAGCGTTAAGTGAAGGAAGTTCACTCAATGCCTACTCGAAAAGGATTCTTTCTAAGGACAGAAGCATTGATAGAAGGCAGTTCACTCAACGCCTCATCAAGAAGCCAGGAAAAGGTAGAAAGCAATGAATGAAGAAGATGCACTCAACGCCAACATATAGAGAAATTAACCTAAGTCAAGAAGCATCGAGTGATGAAGGCTCACTCGATGCCTAAGCTATTAGACTATACAAGTCTATATGCGTTGAGTGAGGAAGGCTCACTCAATGCTCTCAACGGCTCAAGTCACAAAATTCTGCAAAGTATTTTTGCTTTGAGTAACAAGGCTTCACTCTATGCCTGTGCAGTCTGTCTTAATTTTACTAAGTCTATAAGCGCTGACTCATGCTAACGTCAGCAAAAATTCAAATATCGCGGGATTTGCTTGCTAGAAGACAAAAGACATAATATGCCTTTTATGCAGCTATAACTGAAAAACAAATGAAAGAGTTGCCCTTTCCATCCTGCCTTTTCTGCGCAAAGAGCCATTGAGCGGTGGGATACAAAAGGATGGTTCTTAGAAATTAGAAAGCACTTTTTACAGGAGAAAAGCAGTCATCTTCTTCCTCTGGACTGGGTTGAAGCATTCTAAGAGAGCTTGCTAAAAAGTTATCTGTGAATCACAGACTGTGGTTGTCGTTGAAAGAACTTTTCTCTAAAGATCAAATCAACTCTCAACAATAAGGTTAGGAAGATTTCTTTTTGAGAAAGAAGAAACAATCTCTGCTGTTACTTCTCAGCACAAGCAGAACCAACATTGAAGATCTTTACTTGTTACTGTGAAGAAGATAAAACTGAGTCTTCTCAGTTCAGGAAGAGGCTGACTCACAGAACTTCTCTGGAGTCATTCATCACCAACAAACTTATTCTCACTGTAGGATCTTAACTGATCTGAGTTGTAAGCCTAAACTATAAAGATCGAGTGTAGGATCCTTCCATGGATCTGAGGTAGGGCCTATGTGTCTGAGCTGTAGGAGTGGTCATTCTCCAAGGTAGGATCCTTTTATGTATCTGAGTGTAGGGATATCCTCATAGCCTGAGTTTTAGGACTTTGATTAAAGTCTAAGGTAGGTGAGCTGTGGATCACTGAGCTGTAAGAGCATCATTTGCTCTGAGTGATAGGGCTTTGGGCCTGAGGTAGGACTTGGAGGAGTCTGAGATATCCTGAGGGATCTATGTTGTAAGCTCTTGGAGCCGAGTTTGGAGAAGTTGGCCTTGTCTAACACACTGTTAGGAAGGTGGGAGGGACAGTGGATGTACCCATACCTTTGGAACCACTATAAACACTTGTGTGTTGTTGTGTATTCTTGAAAGCTAACTTTAAACTAAGTCACAACACACCAGAACTTAAAAGATAGTCTTAAAAGACACAAAAACCTATTCATCCCCCCTCTAGGTGTTTAGCTACTCTTGAAAATGAAGACTTTCAAGTGGTGTCAGAGGGAGGTTGTTCAAAAAGGATTTAATAGTCTGAACAAATATTAAGGGTAGCTTAAGATTATCCTTATGGGTTTAGGAGAGAACCATAAGGAGTTGGACTCCATGAAGCTTCCATTCTACATGAAAAAAACTTTTTGTATCTAGAAAGAGAGGATCAAATTGTTTATGGAAGCTTTTGACCCTAGGATCTTCATCACTGTCCAAAAGGAACCTTCATCATCATGAAGATTTCTGCCCTAGATGCCAGTGTCCAAACCCCGAAGAAGTATACTGAGATGACCAAGGATGAGGTAATCCTGGCCACCATGGACAAGATGGCACAGAACATCATTGTGAGTGTCATAGATGATTCCACATTCCAGAATCTTGTCTACTATAAGACATCCAAGAAAATGTGGGACACCCTGATTGTCTACATGGAGGGAACAAAAGAAGTTAGGGATGATAGAAAATCCTTACTTAATCAGGAATATGAAGCCTTCAGACAAAACAACAAAGACAACATAACTAATTGCTATAAAAAGTTCTTTGGAGTGGTCAATGAGTTGAGGACCTATCAGAGGGTCTTCAACAACTATGAGCTGAATGATAAGTTCCTAAAATCACTAACCAAAGACTGGGACACAATGATTTATGCAATCAGAGAAGTGGCCAAGCTTGCTAAAACTCCTCCTCATGCTTTGTTTGGAAAGCTGCTTTCATATGAAATACAACTATCTACCAGGAAGGAGGAGGAGACCACCAACAGGACCCATGCCAAGGAGAGGACAATGAACTTCAAGGCTGAGAGATATAGGAAGTGCAAGGAAAGGATTGCCTCACCCCCAAGGAGGCCAGCTGATTTAGAAAGCACTGGGTCAAACTCATTTGACAACAACATGTCATATGGAGAGTTTGCTGCCTTGTCAAGGCAATTCAAGAAGATGATGAAGCAGAGGCAGTGGAAGAACAATCCCTCCTACTCCTCACATTACAAGAAGGATCACAACAAGTCCAAGAAGAAGTTCTCTAAAGGAGACATGTATGATTCCAAACCCAGCAAACATATTTCTTCTAAAATTATTTGTTATTATTGTAGAAAGTCTGGGCATGTCATTGCTGATTGCTCAGTCAAGAGAAAAAAGACAAGTGAGAAGAAGCACCTCCACCACAAGGGCAAGAAGGAAAAGACCTTCATTGCTAAGAATGAGAAGAGCTTGAGTCAAACTGAAGATGAAGCCTATACTAGGCTATTTATTACTACTACTGAAGAATATGAGGACTATTCAATTGCAAGGATAGGAATCAGGACCCCTCTATTACACTCAGATAGTGATAATAAGGTGGATGAAGATGTTATTGGCTATTATGGACTTATGGCCATGACAGATGGTGAATCTCGCCAGCATCAGACTAATCAACCTAAGATGGCTCAGAATCTGAGAAAGATGTCAATCAATTGATTGACAAGTATGATGTTATTCTGGATGCTTTAAAAAGGAGCAAGAGGCTAGTCAAGAAACATGCCAAAGAGATTGTCTCCCTACAGCTAGCTGCTTCCCTACAGTCTGACTCATCACCCTTGCTTGATCAGATGAAGAGGCAAGTCAGTCAACTGAAGAATATCACAATCATTCAGATTGGAACTATCAGCTATAAGAACAAGATTATTATGGATCTTGAAGAAAAGCTCCTTAAGGAGAGAAAGTTAGTGGCTAGATTCTCAAAGCCCAAAACATTTCTGCCACTGATAGACTCCTTCACCTCTCAAAAGGATAAGAGAGGTTTGGGGTTCAAGTGGAACTCTAGATCTACCCATCCCAAAGGGAAAGGCAAAGCCCCTATAGTGCCTCAGACAACCTTTCATAAGGTATTTTTACAATCTAACAGGTATGACCATGATAACATTTATGGTCACTGGAAAAATAGGAGCTCTACTTGTAAGAATACAAGGGTATCTTATAATAAAGGGAGAAAGGACATGAGTGTGAGTGCACTAAAGACTCCTCATGAGGAAATTCAAATGGCCCATCATAAACCATTGGTATTTGGTGCTCTAGCCCCCACACTCAAGGATAGGGCAGTAGCCAATTCCCAAGGTCCTCCAACAAAAACCCAGACTAAGGATTAGTCTTTCAGTAAGACTGACTAAGCAATCTATGATGCCATCAACAACATATCTTCTACAAATAAGATTTCTTTTGTTGGAACCCAGAGTACACCAGACACAACTACTATCAGACTCTCCTTCAGTCAGATTCTTGCTGAAAGGAATAAGAAAAAAGCTGCTGCACTCCCTTCTAAACAGATATCCCCATGGACTGTTCAGAAAAGGAGATACAACATCCATGAATGTTGGTACTGTGGTAAAGTGGGACACTTTGCCATAGATTGTTGGCACAACCCTAGTGTGCCAAGGGCAAGTGAGAGTCTTCCTGTCAATAGAGCTGCAGACAGATATGTTCAGTTTCAAGCTAAAAAGAACCAAGGATCCAAACCCTTTTGGGGTCCTAAGGTAAACTAAATTGTGGTTGTAGGTTAGTCCAAGTACCCATGCACCAATATGGTACTTGGACAATGGGTGTTCCAGACATATGATTGGAACCAGGTGCCATCTAAAGGAGTAAATCCTGTAAAGAATGGACCTAAGGAGATCTTTGAAGGCTCAGACAGAGGAGTCACCAAGGGCTATTGTATGATTACTAATGACATAGTCACAATCACAAAAGTGGCTTATGTAGAAGGGTTGCAACACAACTTGATAAGCATAAGCCAACTATGTGATCTTGAATATATCATTGTCTTCCATAAGGATGAGTGTCTAATTAAAAGTTCAAGTGACCAAGAGGTCATTTTGACAGGCACTAGGAGTGGAAATATTTACTGTTTAAACTTTTTAAGTTTAAGTTCAGGCACTCCAGTATGCATAGTTGCTAATGGGAAAGTCTCTTACTATGTGCAATGACACAAGAGGCTTGGCCATATAAACTACAAGACCATTAGCAAGCTCTTTAGTGAAGACCTAGTAAGAAATAGACCCAATATGAGGTGCACCAAGGAGGGCATTTGCTCTACATGTCAAAAGGAAAAGCAGACCAAAACATCCTTTAAGATCTTTAAGGCCAAGGATTCAATGAGGTATTTATACCTTCTGCATATGGACATGTTTGATCCTATACTAGTTCATAGTTTAGGAAGGAAAGTTTATACACTTGTGATAGTTGATGACTACTACATATATACTTGGGTTTTCTTTCTAAAGAAAAAGTCTGAAACTCTAGACATTTTCATAATCTTTGTTAGGCAAGTTCAGAATGAAAAAGATAGTTTTGTGGTCAAAATCAAAAGTGAACATGGTACTAAATTTCAGTCTGAAGGCATGACAAAGTTCTGTAAAGAACTAGGGATTAGTTAGGAGTTTTCTTCTCCAATAACACCCAGTAAAATGGCATAGCTGAGAGGAAAAAATAGGACTCTCATAGAGGCTGACAGGACACTACTCAGTGACACTTCTCTCCCAGAATACTTCTGGGCTGAGGTAGTGAACACTGCTTATCTTGTTTTGAATAGAGCCTCTATCATCAAGTATCACAAGAAGACTCCCTATGAAATTATGAAAGGCAGAAAACCAAATCTAGTCTATCTCAGGATCTTTGGTAGTAAGTACTTTGTGCTAAATAATTGGAAGTCCTACTTGACTAAGTTTGCTGTCAAATCCTATGAAGGGATATTTGTTGGGTACAACAACCATAGCAAAGCATATAGGGTCTATAACTTGAAAAATCAAGTTATAGAAGAGTCTGTTAATGTAATCTTTGATGAGTCATCAATGATTAACAGTCAGTTGCCAAGCTCCTCTAGATCTATAGGTATAGATATGAAGATGGATAAATTAGCCATCAAGAACACCTCTCCAACTATACTAGCAGAAGGTGATGGTGTGTACATTCTAGAAGAAGGACAAGACACTCAGAATATGATTGAAGACCATCAAGATTCATCCACCGAAGTTCATGATGCTGAAGTAAGTATGCCTCCTGCAGTCAGGCATTTGAAGGATCATCCAAAAAATCAGATCATAGGAGATGCTAGCCAAGGGGTTACAACCAGGAGCACAAGCCTAAACATTGCCATGTACTTTGGCTTTCTATCTCAGGTTGAACCAAAAAGATTTGAAGATGCCAACCTAGATCCATTTTGGATTGTGGCTATGCAAGAGGAACTGAACCAGTTCAAGAGGTGCAATGCCTGGAAGCTGGTTCCCAGACCTCAAGGACATAACATCATTGGAACTAAGTGGATCTACAGGAATAAGCTTGATGAAAATGGTGTTATAATCAAGAACAAAGCCAGACTAGTTGTCAAGGGATACATACAAGAAGAAGGTATTGACTTTGATCATACCTTTGCACCAGTGGCAAGATTGGAAGCAATAAGACTATTCCTTGCATATGCTGTATATAAAGGATTCAAGATATACCAAATGGATGTCAAGTCAGCCTTCCTAAATGGTGACCTGAAAGAAGAGGTCTATGTTGAGCAACCCTCAAGTTTTGTAAGACAATCTGAGAATGGATTATCCATCTCACAGTCTAAGTTCACCAAGGAGTTACTGAAAAAGTTTGGAATGGAGAGTGCCTCCATAATGAAAACTCCTATGGGGTCAAATGTTTCATTGTACAAGGATGAGACTAGGAAACCTGTTGAAGAAACCTTATACAGAGGCCTAATTGGCTCCTTCCTTTATCTTACTGCTAGTAGGCTAGATATCATGTATACTACATGTGTTTATGCTAGATACCAGACTTTCCCTAAAGAGTCTCATTATTCTGCAGCTAAAAGAATTTTTAGATATCTCAAGGGCACACCTGATCTTGGTCTATGGTACCCTAGGAATAGTGATTTTGAACTAACTGGGCATTCCGATGCAGATTTTGCAGGCTGTAGAGAAGACAAGAAAAGCACACTTGGCTCCTATCAATTTCTAGGAAGAAGGCTTGTATCTTGGAGCAGCAAGAAGCAAACAAGTGTTGCAATATCAACTGTTGAATCAGAATACATATCTGCTAGAAGTTATTGTGCTCACGTATTATGGATTCAACATCAGCTACATGACTATAACCTCAAGCTAAGTATAACTCCCATGTTTTGTGACTCTACTAATGTCATCTCTATTACTAGGAATTCTGTCTCTCATAGTAGGATAAATCACATAGAGATTATGTATCATTTTATTAGAGAGGATATGGAATGTGAGGAAATCACCCTTGAGTTTATCCCCATTGACAATCAAGTGGTTGATATCTTCACCAAACCTTTAGATGAAGCCAAGTTCAACTCCTTTAAATTTTAATTGGGTAAGATGAACTTAGTCTAGCTTCAGTTGCTTTTCATCTTTTTTGTTGTAACAGGTAGTATTTACCTATGCAGGATAACAAGGAAATTATGGACTGTATCCAAGCGTCGAATGCACTGAGTCTAAGGGCTCAGGCGTCGAGTGTGCTGAGTTAACAACATGCATTGAATGCACCGAGTCTAAGGATTCAAGCATCGAGTGCGTTGAGTCAACATAAGGTGCCGAGTGCGTCGAGTGCGTTGAATCCACTCAATGCAATCATCCATGGACTTCTATTTTCGGCTAATCTAATGGATTAATCTCAGCCATTAATCTCCTCATAATCATCGCAATAGGTACGCGCCTCTCCACATTCTCAAAAGAGAGATATGTATAAGTAGAAAGATGTGTGCTTAAAACAAAAATACACTACTCCTCGCCCATCTCTGCCCCATATGACAAAATGACGAAAGCTCAGAAAATCTACTGAAATTCACATGGGCAATGACGCCAAGAAGATTAGATATTATGTTCGAGGGATCAAAACTGGTGAGAAATGGGTTCAAGGACGCGCCTGAGGAAGTTCATCTTGTTCTCCACCTCCTGCAGGTCGCTAACCTAGAATACGTTCTTTCAGAGCCCAGACTTCTTTGGAAAAGGGAAATACTTGGGTTATACTCAAATGCTAAGGTCGACTCATCACCTACTAAAATCTGGTCTTCCATCAGTGGAAACAAGATCAAGGTTACCCCCAAAAGACTGAGCAAGGCCCTACAACTGCCCAAGTTCAGGATGTCAGATGAAGAAGAAGAATTGGACCAAACTGATGTCAAAGTATCCCTGAAGTTGTGTGGATTGTCAAAGCACTCCACTGGATCAATCTTGAGAAGATAACTGAACCTGAAAGGAAAATTCCTTGCAGATGTTGTAGGGAAGGCATTGTTGTGCAAGTCTTGCTCTCATGATAAAATTTCCAAGAAGATGTTCGAGTTGATGGTAAGGATAATTCTTTCTAAGAAAATAGATTGGGGAAGGGTACTCTTCTGATAGAATTATAGAATGTATCCTAGAGACAAACTTGGGCAGGATTCTATCTCTGTTTCTGCACAATACAGTTCTAGGGATCCTTTACATAAGGCTAGGAACAAAAATCCATCATATGAGGAGGATGGGCTCTATGATGCTCGAAAGGTGGGACAGAGTTCTATTGCTAAATTCACAGACTACTGAAAAGAAGAAGAAAGCTGTTCAAATTACTAAGGAGAGCACATAGA
Organism: Platanthera zijinensis; assembly: GCA_039513925.1. Classification (NCBI taxonomy): domain Eukaryota; kingdom Viridiplantae; phylum Streptophyta; class Magnoliopsida; order Asparagales; family Orchidaceae; genus Platanthera; species Platanthera zijinensis. Next base: position 72,139,426 of record CM077097.1, read on the forward strand.
GCAGCTCCTCTAAGAAGAGTGAAGAAGAGCCACATAATCCCTAGCTCACTGAGTCTACTGAAGAAACTATAAGAGACATAAGTGCTCAGGTTTCAATATCTTCTGAACCTGCTGGAAGGAACCAGTTGGCAAGAACACAGTCTGAAGAAAACCAAGCTGGTGCCATAGGCACATTGGATGGTCAGCACGTAGAAAATATTTGTGCTGAAGTTGAGGGGTAAACTTCCGAGATACCTATTCCTATTGAGGGGAGACTATCCAATCTATTCAAGAACAATTAGATACCTTCATTGATAATCTGTAGAAAAGGATTGCTGAAACTACAGAGGGTCCTGAAGTTGTTCTTATCTATCCTCAAGATGAGGGGGAGCAAGTTATTGAGAGGACAATAGAAGATGCTCCTATCACTGCCACCTCAGAGCCACAAATTCCCATGGGGAATGCTGAAGACGAAGATGTCGTTAAGGACAAGGCTCAAGCTGAGGGGGAGACTTACCTTGAACTCCCAGCTCATGATATTGTGCATGAGATTGTCTCCTCTGTATCTGACAAAGACATTCCTACTGCTAATGTAAATGCAGTAGAACATTCTTCAGAATATATGATGCCTGATTCAGAAGAAAGGATTCCTGCCAGGGATAGGGATGAGAAGGTATATTACAAAGGCACATCTGCTAAGGCTGATCAAATATCCTACTCCTTTATATCCCAACTCAAAGGTTTGCTAGATGATTAAAGAAGACAACCGGAACACTACATTGATGGATCAATCAAGGGAGTGAGACAAGATCTTTCAATTGAGATAAAGTCCTTCAAGTTTGAGGTCAACCTGCTGAAAGCAAACACTGTGACATTCTTCATGAGAGATGCACCTGTTGTAACATTCACTGAAAGTATGCTTAAACAGATCAGACAAACTCAAAATGATATTATCGAGAACCAGAGCATCACATCGACCAATATGGAGATGGTCCACAATGTCTAGAAGAATCTGATGCAAGCACATACAAAAACAATTTAAAGGAGAATGGATGCATGTACTCAATTTCTGGATGACCTCATGCTCCAGGTCAAAGAGTATGTCACTAAGGGAGTCAACTATTTGGATGAAAGACTATCTGTAGCAAAGAACTCCCTGACCACAACTATATCTGAAGAAGTCAGAAAGGGGGGAGAAAGCAATGATAAAGGCCAATACAGAAAATGCAGTATGGACAACAAATGTAATCAAAGGCTCAATGGGACTTGAGAAACTCTCATATGAAAACATTGATACTGCACCAATCCCTGAAGATCTGTATGGTGCTCAATATTGAGATCAGAGTGGTGTTCATTATGCTGAATAAAGTGGTGCTCAGTGGGCTGCAACTTCAACTACTGATATAATTCCGACATTTATCCATACTGCTGATCAGATTGTCAATTCTAAAGGCAAGTCAATTGCTAAAGAAGAGGAAGAAGTAAGACTCATTAAGAAGAGATACAGAGAAGTGATGGATACCATGCCATACATTGAGGAATGGAGTCCTCAATCAAGAACTATAATATTGTCTACCTGGGATCAAGTCAAATCTGATAAAACTAAAAGATGAAAACTCTACAGCTCCTTAGAATGGACTAAGATTGAAAGGAATGATGAACTAAGGAGAAGATTCAGAAGGGATAAAAAGTCAGGTGCACTGCAACAAGATGTTGTGGAACCTAACAAATATTTCCCCAAGCCTTACAATTATTTTTAAAGATAGAAGGAAAAGGAAAAGGACAACAAAGACAAGCAAAAGGCTACTAAGAAACTCAGTGGGGGGGGGGGGATTGTGATTAAGGAACCTGAAACTTTAAATATTTCTTACTTTCCTTGAGGGGCTGTAGGAATATGAATGTTTTGTATTAATCACACAATCTATTTATGACTATCTCCTTAAATAAAAATCATATTTCCGTGTGTTTACATCTTATGGATTTCATATACATCTTATTGATTTCATATTCTGTAATGCTTATCTTCTTAATTATATAGTGTATATCATTGACTAAGGTTCTGACTTTTTCAAATAGGGGGAGATTATTGGGTGCATTGATCACAATTTCCTAGATTTGAAGAAGGCCCACAAGTTAATGGTATACACTTGTATGTATTTGATACATGCCTTAGTTCAATGAATGCAGGTGGTTCTCTGTTGAACTGATTTGATAGGTATTCTTAGTCACAAAGACAGTTGTACTCACGACAGGATGCTGGCAAAGCAGAATTCTGGCAAAGTCCAGAAGCGTCGAGTGAATGTAGTTAACTCGACGCCAAGTAGTAAAAGTGTCAACTAATGTTCAGGCAGTCAAAGCCTCGGTATTTCCAGAGCAAAAATCTTGTTAAGTCCAAAAGTATTGAGTGAAGGCAGTTCACTCGACGCCAAGAAGCAAAAGCGTCGACAGAACACCCAACAGTCAAAGCTGTAGTGTTATTGTCAAGAATTCTGTCTAAGGACAGAAGCGCTGAGTGAATATATTTCACTCAACGCCTACTCGACAAGGATTCTATCTAAGGATAGAAGCATTGAGAGAAGGAAGTTTACTCAATGCCTCATCAAGAAGCCAGACAAAGGCAGAAAGCGTTGAGTGAAGAATATGCACTCAACGCCTACATATAGAGAAATTCAACTAAGTCAAGAAGCGTCGAGTGATGAAGGATCACTCGATGCCTAAGCTGTTAGACTATAAAAGTCTTTATGCATTGAGTGAGAAAGGCTCACTCAATGCTCTCAATGCCTTAAGTCACAGAATTCTGCTAAGTACTTTTGCGTTGAGTAATATGGCTTCACTCAACGTCTGTGCAATTTGTTTGAATTTTACTAAGTCAAGAAGCACTGACTCATGCTAACGTCAGCAAAAATTCAAATATCGCGGGATCTGCTTGCTAAAAGACAAAAGGCATAATATGCCTTTTATGCAGCTATAACTAAAAAACGAATGAAACAGTTGCCCTTTCCAGCCTGCCTTTTCTGCGCAAAGAGCTATTGAGCGGTGGGATACAAAAGGATGGTTTTGAGAAATTAGAAAGCACTTTTTACAGGAGAAAAGCAGCCATCTTCTTCCTCTGGACTGGGTTGAAGCATTCTAAGAGAGCTTGCTAAAAAGTTATCTGTGAATTACAGACTGTGGTTGTCGTTGAAAGAACTTTTCTCTAAAGATCAAATCAACTCTCAACAACCAGGTTAGGAAGATTTCTTTCTGAGAAAGAAGAAACAATCTCTGCTGTTACTTCTCAGCACAAGCAAAACCAACATTGAAGATCTTTACTTGTTACTGTGAAGAAGATAAAACTGAGTCTTCTAAGTTCAGGAAGAGACTGACTCAGAGAACTTCTCTGGAGTCATTCATCACCAACAAACTTATTCTCACTGTAGGGTCTTAACTGATCTGAGTTGTAAGCCTAAACTATAAAGGCTGAGTGTAGGATCTTTTTATGGATCTGAGGTAGGTCCTGTGTGCCTAAGCTGTAGGAGAGGTCATTCTCAAAGATAGGATCCTTCTGTGGATTTGGGTGTAGGGCTATCCTCCTAGCCTGAGTTGTAGGACTTTGATTAAAGTCTGAGGTAGGTGATAACTCTAATTTTATCCTTATTTTTATAGTTTTTATTTAATAATTAATTAATTTACAGTTATATTTTATTAAATAAGTTTTAATTACTTTTTTTTAACATTTCAGGTTAATCTCATTTGAAAATTATATTTTTAAGCTAGCATCTTAATCAGGTGTAATTCTGGAGCAAAACTAGAAAAAGTCCAAGTACACGCCCCAGTCACGGGCATGATAAGAGGCTATGACCTATCTAGACCTTCCAGAAGCAATGACATGTTAATTAAAATTAGACGCCTCCAGGTCATGGGCATGACAAGGGGCGTGATAATGGACACGAACGTGACCAGCAAGTGGAGCTCCAGATTGCATTGCCACATCAGATTAAATTGACACGCCTCCGTCATGGGAGTGACCCTTAAGTTACGGGCATGACACCTTGGCATGACATCCAGCTCAGGCGTGTCGCTGCTTTAAGGAGCCAGTTTCAGATCCAAGGCGTTTCCAGCTTACACGCCCTAGGTCACATGTGTGACCTAGGGGCGTAGCCTCTTCAACAACTATAAGATTAACTCCCGCCATTTTAGGTTCCCGCCATTTTCAGTAATATTCATGACATGCCCTAGGTCACGGGTGTGTCCTAGGGGTGTGATCCTCAAAATAACAGATTTTGGGGGATTTTTCTCCAACATTCCCGGGCTTTTAAGATGACAATTTCGCACCATACACACCCACTAGTCACGGGCGTGACCTCGGGGCATGACTCCAGAAAAAAATACTATAAATTCCAGACATTTCCATAAGCTCAAGTAGGTCATTAGAGAGAGTTTTGGAGTCGGTTTTGGAGTTTGTTTTTAGCTTTTCTTGCATTTTATTTCATGTTTTTTTTCTAATTTATAGTTTAACTTTTGCTTTGACATTTTCAGTTCAAGTAATTTTTTTATAATCATGTCTCTTTTAAACCTTTCATGTAATTTTCCTATCATGATGAGTAGCTAAATTTCATTTAGCACTTGATCATGATGAACCTTGGAATAAAATAAATGTACGTGTTTTATTTGTCTCAAATTATCAAGTTCTCTATTTTGCTTAATTCGATTTATCTTTGAATTCAACTGAGTCGAAGTCATATGTCGCGATTATGATGTTTCAATCTTAGATCCGTATCCCAGATTAACCGAGAGGTTGAGGATACTCTTAGATCACTCAAAGATAAAAGGAGTTGCATGCACTCCTCGAGTGAGGATGACATGAATCTTTCAGATTGAAGTCAAATCTAATAGTGGGGTTCACTGCCTAAAGCAAGCTTAGGGGTTTTGTCTGGTCAAGAGGTCTTAATTGATCAACCTAAGTTTAGTCGATAGCATATTCTCGAGAGGCGCTTCCGTATTCTGGGAACCTCCACGGTCGAAATTAGTATTTTAGAGACTTGTACTTTATAGTTTCATGAGAGTTTATTTTAATCCAAGGGGATTCTAGATTAAGTGCTAGTTTTTAAATCATCAAATTTATCTTTAGTTTTCTAAATTCACATAACCAACATTCGCTTGGTAAAATAATAGTCCGTCCTTGTGAGTATAAGTACTCAACAGGCCCCGAGTCTAATACGACACTTGATCTTATACTCTAGAACGATAGGTATACTTGCCTCATCGATTTAGAATCGCACTCCAGCGTGAAATTTTAACCATCAAGTTTTTGACATCATTGTCGGGGAATCTTTCTTTGTTGTTATTTTAAAAGCAAGGTTTTATTAATTTTATAATTTTATTTTTGTTTTAAAAATAAAAAAAATAGTTTGTTTGTTTTCTTTAAAAGTTTTATCTTTAGTTTTTTTATAATTAAAATTTCTTGCGAAAGGACCGTACCGGGTTTTCATCCCGTAATACCGCCTAGTACCTTGCGAACTCGACATTGGGTAGTCCTTGGGAATTCTGGGAAATTTATTTTATAAAATTTTAATCTTAAAACTTTTACTTTTATTTTATTTTATTTTGGTGTATGACCCGAGGGAATCCGTCAAATCCTTTTGACTTGGATCCGGAGATCGATCAAAAGCTTACGGCAATGCCTAAGACTCCGTTATCTCAATTCTCCAGATTTGGTTTAGGAATCCGTATGTGACATTTCTTCTTCTTTTCCTCTTCCACTTCTCCTTCTTCTCAATTTTCTTCTATCTTGGGTGACCCAAATCTGAATATGGTCGATCAACGGACTATGTCCTATTATGCTCGACCAAATTTCGACGAGGCACAATCAAGTATTGTTCGATCTGTTATTGTAAATAATAACTTTGAATTGAAGCCGAGCATCATTCAAGTGGTACAACAATCTGTACATTTTGATGAGCTTCAGGATGAGGACCCAAACACGCATATTTCTAACTTTTTAGAAATATGTGATACCTTCAAAATTAACGGGGTCTCCGATGATATCACCCGGCTAAGGCTTTTCCTTTCACTTTGCGCACCAAAGCTAAGTAGTGGTTGGGTTCTTTACCAAGAGGCTCCAACACTACATGGGCCGAGATGACGGAAAAATTTCTCACGAAATATTTTCCACCTGCCAAAATGGCAAAATTGCACGATGATATTACCTATTTCTCCCAAGTTGATACGGAAATGTTATATGATACTTGAGAACGATTTAAGGATTTGCTTCGCCGTTGTCCGCATCATGCAATCCCCGATTGGTTGCAAATACAAACCTTCTATAATGGCCTCAACTCGCAAACAATGCAGCATATCGATGCCGCCACCGGTGGAACGTTAAACAACAAGACACTGGTGTCTGCCCAAGAACTTATAGAAGGTATGTCCATGAATACGTATCAGTGGAGTACACCTCAGTCTCGTCCACCTAAACCAGTCGGGATGTATGAAATAGATTCAATTTCTAATTTATCTCTTCAAGTTGAGAAACTAAATAAACGAATGGATGAGATGTCTGCTTCCTCGTCTATACCTACCTGTGAACCCCAATATTGGGAACCTTCCACTATTGCCGAACATGTGGATTACATGGGTAATCCGAATCGAACAGCTTTTAATTCGTGTAATAATTTTGGTAATACTTATCACCCGGGTGTAAAGAATCACCCCAACTTCTCTTGGAGTAATCCGGGGAACACGGCTCGTCCATCAAACACAATTCCACCCGATTACTTACCACACAAGATCCAAAACCTCCCACTCTTGAGGAGATGTTCAACAAATATGTGGCTACTAATGATGCCAATATCTGGAATCTCACCATATCTATTCGCAATTTGGAGAATCAAATTGAGAAAATAGCAAAAATGCTCTTCGATCGTCAACAAGGAGCATTACCGGGCAAAATGAAGCCCCACCCAAGGGAACAAGCAAAGGCTATCATGCTACGGAGCGGGAAGGAGATAACTACTGCCTCAAATCCGGTTGAAATATAGGTAACAATTTCTACATCTCCTCCTAAGATTTTCAATGAAAATAAAATTAAAGAATTTCAACCGCCTCTTCCCTATCCGTCAAATTAAAGAAAGACCGGATGGATGAGCATTGAGGTAAATTTTTAGAACTATTTAAGCAAATCCATATAAATTTAACATTTTACAAAGCGATAGAGCAAATGCCGAAGTACGCAAAGTACCTCAAGGATCTTTTATCTCATAAAAAGAAACTTGAGGATATCTCCACAGTTCAATTGAACGCGGAGTGTTCGGGGGTTATGCTTAATAAATTGCCTAAGAAATTAACTGATCCGGGTAGTTTCTCTATTCCTTGTCTATTTGGCAATTTATTAGTAAAGCCTGTGTTAGCCGATCTAGGCGCCTCGATTAATTTGATGCCTTATTTGTTATTTAAAAAGTTGGGATTAAGAGATCCTAATCCAATAAGAATGAGCATCCAATTGGTGGATCGGTCTATTAAATACACTATGGCTATTATCGAGGATGTGTTTGTCAAAGTTGACAAATTTATCTTTCCGGTATATTTCGTCATCCTTGACATAAAAGAGGACACCGAGGTTCTGCTTATTCTCGGTCGCCCTTTTCTCCCCACCTCACGCGCCATAATAGATGTTAGTAACGGTAAACTTCTCCTTAGAGTCGGAGATGAAGAAGTCACCTTTACTATTAAATCATCAATAAAAAATACGCTTTCTAATGATGACTCATGTTTCTTTTTGGAGGCTTCTCACGAAGAAGACTCCATTTTATTTTTTGAAAGTTTTTATTCCTATTTTTCATGATGAAATTTTTGAAAGTTTATATTTAATTTCTTATGAAAATATTAATAATAATTCGATTACACGAGCACCTATTGTTGAAACTCTAGAATTTGGCAGTGACCGATTAAAAACTTGTTACGAGGAACCTCCAACTTTAGAACTTAAACAATTGTCAGAGCATTTACAATATTTATTTCTAGCGGAGGGTTCAAAACTTTCCGTTATTGTGTAGGCCTATCTATCTGATGAAGAAAAATTAAAATTATTAAATGTTTTAAAACTTCATCGCCTTTCAATTACTTGGAAAATAACGGATTTAAATGGGATTAATCCCTCCTTTTGTACGCACAAAATTTTATTAGAAGAAATTCACATAAAACTATTCAACTTCAATGCCGCCTAAATCCTAATATGAAGGAGGTGGTTAAGGCGATGGTTGTAAAATTATTAGATTGGGACATAATCTATCCGATTTCAGATAGCACTAGGGTAAGTCCGTTCCAAGTGATGCCCAAGAAAGGAGGATTAACAGTATTGCTAAATGATAAAAATGAATTAATCCCTACTAGAATCGTTACCGGATGGCGGGTTTGCATCGACTACCGCAAATTAAATGATACAACCCGAAAGGATCATTTTCCTTTGTTGTTCATTGACCAAATACTTGAACGACTATCTAGTCACTCTTTTTATTGTTTTCTTGATGGTCTCTCGAGATATTTCCATATCCCAATTGCGCCCGAGGACCAAGAGAAAACAACTTTCACTTGTCTGTTTTGCACCTTTGCCTATCGGAGGATGCAATTTGGCTTATGTAACGCGTCAGTAACCTTTCAAATGTGTATGCTAGCGATTTTTGACGGACTAGTGGAGGATATTATGGAAGTTTTTATGGTTGATTTCTTCATTTTTGGAGATTCATTCAATTTATGTTTAAATAACCTCTCCCATGTTCTCTAAAGGTACGAGGACACAAATTTAGTTTTAAATTGGGAGAAGTGCCATTTTATGGTACGGGAGGGATTGGTTTTGAAAGATAGGAGGATAGATCTTAACTTTCTTCTAATCTAGAGTTAATATATAAAAAGTCGTAGCACAAAGATAAAGAAGGAAAAAAGCAAGCACACAGACGACACAAGGATTACAGTGGTTCCCCAATCAACCTGGGTACGTCCACTCTTCTACCACCCTGGTAGGAATCCACTAACAGGTTTTGATCAGGTGACTGCCACCTTTGAGCTTTTGATCAGGTGCTCACAAACCAATCTCAAGTCTTTTGATCAGGAGACTTGTAACCAAGCAAACTTTTGAAGGGAGTTAAAACCCTGTACAGTGGGGTGGGAAAGAAAGTGATGTTAGTCTTCTCTATTCTCAATTAGCAAACTTGAGAAGACTTTGTGGATGCTGAGGGTGTCAAATCTCCCCCTGAGAAGTTGAAGGTTCAGGAAGAATAGGAGCTTTGCTTCAGGGTGAGTAGGTCTTCAGCTTTGATGTTGCTCTCCAGCAAGCTTCTAGACTGATATGGTATTTGTTGTCTCTTGAAAAGCCTGGAGCAGATGATGAAGAACACTATATGAAATAAAGCTGTGTTGTGTTCTTCAGAATCTCTATTCTGACTATATCATTGTTTTGTTGTCAGGTACTTCTTCTATATCTACAAAACTTCTAATCTAAATATATTCCCCTGAGTCATATTCTAACATTTGAATTAATTCTATCTTGAAATGGCTGAGGCATTCCCGAGAGAGAAAGAGATGCCTGAGAATTAATCACATTAACTGCTGCTGTTGAACTGCTATAAGCACTAAGTCTGAGAGATATTAAATGCCTCAATTAATTCTGCTAGTTGTTAAAATCTATCTGTAAGACTGCACAGATTTCGTCGACCTCAGTCTGCTATTTATTGACCTCAGCTCAGAGATCGTCGACCTGAATAATCTTTGCGTCGAGCTGAGATTCTGTCTTGAGATCAACGATCGTCGACCGGAGCTCGGAGATCGTCGAGCTCAACTTAGAGATAAAACTCTGAGTTTCGTCGACCTGAGTTTGACTATCGTCGAACGCAGCTTGAAGTTTGTCGAGCTACATTCCTGCCTTTGTCAAAACTGATTTCTGGATGATTTTTCTGGAGTTCTGTTGAGGCAGACCTAGAAATAATCCAATGACCCTGACTATATATTTTGGGTCAATCTAAAAACATCCTAATAGTATTCCTTGCCCAAATCAAAACTAGGGTTCCAACAATCTCCCCCTATTTGGGTGAGGATACTATTTATATAAAAGGAAAACAAAGCAAGTTTGAAATAGGTGCTTTGAAATATAAAATAAACAACAACAAAGTTTTTGAAAAATAAATATGAAAAGCTTCTGATAGGCTCTATAGCTGTTCTTTGCTTATCTTTAACTGAGCATTTTTCAGATATGTTGCTCTTGCTGTATTCAACAATTTCTTTAATATCATCCACCTAATTTCTGACTAATTGAAACTGCTGCTGCTGCTGTATCCTTTAAAGCAGTCTCCCCTTATACAACTACCCCTATACTAAAGGGTCTTTTCCTGAAATAAGGTGTTAGGAGTTCTGGAACCAGATTATCTTGGGTCCCAATTCTTTTTCATAATAATTAGATATAAAAGAACATACATGTTGATCTTTGTAACCTAGAGGGTGAAATTTCCTAGAAGGGATGAGCCATTGGGTAAAAGGATGGATAAAGTTTTTAGTTTGATTATAATTTTTAAAAGGATAAAAATTTATGTTTTGAAATTTTAAGTTCGACGAAAAATAATTTTGTCGGCCTGAGTTCGATGAAGGGAATCGATTTCATCGATCTCGGTTCACAGAATGATAATATCTATTTTCTATGTTCCACGATCGTCGATCTCGGTTCGATGAAGCAAATTTCTTTCGTCGATCATAATTTCTAGACAAGTTAAAATCAAAATCTCTGTTCAGAGTTCGTCTTCCTGAGTTCGACGAAGAGTGAAGTTTTCGTCAAGCTCCGTTTGAAGAATTATGTTGAACACAAATTTTCTTAAATTGTTTAATTGTTTTTGATAAAAATTCAGTTATATTGTCTAAATTTATTATCTTTTCTTTGTGTTTAATTGTTTCTAAAGAAGCTAATTATTCAAAAATATTTTTTAAAATCTTCTTTAAGATTTTTGTTTTCAAAAGATAGATTATACACTTTCTCTCTTAGAAGTTTTATTTTCTTCTCAGATTGAATTAAATCATTGCATAAAATTTTAAAATGTTCTTTAAAATATTTTGAGGAAAAATCAAAAGAAGAGATAACCTAATCCTCTTCTGATTCACATTCTGATTCTTTAAATTCTGATTCATCATCAGATCTGTTGCAGGATGCATTTATTGTCATCAAGCAAAACTTTCTTGCTCTTATTTCTTCTTCTTCATCAGTTGTACAGGGTGAAGCTTCAGAGTCACTCCAAGTTTTAGCATCATATTTTCTATTTTTAGCTGATCCAGCAACCATTGCTGTGAGGGAGTCCTAGATTCCTTTTGCTGAAATACATTCTACAACTCCTTCAAAAATGTCATCAGACATTGATTGAGCAAGAATGTTCATTGCTTGTGCATCAACCATCTTTAACAATTTTTAGGCTTCTGAGTCTGCAGATTAAGTAGGGGGACCTAAAAAAATAGAGTTGTAAATGGCTTCATCAATAAAATTCAAAAACAACCTAATCCTTGCCTTCCATAGTACAAGCTTATCCAGATTGCACTTAGGAGGTCCAGTGCTTGAACATTATTCATTTTGTGTCATGAAAAACTCTTAAGAGATATAAGATCTATCAGATCGTTTTGGTTCAGGTGTTAGCCTGTACAACCAAAGAACCTCACCCTCTGATACCAATTGAAAGATAAGGGGATAAATCTTAACTTTCTTCTAATCTAGAGTTAATATATAAAAGTCGCAGCACAAAGATAAAGAAGGAAAAAATGCAAGCACACAGACGACACAAGGATTACAGTGGTTCCCCAATCAACCTGGGTACGTCCACTCTTCTACCACCCTGTTAGGAATCCACTAATAGGTTTGGATCATGTGACTGCCACCTTTGAGCTTTTGTTCAGGTGCTTAAAAACCAATCTCAAGTCTTTTGATCAGGAGACTTACAACCAAGCTAACTTTTGATGGGAGTTAAAACCCTATACAGGTTGGTGGGAAAGAAATTGATGTTAGTCTTCTCTATTCTCAATTAGCAAACTTGAGAAGACTTTGTGGATGCTGATGGTGTCAAAGCTCCCCCTGAGAAGTTGAAGGTTCAGGAAGAATAGGAGCTTTGCTTCAGGGTGAGTAAGTCTTCAGCTTTGATGTTGCTCTCCAACAAGCTTCTAGACTGATATGGTATTTGTTGTCTCTTGAAAAGCCTGGAGCAGATGATGAAGAACACTATATGAAAGAAAGCTGTGTTGTGTTCTTCAGAATCTCTATTCTGACTATATCATTGTTTTGTTGTCAGACACTTCTTCTATATCTGCAAACTTATAATCTGAATATATTCCCCAGAGCCGTATTCAATCATTTGAATTAATTCTATCTTGAAACGACTGAGGCATTCCCGAGATAGAAAAATATGTATGGGAATTAATCACATTAACTGCTGATGTTGAACGATTATAAGCATTAAGTCTGAGAGATATTAAATGCCTCAATTAATTCTGCCAGCTATTAAAATCTGTCTGTAAGACTGTACAGATTTCGTCGACCTCAGTCTGTTATTCATCGACCTCAGCTTAGAGATCATCGACCTGAATAATCTTTGCATCGAGCTGAGAATCTGTCTTGAGATCAGCGATCGTCGATCGGAGCTCGGAGATTGTTGAGCTCAACTCAGAGATAGAACTCTTAGTTTCGTCGACCTGAGTTCGATTATCGTCGAACGCAGCTTGAAGTTTGTCGAGCTCAATTCTTACCTTTGTCAAAACTGATTTCTGCATGATTTCTCTGGAGTTCTTTTGAGGCAGACCTAGAAATAATCCTATGAACCTGACTATACATTTTGGGTCAATCTAAAAACATCCTAATAGTATTCCTTGCCCAAATCCAAACTAGGGTTCCAATAGGTTTTAGGCCATAAAATTTCAAGTAAGGGTATATAGGTAGATAAGGCCAAAATAGAAACCATAGAAATATACCTCCCCCTTCGAATGTTAAGGCCGTACGTAGTTTTCTTGGGCATGTCAGTTTTTATCACCGGTTTATTAAAGATTTTTCTAAAATCACCAAACCCCTCACTCACCTTCTAGAAAAAGATTCATTGCAAGCTTTTTCTATTATTAAAGAAAAATTAATAAATGCACCTATCATGATAGCTCCCAATTGGGATCTCCTTTTTGAGATCATGTGCGATGCTAGTAGTTTTGCCGTTGGTGCGGTCTTAGGACAACACATCAATAAAAATTTTCATCCTATATATTATGCGAGCAAAACACTAACTGCCGCACAAGAAAACTATACAAATACCGAGAAAGAACTTCTCGTCGTTATTTTTTCCTTTGATAAATTTTGCTCTTATCTCACTTTGTCTAAAGTTTTTGTTTTTACCGATCATTCGACTTTGCGTTATTTGCTCACAAAAATTGATGCAAAGCTTATATTGATTAGGTGGATTTTGCTTTTCCAAGAATTTGACTTGGAGATCCGGGACAAAAGGGGAGCGGAAAATTTAGCAGCGGATCACCTTTCTCGGTTTGAGAATCCAAATTTGGAGGAGCTTAATGAGGAGGATAATGATGAAACTTTTCCCGAGGAGTGCCTCCTCACTTTATATAAGGTAATAACTCTCCCCACTCCTTGGTTCGCAGATTTTGCAAATTACCTTAATGCGAGATTTCTCCCAAAGGATTTTTCTTATCAAGAAAAAAAAAATTTTGATTTGAAAAATTATTTTTGGGAGGATCCATTTCTTTTTTGAGTTTCCACGGACCAAGTAGTGCGGAGGTGTGTTTCTCACGAGGAAGGCGCCCAAATATTAAAACATTGCCACGAGGGACCCGCCGATGGGCACTACAAAGCCAATTGGACAACATGGAAAGTACTTAAAGCAGACTTTTATTGGCCGAGCATCTTCAAAGACTCTCACACTCATCTAAGTCGTTGTGAACAATGCTAACGCTCAGGTAATATTTCCCACCTTGATGAAACACCTTTAAATTCATTTTTTGAAGTAGAGGTTTTTGATTTATGGGAGATCGACTTTATCGTCCCGCTACCAACGTCCTTTGGAAATCGATATATTTTGGTAGTGGTCGACTACGTGTCATGGTGGGCGGAAGCGCAAGCCCTTCCCACCAATGATGCCCGAGTCATGACCCAATTTCTCAAAAAACTCTTTTCACGATTTGGAGCACCGCAGGAAATAGTAAGTGACAGGGGCACACACTTTTGCAATGCACAATTCGCTAAAGTTTTATCTAAATACGGCGTTACACATAGGTTGGCCACCCCCTATCACCCTCAAACTAATGGCCAAGTAGAAGTAGTAAACCATGAATTAAAACGAATTCTAGAAAAAATGGTTTCTACTAATAGAAAGGATTGGTCAGTTAAGCTTGATGATGCACTATGGGCTTATCGGACCGCGTACAAGACTGATATCGGTTGTACACCGTATCAATTAGTCTATAGGAAAGCATGCCACTTACCGGTTGAGCTAGAGAACTGCGCCTTTTTTACGCTTAAATCTTTATGAAAATTTGTTTTTCGAGCTATGAAATTTCCAAATTAACGAGTTTGATGAGTGGCGCTCCTTCGCTAATGAAAGAAATAAAATTTATAAGGAGCGCACAAAATTGTATCATGATAATAAAATTAAGCATCTGAAGGAGTTCAAATCAGGAGACCAAGTCCTCCTCTATAACTATCGTTTACGTCTTTTTTCGGGAAACTTAAGTCCCGTTGGTCTGACCCCTTTATCGTAAAATAGGTGTGGCCCTACGAAACAATTCTTCTCTCGCATCCGAAAAATGGCGAAGTCAAAGTGAACGGGCACCAGTTGAAATTATTTTTCTCCAGCAATAATATCACTAATCACCAGGAAGAAATTATCCTTCCTAACCCATAACCTAGTGCAACAATTTGGTCGAGCTCAATGACCATAAACAAAGCACTCTTGGGAGGCACCCCATGGTTATCCTTTTTTTTATAAAAAAAATTGTATGATTAGTTTTACAGGTTTGGAGGTTTATTGATGGATGCCAGTTAGCCAAGCTCGGACGCCAATATTCACGTAACTCCTTCGAATTCGGTAATTTTATTTTATTTATTTATTTATTGTTTTTTAGTATGTCAAAAACAAAACAAAAAAAAGAGTAGAAAAAACTTAAATTTTACGTTTACATGCCCAAGTCACGGGCGTGACCGATGGACGTGTACTTCCCGGAATACGGAACCCGACACTAGTTCCGAGAGGGAGTTTTTCCTGTCTGTCTTTCGTCAATGTCACAGGCGTGACCTTCTTTGGTCATGGGCGTGACATTAACGGAACCCTTCCATCTCGACAAAAAATAAAAAAATTATTTAAAAAATTCCATTTCGACAGTCACGCCTGTGATAACCTATGACACACCTGTGACATAGGAAAGTCACGGTTGTTACCATCCCATTAAAAAGCAACAAAAAACCAAAAAAATCTATCTTTTTTAGTTACACGCCCCAGGGTCACGAGCGTTACCCTGGGCCGTGTCAAGCGAATCTGAGGCACTAACGCGGTCAATGCCTCGAGTTCCTCTTTTTTTTATATTTTACGTTACACGCCCCAAAGTCACGGTCGTGACTCTGGGGCGTGACTTATAGAAAATTAGTTTTCTGCGTTTCCTGAGATTTCAACTTTTCCACGCACACATGAAGGTTACACGCACCACAGTCACGGGCGTGATATGGGGGCGTGACCTCAGTTTTTTTCCTATTTAAAGCCTTTTTCCCCCTTCTTCCCTCCATACCATCCAGCCCTCCTCCTTCCCTTCTCTTACCCGAAAAACTTCTTTTCTCTCCTTCCACAATGCCTCGCCACCAACCTCGATCCACCGCTTACTCCTCCGAGCACCCTGCAGACCCCGCTGTAGCGGAGGCTATGCTTCTCTTTGAAAACTCCACCCAACAATACCGGAGTGAACATTTACAAGCCAAACCCTTTGGCGTATTCCAAATACTTGATTGGGGGATCCTTGCGGCCTTCGGTGCGGAAGAATTGGTTCGAGAATTTCTATCCACCCTTGGATGGAGTTCTCTTTTCGCCATTTCAGAGCCAGGTTTCCTTGAACTCACCATTGAGTTTCTCTCCTCATTCGAGTTTCATTTGGGTGCAGAAGACAATTTTGTCATCTTTTGGATGGGTGGCATCACACATAAGCTCACCATCCGTCAACTCAACGTGGCGATGGGATTTTGCGATGAGGCATTTTCTCTCTCTCGTGCCTACTCTACCCTTTGTTCTGATTTCCCTTCTGACTTCAACCTTCTTGCTTTTTTGTTAGAAATCATCAACGATGTCGTCCTTTACACCCCCCAAAAATCTAAAGGCAGCCACCTCATTTCCCCTGCCCCACATATTCTCCACAACCTCCTCACCTTTACCATCACCGGTCGCGGCGATAGCCATGACGTGGTGACTTGGGCAGATTTACTATATTTATATAGTATGTTCTATTGGGTCCCACTCAACCTGGGCCACGCGCTTGCAATCTTCTTTCGCCATCAGGCTGAAAATGTGAGGTTGGGAGCTTCATCACTCAACTCGCCAAACAGATGGGGATTTGGGACGCTCTTCTGCATTTGACCTACGTTCAGACGCCGCTTGCCATTCTGTTCCAGACCCTCCAGGCCCTCGACCATGCGTGACGATGAGACGGCGAGTACGAGGCTATTCCGCCAGTAATGGGCGGTGGAGACTCTGATCTTGATGTCGAGGCAGGTCCCAGTGGGACTGCTCCTTCTCCATATATTCCACCACCGCAGGATCCTTCTCCAATACCCGGTCCTTCGACGTATAGGGATCGTCAATTTGGGTCTATTCACACGCGCCTAGACCAGATGCAGACCCATTTGACGCGCAGTTTATGAGTTTTGATTGTCGGTTTGCCGTGCTGGAGCAGAGCCAAGCTTTTTCCATGACACGTATTACGCGTTAGTTTACGGACCTACGGACATACTATTAGCAGTAGGAGCACCAAAGTGATGAGGATTAGGCTTCTTTTTGTGTTGAGTCTGTTGTGGGACTTTTGTATCTATATCTTTCTTTTTTATTATCGGCATTATCATGTACTTTTATTTTAGTTTAATCAAAAATATCAAAAATCATGTTTTGCTTTAGTATTTCAAAAATATCAAAAATATCAGGTTAGTTGGTGTAGATTTGGTCTCTTCAAAAAAGTTTTCTCTTCTCCTACACTTTATTTTTACACATTCGGGACAATATTTCGTTTAAGTATGGGGGGATGTTTTTCACTAGTTTAACCTCTTTTTAGCAAAACATACCAAAAAAATATTTAAAATTTAAAAATTTATTTACTTAGTTTTCACAAAAAATTTCAAAAATACAAAAAAAATAGAAAATCGAAACATAATTTCTTAGAAATGGCCGTGTTGGGCTGTCTCCCACAAAACCGCCTAGTACCGGTGAGAACTCTTCACAGGGTATAACTCGGGAAGTCTAAGAAATAACAAAAAAATTAGGTTTAATTTTTAATTAGAGAAATCAATATTTCTATATTTGTTCACATGCAACATCTCTAGTATTCATCTTTTACGTAGTATTTAGAGAATTTTCATGCTTTAATTTAATTTTGAATTTTGGAGTTGAACTGTTAGTCATGCCGTGTTCCTAGTCAAGTGCACGTGTAAGTAGAATTTTATGTAGAATTAAAAATTCAGCATACAATTAGATTTTTATTTTTTTTAAATGCGTCAAATTAGTTTATTTTACTTTCATTTTGAAACCGATAAAAATCAAAAAAAAATTTAGGTGAGTGCATAGAAGTTTACTAGAGAAATATTTCGCAAATCAAGAGTCGAGTATTCTTTCTCGATGTCTAGAACTTTCCCTCTAGCGATTCTCAAGACTTGCATAAGTTAAACTCATTAGCATGAATAAGATATAGACATTTATTTTGGCCAGTTTGAGCCTTTCACCCGCACCTAACATTTTTATCGTTGCTAACCCAATTTGAGCTATTACCCTACCTTTTGTTTTAGCTCCACCAAATATTTCACCAAGGACTAAAAAGCATCCTAATCGCACACTTAAGTCTGAGCTCAATAATGGTTATTTTAGAAAAAAATTGTGAGTGATTAGGAGTCATTCAATTTTGGTGGCTTTTTTTTATTGAAAAGGAGCTGATTTGTTTTTCCTCTCCTTTGAAAATATTAGACAAATCTTAAAAAGAGGGAGAAATAAAGAAATTTTAAAAAATGATGAAAAAAGAAAAGAAAAGGGTTGGGGAGTTGGCTATGCTTTAAAAGTCATAGTTTCTTATTTTGTGCGAGCTCTCTTTAGGTTAATTTGGATGTGTCTAGCCATCGTGTTTATTTTTGATTATCCATACCAAAACATAAGCCAATGTTTCAACCTAGTTAAGTCTTATTGATTTGTGCTTATAAGTTAGACTAGTGTCGTGGCGAGAGTGCGAAATTGCAAGCCTATTACCACCGATATTGATGGATTTCTTTGGAGGGTATATATCTCGATCTTCGTTTTATGTAATATCGATCTTAGTACACACGCTACACTCTCCCTAAATATAATTTTAGGATTTACCGGAATTTCAATTTAAAAGTGAAAATAATAAGTGGAAACACATTCTCGAAAAATAAAAACTAATTTGTATGCAGAGTAGGTTTTTCTGCTAAAATAGCACACGCATAGGCATAAGACTTCACATTTTATTCCTTATGTTCAATTTTTTTTCTAGCATTGAAATTTTCTGCTCCCTATGAAAAGTTATTTGCTCGGGACGAGCAAACCAGTAAATATGAGGGTATTTGATAAATCTAATTTTATCCTTATTTTTATATAGTTTTTATTTAATAATTAATTAATTTAGAATTATTTTTTATTAAATAAGTTTTTAATTACTTTTTTTTACATTTCAGGTTAATCTCATTTGAAAATTATATTTTGAAGCTAGCAGCTTAATCAGGTGTAATTTTGGAGCAAAATAAGAAAAGTTCAAGTACACGCCCCAGTCACGGGCGTGACCCAAAAGTCACGGGCGTGACAAGAAGCCGTGACCTATCTAGACCTTCTAGAAGCAATGACATGTCAATTAAAATTACACGCCTCCAGGTCACGGGCATGACACGGGTCATGACAAAGGACACGGGCATGACCAGCAAGTGGAGCTTCAGATTGCATTGCCATGTCAGATTAAATTGACAAGCCTCCGTCACGGGCGTGACCCTTAAGTCACGGGGGTGACCCTTAAGTCACAAGCGTGACACCTAGGCGTGTCGCTGCTTTAAGGAGCCAGTTTCAGATCCAAGGCATTTCCAGCTTACACGCCTAGGTCACGGGCGTGACCTCTTTTGCAACTGCCAGATTAACTCTCGTCGTTTCAGGTTCCTGCCGTTTCCAGTAACAGTCATGGCACGGCCTAGGTCACGGACGTGACCTATGGGCGTGACCCTCAAAACAACAGATTTTGGCATTTTTTTCTCCAACGTTCCTGGAATTTCAAGACGACGGTTCTGCACCTTACACGGCCCCTAGTCACGGGCGTGACCTAGGGGTGCGACTCCAGAAAAAATACTATAAATTTCAGACATTGCCAGAAGCTCAAGGAGGCTATTAGAGAGTTTTGGAGTCAGTTTTGGAGTTTGTTTTTATCTTTTCTTGCATTTTATTTCATGTATTTTTTCAATTTATAGTGTAACTTTTGCTTTGACATTTTCAAGCCAAGTACTTTTTTTTTATAATCATGTCTTTTTTAAAACGTTCATGTAATTTTCCTATCATGATGAGTAGCTAAATTCCATTTAGCACTTGATCATGATGAACCTGGAAATAAAATAAATTTGTTTTATTTGTCTCAAATTATCAAGTTCTCTATTTTGCTTAATTCGATTTATCTTTGAATTCAACTGCGTCAAATTCATATGTCGTGATTTTGATTTTTCGATCTTAGATCCGTATCCCAGATTTACCGAGAGGTTGAGAATACTTGTAGATCACTCAAAGATAAAAGGAGTTGCATGCACTCCTCGAGAGAGGATGACATAAATCTTTCGGATTGGAGTCAAATCCAATAGTAGGGTTAACCGCCTAAAGCAAGCTTACGAGTTTTGACTGGCCGAGAGGTCATAATTAATCAACATAAGTTTAGTCAATAGCTTATTCTCGAGAGAGGCGCTTCTGTATTCTGGGAACCTCCACAGTCAAAATTAGTATTTCAGAGACTTGTACTTTATTGTTTCATGAAAGTTTATTTTAATCCAAGGAAATTTTATATCAAGTGCTAGTTTCTAAATCAACAAATTTATCTTTAGGTAAATAACTATTTTTCTTAGTTTTCCGAATACACATAACCAACGTTCGTTCGGTAAAATAATAGCTCTTTTTTGTGAGTATAAGTACTCAACAGGACCCGAGTCTAATACGACACTTGATCCTATACTCTTGAACGATAGGTATACCTGCCTTATAGATTTAGAATCGCGCTCTAGCGTGAAATTTTAACAATCAGTAGGTGATCTGTGGATCACTGAGCTATAGGAGCATCATTTGCTCTGAGTGGTAGGGCTATAGGTCTGAGGTAGGACTTGGAGGAGTCTGAGAGATCCTGAGGGTTCTGTGTTGTAAGCTCTTAGAGCCGAGTTTGGAGAAGTTGACCTTGTCTAACACATTGTTAGAAAGGTGAGAGGGACAGTGGATGTACCCATACCTTGGGAAACCACTATAAACACTTATGTGTTGTTGTGTGTTCTTGAAAGCTAACTTGAAACTAAGTCACAACACACCAGAACTTAAAAGATAGTCTTAAAAGACACAAAAATCTAATCACCCCCTCTAGGTGTTTAGCTACTCTTGAAAACAAAGACTTTCAATACTATGAACAGATGACTCGTGAGAAAACTCATCTATCTGACTATTATTAGACTTGATATTTGTTATGGTGTTGGGAAGGTCAATCAGTTTATGAAAGCTCCCAGAGAATGACATCTTTGTTTTGCCTTGAAAATTCTAGAGTATATGAAAGGGTCTACATGGAATGGGTTATTGTTTCAAAAACACAACTCTTTGAAGGTTGAAGCATATTCTAATGCTAGCTATGCTAATAATAAAGAAGATAAGAAGTCTACTTCTAGTTTTTGCACCTTTGTAGGAGGAAATCTTATCACCTGAAAAAGCAAGAAACAGTCTGTTGTGGCGCGATCAAGTGCTGAAGCTTAGTACCGAAGCATGACATCAATCGCTTGCGAGTTGAAATGGTTGCGTGCCCTTATGTTTGACTTGACAGAGATATATGACCATCCTTTACCTATGTTTTGTGACAACCAGGCTGCTATACATATATTGAAGAATCCAGTTTTTCATGAAAGGAAAAAACATATTGAAGTTAACTGCCACTTCATTAGAGAAAAACTATTGAAAAATCAAATCTGTACTTCATTCATCACTTCTGACAAAGAGCTTGCATACATCTTTACCAAACCAGTGTCTGATTCTCTTTCAGATGTCTGTGACAAGCTGGGCATGATTGACATATATGCTCCATCTTGAGTGAGAGTGTTTGATTTTATGAAGCTTGAAGGTCTAGCGGTTTGGTCAGACGGTCTGATAGTTTGGCAGTCTGGCAGCTTAGTCCAAGTAGTCTGGTAGATTTACAGTCTAACGGATTAAGCTTGGCGGTCTGGAGTTAGCAGACTAGTGGGTTGGCCTTGGCGGTATGGTTCTAGTAATGTTGCGCACTGCCACCGACAAATTGGTCAGAGATCTTGCCATCTTGGGATCATTGATCCCGCTTCCTTAATGGCTCAAGGAGGCTTGTTCAACATGCTGTTGTGGGTTTGGAGGACAGGTGGTTGAAGACACTGTGGATATAGGCTATTATTACGGCCTGATGATAAAGGGAGTCGTAGTCCTGAAGTTTGGCAGATTTATGCAATTATCTTCTTGTGTGGAGCAGACTACTGATGGAGATAAGCGATAGCGACCTAAGAAGTAGAGACCTATGAATACTTGTGTTGAGTGGACAGTCTGTCTAACCACTCAGTTATAATCGTCCGAAATTTTTCAACTGCCTATCCGCATGTTGTGTTTTAGTCACACATCGTCTGTTGTATATTCCTTCTTCGTCTTCTCCCTATAATTAGGGAGTCATACTCATTGTTGGGGCTGCGGTCCGGAATTGCTCCCGCGCTGCGGTGCTATGCGGTAATGGCTTAACTGGCTGCCCCATGGATCCGCCCGAGGACCTTTGATATAAAGATTAGTTGCGCCGTCCTCCATCAGTCCGGGCTTTTGGTGCGAGTGGTTGCGCTAAGTCCTCTCAAGTGGTATCAGAGGGGGTCGCGGGTTCGAAACCCCGGGGTCGTTTCTGGGGGGGGGGGATTGTTGGGGCTGCGGTCCGGAATCGCCCCGGCGCTGCGGTGCTATGCGGTAATGGCTTAACTGGTTGCCCGTGGATCCGCCCGAGGACCTTTGATATAAAGATTAGTTGCGCCGTCCTCCATCAGTCCGGACTTTTGGTGCGAGTGGTTGCGCTAAGTCCTCTCACTCATGTAACTTAACTTTTTGTGAAATGAAGAGCTTGTTATTTAGATTTTCTCACAATGACTATTTTAAGAATCCTTACACAGAACGATGACGCCATTTTAGAATACTAAGCAAATAAGCTCAGATTTGACCATAGTCAGTTGTATTGGACTCATTTGATCAGTATGAGAGATAAAAAAAACTATTTGTGCTCGGTTCTGATGTCGTTTGGTCAGCATTAGTCAAATCAGGCCTTTTAGTGCACTGAAAAGCATGCATACCCCAATATTATTCCAATACTCCAACATTGACCCATCACCTGATGACTTAGACCTACTTTTACCTTGACCCACATGGGAGCCCCCTAGGTTTTTTTTTCAAACCCTTCAAAAATCTCAATTTTAGAATAATTTAAGTCGACGTTCACCACTCCAACTCACAAAGCCACCTTGGGCCCCACCTCGCAGCCTTATATATGCCTTAAATTTAGCAACCCCACTTAAAATATGGGTGATGGGCCAAAGAAGGACCAAACTTTTTTCCCTTCCCTCCCCCAAATCCAAGGAAAGACAAATCATCTCCCCATACATGATGATGTCAAGTGATTGTACCACCCCTACCAGATGGAGGCCACCTGCCCTGGACAGCTAGAGGAGACCAAGCCCAAATCTCCCTGTAAAGGTATTTATCCCACACTACGGGAGAAGGAGAGGACACCCCCTCCAACCCTATAAATAAGGACCTCCCATCCAGACAGCTTCACACCAACCACCCGACCCTAGCCTACCCCTCGCCAAAGCCCTACCCCGCAGGAAACAGCCTAGCCCAAGCCCGCCACGTCCACCACCATCCAATAGCTACTCTTCCAGGAAGCTCCCACGCCCTCTCCACCAGGTGGATACCCTTCCTCTCATCCTTCCCATGTTTGTCGACGAGTTGCTTGCGGGCTACAACCGTCGGAGCGTCGTCGCTGCCACCCGAGCCAAGAACCATGCTCGGGTGGTGGTCGAGCAGTGTAAGCTTCCCAACACGTTGTGTTGGCGCTGGGAGGAGGCCACTTGCTGTAGGAGGGGCGACAACCATCCTCTAGGTAGGGAGAGATGGTGGTCTTGCTGGAAAGAGGAGATCTGGCGGCACCCAAGGCTTTAGGCCTTGTAAGTTCTATCTCCGGCGGCTGTCGCCGGCTCCAGGTCATCGTACCACCGCTGAAGGAAGCACCAGCGCCCGGCTAAATGGTCGGGGTTGGTGGCGAGGCTATCCGGCAACCACACGGCGCTGGAGAGGCTCTGCATGTCGTTGCCGCTCGGTATGGAACAATTGTCGTCTGATCCTTAATTAGGATTGAACGACTATGTTTTCCTTAAAATCCGCTAACCAATGAATAATAACCCACAATGGACTGGCTCCACATCCACTGTGGGGCCGCGGTTTGACTCTCCCGCTCCATCTCAGCCAAACATCCGTGCCAATGTATATGTTGTGTCCTCTTTCTATGGAATTCGTGCGTTTTTGTGTGTGACAAAATTAGGGCTCAATTTAAAATGTCTTGGTCATAAAAGTTGTGCCCCATAAGGAGATCCATCTCCAAAATTTTTTTTAGAATTTTTAAGAATTTTTTTACAATAATTATTATTTTAAATTATTTAAATACTAGTGATTTATGGGATGTTTAATTTTCAGAGTGCTTGAGGCTAATCAAAAAATCATTTGAAAATTAAAGGAGAGGCCCATGACCAATACCCACTCCCTCCAATTTATTTGGAATTTTTAATGATGAATTGCCAATTTTACTAATTTATTCAAAATAGGGTTACTAGTTAAACGGTTAAACCCCAGATGAAATTCTACTCGGTTAAAATCTAGGTTTTTTTACAGGGAATTGTTATTTATATTTTATAATTGGATATTCATATTCAAAATAATACAAATTTTATCATTGTTTTTCCTAAATCTATATGATATTTGTACTCAACACAAATTTTATTTCTGTTTCTCTCAAGATCTAAACTCCCGCAGCTGAACCTTCGCCTCTCCGCTCGCAGTCTCTCCCAAATGGTCCGATATTATCTCGCCGCCCGTCGCGCCCTCTATTCCATCGGGCCTTCTGCCCATCTCCTCGCTGACGCTTCTTTTCTCCTTCGACGCCTGACGCCCCCTATATTTTGACACAACCCTCCGACCATTCCTGACTCCCGATGAACATGCGAAAATAGTTTTCTTAATCTGAGAGAAATACATACATCAAAGAAATACAAAGCACCCGTGTTTGGCAGAAAAGAGTGCAGTGATTATTGTCATGAAAACAAGCAAACAGTTCTCATGTGTGCTAAAATAGTTATTTTTACTATCACAATGCTCTGAGAATAATCGCACGACGAGCAACTCATATGACCCTGTGCGAGGAATTCAAAGCTTGGTCAGTCAACCTTTAAATAGTTCGTTTTAGGTCGTATGTGTATGTTCTAGCATAACAACAGATTAGCGTGGACGTTGGCGGGGTGGCGGCGACGATGATGGCGGTTGGTGTGGCGGCGACGACGACTGTTTCGGTGCGGCGTTGGCGATGACTGTTTGGGGCGACGGCGGTTTGCGGCTACGGCGGTTCGCGACGGCGGCGATGCCGATTGGCACGACGACGGAGGCGATGATGGCTGTTGGCGCGGCGGAGGCGATGACGGTTTGAGGCGACGCCGATGATGGTACGTCGATGAGCGGATGTAACGTCCATGATTTTTCGACAATTATTTTTAATTCTCTTGGTGACGTCAGGATGTCGTAAGGGCGTTACGTTGGCCGGGGTTGACGGCGCCTCGCCATTAGTGCGTTTTTGCGTCCTTTAGGTCGAGCCGATCAAATTTTTGAATTCTCATTGAAATTGTAAAATTTCAAGATACAAAATTAAATCAATGAATTTTGAATTTGTCTGTCAAGTTTCGTCGCGATCCGAACATTATTGGAGGCTCGGCGAATTTTGTATATTTAGCATTCACCGTAAACTTTAAAAATTAATATCATGAGAACGACGCGTCGAATTTTGATTTTGACTTTGCCGTTAGATTTGTAGCACTGACTTTTCCCTAAGGTGTGAATTTCGTTTTATTCGACTTGAATTTCGTTTTATTCGACTTGCGTTAACCCCTTTTTTAATAATATAACACTAATGTTATTACTATTATTATTATTATTATATTTATTAACATTATTATTAATAATATCATTTGATTCGTTTTATATACCTCCCCATCCGGACGGCATTCATCCAACTACCATATATCCTATTATTATTATTATTATTATATTATATATATAATATCTCTCTAAGATACTAGACTCATCTTCCCACTCACCAAATTAATTTCGGCCGAACCAGAGCATCGCCAAGAACGACGACACCTCTCTTTTGTGTGCTTCCGGTCGTGATTCCGAGAGCACTGGTGCTCGAAATTTTCGTCGGGGCATAGATCCGAAAATCTCTCGACGAGAGCTATACGCGTGCACGGTAAGATTTGTCAGTTTCGTGAACTTTTTAAAGTTGGGATTTTCGGCCCTAACCGCCATTTTAGCCAAATCATTGGAGATTTTCCCTCCCCGCGCCTTCGCTTGGTTCAATCTACGACGTGAAGTGATTCAGAGGACGATTCCGGGAAAAAAATCGAGGCAAGTGGTGGTTTTGCTTGCTTTTCTTCCTTTGTGTTTATCTCCGATTGTTAGGTATTTAGTATGTCTATTTCATCGAGTATTAGAACATTTCATCAGCGTTGTTCGTCAAGTCGTTTGTCCGTCGTGTCGTTGGGATCGTCGCGTCGTTTCGGCCACATAAAACACTTGTTTCGTAGTAATTATCGTAGGTATTGTGAAAGTCTTAATTCGTACCATTTGACTTGAAGATCATCGTTGTGAAAGCATTGTAGCCTTGCCGGGCTATTTGTGTCGTCGCGTTGATTATGTGTCAAAATTTTTGGTTTAGTTTGATATCAACTGCATAATTTAGAAATTTATAATGCGACGCATAATAACAAATATATATATAGAATGATTGTTGGGTTGTGCGCGTTGGGGTTACTCCCTCGGCATAGTGCCATGTTTTTTGGGTCTGTGCATGTCGTGGTTACTCCCCCGACACAGTACCTCTCTTGGTTGTGGATCATACACTCAGGCTTGCCCGGTGTTTGATGCTCTTCTTGAGCGGATCCGTCTCATTTGAATTTGACTAATAATATCCAATAATATACATATATATAACCTTTTTTTTGGCACTTGATATTGAGGTGGCATAGTTTACAACTGCTTAGTTAGTTCTTTTCTTGTCGTTTCTTCTTGGTTACTACTGACTTTTGCCTCTAGTTTGCTAAATCTGTTCCGGTCTACTTGGAGGTTTGTCATTGCTGCTTGGTTCCTTTACAACTACTTGTTACTGAGGTGTTCTTCTTTTTGAATGCCTTAGGTTCAGAGCAGTAGCAGGTGTGACAGGTAGAGTTCATGGTTTTCAGAGCTGCAGCTAGTTGCTATTGTTTGTTTTCCTCCTAAGTTCAGTGAGGTAGATGTTTCTTTATTTCAGATTATACTTGTATCATATGGGTTCGTGTCAGTTTGTTGACGCCCATAGTGTTAGTTTTAGATGTTTGGCTACTTGATAGTTTGACTTGCTGTTAGTTATGCACTTGCTTTCTGGGAAGGATTTGTGTTATGATGCATGTTAGGTATTTTTAAATTTAAAAAGCTGCATTCTAGCGTAATTACATAGCATCTATTCTAACTGAAAATCATTCTATTTTAAGAGGCATAAAACTACCTTTTTACTTATATTAAATTTAGAAATCACATCTACCTTGCATACTTTGTTAAGTCTCCACACTCATATAAGACTATTAAATGAATTTAGCTAAGTGCTTTTTTCCGCTGTGTAAACTTATACTTTCTCACTCGTGGACTAGTTGATTCACCAGGCCGAGGGACACGGTCAATAAAACCTATAAAATATAACATACGTTTTAAAATATAATTCATGTGTCTTTCTATCAAATAAGCGAAGGGATAAGATTACCTGAACGTCTGCAATTGTCCCTTGTATGACGTAACATCACGATCATGTATTTTCTCCCACTCTGATAGTATTTCAACTCTGATAGTATCATAGGCCGAGTGTGGACATCCGCCCACACTTAATATTTACCGCTAAAGTAGTGTTCTGGCTTTAATTCGCTGCTCTCGCTGGGATCGACCAAAGTCCAAAATCGAACATCATTTCCTCCTCCTCACTCCCTCTAGGGCAGGCGATCTCCCGCTTGGCCGCTTGACAGTCTCCTTCCTCCTCCAGTCGTCCTTGGCAACCTAGCCCCTGACTTCAGAGATCAGTCCTCTTCTTCAAGAAATTGGTAAGTTCTTATTTTCATTTTTTTGTCGTTCTTTTTTTTTCACTCGAACGCTTCGTTCCTCCTCTTCCAGTCCTCCAATCGACTGTCGACTGCTTCATTATTTTTTGTTCTTTTTTGTTAGTAAATTCCTTCTCTCAGTCTCGCCTAAGTCCTAACTCATTTGTCCTCCCTACTGTATCAGTGTTGGATACCCTGGATTTCGACTGGAGTTTGGTTAGAACTTAGAACTTAGAAAGGCCCAATATGGATATATTTTTTTGTTCTTTCTATTGTAAGTGCCTTGCTAAATTCCTCTGCTCTTAGGAAAACTGGGACCTTTGATTGAATGTGTCTTGGCAAATGCTTTTCTTGATTGTAGTTCTGGTTGGCTAAGAGTTTTATTTAGGGATAATAGGATTTAAAAGATGACTGATTAAGGTGGTTACTTGACTTAGTTTGTGCCAAGGTAAACTGGTTTAGGTTTGATTTTTTTGGCAAATAGTTTTACTATGTGTTGTATGATGAATTCAGTTCCACTGAACTATGATGCCAGTACAATCCTTCTGTTTCCATTGTTTTTTTAGAGAAATTTGAGTCATGGGAATATAAGAATATGGGATACATTTTGTAATGTAGCATATAATATAATTCTTCAATTGGATTTCAATTTGTTTTATTTGCCACATGATTTTGCAACAGGATTTCAACTGGATTTCAGTTTTGCAACATTTTCAATTGGATTTCAAAATTTCAAGTTATATAGAGCACTTAATTGTTGCTACCTCTTGTTAGTAAGTATTTCTATTTTCTATCACCAACAACATCATGTTTTAGATGTTCTAGTTTAAAATTATATTGTCTTCCAGTTTTTTGTTGAGGTAAGTTTTTTTCATATGGTGTTTATATTGGGTATTGCATCCACAATAGACCTGATTTGAAGAAGAGTCTGAACAAGCTAAGTTGAATTGACAATGTATTTGACAACTCTATCAAGTTGTGCTTGCAGTTATTCCATTCTAAGTACACACCAATGTCAGAGTGCAGTGGGACAATATACACGAGTCTGCGCAACGTAATCCCTCGTTGTGTAGATCAGTGTGTTGATCCACGCGTGCTCTCTCTATTGGAGTGTACTTATTTTCAAGTACAGGGTCAAAGTAGATCAAGAGCAGAAGAAGGAGCAAGGTTGGATCAAAGACCAAGCTATCAAAAGAAGGAAGGAGGAAAATTCTTCCAAGTAAGAATCGACGGGAGTCGTTAGTGATTCTCGCCGACTTCGACGGGAATCCCTAAGTTAGTCCCGCCGACTACTTCCGGCCGGCAAAGTTAGAAATTCTGCCAAGGCAGAATCGACGGGAGTCGGGAGTGATTCCCGCCGACATCGACGGGAATCACCAACGACTCCCGCCGATTTCGCCTTAGGCAGATTCTCGCTGCTCGCTGGACCGAACTGAGCCGCCGTGTGCTGTTTCGGCCGAGGTTAGGGATTTTCCTCGTGGGCCCCACAACGGCTCTTAGGGTTGGCTCTTGGTATAAATACATGGGTATTTTGAAACTCTACTGTACACACCAAAAAATACGAAACCAGAAGACGCCGCCGTGACCTAGCGCATTGCGAGCTCCGCCCGCACGCACGTCGCCGATCGCAAGGTTGTCGCTGCCGCTGATCTCAGCTTGTCTCTGATCGCTCGACGACAGCACTGAGGCAAGCAGCCGGTCTCACGTGTCTCTCTCGAGATCTCTTGTCTTCTGATTCGTTGATCGAGACTTGTTCTCCCTTCCGAATCGGTTGAGACGTTTGATACGACTGAGATCGTTCGAAGACCTAGCTTGCTTCATCAAGAAGTTTGGATTTACAAAGCATCGCCGCCGCACTTGCTTGCCGTCGCCGATCTTGACAAGATCCATTCCAAGTGAGAAATCTGGTTGTGGACTCTTCATACTTTTCGAGCAAGCTTCAACGAACAAAGAAGGACATCAGAATCTCCATAAAGCATTGTTTGTATTTTTATTTACATTCAATTTTGTTGTAAAGGAATTTTCATTGCTATTTGTAAGGGTTGGGTGCAACCCGTTGTGGTGGAGTTGTGACTCAGTTGTTGGAAGGGTTCCTTCCGTGGTTAGGGGAGCATTGCTCCTAGTGTGAGGATTGGATTTCAATCCGTTTGGAGAAGTGACCGAGTCGTCCCTTGGTGGGACATAGGTCGAAGGGGGAAAGTGGACGTACCCAAATCGGGGAACCACTATAATTCTTTGTGTGTTTTCTGTGTTTTGTTTGCTTACTTGTGCAGGTTAGTTTAATTCCGCAAAAGACTGCACGACACCTATCCCCCCCCTTATAGGTGGATTAGGTTGACACTAGAGACTTTCAAGTGGTATCAGAGGGAGGTTACTCATCAATAAGGTTAACACCTTGAGTAAGGTCCTGTGTCTAGTGTTAAGAATAAAGAAGATCTCAGGAATGGACAGACTCAAGTATACAAGAAAGATTCCAGTATGTACCAAGCTGAATTTTCCCATCTGGAAGGAAAGGATCAGGTTCTACATGGAAGCAGTCGATCCCCGACTCTTCATGATAGTGGAGGAGGGCCCTCATATCCCCACTAAGGCCTCCACCATTGATCCGACCAAGATGGTGCCCAAGAGGCTCTCCGAAATGAATAAGGATGAGATGGTGCTTGTTGGCCTAGACAAGACAGCTCAAAAAATTTTAGTGAGCGCCGTCGATGATTCAATGATGTATAATTTCAGCAACTGCAGGACAACCAAGGATATCTGGCACTGCCTGATCATTCTGATGGAGGGCACAGATGAAGTAAGGGATGATCAAAGATCCCTTCTGAACCAGAAGTATGAGGCCTTCAAGTAAGGTCCCAAGGAAGAAATCGTAGTGACATTTGAGAACTTCCTGAAGATCGTTAATGCCCTGAAGTGTTATGGCAGAGTGTTCACCAATGGTGAACTAAATGAAAAATTCCTTAGATCCCTGACTCAGGAATGGGACAGCAAGATCTGCACCATCAGAGAGTTTGGCAAGCTTGCAGAAACTGATGCCCAGATTCTGTTTGGGAAGCTAATGTCCTACGGGCTTCAGCTGAACACTAGAAAAGCTGAAGAGGAGGCCGATAAGGATGCAGCCAAAGAAAAGATAGTGGCCCTGAAAGCTAATAGCTCAAGGAAAGGCAAGGGTGAAACCTCGTCCCGCTCTGGGAGAAAGGCTGAGGAAGAAGACTCTGAGCCATGCTCATCCGACTCAGAGCTATCTGAAGAAGAATTCTCTTTCATCACTCGAGAGTTCAAGAAGTTCCTCAAGATGAGGAATTAGAGAAAAGGAGATGGCTCCTCCTCCAGACATCAGAAGAAAAATTACTCTTCTGACAAGTATGATTCTAAACAGAACAAACATCGTTCTGCTGACATTATCTGCTTTGGGTGCAATAAGCCAGGCCACGTCGTTGCTGACTGCCACCAAAGTAAGAGAGATAAGGGGAAAGGAGAGGAGCACAATTCCTCTCTAGACAAGAAGAAGGAGAGGATCTATATTGCCAAGAAGCCAAAGACACTGAGTGAATCTGACTCATCAGACTCCAGTGATGATGAGGAATCCTACTTCGGGCTAATGGGTCGCTACGACTCAGATGGAGATTGTCCCCTATTTACTGGGAAGGTAAAAGATCGCACCCCCTTTATAGGTGGATTAGGTTGACACTAGATACTTTCAAGAGGTATCAGAGGTACAATTAACGAGATTCTGCACCTTAGTTTTCTATCACAAGTTGAGCCAAAAAAGTTCGACGAAGCAAACAAAGATGCGTCGTGGATATTGGCCATGCAAGATGAACTTCATCAAATCGAACGATGCAACGTCTGGACGCTAGTTCCCAGACCAAAGAAACAGAATGTGATCGGCACTAAGTGGATCTTCAGAAACAAACTGGATGAACACGGTGTCATCATCAAGAATAAAGCCAGACTGGTGGCTCAAGGATACAGACATGGGGAGGGAATTGACTTCAACCAAACCTTTGCACCAGTTTCAAGGCTTGAGGCGATCTGGTTGTTCCTGGCATATGCCTCTCACAAAGGATTCACTGTCTATCAGATGGACGTGAAGTCTACTTTCCTGAATGGAGATTTAAAAGAGGAAGTATACGTCGCGCAACCCCCAGGTTTTGTTAATCCAACTCTCCCTGATCATGTTTACTTTCTTAATAAGGCATTACATGTCTTAAAACAAGCTCCTCGAGCTTGGTATGAGACTATGTCTAGTTTTCTTCTTGAGAACAAGTTCTCGAGAGGAAAAATAGATAAGACATTGTTTCTTAGGGAAGTCAAAGGCAAGATTTTGCTGGTGCAAATATATGTCGATGACATAATATTCGGCTCAACGGACAACAACCTGTGCAAGAAGTTTTCCAAACTTATGCAAGGAAAGTTTGAAATGAGCAGTATGGGAGAGCTGAAGTATTTCTTGGGAGTTCAAGTGAAACAGTCTGAGGATGGAATTTTCATCTCTCAAACGAAGTTCACAAATGAACTCCTCAAGAAATTCGGAATGGAGAGTGCAACCTCTATGAGGACTCCAATGAGATCCACTGTGTCTCTGGACAAGGATGAGAAAGGGAAACCTTTTGATGAAACCAAGTACAGAAGCATAATTGGATCCTTGCTCTACCTTACTTCTAGTAGACCGTATATTATGTTTTCCACATGCGTTTGTGCCAGATATCAGATGAACACTAAGGAATCTCTTTATGTCGCTGCAAAGTGGATTCTTAGATACCTTAAAGGTACACCAAATCTTGGCTTGTGGTACCCAAGAAACAATGATATCGAGTTGATAGGCTTTTTAGATGCTGACTTTGTAGGAAGCAGGGATGATAGGAAAAAAACTTCCGGGACGTGCCAATTCCTCGGAAGAAGGCTTATATCGTGGAGCAGTAAAAAGCAGAACTGTGCGCAACCTCTACGGATGAATCTGAGTACATCTCAGCAGGCAGCTATTGTGCACAACTTCTATGGATCAGAAATCAACTCGAAGATTATGACTTGTAGTTTAGAGAAGTTCCCATGTATTGCGACTCCTCGAGCGCAATTGCAATTGCGAACAATCTAGTGTCGCACAGCAGAACAAAGCATATTGAAGTGCGCTACCACTTCATTCGGGGGCATGCGGAGAACAAAGATATATCTCTCTGCCATGTCCCCACGAATAAGCAGATTGTAGATATCTTCACGAAGCCACTAGACGAGGCCAAGTTCAATTCCTTCAAAACTGAACTCGGCATGCTGAACTTTGAAGATTGAAGACTGAAAGGCTCAAGGCTCTTGGATCAAGGGGAAGCATCTGCTAGGAACTCAAAATCGGGAATGGATGCAAGAATTGAGGGGGAACATTTTGCTCCAAGTGAAGTCCCAGGTTTGCAGAAGCCGAAAAGGGGGAGATTACCCTCTCGACCAAGGCTAAGGTGGCTGTTAATGCTAAGTAGGCCACAAAGTCTATGTTACTCTCAGATAGGGGGAGATCACCTCGGCTAAGGCTTTGTTGCTCTCAGGAAAATGGTAATATATTCCACACTCAACTGAATTTTCATTCTATGAGTTTCATTTCCATCTGTTCTATTCACCTTAGATTGTAGGGTTTATGCTTCTTCAAATAGGGGGAGATTGTTGGGTATTGCATCCACGATAGACCTGATTTGAAGAAGAGCCTGAACAAGCTAAGTTGAATTGACAATGTATTTGACAACTCTATCAAGTTGTGCTTGCAGCTATTCCATGCTAAGTACAAACAAATGTCAGAGTGAAGTGGGTCAATATACACGGGTCTGCGCAACGTAATCCCTCATTGTGCAGATCAGTGTGTTGATCCACGTGTGCTCTCTCTGTTGGAGTGTTCTTATTTTCAAGTACAGGGTCAAGGTAAATCAAGAGCAGAAGAAGGAGCAAGGATGGATCAAAGACCAAGCTATCAAAAGAAGGAAGGAGGAAAATTCTTCCAAGTAAGAATTGACGGGAGTCGTTAGTGATTCCCGCCAACT
Organism: Platanthera zijinensis; assembly: GCA_039513925.1. Lineage (NCBI taxonomy): Eukaryota > Viridiplantae > Streptophyta > Magnoliopsida > Asparagales > Orchidaceae > Platanthera > Platanthera zijinensis. Next base: position 72,173,317 of record CM077097.1, read on the forward strand.
TCGACGGGAATCACTAAGTGACTCCCGCCGACTACTTCCGGCCGGCAAAGTTAGAAATTCTGCCAAGGCAGAATCGATGGGAGTCGGGAGTGATTCCCGCCGACATCGACGGGAATCACCAACGAATCCCGCCGATTTTGCCTTAGGCAGATTCTCGCCGCTCGCTGGACCAAACTGAGCCGTCGTGCGCTGTTTCGGCCGAGGCTAGGGCTTTTCCTCGTGGGCCCCACAATGGCTCTTAGGGTTGGCTCCTAGTATAAATACATGCGTATTTTGAAACTCTATAGTACACACCAAAAAATACGAAACCAGAAGACGCCGTTGTGACCTAGCGCTTCGCGAGCTCCGCCGGCGCGCACGTCGCCGATCGCAAGGTTGTCGCCGCCGCTGATCTCAGCTTGTCTCTGATCGCTCGACGACAGCACCGAGGCAAGCAGCCGGTCTCAAGTGTCTCTCCCGAGATCTCTTGTCTTCCGATTCGTTGAACGAGACTTTTTCTCCCTTCCGAATCGATTGTGACGTTTGATCTGACTTAGATCGTTCGAAGACCTAGCTTGCTTCATCAAGAAGTTTGGATTTACAAAGCATCGCCGCCACACTTGCTTGCCGCCGCCGATCTTGACAAGATCCATTTAAAGTGAGAAATTCGGTTGTGGACTCTTCGTACTTTTCGAGCAAGCTTCAACGAACGAAGAAGGACATCAGAATCTCCATAAAGCATTGTTTGTATTTTTATTTACATTCAATTTTATTGTAAAGTAATTTTCATTCCTATTTGTAAGGGTTGGTTGCAACCCGTTGTGGTGGAGGTGTGACTCCGTTGTTGGAAGGGTTCCTTCCGTGGTTAGGGGAGCGTTGCTCCTAGTGTGAGGATTGGATTTTAATCCGTTTGGAGAATTGAGCAAGTCGTCCCTTGGTGGGAGATAGGTCGAAGGGGGAAGTGGACGTACCCAAATCGGGGAACCACTATAATTCATTGTGTGTTTTCTGTATTTTGTTTGCTTACTTGTGCAGGTTAGTTTAATTCCGCAAAAGACTGCATGACACCTATTTCCCCCACCCTTATAGGTGGATTAGGTTGACACTAGATACTTTCAGTTTATATTTTCAGTTCACTAGTCATGGAAAAGTTTTTTAAAAGAAAAGCAAATGAAGAATATACAAGTTCTTCTATTGTGCATTCACGATTAGAGCTTAATATAGATGATCTTCCTGCGGACCCTGTATTACAAAAAAGTATTTATGATTATGAGCCGAATGATAGAGAGAAGGTTCGAAGATGGTATCTGCAAAAAAAAATCTTTCCAGCCCAGAAATCATATTTTTCCTACAAGAATGTTTGGAAACGAGCCACGTAGATTTATTAGTTCATGGTTTCAAGAATATAGTTACTGATTGGAATGTAACATAGAAAAAGATGTCACGTTTTGTTTATGTTATTATTTATTCATGCCTGTTCATGGTGACCAAGGCGGCGGAGATGGTTTCATTAGCGGTGGGTTCACTAATTGGAAGCATAAAGATAGATTAGATGTTTATGTGAGGAATCATAATAGTGTCCATAACCAATGTTTGAAGGCTTGCATAAACTTGATGAATGAAATGCAACACATTGAAATAGCTTTGTGGACTTAATCAGACCAAGCTAGAATGGATTATCGTACAAGCATAGAAGCATCAGTAAATTGCATTAGGTTTCTTCTAAAGCAAGGATTATCTTTTCGAGGACACGATGGATCTTATGACTCAAGCAACCGAGGTAACTTTCTTGAACTCCTTCACTTCCTCGCAAACCATAATGAAAAAATAAGTAATGCGATATTAAAGAATGCTCCTGAAAATCTTAAGTTAGTAGCACAAAACATTCGAAGGGATATTTTGCAGGCTGTAGCAATAGAGACTACAAGTTCTATCATGAAAGATATTATCCAAGCTAAATTATTTTCAATTTTAGTTGATGAAACTCATGATTCATCAGTTAAAGAGCAAATGACAATTGTTTTACGTTATGTTGATGAAAAAGGAAGAGTAATAGAGTGCTTTCTATGCATTGTGCATATAGAAAATACTGCAACTTCTTCACTAAAGATAGCTATTGGGTCTTCTTTTGCTAAAAATGGGTTGAGTATATCAAGCTTGAGGGGCCAAGGGTATAATAGAGCAAGTAACATTCAAGGTGAATTCAATGGGCTTAAAATATTGATTATAGCCGAAAATTCATCTGCATATTATGTTCATTGCTTTGCTTGTCAACCTCAATTGACACTCGTTGCTGCCGTAAAAAAATCATATCAAGGTTTGTTTTTTAGCTTGATAACAATTATAACAAATATTATTGGAGCATCATACAAGTGTAGAGATATTCTTTGTGAAGCAATATACAAAAGTTATTAAAGAAGTTTACAGTAGCGAAGTGGAAACAGGAAGAGGCTTTAATCAAGAAAGAGCACTTACAAGGGAAGAGGACAAAAGGTGGAACTCTCAATATAGAACTCTCTTGAATTTAATTTGCTTGTTCTCCTCCGTGATTAATGTGCTTAAAGTAATTGAAGAGGATAACAATCTTTCAGAGCATAAAGCTGAAGCAAGCGATTTGTTGGAGGCTACACAATGTTTTGAATTTGTGTTTTTGACTCATTTAATGAAATATATATTAGGAATTACAAATGAGCTCTCGTAAGCATTACAAAGGAACAATCAAGATCTTATAAATGTTATGACTCTTGTCAAAGTTTCTAAGATACAACTACAAGCAATGAGAGACAATGGATTAGATCCTCTATTAAATAAAGTTGTTATCTTCTGCAAAAAACATGATATTAATGTTCTAAATATGGAAGACAAATTTGTAGCTCGAGGGAGATCAAGAACCAAATCCGAAAATAATAAGAACCTTCACTTCCAACGAGTTGAATTATTTTATGCAGTTATTGATCTACAACTTACTGAGCTTAATAGTCGATTTGATGAAACAAACAAAAATTGCTTCTATGTATGACATGTTTAGATCCAGGTAATGATTTTTCGGCTTTTGATAAGTAGAAATTAGTTCGATTCGCTGAATATCTTCCATTGGACTTTTCCCCAATTGCCTTAATGGAACTTGATAATCAACTTGTGTTGGATCCATTGAACCCAATGTTCTAGATTTGAAAGAAGTCAAATTGGTCAATGACATACACACATAATGTATTTGATGTATGTTTGAGTTCTTGCATGCAGGTTGTCCTTGATTGGACATGTGAACAGGAGGAGGGAGTTGAAAGTTAGAAAATATGACTAAGGCAAAAACCGCTGAGACAGCTGAGAAGAATGTCTCAGCAGAACCGTTGAGATAGCTGAGAAGCTAAAAGCAAATCGTTGAGAGAACTTATGGTCTAAGCTAAACCGCTTAGACAGAAGACAGTCACAGATGTGAAGTAGTAACCACTAAGACAACTAAGACAGTTATGATAGGTGAGAAAAATACCGTTGAGACAGAAGACGGTCTCAGCTGAGAAGGAAGAAAACTGCTGAGATAGAAGACAGTCTCAACTGTGAAGAAAGAAAAACAGCTGAGATAGTTGAGAAGAAACCGCTGAGACTAAGCCAGCTGGATTTTTCTAAGTCCAGAAGCGTTGAGTGAGGTAGGCTCACTCAATGCTTCTAAAGAAGAAGACCAGTCCAAAATTCGTCGAGCTGATCCAGAGTTCTTCGAGCCCAGCTCACAGTTCATCGAGCTCAAGATAAAAGTTGAAGATTCTGAGTTCGTCAAGCCCAGTTCCGGATTCGTCAAACTAATTCCAGAATTCATCGAATGTAGGTCACCGTTTGTCGAGCTCAAGTTAAAGATTGAAGACACTGAGTTCCTCGAGCTCATTTTATTTTTTGTCGAACGGATTTCAAAATTCGTCGAACCCAGATCACCGTTCGTCGAGCGCAGTCATGACACTTTATACCATTGCGGAAAAGCTGCAGTAGAGCTGGAAAGTACTGTTTGTCTTCTTCAAAGGGAGGTGGCACTCACCATCCATGATTGGACCCCACATTTAGATAGTGTCGTTTATTAAAATCAACTGGTATAAAGGGAAGAGAAGAAAAGAAGATTAGGGTTAACGAACCAGAATGTAATGAAAACGAGAACATAAACAAAGAAGAAAGAAAAATAGAGGCGGCTGGACTTCAATTTTCTTCGAGAAGCTTGAAAGTCGAAGTCCAGTAGGCAAGCCAGAAGGCTAAGGGAGAAAGATAGCTGAAGCTTCCTCTAGTTCAACAAGAGTATTCCCTAGAGAACAAGTTAGCTGATTCATACAATCAGCAAAAGGAGTGAGCTGTGTGAAGGACTCTAAGCCTTCAACAACAGGTAGCTGTAGAAGAAGACTCATCCCTTCTACAACAAGTGGGCTTGACTGATATCTACTCAGTCCAACAAGTTAGATTCAGAGAGTTTTCTCTGAGTTAGTTTTTCACTTTCCTGATTACTTTCCTGTAGGATTTAGTTTATCTGGATCTGAGTATAGGGCACTTTGTGCCTGAGTGGTAAGTGACAAATTTGTCACTGAGGTAGGTGCCCTATTGGGGGGTATTGAGGTAGGATCCAAGTATGGATCTGAGCTGTAGGGCTTAAGTGCCTGAGGTAGGAGAGTGCTGTTCTCTAAGGTAGGATCTAAGTGTGGATCTGAGGTAGGGCTGTCCTCCCAGCTTGAGTGTAGGGCCTTGTGCCTGAGGTAGGTGACTAGTGAGTCACTAAGCTGTAGGTGACAAGTGTGTCAATGAGTTGTAAGCCTTGGAGGAGGCTGAGCTGTAGGTGCCTGAAAGGGCACTGAGGTAGGTACCTGGATAGGTACTAAGTTGTAGGAGTGTTGCAACACTCTGAGAGTAAGGCCTTATGCCTGAGTTGTAGGGCAATTTGTGCTTGAGCTGTAAGCCTTAGAAATAAGGCTGAGGTAGGTGGTCAGTGGACCACTGAGCTGTAGGAGCACTACAGGGCTCTGAGATAGGAACCCTTGTGGTTCTGAGTTTGGATTCTGGATAGAATCTATGTGTAAGGCCGAGGGACTGAGGAGTAAGCACTGGGGAGCATATTGTTGGAGCTTGTGCCTAGTCCAACAAATCAGTTGGATAGGTGGGAGGGAAAGTGGATGTACCCAATTTGAGAACCATTATAAATATTTGTGTTCTTACTGTATTGTTTGTTTCTTTATTGTATTGCAGGTAACTAGGACAAGCTCTAGATCACCAAAGTTATAAACAACATAAAAGTCTTAAGAAATTCAAAAGACCTATTCACCCCCCCTCTAAGTGACTAGCTAACCTTGAAGTAATAACATTCAACTTGAAAGTTCCATTTTAGACGTTCGGTCATGCAGACAATTCTGAGATGTTAGAGGGCTTGGAGGATTGGCTCAAAAGTTAGTACAATTAAAGAAAAATGTTCTATACCGATTATTATATTTGCTCATGAAGTTAGCACTACTATTACCGGTTGCAACTACATGTGTAGAGAGAGCTTTCTCTGCGATGAAGATTATCAAAACATCATTACACAATCGGATGAGAGATGATTGGATGAATGTTTGTCCAGTAACCTATATAGAAAAAGATATCTTCTCTACTATCGACAACAAAGATATTATGAAATGTTTTCAGAACATGAAACATCGAAAAGGAGTATTGTAACTTATAAGCAAGCAAGTATTTTAATTATGTTAATTAAAAATTTCCTAATTTGTAGTCATTTTTATTGTATGTATGTATCGACATTTTGTGTTTTTATATTATTGAACGCCCCAACTGAAAAATTGTTGGGTACATTTGAAAATGTGTACTAGACTTGGAGAAGCCACAACTTAGTCATTGATATGCATCAATGTTTATTTGATATAAGTTTGAGTTTCATTGTGCAGGTTTAAAAATTTTAAATAAAATTTTCTAAGTACAAGTGTCGACACTTGTGAAGAAAATGTGTCGACACTCAAGGAGACTGTGTCGACACTCAGGCAAGCTGTGTCGACACACAGGCGAAATGTGTCGACACTTATGAAGAAGCTATGTCGACACCCAACTGCTATGTCGACACTCAGGAAAGCTGTGTCGACACACTGGCAAAATGTGTCGACACTTATAAAGAAGTTGTGTCGATACTCAAAGCATGTCGACACCTAAAGAAGCAGTTTTGTCGACATCTAGAATTGTGTCGACAACTTAAAATTGAATTGTGTCGACACTTAAAATAGAAGATGAGTCGACACTCAGGAGCTATGTCGACACTTGAAGCAATTGTGTCGACACACAGGACTTATGTCGACACACCAACTCTCAAAAGGCTGTGTCGAGTTCAAAAGTAATTTTGTCGACACACAGGACTTGTGTCAACACACACTCAACGCCATTTGACAAACACTCAACACCAACTGTCTGCAATAGAAATGTCGAGACAATAAGCTGCTGTGTCGACACACAGGACTTGTGTAGACACATACAACATAAGCAATGTCGAGAAGCAAAAGTATGACTGTGTCGACACTTGGAGTATTTGTGTCGACACCTTGAAGACTTGTCTCGACACTTATCCTATATGTGTCGACACATGTGAAGCAGTCTGCTGAGTGTTGTATGCTGAGTTGAAAATACATTGAAGAACCTGGTGATGTGACTGGTGACTTGACAGCTATCATAACTAACCGGTCTGACACTACTGTCAGAACTGTCATAAGTCTGTTATGAACCGGATCAGCTGGTACCCATGGAGCAAGTTCTATATAAGAGCCAGATCGGAAACAACAGAAGTGCAATGAACAATAACGTGAGGCATCAATAAGAAGAATTCTGACAGATCAAGGGCTGTCTGCAAGAAAGATTTCAGAGTTCTATCTGAATCTAAGGAAGAAGCTGACTGAAGATCAACTTCAACTTCAAGAAAAGATCCACCTTATTTGTCCTAATCAAGAAGCTTTGAAAAGCTAAGTTCGGTTGGATCAGAAGGATCAGTCTATACAAGAACTGATTAAGAAGACAACATCAACAGAGAAATCTAGCTGGTGAAGTTTTCTGATACTTATTACTCACAAATTCTTATAGGATCTATTGTTAGATCTGAGATTGTAAGCCTAAAATTATAAAGGGTGAGTTAGGGTTGTGTGCCTGAGGTAGGACTTGTGGAAAGTCTGAGTATTATGCCTAATTATAAAGGCTGAGGTAGGGCTGAGGCCTGAGGTAGGATTCAGGGAAGAATCTGAGGTAGGACTTGTGTAAAGTCTGAGGTGTATGAACCATTTTTGTTTCTGAGTTTGTAAGATCTGCGGATCCGAGCCAGTGGAAGGAAGTTAGGCTGAATCCAGTTATCTGCTGGATAGGTGAAGGGGGAAAGTGGATGTACCCAAATTTTGGGGAACCACTATAGATCTGATGTTTGCTGTGCTGTATTTAATTTCTATAGATAGAATTAATCTGTACCATCTGTTTTCCTTAAAATCAAATATACTAAAAAAGATTAGAACCTATTCACCCCCCTCTAAATGTTTAGGCTCTTGAAATAAAGTCTCTCAAGTGGTATCAGAGGGAGGTTCCTCAAAATTTGACCTAACAGTCAGAGGATTTCTCCAAGGCTATAACAGACAACAAGAATGAGTTCAAGTGAAAATCAAAAAGAGTTTGGTTCTATGAAATTACCCATATGCAGGAAAGAATCTTTTGGCATTTTGAAAGAAAGGGTCAGGCTATTAATGGAAGCATTTGATCCAAGAATTTATATCACAGTACAGGAAGGACCCTTCATCCCAATGAAGGTTTCAGTTCTTGATGCAAACATTCAAACTCCAAAGAGTTATTCAAAGATGACTAAGGATTAAATCATCTTGGCTACATTAGATAAAAGAGCTCAGAATATAATTATAAGTGCCATAGATGATGCAACATTCCAGAATCTTGTGCACTGTAAAACTTCCAAAGAAATGTGGGATACATTGATTGTCTATATGGAAGGCACAAAAGAAGTTAGAGAGGATAGAAAATCTATGCTAAATCAGGAATATGAGAGCTTAGCTGAAGCTATAAAAAGCAGAATAAAACTGACAGCTTATGAATTGAATGATAGCTGAATACAAAAGATTGGGATACTAAAAGTTCAGAGAAGTGGCCAAACTTGACACACCACCACCAGAATAGTGAAGGAATTGCCGTGGCTGACCGTGGCTGACTTTTACACGGTCTACCCACGGAAAATGGGCGTGGAATGCGAGTCTAAAAGTCCAAACGTCTAAAAGTCCAAAACCGTGGCTTACTTTTGACGGTTTGATTGTCGTGAATGACAAGTTTCTTAGGTAACTAACAAAGGATTGGGATACTAAGCCACGGTTCAGGCAAACCGTGTGTCATCAGAGAAGTGTATTAGCCAGATTAAACTGGCTGACACACCACCACATACCGTGGCTAAAAGCCATTTTTTAGTGGGAAACTGCTTTCATATGAAATACAGCTTACTGCTAGGAAAAAGGAAGAGAAGGGCAGCAGATCTAAACATAAAGAAAAGTCAGTAGCCTTCACGGCTGAGGGCTCAAGGAAGGGTAGGAGAAAATCTCCTTCTCCACCTTGAAAAAGTACTGAAGTAGAAGAAGGTGTTCCTGAAACAAGTACATCAGATAGTCACACATCTGATGAATACTTTGCTTCCTTCACTAGACAATTCAAAGGTTCATGAAGAAAAAGAAATGGAGAACCAGGCCTTCATCAGCATCCTATTCCAAGGATGAATACTACAGGAAGAAGAAAACACCTAAGGAGGACAGGTATGCTTCTAAACTTGGTAAACAATCTAATTCTATGATTGTGTGTTATTGCTGCAACAGGTCTGGGCATGTCATAGCTGACTGTCCTGACAAAAGAAAGGAATCAAAAGACAAGAAGAAGCAACAAATCAAAGTCAAGAAGGAAAAGTCTCTAGTGGATAAGAAGGAGAAGAGTTAGACGGACTCTTCATCTTAAGAATCTGAAGAAGAAGAGGCAGAAGCATATGTTGGACTCTTCTCAACAGATGAGGATTCTAGGGAACTAGAATTCCTACAGATGCTGGAATCCATAAATGGAGTGGAAGAGTATTGACGTAAAGGGCTGATGGCTCAATCTGAAGAAGACAAGTGCCAGGATCAGCCTGGACCAAGTATGGTAAATAATTCACCCCTAGTCTCAGATTACTTTACAGGATCAGAATCAGAAGCATCTTCTTCAAAAGAAGTGGATGGATCTGAGTCTGAGGGGGATGTTCACCAACTCATTGATGAGTATGGTGGGCTGTTGCATGCTCTAAAGAAGAGCAAGTTTCTTGTTAAAGAGCAGGCCAAGGAGATTGAGTCTCTCAAACTTGCTGCAGCAGATTCAACAAAACTGCTGGATCAAAAACTGAATGAGGTTGCCAAATTGAAAACATTACAGTTATTCAAATGGGTACAATCTCATTCAACGAGAATCATATCAAGAAACTGGAGGGAAAACTTCAGCAAGAGAGAGAGCTAGTGGCAAAATTCTTCAAGCTAAAATCAGTCTTACCTTTGATAGATAATTTTGTTTCACAAAAAGGAAAGACTAGTCTAGGCTTTAAGGGAAGAACTAGGGCTACCAATTCTCAAAGAAAAGGTAAAGTACCAATTCAGCCTCAAGCTGTTAATCCCCCTATTTTCTTTAAGAAGGTAGTGAATCCTACTAACATGTATGATCATGACATTACACATGGTCACTGCGAGCATGAAAACCTCATGTGCAAGGGTGTAAATGTCAATAGACCAATCTATTGGCATGCCCATCATATTCAAGAGGAGTTCTTGAAGAATGCTATTCCAGCACCAACACTTAATAAGTCTACTGACAACAAAGTAAGAAGACCTGTACCTAAGAAGAGGTATAATAGGTTTGAGTGTTGGTGTTGTGGCAAGGTGGGCCACTTTTCCATGGATTGCTGGTTTAACTTAAGTGTTAAAACAAAAAGTAGGATTCCTGTTAGATCAGTCACTTGGTTTCAAACTAACAAGGACCTAGGACCCACTAGCAAATTAGGTTCTAAGGGTAAGTGATTCATTATGTATTGCAGGTAAATCCAAGTGACCATACCCCTATATGATACTTGGATAGTGGCTGTTCCAGACATATGACTGGAATAAGGAGAATGTTGAGGGACTATGTGCCCATAAAGAATGGACCCAAAGTTATCTTTGGTGGATCAGAAAAGGGAATCATCAAAGGATTTGGTAACATCTCTTGTGATTCAATTACTATCACTAAAGTGGTTTATGTAAAGGGTTTAAAACATAACCTGATTAGTATAAGTCAACTTAGTGATCTAGGTTATGATATTTCTTTCCACAAAGGAGAGTGCCTAGTAAAAAGGTCAAGTGATCAAGAGATCATTTTGACTGGCACTAGGAAAGGAAATGTGTATTGCCTTAAACTAGATTGTGAGTCTTAAAACTCACCTATTTGTTTGGTTGTAGGAGAAAAGCTTCTCTATGTGTCAAATGGCATAAGAGGCTAGCTCATCTGAACTATAAGTCAATTGGACTGCTGTTCAGCATGGGATTAGTGAGGAATGGTCCTCAAGTTTAGTGCATAAAAGAGGGTGTGTGCTCAGCTTGCCAAAAAGGCAAGCAAATAAGTCCTCTTTTCAGTCACTTGACATCAAAGATTCAAAGAGATGTTTATATCTCATGCATATAGATTTGTTTGGTCCTATGCCAGTCCATAGTCTTGGTAGGAAAGCATACACACTTGTATTTGTGGATGACTATTCTAGATTTACATGGGTTTTCTTCTTGAGGCAGAAATCTGAAACCCCATCTATTTTCTAGACTTTATTCAGACAAATTCAGAATGAATACAATAGCTAAGTGGTCAAAATCAGAAGTGACCATGACATTGAATTTCAGTCTGAATGTATGACACAATTCTATGAAGAACATGGGATTCATCAGGAATTCTCTTCACCTAGAACTCTTTAGCAAAATGGTGTTGCTGAAAGAAAGAATAGGACTCTAATTGAATCCAGTAGAACTCTACTGAATGACACTACTCTCCCTGAATACTTCTAGGCTGAGGTAGTAAATACTGCATGTCATGTGCTCAATAGGGCCTCCATCAAAAAGAAACACAAGATGACTCCCTACCAGATTTTAAAAGGCAGAAAACCAAACATATCTTATTTCAGAATCTTTGGTAGTAAGTGTTTTGTGCTAGTCAATGGTAAACACTACCAAACTAAGTTTACTGTCAAATCCCTAGAAGGGATATTTGTTGGGTACAACAACCATAGTAGAGCATACATGATCTACAACTTGACTACTCAAGTTGTAGAATCTGTGCATGTTGTATTTGATGAGTCAATGTTTATTAATAGTGAATTTTCTAGTTCTTCAGTTAATTCTACAGGTCTAACAGATAAGCTGGACAAGTTGACCATCAATGAAGATGTTCCTGCTAAACTGGATGAGGATAAAGATGCCAGCTATCCAGGGGGAGATCAAGTCCCTCTGGGTGAAGAAGAAAATGTGGAGTAACAAGATGAGGAAACTGGAGATAGCCATAATGCTTACAGAATTCCTCCAGCAAGGAGACACATGAGGGATCATCCAGCTCACCAGATCATTGGTGATAAAAGTCAGGGTGTTCTAACAAGGAGCAGGAGCATGAACACAATTTTATGTTCTAGCTTTCTGTCTCAAATAGAACCCAAGAAGATTGAAGAGGCCATGCAAGACACCAACTGGATTGATGCAATGCAAGAAGAGCTCAGTCAGTTCAAAAGGTGTAAGGTCTGGGAACTGGTGCCAAAACCTAAGGATCACAACATAATATGAACTAAGTGGATCTATAAGAAGAAGCTTGATGAGAATGGCATTATAGTCAAGAACAAGGCTAGACTGGTAGCAAAAGGCTATAGGCAAGAGGAAGGTATTGACTTTGATCAAACCTTTGCACTAGTGGCAAGGCTGGAGGTAATAAGGTTGTTCTTAGCCTATGCTGCCTATCAAGAATTCAAAGTATATCAAATGGATGTGAAATCAGCATTTCTGAATGGTGATTTAAAAGAAGAAGTCTATGTAGAACAACCCTTAGGTTTTGTAGACTCTCACTTTCCTTATTATGTATATAGGCTTAGGAAAGCTTTATATAGTTTGAAACAAGATCCAAGGGCTTGGTATGAAACCTTGTCTACCTTTCTCATTGAGAATAAATTCTCTAGAGGAAAGATAGACAAAACTCTATTCTATAGGGAATCAAAAGGCAAGATAATACTAGTCCAGATATATGTGGATGACATTATCTTTGGTTCTACTGAAAACAGCCTTTGTAGGAAGTTTGCCAAACTTATGCAAGGGAAGTTTGAGATGAGCAGTATGGGTGAGCTGAAGTTCTTCTTGGGACTTCAAGTTAGACAGACTGAGAGTGGGTTGTCCATATCCCAGTCTAAGTTCACTAAGGAGTTGATTAAGAAGTATGGTTTGGACTCAGCTTTTACAATGAAAACTCCAATGGGAACAAGTATGCCTATATGCAAAGATGAAACAGGGAAACCTGTTGATGAGTCTTTGTATAGAGGGATAATTGGCTCCCTTCTATACTTGACTGCTAGTAGACCTGACATTATGTATGCAACATGTGTCTGTGCTAGATATCAAGCATGCCCTAAGGAATCTCATTATACTGCAGCTAAAAGAATTTTGAGATATCTTAATGGCACACCTAATCTAGGCCTTTGGTACCCTAAGAATAGAGATTTTCTATTAACAGGTTTCTCAGATGCAGATTTTACTAGATGCAAAGAAGACAGAAAAAGTACCACAGGAACCTGTCAGTTCCTTGGTGGGAGGCTGGTGTCATGGAGCAGCAAGAAGCAAACCAATGTAGTTATATCAATAGCTGAATCAGAATATATAGCTACAGGTAGCTGCTGTGCACAATTAATGTGGATAAAGCATCAACTAGAAGATTATGACATCCAGGTAAGTAGAATTCCACTATTTTGTGATTCTACAAGTGTTATTTCTATTGCTAAGAATCCTGTGTCACACAGTAGGACCAAGCATATAGAAATAAAGTTTCATTTTATCAGAGAACATGTTGAAAAGGAAAATATTAGTCTAGAGTTTGTAAAAACAGATAATCAAATAGTTGATATTTTCACAAAATAACTGGATGAAACTAAATTCAATAATTTCAAAATTGAATTAGGTATGTTGAACCTAGAATAGGTTAACATAAGTTTCCATGAGTAGAATCAGTAAGCACCAAATTTCTATTGAAATTTGTCTAAGTACAAAGTTTGTGTCGACACACTCAGTATGTTGTGTCGACACAGGAAAAGTTTGTGTCGACACAGAAATAGTATCTGTGTCGACAGGAGAATAGGTGTCGACACAACCTTGTCGAGACTATAAGTCGTGAGGTTATTTGTGTCGACACAAAAAGTTGGTGTCGACACAACTCTTTCGAGACATAAGTTGTCAGTGTCGGCACAGACGCAAGTATGTCGACACAAACTCAAGTATGTCGACACATAGATTTGTCGACTTAAAATACGTTTTATCGACTGAGACATTAGTATATCGACACATAGTCATGTCGACTTAAATTAAGTTTTGTCAAGACCTAGGTCATTTTTATCGACATAAAAACTGGTTTGTCGACTTAAGCCCGACTTTTGATCTGCCCTTGACTCAAGTACTATAAAAAGGTGAATCTAAAATCTGGTAAACTACGCTATCAGAATTTTTGACTCTACACCTTATGTCGACATAGACCTTCTCTTCTCTTCTCATCTAGTACTTACATCAAAGGCGCCACACAAAGAAGATAAGGTTAATGAAGGTTACGAACTGGTTCGCGAAGGTTTCACAACTGCTTCTAATGAAATTCAGGGAGTTATTGCCCTAATTCCTGAAAATGGACTCGAATTTTTGGCCTCAGAACCGACCAAAATTTGGAAGAAGGAAGTCATGGAGTTCTATTCAACCGCTTCAGTGGATTCAGAAGGCAAGAAAATCAAGACGACTGTTCAAGATACCCGAGTGAAACTCACATTGAAAACTATTAGGAAATCACTACATCTTCTATTGATCAAGGATACAGAAGAAATAACCCCTTCTCAGATTACAGAAGCTTTAAGATGGTGTGGGCTGAGTCCCAATATCAATATTGGATCCTCTATAACCAGAAAAGGGATGAATTCCCAAGGAAAATTTCTATCTGAAGTTGTTGGCAAAGTGATTATCTGCAAGACAGGTGGACATGATCGGATTTCTGCCCACATGTTCAATCTGATGGTGAGAATCATATTCAAGATAAACACTGACTGGGCAGCAGTAATGTTTGATAAACTACAAGAAGGAATGAAAAAACCTAACCTGGGAAGGATCCTCAGTCTATGCTTAACATCAGTAATTCCAGATGTTCTGAAACAAGCAAATGGCTCTAAGATAAATCATATGAGAAAAATGGATGTAAGGATACTATCAAGGTGAGACAGAGTTCTAACCAAGGAAGTCCCTGCTCCTAAGGAGCAAACTAACAAAGACAAGAAGAAAAAGATGGTGGTTGTCCAGGCTCACTCCTCCAATGATTCTGAGGAGAAAGCGGTCTTCAGTTTTGATGAAGACCAGCAACAACAAGATGTTCATGCTCAAGCAAAGGACTGTGAGCCCCAAGAGCAACAAATTGACTCTACTTCAGGGGGAGAAAACTTAGAAAAAAAAACTGAGTTGCCTGCCCAAGGGGGAGGTATTGATGTTGTTGTCCTGGATAGTGACTTAGCTGCAGACACAATAATGGATGTTGTATCTGAAAACAACACTGCAGCTGAAGTAACTGATAAGAATGATGCTCAAAATGAGCAAGTAAGTATCTTATCTACAGACTAGTGATGTATTATAGTATTCTCCTCAAAAATTGTTCAAAGGGACACTTTTGTTTACACAACAAAAGAGGCCTTTCAAGTGGTATTTCTTTTAAAGAATACTAATCTTTTTTCCTTCTGAACAGATACAACAGGAATTTACAATGGAAGAATTGTTTCCTGATCCTCTTACTGATAGGACTGAGGGGAGGAAATTGAAAAAGAAAAGGAAATTCCAAGGACTGAGGGGGAGTTATCTAAGGATACCCCAGCTGAAAAGGAAACTGTTGATATTCAAAGTACATCTGAATCTTCTGATGATGAAGAAGCCACATTGGCTAAGAAAAGAAAGCTGTCTGTGTTAAAGAAGAAGAGTTCTGGATATAAGAAAGCTTTATAATTGGGAACTGCACCATCTACATCAAGCATGGACTTCATTTCTCTACTGGTCCAGATGCAAATAAATCTGGATAATCAAAGACAGACTATAAAAAAAATATGTGGATGAAACTCATAAGGAGTTACATTTCAGTTTGCCCAGGACATCAAATCCATTAGATTTGAAGTGAATCAACATAAGAAGGAGATGACAGATTGCTTCCATAAAGGAGGTAATGCGGTTGTGTTCCTGGCCAAGCAACAACAAGATATACAAGCTAAAGTGGATGAAATTGAAGTGAAGCAGGGATATGTACTGGAGAATCAGATAAGGATGAATGAAAATCTCAAGGATTCATATTATGAAATATTGACAAAGCTCACTGATTCAAGCACTACTCTGAAGTCTGAAATCTCCAAGCAAATCCAGGAAGATATATCTGCTATCAAAGCCACATTTCAAGAATCTCAGGAGAAAATTAAAACTTTCCTGACAAAATTCAGAGCTTATTTTAAAGAAGGAACTGAATATATAGCTGATCAAGTCAGATTCCAGAAAGAAGACATAAGAGATCATGTTGCAAGAGAAGTCATAAAGGGGGAGAGATTACTAGTCAAAGCCAGCTCTGACCATGCTAAATGGACTACCAATAGCATCAGAGCTACTCTTGGATATCCTCCTCTTTATGATGATGCTAATGTAGTTGAGTCAGGGATTCAACCTGAATATTTTGAAGGAGATCAGCCTGAAGTTGCTCAGGTGATCTACCCCCCCAGCTGATTTTGAGATGGTTCAAGAAGAAGTGTTGAAAATGTATAGTCCTCCACCAGAGGTACAAAATGTAATTCGGGAAAAGGTTGAAATGTCAGAAGCTGCATTAGAAGCTCAGAATGAAGCTCAACTTTCCAAGAAGAGATTCAGAGAGCAGGCTGAGCTGAAGCCAGATTTTGAGCAGTGGAGCCCAACTTCTAGAAATATAATACTTACTGTCTGGAAAGCTGTTAAGGATAAAACCCATGACAGGGGTAAGTGGTATTCTGAGAAATAGTGGAATAAATATCAAGCTAGACAAGAAGCAATTCTACAGCATAGAAGAAGTGCTAAGGAAGGGAAGCTACCTGCTAATGCTCAAGAGACAAGCAAGTACTTCCCCAAACCTTTCCACTATTTTGAAAGACAGAAGATCAAGGCTGAAGCATTGAAGAAGAAAGCTCTCAAAGGGAAAAAGCCAGCTGAAGATGCTGAACCTTCTGTACAGGGTAAAATCAAGTCTGGAAAAGGAATAGTTATTAAGGAACCTTGTCAGTAATAGGATTGCTAGGTTCTTGTATTAGAATAATGTATACTTTTTCCTTTTGTTCTATAAGAAATTCTTGTAAAGCATAATTTTATTGATTAATGAAATCTGTTTCAGTATTAAGTGTTTGTTTTTAACAATGATTATGTAATAACCTGCTTTGAAATGTTTTTACATCTATTACAATTTTGTTTTATCTTAAGAGATGTATATCTTTGACTAAGGGTTATGACTTTTCCAAATAGGGGGAGATTGTTGGGTACATTGGAAAATGTGTACTAGATTTGGAGAAGCCATAACTTAGTCAATGATATGCATCAATGTGTATTTGATAGAAGTTTGAGTTTCATTGTGCAGGTTTAAAAATTTTAAGAAAAATTTTCTAAGTACAAGTGTCGACACTTGTGAAGAAAATGTGTCGACACTCAAGGAGACTGTGTCGACACTCAGGCAAGCTGTGTCGACACACAGGCGAAATGTGTCGACACTTATGAAGAAGCTATGTCGACACCCAGCTGCTATGTCGACACTCAGGAAAGCTGTGTCGACACATTGGAAAAATGTGTCGACACTTATAAAGAAATTGTGTCGACACTCAAAGCTATGTCGACACCTAAAGAAGCAGTTGTGTCGATATCCAGAATTGTGTCGACAACTTAAAATAGAATTGTGTCGACCCTTACAATAGAAGGTGAGTCAACACTCAGGAGCTATGTCGACACCTGAAGCAATTGTGTCGACACACAGGACTTGTGTCGACACACCAACTCTCAAAAGGCTGTGTCGAGTTCAGAAGTAATTGTGTCGACACACAGGACTTGTGTCGACACACAGGACTTGTGTTGACACACACTCAACTCCATTTGACAAACACTCAACACCAATTGTCTGCAATAGAAATGTCGAGACAATAATCTGTTGTGTCGACACACAAGACTTATGTCGACATATACAACATAAGCAGAATCGAGAAGCAGAAGTATGTCTGTGTCGACACTTGGAGTATTTGTGTCGGCACCTTTGAGACTTGTGTCGACACTTAGCCTATATGTGTCGACACATGTGAAGCAGTCTGCTGAGTGTTGTATGCTGAGTTGAAAATACATTGAAGAACCTGGTGACTTGACTGGTGACTTGATAGCTGTCATAACTAACCGGTCTGACACCACTGTCAGAACTGTCAAAAGTCTGTTATGAACCGGATAAGCCTGTAACAATGGAGCAAGCTCTATATAAGAGCCAGATCGGAAACGACAGAAGTGCAATGAACAACAACGTGAGGCATCAATAAGAAGAGTTCTGACAGATCAAGGGTTGTCTGCAAGAAAGATTTTAGAGTTCTATCTGAATCTAAGGAAGAAGCTGACTGAAGATCAACTTCAACTTCAAGAAAAGATCCACCTTATTTGTCCTAATCAAGAAGCTTTGAAAAGCTAAGTTCGGTTGGATCAGAAGGTTCAGTCTATACAAGAACTGATCAAGAAGACAACATCAATAGAGAAATCTAGCTGGTGAAGTTTTCTGATACTTATTACTCACAAATTATTGTAGGATCTATTGTTAGATCTGAGATTGTAAGCCTAAAATTATAAAGGCTAAGGTAGGGCTGTGTGCCTGAGGTAGGACTTGTGGAAAGTCTGAGTTGTAAGCCTAATTATAAAGGCTGAGGTATGGCTGAGGCCAGAGGTAGGATTCAAGGAAGAATCTGAGGTAGGACTTGTGTAAAGTCTAAGGTGTAGGAACCATTTTGGGTTCTGAGTTTGTAAGATCTGCGGATCCGAGCTAGTGGAAGGAAGTTAGGCTGAATCCAGCTATCTGCTGGATAGGCGAAGGGGGAAAGTG
The DNA here is from genome assembly GCA_039513925.1 of Platanthera zijinensis. NCBI lineage: Eukaryota > Viridiplantae > Streptophyta > Magnoliopsida > Asparagales > Orchidaceae > Platanthera > Platanthera zijinensis. The sequence goes on from CM077097.1 coordinate 72,191,689, forward strand.
GATGTACCCAAATCTTGGGGAACCACTATAGATCTGGTGTTTGCTGTGCTGTATTTAATTTCTGTAGATAGAAATTAATCTGTGTCATTTGTTTGCCTTAAAATCAAAAAGACTCAAAAAGATTAGAACCTATTCACTCCCCCTCTAGGTGTTTAGGCTCTTGAAACATAAGTCTCTCAAAAATCTTGCTGGGTCCGCCTATGGTTACGTCGGGGGAGGTTTAGATGTCAACACTCCATACATGGGGTGCGGGTAGCGCCTCTCAAGAGGCCCCAACAGTTTTCCTAATATTATTATGTTTGGGTACAAATATCAATTATTGGTGCAAATATTTATTTTGGGTACAAATATCAATGAGTTATAAATATCCATTTATGCAGTACCAATAACAATTCCTTTTTTATATGTGGTGTCTTAAAATGGTACACGCTCTTTAGAATTTTCTAAGAAAATAATAGTCAATCCTGATTCCTCAAAGAATTTAAATTTGAAAACTCCAAGGTCTGTTGGGTATGTCGGAATTTGAGCGCTAGAATTGAAATTCAATTGACAATTCTAATTCCAACGTTTGGCAGCAATAAAAATATCTCGGAATTGGAATTCATTTCAATTCCTATAGGAATTAATTAAAAAGGAAATATACATACTTAATTCTGAACTCGTGAGGTTTTCATCCGCAATTCCCACTTGACCAGTGCACCCCCGACTCTCTCAAAAAGACCTCGACATTAACTCTGTCATTCTCCTAAGGGTGCATTTTTGGACCAAGATCGAATTTTTCGACGAGTCGCGCAATTTCCCGCCCGGGCGCGAATATTTCGCCTGGGCGTACATATTTCTCCCAGGGCGTATTTTTAGGCTTAACTGACATTTTTTGGCCTGACGCACATTTTTCGGCAAGTCACACATTTCTCCACTAGAGTACGGATTTTTCACTTGGATGTGCATTTTTCGGCCGGTAGGGCATTTTTCGCACAGACGCGCATATTTCGCCCGAGCGCGAGTGCATTTTTCGCACAGACACGTATTTTTTCCCCGAGCGTGCACTTTTCTCTCGGGTGCGCACTATTCGCCCGGATGCGCACTTTTCCCTCGGGTGTGCATTTTGCGCCTGGGGGTGTATTTCCAGGGGCGCATTTTTCGCCCGAGTGCCCAATTTTTGGCTGGGCACACATTTTTTGCCCGGGCGCGTTTTTTTTGCTCGATCGCGAATTTTTCACCCGGGCGAGAATTTTCCTATATTGGTGCAAACTTTTCGCTCGGACGCGTTTTCTTTCTTGGACGCGTTATTTTTGTAGGGGCGACTTTATTCTTGGCCAAGCACATTTTTTTCACCCAAGCGCAAATTTTTCGGCAGGGGCGTGAATTTTTTGCCTGGGCCACTTTTTTTACCCGGGCACAAATTTTTCTCCAGAGCGCGTTTTTTTACCCTGGCCTGAATTTTTCGCCGAGGCCTGAATTTTTTCTGCCGCCCGCGATTTTTTCGCTCAGCCGCGATTTTTTCTCCCAGCCACATTTTTTTCTCCTGACCGCGATTTTTTTGCCCGGCCCTGATTTTTTCACCCTGTCGCCATTTTCTCCCGAGGCGCGAACTTTTCACCAGTGCCCGATTTTTTTCGCACGGGCGCATTTTTTGCACGAGCACTAATTTTTCGTCCGAGCGCGAATTTTTCGCTCGGGCGCAAATTTTCGCTCGGGCGGAATTTTTTCGCTCAAGCACTTTTTTTGCCTGGCCGCAAATTTTTCGCACGGGGCCCGTCCGCGAATTTATCGCCCGGGCGTGATATTTTTCCCTGAATGAAATTTTTTCACCTGGGCCAGATTTTTTTTTGCCCGAATGTTTTTTTTCGTTTATGGACAAATATATCGCGTTTGGGCTAAAATTTCTCATCCAGTAGAAAAATTCGCTCCCGAGCGAAAAATTTGCATCCGGAGGAAAATTAGCGCCCGACCAAAAAATTTACGCTCGGGCGAAAAATTATTGCCCGAGCGAAAAGTTCTTTCCCGGGAAAAAAAGTTTGCGGTCTGCCGATAAAAAGCGCACCCGGGCATAAAAGCCGCACCTGGGCAAAAAATTGCGCCCGGTCAGAAAGTGTGTGTCTGGGCGCTCGGAAGAAAAAATGCACGCCCGGCCAAAAAATGCGCTCCTAGGCAAAAAAATGCACTCCCGGGCAAAAAAGGCATGCCCGACCGAAAAATGCCCGCCCAGTCGAGACAGAAAAATGCACGCTTGGACGAAAAAATACGCGTCCGAGAGAAAAATGCGCGTTCGAGGGAGAATGTGCGCCCTAGCAGAAAAATGCGCGCTTGTGCAAAAAATCCACGTTCAGGCTAAAATTCTAATATGCAGTCAATTAGTGGAATTACTAATTCCAATTCGTGTGATATAATTCCAGCATTCAGTCGACAATAGAATTGGAATTGACTTCAATTCCAATTTCTGTAGGAATATCTAAATTCCTGCGAAATGAATGGAGCGTAAGACTTCGTATGACACAGTGATGGCAGTGATGAATATGAGGTTAAATTGTCATTTGTTAACGCCCACCTAAAGAACATCATACACTTTTATGTACGAACAGAAGATATTTGTTAGGTGATCATTAACAGATGACTTTTTAACTCATACATTTACAACCACCATCACCGTGCCCAACGTAGCCTAAATTGAAGAAAATTTAACACAGGACCGGTTATTGGAGATAAAATTTTGCAAATATGTGAGGACAGTCCTAGATCCTATGTACACTCCAAAATTTTATTTTGGATTATCAGTGATGGTATGCTATTTTTATTGATTTTATTTAGGAAGTAGCCTTTTAATAATAAAATCCCAAAGAGTCCGTTCGTTTGGTCAGAATTAGAGCATTGAAATTGAAATTCGATTGATAATTTCAAAGATAGCGTTCGGCGACCATAAAAATACAACGGAATTGAGAATCATTTCAATTCACATAGGAATTGATTATAAAGGAAACATGACTCTCTCAATTCTGACCTCATGAGATCTTCATTCGCAATTCTCACTCCTGTAAGTGTACCCTGTTGAAATCGAAAATTCGGTCTCCGTGGAATTCATCCTTGAGGAAGGGCTGATCGCGCACCTACTTCTCTCCTGCAAGCAGAATGACAAAAGGAAACTGACCCAAGGGCTCGATGTGGAGGTCCCATCACACACCCAGAAGATCTTAGAGCGCTTCCCCTCCCTTAACCCAAAACCGAGCTTAGGCTACCTCAAAAAGCGCTAGAAGGCTTGGGGATAAGAATGCATGCCTTCTGAGGCGCCCTCTCTGGTCTCTTTATAGGATTCTGAAATCGATCTACAAACAGCGTAAGTCCGTTGTTCTAACTGGCTTTTGGCAGGCCAGCGGGGAAAAATGGTAAAAACACATCACAGAGCATAGGGCGAACAGCCCTTAACAAACTCTACCCGGTAGGGGCGGCGAGCGCTCGATGGGGTCGGCACCCGTCATCTCCTCCTAGTCCTTCGCGAGCATGGGTCCGACTAGCCCTGCTCGCCCGCCGCTCACCGAGCTCTAATGGGGTGAGTGCGAGAAGGTGGAGTTCGAGGCATTCCGTGGCGCCCGAGGCGGACGTGACCTGGTTCTCCCCTCGCCTTCCTTCTGTGGGAGATCATGAGCCAGACCGCTCTGGGATTGTTACTTCCGAAGTCCAGATAAATTGAGTTTGAAAAATTCTAGGCGGGCGCGAGCTGGGCGAAAGAGGCATTGAGTTTGACAAGCTCCAGGCGGGCGTGAAGCTTAGTTCGATGAAAGCCTAGCTCAGCTCGACGAAGCCCAGAGAAATTGAGTTCGATGAATTCCAGGCGGGCGCGAGCTGGGCGAAAGATTCATTGAGTTCGACGAGCTCTAGGCGAGCGCGAAGCTTCGTTCGACGAAAGCCGAGCTCAGCTCGACGAAGCCCAGAGAAATTGAGTTCGACGAACTCCAGGCGGGCGCGAGCTGGGCGGACCAGCTCGCGTAGCTTGTCTGCCTGGCTTTGGCGTGAGCGGGTTGGCCGTTCCGAGTCTGCCTGCTTGCTATTCTGACGCGAGCGGGCTCCCTCGGTCTGCCTACCTAGGTCGTGGGCCCACTCGGCGAACACGAGGTTGTACATACCCCTAACTAACTCAAAAAGACCTCGACGCCAACTCTGTTGTTCGTCTGGGGGCTCAATTTTTGCCAAGAGCGAATTTTCGACGGGACGCACAACTTTCCGTCCGGGCGCGAATATTTCGCCCTGACACACATTTTTCTTCCTGCGGCGGATTGTTCTGACGTGTGTGCTTTTTTTGGCCGGGCGCACATTTTTCGGCCGGAGGCGCATCTTTCCGCCCGGATGCGCATTTTTCCACCAGGATGCACATTTTTTGGGTAGACGGCAATTTTTCAGGCAAACCCGCATTTTTCGACCAGACACGCATTTTTTTGCCAAGGTGTGCATTTTCTGCCCAGGCATGCCTTTTTCATACGGGCGCGCATTTTTCTCCAGGGCGCATATTTTCTGCACGGACGCACCTTTTTTGCATGGTCTTGCATTTTTCCGCCCGGGCGCGCATTTTTCTGCCCGGGCGCGCATTTTTCCGTCTTGGAGTGTATTTTTCTGCTCGGGCGTGCATTTTTTGCAATTTTTCGCCCGGGCGCATTTTTTCTCCTGCATCTGGGAGCGAATTTTTAGCTCGGGAGTGAAATTTTTGCCCGGTCGCGAATTTATCTTCTGGGTGCGTTTTTTTTCACTCGGGTGTGTTTTTTTCGCCCCGACGCATTTTTTTCGCCCAGACACGTTTTATCACTTGGGCATTTTTTTTCGCTCGTGCGCATTTTTATGACTGGCCCCATTTTTTTCGCCTGAAAATATTTTTTGCCTCCGTGCGAAAATATCGTGTCCTGCCGAAAATATCTCTTCAGGGTAAAAAAATTGCTCCCGGCAAAAAATTTGCCCCTGGGCAAAAAATTTGTGCCCAAGCGGAAAAATGTGCGTTCGAAAGAAAAATGCCCGCCCGGACGAAAAATGCCTACTCGGGCAGAAAATACGTCGGGATAAAAATTTGCAAATATTTGAGGACGCTCCCATATCCTATATACACTCCAAAATTTTATTTTGAATTTTCAGTGATGGTATATTATTTTTGTTGATTTTATTTTGGAAATAGCCTTTTAATAATAAAATCCTAAAGTGTCCGTTCGTTTGTTTGTTCAGAATTAGAGCATTGAAATTGAAATTCGATTGATAATTTCAATGACAGCGTTCGGCGATCATAAAATACATCAGAATTGAAATTCATTTCAATTCTCATAGGAATTGATTATAAAGGAAACACGCTTGACATCGTGAGATCTTCATTCGCAATTCTCACCCCTATAAGTGTACCCCTGACTGTCTCAAAAAGACCTCGACGCCAACTCTGTTGTTCGTCTGGGGGTGCATTTTTTCCTTAGAGTGAATTTTTCAACGGGACACACATTTTTCCGTCCGGGCGCGAATATTTCGCCCAGGCACCCATTTTTCTTTCGGCAGTGCATTATTCAGTCATGTGTGCATTTTTTGGACGGACGCACATTTTTCGTCCGGATGCTCATTTTTTCGCCCAGATGCGCATTTTTCTGCCCTGATGTACATTTTTTGGGCAGGCGCCAATTTTTCAGGCAGGCACACATTTTTCGGCCGGGCGCGCATTTGTTTGCTAGTGTGTCCTTTTTTAGCCCAAGCACACATTTTTCACACGAGCACGCATTTTTCACACGAGAGTGCATTTTTCGCCCGGGCGTGCATTTTCTATCTGGTGGCACATTTTTCTGCCCGAGCGCGCATTTTTCCGCCCGTGCGAGCATTTTTCTGCTCGGGCATGCATTTTTCGCAATTTTTCGCTCGGGCGCATTTTTTCTCCTGCACCTGGACACAAATTTTTAGCTCTGGAGTGAGTTTTTTATTAAAATTTCAAGCATGATTTCAAAATATCAAAAAGTGATAAGAATTACAATGTAGACTAATTTGCATTTCAATTAAAAATGAATATTGTAGCTATCATGCTTTGTTACCTATTATATTTACTTAAGATTATAGATAATAGTATAGTATGCTTTAGGATCCAATTCTCATGAGTAAAAGTTGTATGAAAAATAGTGATATTATAAATAGTGTTTTGATAAAGTACATAAGTGAATTAATAAAAAACACATGACAATATATAATGAAATAGCACAACATTAAAATGCACAAATAATATTACTTTCACAAAATTATAATGTACATAAATAAAAAGTACAACAACCAATATGCTCTGTACACACAATGCTTATTAAGACTTATCAGAGTGCAAAGTAGTGTTTGAGGGATCACGTTTTTTTACTTTTAATTTTGTTTTTGTAATTCAGTGTACTAAGAGAAATGATGTGTGATTTGTTTGCTATAAGACATTTTATAATTCTTTTTCCAAGATGCTTAACCTCACAATACTCATTAAGACTTATTAGGATGGTGAGTAGTGCTTGGTGAAGTTTCTTTGTAATTTAATTTGCCTTTTTGTTTTGTGACGAAAGACTCATAATTCACTTGTTTTGCAAACAATATTATTTTTAATCCTCATTTCTCAAATGAATAAGTGAATGAAAACAAAGAATTGAAATAATCAATTCAATGAAGTGTGGGTAATTTATTTATGTATTTTAATTATTATATTATTATATTATACAATCATGCAAGTATAAGATTAAAAACACATGTAGGTTTTTTAAAATAAGTGAGTATGTAAAATCATTATCAAATATAAAATATTACTTATACTTAGAGGCATGCTAAATAATTCTACACATATTTTCTACATTCAATTTTATTATACACTGTGAGATAATATTCAAGGCATGAAAAAAACAAAACTATATTTTAAGAAACTTGAAAATAAAATTCAACATTACAATGAATCTTTTGTTGATATAATTAGTCATCCTTGAAATGACAGTGAATAACATACAGTTTTAATAATATTTTAATTTTATGTAAATACAAAACAATAGACACAATTAGAAAAAAATGCGTTTTTGTTCTTTTGAAAAAGTTTAGTATTTTGTATTTGATTTCTTAAATATTTTAAAATTAAATTGTTTTCTAAAAAACATATAAGTATATTAAGAACACATAAGTATAATAATCTTGTATGTCAAATAAAAATACAAGAGAAAAAGGAAAAATTGATTTTTTGCTACTGTATGCGCTAGCAAAAAAGATTTGATATTTTGCTTAAAAAGATGGTTTTTGAAAAAATTGTGTTCTAATTTTTCTTGAATCATATTTTCTAATATATGGAGGATTAACATAGGAATTTCCTATCACTGTTGGCTTACATCAAGGTTCAGCTTTAAGCCCTTATCTCTTTAACCTTATCTTAGATAAGCTTACCAAACATATCCAACAAGCAATACCTTGATATTTATTGTATGTGGATGATATCATTTTGGTTGATGAGAAACGCGAGGGTGTAAACACAAAACTTGAATCTTGGCAAGATACTTTAGAAAAGAAGGGTTTTAGGTTGAGCAGGGCAAAGATGGAGTACATGAAGCTTAAATTTAGTAGTACAAGAAGGCCGAATGACTTCATTATTAAGTCAGGTGATCAAAATATTTCCTGTAGTGAGTGTTTTAAATATCCTGGATTGATAGTTCAAAAAGATGGAGGTATTGATAAAGATGTGACACATAGAATCCAAGCGGGTTGGTTGAAGTGGAGAGCCGAGTCAGGGAACTTATTTGATCTTAAAGTACCACTAAAAATTAAGGGCAAGTTTTACCATACTATAATTAGACCAGCGATGCTCTATGGTTCTGAGTGTTGGGCAGTGAATTGTGTACATAAGAAAAAAATGGGAGTTACGGAGATGTGAATGCTTAGGTGGATGTGTGGACACACGAGATTGGATAAAATAAGGAATGAATGTATCAGGTATAAGACAAGAGTAGTACCAATTGTAAAGAACATGTGAGAAGCTCAACTAAGATGGTTTGGACACGTACAACTGAGACCATTAGAGGCACCTATTAGGTATTGTGAGAGTCTAGTCACTAGCCATGTTAAATGAGGGAGGGGTAGACTAATAAAGATTTGGAATGAAACTATAAGGAAAGACTTGATGTACTTAGGCAGTAGTGAGATTATGACAAAAGATAGGGCACAACGGTGACAAAGGATCTATATAGCCGACCCCTTTATATTAGGATAAAGGATTGAGTGTTGGTGTTGTTATATTTTTTAATATACTGAATACCATTGCGTCAAAGAGTTGTTGGGAAAAACCCTTTTGATTTACCTTAACAAATTATAGTTTAAGTGATTTTACATTTAGGTAAATTACCCATAATGTATAAAGAGGGTAATGTATTCTTAGAAGTCCTTGGATATCAGCGGAGTAAAAGACATAAGTAGGGCATACTAAATTTTAGAGGAAAGTTAAGAAAAGTCAATATGCACCGACTAGAAGTCGACACAACATTGACTTGATGTCAACGTTACTTCGATTAGAAGTCAGAGCAATAGAATAAGAATATTCGACGTTACTTCAATGTATATATTGATGCATACTTTGACATGTTATCAATGCAATGTTGATTATAAAGTTAAGTTGACATATAATCAATATAAAGCCAGATTTTGACACAAATATTATATGAAATCAACGTTACGATAATTAAAGTTCTGAACAGTTTTTTTTGAGAATCAATTTGGGTTTATTCAAGAAATATTTAAATAGAATAATGGTTTCTTGGTGATGTTAGAAGACTGTGATAATAAGGAAATTGTACTCCACCATATATATATATTCATACATGGAGAGACACAAAGAAATTGAGATATACAAAGAATTCAAATTAGGCAATCATATACAGAAATAAAAAGTGATTTGTGAATTTTGAATCGATAGAGAAGATTAGGAAGATGATCATCTTACTGAAAAAGTTCTTCCAAAAATCAGTTAATTATCATCCAGTTCCTGAATTTGATTAAGAGAGACAATTCTTCTTATTCTCTAGGGAACTTCAAGTACTACAACAGATTTAGTAAAGGTTCAAAAATCATTTGGATCAAAGGGCTTATAATCCTTGAAATCTTCTCTATCAAGGATTCATCAAGATCAAGTGTTTAATTCACTTAGTGCTAAAAAGTCCTCAAAATTTTTGGTGAGAGAACTCATCAATAAGATCATTTATTCTTCATCTCTTTTTCTAATCTCTATCTATTTCTCTTTTACTGTTTGAAAAAAGAGTTTTGAGAATCCCTCTTCAAAGGATTCAGATTGTGGTTCTGAGAGTCTCCCTATAAAAGACTCAGATTGTATTGGTTCAAGATCTCCTTATCAGAAGATCTAGAGATTGGTTCTGAGAGTCCTTATCAAAAGACTAAGATATAGTGATAGTGAATTTATACCATGGGGATAAAAGAGTAGATCTATCTAGATTTTGGGAAACCACTATAATATTATGACTTCTGTGAATATTCTTTTCCTGTAATTATTTATATACTGCGTTGTGATTAATATTTATAGGTATAAAATTCTTAGTTATAAAGCTGTGTGTATACAAATTCTGTGAAAAGTATAATTAAAATAGAAATTATTTTTAATCTGTATTCCCCCCTCTAGAGAATACTCAAAGGATTTTATTAACTATTCACCTTTTCAATTTGTATCAGAGATAGGTAAATCAAGAAAAGGTTAATACCTTGGTTATAAAAATATAAACAGTTATACTAGTATATATAAATTAATTTTAAAAATGTCTCCTAATACATCCAAAGGATTTGCATCAACTAGGCCTCCAATATATAATCTTGAAAAGTTTATCAGAATCAAGTTATATATGAATTCTATTGATGAGAGTATTTTTGACTTTATTTAAGAGGACCACCTATGCCTTACAGGAAGGATATAAATAGTAATACCACCTTGAAACCAGTGCCTAGATGTGAATGGACACATTAGAAAAGAGAATGAGGATTTTGAGGCAAAAGCCATGAATATTCTACTTTCACCAAGTCTGATGATATATTCTAGAAAGTGGATGAATGTTAATCATCAAAACAAATATAGAAATCTTAATCAAAGATTATTAATGGAAATTCTGATAAGAAAAAAAAAATAAAAGATCACTTCTAATATCTCAGTTTGAGAATTTTCTGAAGAAAGTGATGAATCTATGGCTGAAATGTATGACAGATTCAATATTATCATTAATGAACTTAAAGGACTTAAAAAGGATATATCACTTACTGAGATAAATGTTAATTTACTTATGTGCTTTCCAAGTATATGGGATTCTAGAATTTGGGCTATTAGAGAATATAGATGCCACAGGGAGATTATTACTGATACCATATTAGGCAAACTTAAGTCTTATGAACTTCTTCCTAAAAGTAGAGCAGAGTTAGAAACAAGGATAATATCACTACTCCTAAAGATAAATCCATTGCTTTCAAAGCTACTGATGGTGAACCCTCTATATCAGAACAAGATACGTTTACTCTCTTAGCCAAGAGATTCACAAAAGGGTTGAGATAAAAGAACTCCAGAAGGATAGACAAGAATCTAAACAAGCCTAAGTTTGATAAGACCCCAAGTAAGGAGATAATCTATTTTGCTTGTAGAAAACCTAAACACATAACAACTAAATGTCTTGAACAACAAAAAGACATGTCAAATAAAAAGGATCAAAAGAAGATCAAATGTGTGAAGAAGAAGCTCTTATTGATGAAGCTTGTTTGATAGTATTAGAAACATACTCAGACAATGAAGAAAATCAGGTAAATTACTTTGATGATATTGATTTATCTTCAGATGAATTTAAGGTGTGTTTTAAAGAGTTTTGTAAAGACCAATTAGAATTAGAAAAACAAATTAAATAATTGAGAAAAGAAATAGAGTTAACTAAGAGTTATTTATGTGACATTAAACAAACTGAATAAGATAAGCTATTGAAAATTGAGGTAGATTATCTTAAGAATGTAGTAGCTGAGTTCACAGTAGAAAATACATTACTAAAGGAAGAGTTATCAAAAGCAAAAGTCTTTGAAGAATCCTTAAATGGAAGGAGTCAACAACTCAAAAATATCAAAGAAAACTTGAAGAAAAAGTTTAATCACCTTGGATTGGGTGTTGTTCCTACCAGGATAGAAAAAATTACCAATACACAAGCATGGAAAAATCCTATACCTTTCACTAAGGCTAGTGAAACTCAACCTATTATAACTCTAGACAATGATCCTAAAAGAGTCACAAAATTTAATTAAGAAAATTAATCCAAAGGTAAAGGTATTATAGGTAAGCAATAGACAACAATCTATTGTTTCAGTAAGTCAGCAACAAGAATCAACTTCATATCAATGCAACTCATGTGATACGGAGACTTCATATCGATATATCAAGAAAGCTCCGTCAAATGCTACTCGACGCATCTCCCTAGATAAAAGTTTTACATTATCATATGCTCAGCATCCTACTTATCTTACTTATACAAAATGATTAATAAAAGGACATAAAATTGGAAGTTGTTGGTTTAATAGACCAACACTCTTTTATCCTAAGGGGCATCATAAAAGACCAACTTATACTTTCATCACCCCCTATAATAAAAAAAGAAGTAATGGGTCTAAGGTAACCTGGATACGAATTAATGTTTGATTTAATGTGTAGGAAAGAGACTGTGCCCTTTCACAAACCAGCTGTGGTATTTAGACAGTGGTTGCTTTAGATAAATGACTGGACATAAAGAATTACTGAACAATTATAAGGCCAAAAAATGCCCTAAGGTAATTTTTTGGTGATTTTAATTATGGTCAGACCAAAGGCTATTATTATGATCAAAATTAGAGATATCACCTTCTCAAAAGTAGCTTATGTTGAAGAACTTTAACATAATCTTATTAGTATTAGCCATCTATTTGATGGCGAGTACAAAGTTATATTCACTCACAACCTATATCAGATAGTCAACTCTAGAACATATGCTATTGTGCTATCTGGTTTTAGGAATGGTAATATCTATGTAGTTAACTTTAGCTCAAATGAAAATGAAATATGTCTGTTCAATGTTGAAATTGACAGGAATGAGCTTTGGCACAGTAGGCTTGGTCATCTTAACCACAGGAATATAGCTAAGCTGGCAAAGAATGATGTTGTTAGGGGCTTACCAAAAGGTAAATATAGGAAACTAAATCCTTATAAAGCTTATCATTAGGGAAAATAAATTAAATCGTCATTCAAACTAATTAGGAAGAATGATTCCCCAAGAATTTTGTATCTACTGCATATGGATTTATTTGGTTCACTACCACCCAAAGCTTAGGGGAAAATCCTATACCTTGGTTATTATAGATATTTTTTTCAAGATTCAGTTGGTTATTCTTTCTAAGAACAAAGTATGATACCATCTTAATTCTCTCAAGATTCATTAAACATATTCAATCTAAATTTAATACTAAAGTGTCATTGATCAAAAGTGATCATGACACAGAGTTTGAAAATCAATTAATCTGTAGAATCTGTGAGGATGAAGGAATACAATGATATTTTTCATCTCCTAGAACCTCTCAACAAAATGGGGTGGCTGAAATAAAAAATAGGGCATTAATTGAATTTGGAAGAACATTAATGATTTTGTCAAACTTTCCAAGGTCCTTTTAGGCTGAATTAGTCAATACTGCAATTATGTTTTGAATAGAAGCCTCATTTACAAGACTATGCTGAAGACTCATTATAAGCTTCTAAAAGGTAATACACCTATAGTATTATATTTTAGAATATTTAGATGTGCATGTTACTTTTTTAATAATGGGAAGAGCCATCTTGCCAAATTTGACAAGGAGGTTGTTGATGCAATATTCTTAGGATATTCCTTATCTAGTATGGCCTATAGGTGTTATAATAAAAGGACTCTAAAAATAGAGAAATCCATGCATGTAGTCTTTTATGAAACTCATTCATTTTCTAATAGGGAGGAAACTTCCACCAGAAATTTTTGCAAGAACAGATTCTCCTGAATGCTGAGTTTGAAAAGTTAGGAATTAAGGAGAATTCAAAAGAACTATCAGAAAAGCTCATGAGTGATTATTTATACATGTTTTGGTCTATATTTTAATATCATTTCTAATTCAATATTGTAATATTTCATGCCAAAACTTAAATAAATTGTTTTTTTAGTTTTATTCTCCAATTTGTTTGTTTTTCATTTTTAATTGCCACTTTAAACTACTATATTATGTTTTGTGGCAAGGTTCACGGTCCGATCGATTTGGACGGTCTGATCGGAGCTGAACCATCATGTTATTTTAAAAATATATATAGGATCTAATAATCTATATAGACTTACAATAATAATAATAAAAATGTAAATATTATTATAATAATAATTCTTAAAAAAATATTAATATAAATAAAAAGAGTTAATATAATAAATGTAATATAAATTAATTATAATGTACTTATAAATTATAGTACTTCGTATAATATGTTAAGTATTATTGTTAAGTGTTATTATAATTATTCTACTAAGTAGCATTATTAATATTTAAGTATTATTATATAAGTAAAATTATGTATATTATCTTTTAATAAAATTTTTTTATTACGAATGTATAGTATTTTGTATAAAGTAATATTCTAAGAATGTTTTAATTATATTTTAAATATTATAATTATATTTTAAATAGTATAATATTGTAAGAATTATAGTATGATAAATCTGTATTGTATATATTATATTTAATATATTTAGGAATCAAGCATTAAAGACCAACTGGCCTAGTGGAGTGGGAGTTTTGGTGAGTTTCTTGAGGTTGCGGGTTCGAATTTAAGTAGTAGTAGTTTTATGTCAATTTAATCCCAACCCACCAGCTCAACCCGCTACCCAGCCCACCAGCTTGACCCGCCAACCCACAACCCAACCTGCTACTCGCCAACCCGCAGCCCTTATCCTGCCAACTCAAAGTAAGCCATCCTTATCCAGCCACCAAATCAGCTACCAGCTCATCATCAGCCGCTACGTGTCCACCTCTCCATTAGCCAGCCAGTGCCCAGCTTTTCCATAAGTTGATTTTTTGCTTTTCCAGAAGCTGTTTTCTAACTTTTCCAAAAGCACTTTTTTTAAAAGCACTTTTTCAAAAGCACTTATTTTTCCTCTATAAAAGGAGGGCCAAGACATAGGTTTAGGGATTACTTGTAGAGTTCAACATAGTTCTATATAGTGCTTATGAGTAGCTTTTGAGTGATATTTTTCTAACCCTAGTGTGGGTTTCCTAGTGTGTAACACTTTTTTAAGTAATTAAATTTTAGTTTATAGTAATTTTTCATCTCTTATTGCTTTTAACTTAGCTTTTATTTCTATTGAGAGGGTGCATGCGTAAGTACTTTTTTTCTTATTACTACCACCCACATCCCAGATGAGAGGCTAAGAACTTTTAGCCATTGATTAAGATAGTTGGGACAGATATTATTTCTGTACTTTTATAAGTCTTTTCATTTTATTACTACCACCCCTATCCCGATTGGAGGCTAATAACTTTTTAGCACCAACCGAGATACGTCGGGAAGGATATTATTTCTGCACTTTTATATGTCCTTTTTCTTTTCTACTACCACCCTCATCCCAATGAGAGGCTAAAAACTTCTTAGCACTCGATTGAGATGAGCTTTGAGAAAGATATTATTTCTTCATTTGAAAAACCCTATTTTCTAAATTAAAAACTTAAGATTTACCAAGAAATTGATCATTCCCAGGTAAAGAGAAACAACGCCTCATACTCGAAAGAGATGAATGTAAGCCTCCTGGGTTGAAACTTCGTAAACTAGTAGAAGGTCAATAGCGAGGTTTACAACGTAAAACGTGTATTAAGGTATTTTGATTAAAAGCAAAAGTTCAATCAAAATACGAAATCACAGGTGGATGTATCCTCTATAGAGGTGCACTCATATTTGTGGAACCTCCACGATCAAGTATTTTTATTAATAAAGAAAAGTAGAGTTTTTCTTGTTTAAAAATTATTTTTCAAAGTCAAAATCGAGGGCTCTCTACCTCATCTATTTTCAAAAATCCTAAGTATTACTTGTATTTTAACTTTTAAAAATTACCAACTCTTTTCGATAAAATAATAGTTTCAGCCCTTAAATTAGAGTTCTCGACACAGATTCGTGGAAAAATACGACCTTGATATTTTAAAAAATACTATACTATTACTCGATATGTACACTTGCCATAATCGAAGTATATAAGTAAGAAGAGATAGAACACGCAGAACGCCTAATTCCAACTTAATCTTTTAATTTAAAACTATATCCCATTTTACTTATCAAGTTTTTGGCGCCGTTGCTGGGATCATTCTATGTTGATATTTGAAATAAAAAAGAATTACTATTACTTTTATCCTAGGTGTTATTTTAAAACTACTGTTTCTATAAAAATTAACAAAACCATAAATTCTCTGTTAAATACAAAATCTTTATTTTTATAAAAATTATATTTTTATTAACAACACTTTTATTTCTGTCTTTTTTTTAAAAACAAAAAAATATATAAGTTTTTATATAATAGTTTTTTTGTGCATGACCCGACGAAACTCTCCAATTGATCATAATCTCGATTTTGATCCTGAAATCGACCGCACGTATTACAGGCACCTTCGATCTCGTGACCAAGACCAAGCTTTAAATTCGAAAGAGTTTATAGGAACCACGCACGTTGAAGCTATGGAAGAACAAATTCTAGACACGGCCCCGCAAAGGACTATGTCCTATTATGCGCGGCCAAACTTGGATGACACCGGGTCAAGTATAGTTCGTCCCATGATTGCTAATAATAATTTTGAAATCAAATATAGCATAATCCAAATAATTCAAAACTCAGTACAATTCGATTGATTGCCAGATGAAGATCCTAACACTCATCAGTAAAATTTTCTAGAAATATGCGATACATTTAAAATAAATGACATCACTGACGATGCCATTCATTTGCGTTTATTTCCATTTTCTTTATGGATGAAAGCCAAGCAGTGGTTAGGTTCTCTACCCAGAGGATCAATCACTACTTGGGCTGAGATGACTGAAAATTCTTAAGAAGTATTTTCCGCCTGCTAAAACTGCTAAATTACATGCAGATTTTTCTTCCTTTATTCAGGGTGAGTCTGAGTCTCTCTATGAGACTTGGGAACGCTTTAAATTTTTTTATGTAGGTGTCCACATCAAGCACTACCGGCTTGGCTCCAAGTGCAGACATTCTATAATGGTTTGAATTTCCAAACCAGACAAATGATTGATGCTGCCGTCGGGGGAATGCTAAATAATAAAACCCCTAAGGCCGCTCAAGCATTATTTGAGAAAATGACCATGAATGCCTACCAATGGAACATGCCTAGGTCACGCCCTAATAAACCTGCTGGGCTTTATGACCTCGAGGCTTCTTCAAATTGAGAACTTCAAGTAGAATTTCTAACTAGGCAAGTAACGGGGATGTCTGCTCCCTCCGCCACTCCTCCTTAGAATTCAACTAATAATAATATAATTGAAGAACAAGTTGATTATATGGAGAATTCCTATCGACCTCCTTCTTATAACCCAAATATTAATTCTTTTAATAATACTTATAATCCAGGGTTTAGGAATCATCTAAATCTATCATGGAGCAACCCCAATAATGCTCAGCGCCCGCCTAATGCAAATCCAATTTGATTAACACCACAACCACCACCACCACATTCACAACCACTACGACCTACCCCGATAGAAGACATCTTTACTAAATATATCATCACAAATGAGTCCAATATCCAGAAATTGACCGGATCAATTAAAAAATTGGAAACTCAAATTGGACAGATTTCAAAGATGTTGTCGGAGCGCCAACCTGGAACTTAACCAGGAAATACGGAGCAAAATCCGTGGGAGAATGCCCATGCCATCACACTTTGAAGTGTAAAGGAGGTACAGTTACATAATAAAGTTGAATCTATGGTTAGAGTTTCTACCCCACCTCCTGTTATTTCTTCTTCTTCTCCTTATGTTATTTCACTGCATATTTCTCCATCGTCTTTACCTTATCCTTCTAAACTAATTAATGAGCGACAAGATGAGCATTATAATTTTTTTTTACAAATTTTAAAACAAATACAAATTAATGTTCATTTCTACGAGGCAATCACACAAATGCCAAAATATGCAAAATATCTTAAAGCATTATTTTCTAATAAAAAGAAACTCGAGGATATATCGCGAGTTTCTCTTAACGCTGAGTGTTTGGCAGTTTTATTAAACAAATTACCTCAAAAACTAAATGATCTGGGGCAATTTTCAATCCCGTGCCTTTTCGATAATTTATTTAAAAAATATGCCTTAGCAGATTTGGGATCTAGTATTAATTTAATGTCGTACTCGCTATTTTAAAAACTAGGGTTGGGTATTCCAAGCCCAACCAAAATGAGCATCTAATTAGCAGATCGTTCTATAAAATATCTGATAGGGATAATAGAGGATGTTCTGGTCAAGGTTGACAAGTTTATCTTCCCAGTAGACATTATTATCCTCGACATTGAGGAGGACGTCGATGTACCCATTATACTCGGTCGCCCCTTTCTCGCCACCTCCCGTACTTTAATTGATGTAAGTAATGGTAGACTCCTCCGAGTTAGAGATGACGAGGTTACCATTAATATAGATCCCTCTATACATAATTTTCTTTCAAACGACGATTCCTGCTTTCAAGTATAAGCCTATTTTGAGTAAAATGGTTTTTCTCTTTTTGACGAATTTTCTAAAACTTTAGAAGAAACGGACTTGGAAAACTTACCTATTTCAAATGAAAAATCTAATAATTGGCCTTTTGAAACCATTACTTCTAGAAATTTCAAAATAAAAAACTCCTATGAAGAACCACCAACCCTCGAGCTTAAAACACTTCCCGATCATCTAAAATATGTTTTTCTTGAAGAAAATTCAAAAATCACTGTTATCATTTCTTCAAAGTTAAACGATTCGGAGACTTCCGATTTAGTAGAAGTGTTAAAAAACATCGCCATGCAATTGCATAGAAAATTTCTGATAGTTAGGGGATTAACCCCTCGTTCTGTACACATAAAATGTTTCTCGAAGATAATCCTCACAGATCCATCCAGCCTCAATGATGACTTAATCCTAATATGAAGGATGTCGTTAAGACCGAGGTAATGAAACTTCTGGATGTAGGGATTATTTACCCAATTTCAGACAGTACGTGGGTTAGTCCCGTGCATGTCGTCCAGAAAAAGGGCGGTATAACGGTAGCGCCAAATGCTAGTAATGAATTAATTCCAACTCGTATTGTTACGGGTTGGAGGATGTGCATCGAATACAAAAAACTAAATGATGTCACCTGAAAAGATCACTTTCCACTACCGTTTATCGATTAAATTTTGGAGCGGCTCTCTGGCCACTCATTTTATTGTTTTCTTGATGGTTTGTCGGGTATTTATCCAGGGAATCACGTTTACTTCCCCTTCAGCACCTTCGCATATAGAAAAATACCATTTGGCCTTTGCAATGCATCGGCTACATTTCAAAGATGTATGCTGACCATTTTTGGCAAGTTAGTAGAAGATGTTATGGAGGTGTTTATGGATGATTTCTCCATATTTGGAGACTCGTTCCATATTTATTTAAATAACCTTACCCATGTTCTTCAATACTGCGAAGATAAGAATTTATCACTTTATGGTCCGAGAAGGCTTAATTCTCGGTCACAAAATTTTTATCCAGGGAATCGAGGTCGATAAGGCCAAAATAGAAATTATCAAAAAACTTCCCCCACCTACAAACGTAAAAGCAATACGAAGTTTTTTAGGCCACAGGTTTTTATAGACAATTTTTTTAAAATATTTCCAAAATTTCTAAACCGTTAACCCACCTCCTAGAAAAAGAATCCCCCTTGATTTTTGATAACAAATGATTATTAGCATTCAATTTATAAAAGAAAAACTTATCAATTCTCCTATTCTAGTAGCACAAAATTGGTCATTTCCTTTTGAAATAATGTGTGATGCGAGCGATTATGTAGTAGGAGCTATATTATGACAGCGCGAAAACAAGTATTTTCATCCTATTTATTACGCAAGTAAAACACTCACATCTACACAAGCAAACTACACCACTACGAAAAAGGAACTGCTGATAATTGTATTCGCTTATGATAAGTTTCGATCATATATAATGCTATCTAAAGTTATAGTTTTTACTGATTATTCTGCTTTAAAATATCTATTAAGGTTAGCAGATGCCAAACCCTGTTTACTGTGATGGATTCTCCTCCTACAAGAATTCGACTTAGAGATCCGAGATAAAAAGGGCGCAGAGAACTTGGAGGACGATCACCTTTCTCGATTAGAAAATACTGCTACAGATATACTAGTGGAGCCAACATCGAGGAAAAATTCCCTGAAGAACGCCTCCTTGCCATTGAAATGGTAACGAATTCCTCTATCCCTTGGTTCGCAGACTTGGCTAATTATTTAGTTGCCCGAGTCCTTCCAAAATGTTTTTCAAGTCAGAAAAAGAAGAAATTCTTTTCTTACCTAAAAAACTATTTTTGGGAAGACCCATTTTTATTCCGAGTCTGTATGAATTAAGTGATTAGAAGATGTATTTCGGGCAAGGAAGGTGTCAAAATATTGCAGCACTGCCACGAAGGACAAACCATTGGACATTATTAAGCGAACCGGACTGTGCGGAATGTGCTTGAAGCGGGCTTCTTTTGGCCCACTTTATTCAAAGATGCTCAAAAATTGTTAAGCACTTGCAATTGTTGCCAATGATCATGTAATATTTCTCTCCGGGATGAAATGCCCCAGAACTTATTTATAGAATATGAAATATTCGATCTTTGGGGAATAGATTTATAGGCCCTCTACCTCTATCTTATAAAAATTATTATATTTTAGTTTCGGTTGACTACGTTTCAAGGTGGGTAGAAGCACAAGCTCTGCCCACAAATGACACAAGAGTTATCGTAAAATTTCTGAAAAATTTATTTTGTCATTTTGGCATGACTCGTGCTATTGTTAGTGATCGTGATACACATTTCTGTAATGCCCAATTGGCTAAATTTTAGCTAAATATGGAGTTACTCACAAACTCTCCATCGCTTATCACCCACAAACAAGCGGCCAAGTAGAGGTAGTTAATAAGGAACTAAAGCGTGTTCTTGAGAAAACGGTAGCCACCAATCAAAAAGATTGGTCGCTTAAGCATGATGACGCACTTTGGCCTTACTGCACGACATACAAAACCGATATCGGTTATATGCCTTATCATTTTCTATACGGAAAAGCGTGTCATCTTCCGGTAATATTAGAATATCGTCCATACTGGGCGCTAAAATTTTTAAACTTAGATATGAACTTACCCGCTGAACAAAGTTAATTTCAACTAAATGAACTAGATGAATGACGTGCCAATGCCTATGAAAATAAAAAATTCTATAAGGAGCGCTCTAAGTTTTATCATAATAAAAAAATAAAATTTCCAAAATCTTTTTCACCAGGCGATCTCGTCCTTCTTTATAACTCACCCCTTAGACTTTTTCCAGGGAAATTTAAATCCCGATGGTTTGGCCCCTTTACTGTTAGAGAGGTTTGGCCATATCGTACCGCTCTTATTTCTTACCCCGAACTAGGCTCTTTTAAAGTAAACGAGCATCGCTTAAAACTTTATCTTGTGGGGGACTTTTCAAATAAAAAAATAGAAGCCCATATCCTTCATAACATATAAATAATTTCACTAAATATGTCAAGCTATGTGACAAATAAACAAAGCGCTTGTGGTAGGCACCACATAGTTATATGCTTTATCTATTT
Source organism: Platanthera zijinensis (assembly GCA_039513925.1). Lineage (NCBI taxonomy): Eukaryota > Viridiplantae > Streptophyta > Magnoliopsida > Asparagales > Orchidaceae > Platanthera > Platanthera zijinensis. The sequence goes on from CM077097.1 coordinate 72,212,545, forward strand.
TATTAAATATGCAGGTTTTATTTACGGCCTCCCCGACCTCCAATTAGGAAGACCTATTTATCTTATTGTACTTTACAGTTTTTTTATATATTTTTTTCTTTTTCTCCATTCTTATGCACAACATAAGTATGGGGGTGTATTTCTTTTTTTTTTAAATTATATGTACAAATATTTTCTAAAGTTTATATATATATATATAGTTTTATTCAATATTTTCTTTTTTCAATAGTCATGTATATATATTCGTTTACAAACAAAAACATCCACCTAAAATATTTTTTTTGCTCAATCATCCGAAAATAAAATTAAAACCCATACTTTATTTGTCTGTTTCAAAAACATTAAAACTGATGAGTTGATATATACGCAGTTATCTAATTTTTCAATTTACTAGTCGTTCATTTATCATAATAGATAGATCTAAATATCCGGGATTAAGTTTTAAAGAATATCTTGTGTATTTAATTTAAAAGTTAGAAGATTTATTTTGAGCACTACTTCTGGTTTACGATAAATAGAGGCATGTGTATTATGTTAGCTAAACATCTATAGACTGTAATTATCTTAACCTTACTCTTATTGAACTATAGGAATTTTCAAGCTATTACAGTTTCTCTCAAAATTTTTTATCAAAATAAAATTTGAAGCCCCTTGTCTATTTTTTGCTTGACATGTTTTCTTACACAGACAAACATCTAGGAGTATGTGCTCATAGAAAAGAAAAGATCTTATGTCAATGAGAATAAGATTTCATTCCATAAACATAGACATCTAATTATTTTTTTAAAACTATATGAAATGGAGTATGTGCTCCTAAACATATACATTAGATTAAAATAAAAGTTAATTCTGCTATGTTTTTTTTGCCTTGGAAAATATTTTCCTAAGCAGTTGTAACAAAGCAAGAATAAGGTGAGAGGATAAAATTCATCACCTCCTATATCAAAGCCTATTGTATAGACAAAAGCCAAGTTTTTATCCCATAAAACCAATACAAATTGATTTAATTTTGCTTAAAATTTTGAGAGATCATATTTAATAGGTTGTCTGTTTTCCATCATATCACTTTTAAAGTACGGTTTTTATAATTCCAATCTAACTTGTTACTAATGATTGCAATGTTGCTTGCTATTTGGTTTTCTCAAGAAGTCTTATTGCTACGAACATGTATTTCTGGCTAAATCATTTGCAGAATGTAGGACTTAACTCTTATTACACTAGATATTTATGTCTATCTTCTCTTGATTTAATAAACTGATAGTTGAATTAGAAAATTTATAACTGGTCGTATAGTCGACTAGTACTTTTGCTCTGGAATAGCAAAACTCAAGAATATGAGTATTTGATGAGTGATTATTTATACATGTTTTGGTCTATGTTTTAATATCATTTCTAATTCAAGATTGTAATATTTCATGTCAAAACTTAAATAAATTGTTTGTTTTTAGTTTTATTCTCCAATTTGTTTGTTTTTCATTTTAACTGCCACTTTAATTTACTATATTATGTTTTGTGGCAAGGTTCACGGTCTGAACGATTTGGACGGTCTGATCGAAGCTGAACCGTCATGTTATTTTAAAAATATATATATATGATCTAATAATCTATATAAACTTACAATAATAATAATAAAAATGTAAAAATTATTATTATAATAATACTTATAATAATAATAATGTAAATAAAATGAGTTAATATAATAAATATAATATAAATTAATTATAATGCACTTATAAATTATAATACTTAGTATAATATATTAAGTATTAATGTTAAGTGTTATTATAATTATTCTACTAAGTAGTATTATTAATATTTAAGTATTATTATATGAGTAAAATTATGTATATTATCTTTTAATAAATTTTTTTATTACGAATGTATAATATTTTATATAAAGTAATATTCTAAGAATGTTTTTAATTATATTTTAAATAGTATAATTATATTTTAAATAATATAATATTGTAAGAATTATAGTATGATAAATCTGTATTGTATATATTATATTTAATATATTTAGGAATCAAGCATCAAAGATCAACTAGCCTAGTGGAGTGAGAGCTTTAGTGAGTTTCATGAGGGTGTGGGATCGAATCTAGGTTTTGCGCAAATTTAATCCCAGCCTACCAGCTCGACCTGCCAACCTGCTAGCCAGCCCGCCAGCTCAACCCGCCACCCTGCTACGTAGCCCGCCAGCTTGACCTGCAAACCGGCTACCCTACCTGCTACCTGCCAACCCGCAGCCCTTATCCTGCCAAATCAAAGTCAGCCATCCTTATCCAGCCACCAAATCAGCTGCCAGCTCATCATCAGCCACCACGTGTCCACCTCTCCATCAACCAACCAGTGCCCATCTTTTCCATAAGCTAATTTTCAGCTTTTCCATAAGCTAATTTTAAGCTTTTCCAAAAGCTATTTGCCAACTTTTCCAAAAGCACTTATTTTTTTCTCTATAAAAGGAGGGACAAGCCATAGGTTTAGGGATAACTTGTAGAGTTCATTATAGTTCTATATAGTGTTTATGAGTAGCTTTTGAGTGATATTTCCTAACCCTAATTTGGATTTCCTAGTGTGTAACACTTTTTTAAGTAAGAAAATTTCAGTTTATAGTAATTTTTCATCTCTTATTGCTTTTAACTTAGCTTTTATTTCTATTGAGACAGGGTGTGTGCGTAAGTACTTTTCTTTTTTTTATTTCTTATTACTACCACCCCCATTCCAGATGAAAGGCTAAGAAATTTTTAGCGCTTGATTAAGATGGTTGGGATGGATATTATTTGTGCACTTCTATAAGTCTTTTCATTTTATTACTACCACCTATATCCCAATTGGAGGCCAAGAACTTTTTAGCACCAACCGAGATACGTTGGGAAGGATCTTATTTCTGCACTTTTATATGTTATTTTTCTTATCTACTACCACCCCCATCCCAATGAGAGGCTAAGAAATCTTAGCACTCAATTGAGATGAGATTTAGGAAGGATATTATTTCTGCATTTTAAAAACCCTATTTTCTAAATTAAAAACTTAAGATTTACTAAGAAATTGATCATTCTCAGGTAAAGAGAAACAATGCCTCATAGTCGAAAGAGATGAACTTAAGCCTCCTAGGTTGAACCTTTGAAAACTAGTAGAAGGTCAATAGCGGGATTCACAATGTAAAGCGTGTATTAAGGTATTTTTGAGTAAAAATGAAAGTTCAGTCAAAATATGTAATCACAGGTGGATGTATCCTCTATAGAGGTGCACTCATATTTATGGAACCTCCACGGTCAAGTATTTTAATTAATAAAAAAATAGAGTTTTTCTTGTTTAAAAATTATTTTCCTAAGTCAAAATCGAGGGCTCTCTACCTCATCTATTTTCAAAAACCCTAAGTATTACTTGTATTTTAATTTTTAAAAATCACCAACTATTTTCAATAAAATAATAGTTTTAGTCCTTAAAGTAGAGTACTCGACACAGATCCGTGAAAAAATACGACCTTGATATTTTTAAAAAATATTATACTATTACTCGATAGGTACGCTTGCCTTACTCAAAGTATATAAGTAAGAAGAGATAGAACACACAGAACGCCTAATTCCAACTTAATATTTTAATTTAAAAATATCTCCCATTTTACTTATCAAAATCATCATCATCAATTGGAAGGTGTTGTAGAAAGCTCAGATGTTGAAGTCTCTGCTGAAGGAATTAATAGCCCAACTGCAATCACTAATCAGATCAAAGAGCAAAAGGCAGATTTACAACATGAAGAAGAAACAGAAGAACAACAAGGAGATCATCATATAATAATTCAAGCAAGAGTCAATCCAGAGAGATCAATTCTCAGAGATCATCACAAACTCAAGTAATTGGACATGTTAATGTGGGTGTGAAAACTAGGAAATAATTATCAACAAAAGAAATGTTCCAATGTTTACCTCACAATATGAACCAAAGAAATTTGAAGAAGTATACAATGATCCAAATTGGATTGTTGCTATACAAGTGAGCTTAGACAATTTGAGAGAAATAAGGTTTGGATATTAGTTGAAAGGCCAAAGAATTACCCAATCATTGGAGCTAAGTGGGTATTCAAAAATATATTGGATTCAAGTGGAGTAATTGTCAAAAATAAGGCAAATTTGTTGCTCAGGGTTATATGCAAGAGAAAGTAATTGATTATAATCAAACTTTTGCACCAGTATCCACACTGGAAGCAAACAAGTTATTCCTTACTTATGCAACATACAAGAAGATAAAAAGTTTGTTAGATGGATGCCAAAAGTGCATTTCTCAATGACACTCTTCAAGAAGAAGTTTATGCTGAACAATCTACAGGTTTTATCAACCCAACTTATCCATCTTATGTATACAAACTAAAAAAACACTATATGGTCTAAAACAAGCTCTAAGAGCTTGGAATGATACTTTATCCACTTTTCTCTTACATAATTGTTTTATAAGAGGGAATGTAGATACAACACTTTTCACAAAAACACATAAGAAAAAGCTGCTGATTGTCCAAATTTATGTTGATGACATTATTTTTGGCTCAATAGATCCAAGACTTTGTAAAAGATTTGCTGATCTTATATAGTTCATATTTGAAATGAGTAACATGAGAGAATTATCTTTCTTCCTTAGTCTTCAAGTGAAGTAAAATTATGAAGGCATTTTTATTTCTCAATCCATATACACAAAGGAATTAATAAATAAATTTGGAATCGAAAAATCCTCCTTCATGAAAACTCTTATGTCTACTAATGTTGTTTTAGATAAGATTATGTCTGGTAAATCTATTAATCAGAAAATATACACAACAATCATTGGCTCACTTCTTTACCTTACAACCAATAGGCTAGATATAATGTTTGTCACAGGAATATATGCAAGATTTCAGGTAGTCCCAAAAGAATAACATTTAAGTTTAATAAAAATAATTTTAAGATATCTTATGGGTACATATGAAATGGGATTGTGGTATCCATTAGAATCAGAATTTGAACTTATAGATATTCAGATGTTGATTATGCTAGATGCAGATTGGATAGGAAAAGTACCTCAGGAACTTGTTAATTTCTAGGTGCTAGACTGATATCATGGTTTAGCAAAAAATAAACATCAATCTGTACTTCTACAGCAAAAGCTGAATATATAGCTGTTGAAAGCTATTGTTTATAAATATTGTGGATGCAAAATCTATTCCTTGATTATGATTTAAAGTTCACTAATTCAACAATATTTTTTGATAGCTCGAGTGCTATCTCAATTGCCTCTAATCCTCTATTGCACAGTAAGACAAAGCGTATAGAAATAAGACATCACTTTTTCAGAGACAATGTAAAAAAAGGAAAAATTTCTCTAAAATATGTGTCTACTAAGAATTAAAGGGCTAACATTTTCACTAATCCTCTTGATGAGATCAACCACAAATATTTAATCAATGCATTGGGCATGCATGATAAAACATAATAAAACATTTTATCACTGATATAACATGAAATTTTTCATAGAATATATTGCTGAGAAAAACCAGAAAAAAACTTAAAATATTAGTATGTACTCAATGTAATGTTGAATAGAAGTCGACGACACATGAACTTCTATTCAACGTAATGTTTAGGGATGGTGACTATATAGATTTTTGGATCTTGTTGACTCAACATTGATATAAATCAACACATGCATCGACTATATATAATTTTCATGATGCGTAGAATAGAAGTCGACGCTACATTAATTAAAGAAATATACGCTAAAATGTTATGCCCCAATTTGTCGATGTTTTGTTTACTTATAATAAACTTCATATTCACTCCAAACTCTTCATCTTCTCCGCTCTATTTTTCTATACCAACTCTCTCTTATTTTCCTTACTGTGTTGCAGGTACTCTAGGAATAATCACAACAGTTTCAATGGATCCAATGCTGACAGTGAAGGAAATAATGGATGCTCTTGTTCAAACCCTAATGGCACTAGTTATTTAATTCTCTGAGAATTTCTTGGTTTTTAGAGAGGAGTGCAATAGTATACTAATCATACTTCCATATTTAATTTATAAATTATCAAGTTTTGTACAACTTTTGGACCAACAAGTCGATCAAATAATGCTCCATGCCTAAGTATTTAAATTATGTGATTGTTAACCACAACCCGTTATTGGCTAGTCGCACCCCAAAATCTCATAACTTTTCGCGCATTTTCGAAATACACCTTGTGCATGCAATTTTAGAAAAAGTGCTCAACACGAAATTTATAGATCTCGTCGAGATCTACAACTTTTGTGTTGATCACTTTTCCTAAAAATGCATTACAAGGCGTACTTGAGAAATAAGCTCAGTTTTTGCTCCTTTCAAAAATACGCCTTGTACATGTAATTTCAAGAAAAGTGTTCAACACAAAAGTTGTAGATCTCATTGAGATCTACAACTTTCGTGTTGAACACCTTTCCTAAAATTGCATATACAAGGCGTATTTCGAAAAGGAGCAAAAAGTTAGGATATTTTGGGGTGCAACTAGCCAATATCGGGTTGCGGTTAACAATCAGCTTAAATTATTCTTTCAAGATTTAAAGAATAGGGAAAAAAGTTGAGGCAAGGTTCAAAGCTATTTTAAACATTGTAATGCTGACAATAGATAAATCTCAAAGAGACTAGATGAGTGTATAAACATAGTTTTAGATATAAAGATGGATAGAAGTTATTCTGGTTATCATAACGATGAAGTGTTCTCATATACTAAAACTTGTAGTCTAGAATCTGAAATGATTCTGATAACTATTGCATAGGGTGAGGATTTACCAATTTTGCTAATTTTGATGTCAGTCACTGAAGGGGAGAATCTTTTAGAGGATCTTAAGCTAGATAAAGTTTTTGATCTAATTTGAAAAAGAAAGGAAGCTGAATTTAAAGCATCTGAAGATGCTTTAGCTAATAAGAAGAGGATTTTTCTTGCTAAGTTACAAGTTAAATAATCTGGGAAGAAAGATCTTTTTGAGTTATCAATTTCTCTCCCAGATGCAATATTTGATCATAATGAATATACTAAGAAGCATCCTGCTGCACAAATTATGAATGTTACAAGACACTACCACAAAAGAATATAAGGTTTGGGTTTTAACCAGGATGAATATATTCCTTGTGCAATCGAAAAAGAAAGAAAGATAAGCTTTTTAAAGGCCTCAACTACTAAATAAGTTATAATTGAAGCAAGGAAGAAGATAAATTTCCTGAAAATATATTGGAATTAATCAATGAACTTTCTGCAAAAATATTAAGTTATAGACATACACTTAACACTACATCTCACAATATAGAGGCAAAAATTTAGTATAATTTTAATATTTATTAGGATATACAGAGACATCTAAAAAGGCAAGAAGATTTCATTTTAAATTTGTTGAGAAAATGTTAAAGAAATTATATGCTGTTTTTACATAATTTCTTGTTGACAAGAATAAAAAGTAATATTACTTGGGGCATAAGGGTTTCATGGTATATAAATATTTAGTTGCCTCTCATGTGTATGTCATTTGTCTTATCTGTGTTCATTTCACATGTTTGTACAAATCAAACTTTGTATTATTTATATTTATTTTTGTAAAAATCACTTTTAAAACTTTGTAAAATTAGTTAAGCTAAATATGGGAGATTATTGGGAAAAGCCTATATGATTTACCTTAACAAATTATATTTTTAGTAATTTTACATCCTAGGTCAATTAATCATGATGTATAGAGAAGATAGTGTGGTCTTAAAAGTCTTAGGATATCAGTAGAGTAAAGGATATGAGTAGGGCATACTGAATTTTAGAAGAAAGTCAAGAAAAGTCAACATGCATTTACTAAAAGTCGACGAAACATCGACTTGATGTCGACATTACTTTGATTAGAAGTCAGAGCAACAAAATAAAAATAGTCAACGTTACTTCAAAGTATATATCGACGCATACTATGACATGTTGCTGACGTAACGTTTATTATTAAGTTAAGAGACGGATAATGAGTATGAAGCCAGATTTTGACTCAATTATTATATGAAATCAATGTTACGTCGATTAGAGTTCTGGATGGAATTTCTTGAGGATCAATTCATTCTTATTCAATAAAGATTTAAATGGAATAATGGTTTCTTGGAGACGTTGGAAAATGGTAATAATAAGGATATTGTTCTCTATCACATATATATATATATGTGTGTGTATGTGTGTGTGTGTACATGGAGACATGCGAAGAAAATGAGATATACAGAGAATTCGAATCAATCAATCAATCAAATACAAAAACAAAAAGTAATTTGAGACCTTTGAATCGAAATAGTAGATTAGGAAGACGATCATCCTACTGAAGAAGTTCTTCCAAAAATTAGTTGATTATCATCTTATTCCTGAATCTAATTAAGAGATCTAATTCTTCTTGTTCTCTAAGGCTCTTTAAGTACTCTAATAGATTCAGTGAAGGATCAGAAATCATTTGGATCAAAGGGCTTATAATACTTGAAATCTTCTCTATCAAGGATTCATCAAAGATATAATGTTTAATTCACTTAGTGCCAAAAAGTCCTCGAAATTTTTGTTGAGATGACTCATCAAGAAGATCATTTATTTTTCAACTATTTTACTAAACTCTATATATTCCACTTTTACTATTTGATAAAAGAGTTTTGAGAATTCCTCTTCAAAGGATTCAAATTATGATTCTAAGAGTCTCCCTATAAAAGACTCAGATTATATTGGTTCAAGACCTTCTTATCAAAAGATCTAGAGATTGGTTCTGAGAGACTCCTTATCAAAAGAGTCAGGTGCAATGATAGTGTATTCCTACCAAGGGAGTAGAAGAATGGATGTACTAGATTTTGTGGAACCACTATAATTGTGTGTCTTCTATGATTGTTCTTTTCTTGTGATTATTCATATGTTGTGGTGTGATTAATATTAAAAGGTTTAAAATTCTGGTTATAATGTTGTGTGTATGCAAATTCTCTAAAAAGTATAATTAAGGTATACATTATTTTTAATCTCTATTCACCCCCTCCAGAGAATACTCAAAGGATTTTATCAACTGTTCACCCTTTCAAGAGTTTTGTAAAATATTAAAAAGGTTACGGATTTAATACTTTTTCCTAAGGAGTAAAAAAGATTGTTTTTTTAATTATTCTTGTGTTATACAAAATCATGAATGCCCAAAGATTATATAGTTTGAAAAATTAAAGATAGCACATTTGAACACAATATGCATGACATGAATATAAAGAGTAAAATAATGTTCATGTAAGCTAAATGAGTATGGCCAAGATTATACTAACCCAACTATATATTTACACATTAGTTCTGTACTATGTGATAGATGGGCATGAGGAGCTGCACACATGTCATAGGTTGGGGTTTTAATTCTATATGCATACAAAAGATGACGCTCTACCTAGTACTCTTTCCCCCAAAGCCTCATATGGCCCCGTTGGAACCCACCCTAATTAAGGAAAAGATATGATAAAGAGGTTAAGTCGTTAATGCACGCAATACTACGCCCTCGCAATTGTGAGACACACAACACGGGTAATTAATCATGGACATACTAAGTGTTTATGTCTTAAATATATAACCAATGGCTTTTATATGATGAGTTTTAGAATTATAGTCAATTTTAAAGCCATTCATGATTTTTTTATATTCAAATGCATAGATACTATAGATTTAATCATTCAAATTTTTATTGTTAATTTAACATGACTTTATAATTATTATTCCTAGCATAAACACTAAATTATGCATGTATTAAAGGTGATGCTAGAATTAAATGTATTATTATGCTAAATATGAGTGATTATATTGCATGGATTTAAAGATAGAGTTTCAATCCAAAGACCTAGAATTAAGTGATAATTCCATTTTATTTGTACTTATTTGTACTAATTTGATTTAAATATCTAAATATAATGAGATGCATGCAAACACAATACATAATATATTCACAAAATGATTTTAAAATTAATAAAATTTATTACAATTTAAATTTATAGATCATTAATTTTTCAATACTATATGATCATTTGAAAATATAACTATAATTGAAGTGAATAATCATTTACTTCATCACAAAACAAATTATTAAACATTATTAGATATTGAAATAAAATAAAATAACAAATAGTCAAAATCATGAGTTTAATAATTCATGGTGGAGCATGTGATGTTCATATTCAATACTTTTAAATAATAATGTGAAAGCTTGTAAGGTGAATAATGAATATAAGTATGTATATATTAAGAGAATATTTTTGGTTATTTTGAATGGTTTTGTAAATTTTCTCTCTTTTTTGGTTTTTAAGAAAAATGAAAAAAAAACCTATATATATATTACATTTTTCTAAAAAATTAGTTATAATGTAGTAACATAATATTCAAAAATTAATATAAAATAAAAATCAAGTTTTTTTAAGAAAATGTGTTACTGCCGACATTAGAACCTAACACCGAGCGTTAACAATAAAGATTGAATTTTTAATTATTAAGAGCATGTTTTTCGATATTTTTTATTCTAATTTTTATTGAATATGACTTCTTATTATAGATGTTATCATATGCAACAATAAAATTAGTTAAATAATCAAAAAGTCGCACATTTTATGTTTTAGCCTAAAACCACTTATAAGTAATAACCCATTTAAATCCAATTTTGAAAGTGATTTCACTAATCTTGATATAATCATTTAACTAATTTACTATTCAATTTGTAATGATAATATAAGATACTTGTAGGTAATGGATTTAGAAGGATAGAAATTAGAATTTTTTTTATTTTGGCCACTTGTAAAGATACGATATTTTATTTCAAATTCATCTAGTTTCTTTTGTTAATTATCAAGCTTAATTGTGAAAATCATATCTCAATATATATATTAGGTGACCTTAGCATTTTGGCTGAAGAAAATAAAAAAATACAAATAAAAACAACAAAGCCAACAAGAAATTAAGCATACCATGGATTTGAATATTGTTTATTTTATTTAGAATTGTTTCTACTTCTTGCAATTGGTTGGATACTAGTGAATAAGTGATTTAGGTATCTAAATGGGACCAAGTATGATGGTTCATTTGGGTATCCAAAGGTAGCGTGATGATTTTTGGGGTGAAGATAATGAATGGGCCCTTTCAAGTGGAGTTAGTGTTTTAATTTTAATTTTGGAACACCATTCATACTTTGGTTTAATATTTTTATATTTCAATTTACCATATTGATTTTCAAAGGTATTACTTATAGAAATTTTTTTAATATTTAATTTAACAATGGGAGATACTAAATAGGGATTAGAAGTCAATATATTTTTAGAATAAAATATTCTACTTGGTGTATGTTTAATAAGATTTAAAATACTAGTAGAAGTCTCATATAGGTTTGAAGATAAACTAGAAATAAAAGATTTTTTATTACTTGAAAATTTTTGAACAAACAATTTTAATGATTCTACTTTGTGAGACAAAGCAACATTTTCTTTAATCAACTTTTCACTACGTTTTTTTAAAATATGTAGTGCTTTTTCAAAAAACTTGAAATTTTCATTTAGTTCATTATAATCAATACAAGGTATAGGAATTTTATCTAAAGAGCATGTGGGAGAACTAGGCATGTCAAGAGTAGATTCTACATTAACAACTTAAAAAAAATGTCTAGACATAATTTTGAGTTAACATTTTTCAATTTCTTGATTTTATATTTAACAATATTTATCACATAATGTAGAAATAGAAGTCACAACAAAGAGAGAATTATTGCTTACAAAGTTCTCGGATATGGCAAGATTTAAATATGAAGTTCCTTTGACATCTTTTTCTATGTGTGATGTACTTGTTGTGTCCCCATCCGAGCATGATAGTGCAAACTCACATTCCTCTTTCTTCGACTAATCTTCTTCCAAGCACAAATCTTCATAAGTTTCTTTTCTTGGATCCATAAGAACTTACTCGGGTTTATCATCCATAGAAGGGTGACTATAAGTAATCTCAAGAAATTTTCAAATATCATAAGCAGTAGGTAAGGTATAAATATGATTGTAAATTTTTTGATCAAACGCACAAAATAAAGTATTCTTTGATTTAGCATTTGAAAACATTTCATTTTTATTTAAAGTATTTGGGGGCCTTTAACAGTAATTTTCAAAAATTCTTCACCTAAAAATTTTATAAACTTTTCCATTATGATTTTCCACCTTTTATAAATTTCACCCATAAATAAAGGCAGTGCTAAAGATTATCATTTAATAAACTTTCATCCCCTCTAGTGAAAGATTTTCATTTAATAAACTTTTATCCCCTCTAGTGGAAGCTAGATCATGAAGAGCTATTTTTTATTATTAGACCATTTTGGAATAACCTAACTCTGATACTACTTATTTGATCTTTCAGCACCCTTAGAGAGAGGGGGGGGGGGGGGGTGAATAAGGGTTTTTGGAATTTAAATCTATAATAAAAATATCAGAGTTGCTTAAAGAAGTTTTGGAATATTTTATAGTGAAAATATATTTTATATCTTTGAGAATATTATATTGATGATTTCTTTTAAAGGAGACCAGATTTCAAATTTCTTTTAAAGGATACCAAATTTCAAATTCCTTTTAATACTGCCTATTTTAGCACTAATGTTTGGCGCTAGTAATAAAAAGTGAAATCCATGAATGTTTTTTAAAAATAATTTGCAATATGTATTACTTTAATTCTTTGAGGGAGAAATATTATTGAAAATATTTTAGTGTACGAAATAAAATCAATTTAATAAAACAATAAAAGATATAATTTTATTTCATAAAAAATTGATTATAAAATGTTTGATTTTTATAACACAATAAATCAAGGAGAAATATAAAAAACTCTTTTTCATTTTGTATACCAACCCTTCTCCCAAGGACTGGTTGGTTCTAGCCTATCTCTCCTAATAAGGCCTCGAACAACCACTAGATATATGCTAGTCCTAGTCGCCACAACACATTATGAATTACAGAATCCTCCCAAGAATCTGAAGTCTATTCTTGATGATTTTCCCCTAAGTCTAGCAAGACTTAGTTACTCCTACTTGAGGCGAATTTCCCATGGAATCCTTCTTAGAATCCGATGTTCTCCCCGAATGAGTTCTCCACTCTAGTTACAAAAGGATAAATAAAATTATTATAAGATAATAAAAAGTTATAAGAAACTCCCTAAAGATATCTGAAAGTGAGGACAAAGGCGATGTAGATGTCGGCGTTCTTGATGGGTTTGCCCTTTGTGTTGAATACGCGTGGTAGCACCCCACCTTCAAAATCTCTTTTAGATCTTCATGTTTGGCCAATGAATTTTTCTTTATGGTATGGAGATGAACCTCTCTTAAGATATTCTGAGTTATTGCTTTGATGGAAGAGGAATCGATGCCAAAGAAGGAGAGGATCCACTATTTAAAAAGGTCTGGTGATAGCTACTTTAGGAAACTTTTCTAACTTAGGAAAGCAGTATTTTAGGCAACATTTTCTTCCAAAAATTAACCTTCCAAAAATTGACCTTCCATCTTTGGAAAGTAGTATTTTAGGCAACATTTCCTTTTTAGCACCATCCTTATAATTTTGTCAACCTTTTCTTTCTCGAGGGTATTATCATTTTGATTGATACTAGCACCATCATTAATTACTACCATTAGGAATTAGCAAAAACTTTTATAGCTTGTAGATGATGTCATCCTCTTTCCAAAATGGGCAGAACATTTCATAACTCTTTATGGATTAAAAGTTTTGGCTGTTTTAATATTCAGCATTCAACACTCGTCCTTTTGCTGTTTCTAAAGTGTGCACGCCTGATGAGCTGAAACCAAACTACAATGACAAAGGCAAGTGTACCTTATCGAATATAGTATATGTTTTAAAAATGTTATTATTTTATCATTAGAATCTTGGAGTGATTTGCAAAAGAAGATTGAATAATAATTAAATAAAATTGATAAAAATGATTGTTAAAGACTAACACTCGATCTACGAATCACCTTAGAATAAAAATAAAGAAATAAAATAGAATTCCAATTCTCTTGTTGAAGACGCTTTGACCATGGAGGTTCTCGAAATATGAATGCTCTTCTCTCGAGGAACGTGTTCACCTAAGTTTAGGTGTATCGAACAAACTCTCATTCTCAAATCAAATCGCCTAAATCTTGTTTTATGTTATGAACCCCACTATTGGATTTCACTCCAATTTAGAAGAATTATGTCATCCTCTCTTGATGGTTATGTTCTACTCTTTTTACCATGGGTGATTGATTCGTCTTACGAGCCTCTTAGTTAACTAAAGTACGAAAAAAATATGAAAGTTATATATCGATGATATAACCTCATAACAATTATGATGAAGGGTAAATCTCAAGTGTTCAACAAAAAAGAGAAGAATTTCTAAATTATAGTAAGATTATTTCATCATTGGATCATCTCGATTGAGTAGTAATTAGAATTAGTTACTCATGGAGATTGAGGAATCATCAACATAAATGAAATACATGATGAAAAGAGATGGGAAATTAAGAGAAGAAAACTAGAATTTTATTACTTCTAAAGAGACTTACAAGAGATCTAAAAGATTATAAGTAAGAGAAATTACAAACTTACTAGTACTAGAAGAAAAGAGAAGTAAAATAGCACTTAGAATAGCAAAAACAGATCAATAAATGCAAAATTAAACTCAAAATTTGATCCCTTGCTGGCTGGAGGAGCTAGGTTTTTATAGCTAAAAAGTTCAGGTTACACACCCTTAGGTCACGAGCCAATCTAGTGCATGTTTAGGGCAAAACAGCAACGACGAGGTAGGAACGGTCTGGCATTAATTTGGTGCTTTACAGCTTGGTCATGCCCGTGTCCAAGGGCATGTAATTCTTACATGAGTTTTGGAGGGATAATCTTGCAGGGCGGGCGTGAAACACTAGATTTACAGAAGTATACAGAAGTGTACCATGTTATACATGTGTGATAGCTAGATCTTGGGCATGATTGCTGTGAAGCTATTGGATTGGCTTGGAGGTGGGTCACACACATGACCTGAATGTCACATCCCCTTATCATGCTTGTGACCTAGGGTATGTAGTTTTAATTGACGTGGTAGACGAGTTTTGGGTCAGGAAGTAGGCCCTGGTTGTGATACTATATCACGCCCATGTCACGTCTGTGACCCAAGACGCATACTTTGAGCTTTTTGCGTAATTTCTCCCATTCAACTTTTAATCCTACTTGTTTGCTCCAAATTGTTATAGGTCGCCTAGTTAATCATGAAAAACATAAAAGAAGGTATTTTATACCAAAATTAAGACAAAATAAATAACTGTTGATTATTTATTAATAAAATACTAAAATAAACTATATATAATTAAAGCTCTATCAATTACCTTAGGAGACGCCCATGACAAAGGGCTTGTCTCCTCATTCAATCTATGATTGTATTTGTATGACTTGCACACTATCAACACACAAAAGACTAGATTAAATACATCATGATATTTTTTATTCTCAAACTAAGGGATGCGAAATGCATGCTCCAACACCCCCTTCCAAATGGCCTTTACAACCTGAAAAGAGGTCATCAACATCTTGTAAATTCCTCACATATTAGTGAGTCAAGTCTTTCCTTTTGTTCGTCTATGCAATGTGACTTCCTTTCATTTACAATCTATGCACGCACTTTACTTTGAGAGCTAATTCATGTGAATGATCACATCAAAATCCAAGAGTGATAGTAAGAATGTCTATAAGTCAAAGTCTCATTCTTAAATTTGAATCTTCACTCTCTTCTTCTTAACTATACTCACTGTATATCTATTAGGTAGTTACACGCCCAACCTATTACCCACCAACGTATATGGTATTCTGATCAACATAACAAATCCTTCAAACAAAATGGAGTGTGAAGGGTCAGTGTCAAATAGCCATCTCATTGAATGATTAAATATGAGTATGAAGTCTAATCACACATTAGACACACACACGAGTGAGGTATAAATAACAAATATGGTAAAAGCAAAATAATAATGCAAGCTTATCATCACATTATTTTGTCGGATGACCTCTTGTTGTCCAAAGACAAACACACTTGACTAGGTATGGGGCAATAGTAGGCAAAGACTCCATAACCTTCCCCTTCTCGACATAGCTGGGACCTGCCCCTTGAGAAGTATCAACAACTCACCTCTCCATCTTTGTCAAACCAATCAAACATGAATGTACTATATGACCCACCTTCTGGCATGTGAAGCTGACTATCAATCCTCAAATAGTCATGGGACCCAAAGTAGTGAAGGTAAAACCTTTCAAATGTCATGAGTTCTTGTGCCTCCCGCTCCTAGTCTTTCCGTAAGAGGGAGACACCCTGAAATAAGAACCTTTTCCATTAAAACCCTTTCGGTGTTGGACTTTTTCTAAGTCTATATATCTACAATTCTCTCACCATCACTACCAATGTATAGAATCTAAGATACTTGGATCCCACTAACCTCAATCTTATATAATCCTAAATACCCTCATAAAACTTGTGAATCTTAATTTCCTCATTTTTTAACTAACCACTATGCATAATAGCTAAGCTTGGTGAACTTATACAAATAATCATCTACCTTTATGCCCCTCTGAATTAAATATAAGAACCATCCCTATAGTGCAAAAGCATCATGGTGGGAATGCATCTCCGAAAAAGTGACTTAGAGAAGTACTTGATTGAGATAAACCCATAAAAGCCTAGCTTCTCCCATCTATAGTAAGGCAGTTAATGTTACTATCTTATCCTCCTCATGTTGGTGGTAATTAGGACTCACTTTACTCACCAAAAAATTCTATTTACATGTAGAGTTTTTCTGTAACATGATTAGCCCTAAGAAAATAAGTGATGCAAAATGCATACCAGAAATTAAAATCATGATATTCAATTGGAAAATAAGAAGGATAGAAACCAAAATGAATACTTGAAAAACGATTAAGGTTTTTTGGAATATAAAGAAGATCAATAAAAATAACTTCATACAAAATGCATTTGGGGGGGGGGGGTTAAAGTATAATAAAAACATATATATATATATATATATATATATATATATATATATATATATATATATATATATATATATATAGGGAATAACATATATAAGCTTAAGCTTTTTTAAGCCTAAAAAAGCTTGAGTTGGTTCACCTATAATACATGTCGGAATTAGGCATATAATATATGCATTTTATAGCCAAGAACAAGATCTACAACTTTCATGTTGAATATTTTTCCAAAATTTGCACGGTTAGGCCGGAATCTTGCTATATATATATATACGAGTGACAGGCACGGGCCTTCGGCCCAATGGCCTTGCGCTATTGTACCTGGCCGGCAACGGCGGGCTTCGCCCGCTCGCCCCCAAGCCTGCCCTTCGGCGGGCTTCGCCCGCCACCTGACGCGTACCGTCGGCTTTAATTAAAAATTAAATTTATAACATTAAAAAATAAAATGAAAACATTAATAATTAAATTTAAAACCAATAATAATAAATCAATTTGCGGGTGAACAGTGCCATGAATACTGTTCACCCGCCAGTAATAAAAACATTGATTAAAAATTAAATTAAAAAACATTAATAATAAAATTTTTTTTCGGGTGAACAGTAACACCAAGCCTCTTTTTTGTCCCACACCTCCAGTTCTAAAATATGTTTCGGGTTTATATTGAAAAGTCCATTGTTAGAGTCTAAAATAATGTGGATGACATGCTTGTGGTTGGAGGAATTGTGCCTTGGCGGGCTAAATTGGCTGGCTTGCGGCTTGACGGGCCTCATTGCGTGGCCTTTTAGCGGGCGGGCTGTTAACGTGATTTTTTGAAACTCAATATTGAATTAGTTTACCCCTTATATATGGGTACAATCGTAATTTCACATAGGTTTAGGACTATCCTAAAGTAGGTTTAGGAGACCTACAAAAATGTGGAGAGAGGGTTGGTTTTATTGAGCTCGATCGGACGACAGGAGAATTATCAGACCATGATCGGATGGCTATTCTAATTTCGAACTCATGAGTTTATATTTCCTTTATAGTGGTAAAGATATATATCCCTTACTGTTATGGTTAAAGCCCCTTCGAATTATTTTTTGAGGATTTTGTGCCTCTAGAATTTAATATTGGATATATAATCTATATTAGATTCATATTAACATTGACTTTATCCATTTTAACTAATATTTCATACTATATATGTAACATCCCAATGTGAAGTAGACCCCACTTGAGTGACATGTGCCACTTTATGTTGACCTCGACTTGGGAGTAGTCCTAGAAGCCAATTGGGTCATAATCAACTAGAGTGAGCAAGCCGCATCATTAATTTTGACCAAAGTAAACTTTAGGTTGACTTAGCTCATTTAGCCTTGATAGGACCAAAATTGGGTTTTTATGGTCAAATTGAACCCACCATGAACAAATATACTTAATGGGGTGATAAGGAGCTCAGAACATCATGTGGGGCATGCCACAACATCAATTTGACCAAATAAACCATTAAATCAACCTTAGTCCGATAAGCCTCAATTTGAAATTCAAGATCCCAAGTCAAGTTCTAAAGGGTTCAACCCACTCTAAAATCTACTCCCGAAATTACATATTGATTACCATGAATGCCCTCTCAAATTTGGCATATAGCACACATGTAAGGGCAAAATGGCATTTTCCCTTAAGCTTACATATTAAGATAAAGCAAGCCATAGAAGAGGCCATATGGCACATGGTTTGAAGGTTCAATGTATGGTAAATTCTTTTTCATTATCTCCCAGCGATATTCAAGCAAAGGAGATTTCACTTGGCAGCTAAGAGGAACAAATGAGGCAAGTGGTGGGCCACCCATAATGGAAACTCTGCATTTCAATCCCCTCATACTGATTTCGCTCTTTAATCACCTTTGTTATACCTAAAGGAGCTGATACGAGTATTTCCCTAGAGAATTTGAACTCATGAGCATGTATAGAGGCATAGTCAAGCACCTAAGTGACAACCATGCCTCAAAGAAGAAACACTCAATTTTTAGTAATAAATTAGTTGTTTTTCCTCCCCTCTCCCTTAGTTATAGAGTCTTAGATCTATTAGGAAGAGAATTAAGATCAATTGAGCTTGGTATCATTAGAATCCATAGAGGAAATCAAGTTTTGAATCCTTGTCAAAAAACACCATTCCGGCCACCCCAAGTCACCAGACCACTACCCATCGATTACTCTCATTGTAAGGAAGGTGTTAGTGTTGTTGTTTGAGCATGAGAGGGATTAACTTGTTGTACGGAATGCAAAATATACCTTCTAAGATACTTGGATCCCACTAACCTCAATCTTATATAATCCTAAATACCCTCATAAAACTTGTGAATCTTAATCTCCTCATTTTTTAACTAACCACTATGCATAATAGCTAAGCTTGGTGAACTTATACAAATAATCATCTACCTTTATGCCCCTCTGAATTAAATATAAGAACCATCCCTATAGTGCAAAAGCATCATGGTGGGAATGCTTCTCCGAAAAAGTGACTTAGAGAAGTACTTGATTGAGATAAACCCATAAAAGCCTAGCTTCTCCCATCTATAGTAAGGCAGTTAATGTTACTATCTTATCCTCCTCATGTTGGTGGTAATTAGGACTCACTTTACTCACCAAAAAATTCTATTTACATGTAGAGTTTTTCTGTAACATGATTAGCCCTAAGAAAATAAGTGATGCAAAATGCATACCAGAAATTAAAATCATGATATTCAATTGGAAAATAAGAAGGATAGAAACCAAAATGAATACTTGAAAAACGATTAAGGTTTTTTGGAATATAAAGAAGATCAATAAAAATAACTTCATACAAAATGCATTTGGGGGGGGGGGGGTTAAAGTATAATAAAAACATATATATATATATATATATATATATATAGGGAATAACATATATAAGCTTAAGCTTTTTTAAGCCTAAAAAGCTTGAGTTGGTTCACCCATAATACATGTTGGAATTAAGCATATAATATATGCATTTTGTAGCCAAGAACAAGATCTACAACTTTCATGTTGAATATTTTTCCAAAATTTGCACGGTTAGGCCGGAATCTTGCTATATATATATACGAGTGACAGGCACGGGCCTTCGGCCCAATGGCCTTGCGCCATAGTACCTGGCCGGCAACGGCGGGCTTCGCCCGCTCGCCCCCAAGCCCGCCCTTCGGCGGGCTTCGCCCGCCACCCGACGCGTACCGTCGGCTTTAATTAAAAATTAAATTTAAAACATTAAAAAATAAAATGAAAACATTAATAATTAAATTTAAAACCAATAATAATAAATCAATTTGCGGGTGAACAGTGCCATGAATACTGTTCACCCGCCAGTAATAAAAACATTGATTAAAAATTAAATTAAAAAACATTAATAATAAAAATTTTTTTCGGGTGAACAGTAACACCAAGCCTCTTTTTTGTCCCACACCTCCAGTTCTAAAATATGTTTCGGGTTTATATTGAAAAGTCTGTTGTTAGAGTCTAAAATAATGTGGATGACATGCTTGTGGTTGGAGGAATTGTGCCTTGGCAGGCTAAATTGGCTGGCTTGCGGCTTGACGGGCCTCATTGCGTGGCCTTTTAGCGGGCAGGCTGTTAACGTGATTTTTTGAAACTCAATATTGAATTAGTTTACCCCTTATATATTGGTACAATCGTAATTTCACATAGGTTTAGGACTATCCTAGAGTAGGTTTAGGAGACCTACAAAAAATGTGGAGAGAGGGTTGGTTTTATTGAGCTCGATCGGACGACAGGAGAATTATCAGACCATGATCGGATGGCTATTCTAATTTCGAACTCATGAGTTTATATTTCCTTTATAGTGGTAAAGATATATATCCCTTACTGTTATGGTTAAAGCCCCTTCGAATTATTTTTTGAGGATTTTGTGCCTCTAGAATTTAATATTGGATATATAATCTATATTAGATTCATATTAACATTGACTTTATCCATTTTAACTAATATTTCATACTATATATGTAACATCCCAATGTGAAGTAGACCCCACTTGAGTGACATGTGCCACTTTATGTTGACCTCGACTTGGGAGTAGTCCTAGAAGCCAATTGGGTCATAATCAACTAGAGTGAGCAAGCCGCATCATTAATTTTGACCAAAGTAAACTTTAGGTTGACTTAGCTCATTTAGCCTTGATAGGACCAACATTGGGTTTTTATGGTCAAATTGAACCCACCATGAACAAATATACTTAATGGGGTGATAAGGAGCTCAGAACATCATGTGGGGCATGCCACAACATCAATTTGACCAAATAAACCATTAAATCAACCTTAGTCCGATAAGCCTCAATTTGAAATTCAAGATCCCAAGTCAAGTTCTAAAGGGTTCAACCCACTCTAAAATCTACTCCCGAAATTACATATTGATTACCATGAATGCCCTCTCAAATTTGGCATATAGCACACATGTAAGGGAAAAATGGCATTTTCCCTTAAGCTTACATATTAAGATAAAGCAAGCCATAGAAGAGGCCATATGGCACATGGTTTGAAGGTTCAATGTATGGTAAATTCTTTTTCATTATCTCCCAGCGATATTCAAGCAAAGGAGATTTCACTTGGCAGCTAAGAGGAACAAATGAGGCAAGTGGTGGGCCACCCATAATGGAAACTCTGCATTTCAATCCCCTCATACTGATTTCGCTCTTTAATCACCTTTGTTATACCTAAAGGAGCTGATACGAGTATTTCCCTAGAGAATTTGAACTCATGAGCATGTATAGAGGCATAGTCAAGCACCTAAGTGACAACCATGCCTCAAAGAAGAAACACTCAATTTTTAGTAATAAATTAGTTGTTTTTCCTCCCCTCTCCCTTAGTTATAGAGTCTTAGATCTATTAGGAAGAGAATTAAGATCAATTGAGCTTGGTATCATTAGAATCCATAGAGGAAATCAAGTTTTGAATCCTTGTCAAAAAACACCATTCCGACCACCCCAAGTCACCAGACCACTACCCATCGATTACTCTCATTGTAAGGAAGGTGTTAGTGTTGTTGTTTGAGCATGAGAGGGATTAACTTGTTGTACGGAATGCAAAATATACCTTCTAGGTTAGGAAAAATGTGTCCCTTGATTGGAGGAAGAAGATAACCCCGGTTATCTATTAATCTGCTTCAAGATCTGTGTAGATCTTGATTTATAATTATAGGCTATTTAATTCATCTTCGTCACACTGGATTAGTTGGGTTCAAGCCACTTTTTAGACATGTTCCAACCAGATCCAGTCCTTGGGCCCAACATAAAAGTTGTATCCTTTGGAAAGAACATCCCAAAATTTGGGGGGGGGGGGTCTATAGTTCTTACAATTTAATTTCTATTAACCTATCACACAAAGCATGAAAAATTTGTAATTTTATATTTATCCTAGAATATGGTTTGCATGTCTGTGAAATCTTTATAATGCATGATTGAGGTGCACTTAACAAAATCTTAGATCATGCACAGTTATCTAAAAACACATCCAATTGATTGGAAATTTGATACATCACTGTACCATAACCTCTAGGATTACTCCAAAATTTTTATAATTTTTTGGAGCATAATTTTCCTATGTTTAAAGGAAAATTTAATATGCCTCACATTGAGATATTAATGAAATTAATGGGGTCAACACACTTTGTTAAATGTTCAATTTTTTCTGGCTTCACCCTTAGGTAATTTTTGCTTAATGATAGAAAATTGAGATATTTGAATTAGAGGTTTGAAGGATTTTTCACTTAAAATGTTTGACCTAGAGAGGAGTCATGCATGATTGGGGTGCACATAACAAAAAATTAGATCATGTATAATTCCTTGAATAGTCGTCTAATTGGCTACAAATTTGATATATGAAAGTACCATCACCTCTGGAATGACTCCAAAATTTTGTAAAAATTTTGGAGCATAATTTTCTTATGTTTAAAGAAAAATTTAATGGGTGTCACACTATGATATTAACAAAATTAATGGTGTCAAAAACTTTTTAAAATGTCTAAATTTTTATGTATTCACCCTTAGGTAATATTAGGTTAGTGGTAGAAAAATTGGGACACTTGCAATAAAGGTTTGGAATAATTGACACTTAAAATGTTTGACCTAGAAAAAGTTATATAAGTTTGGGGTGCTAATAGTAGAAATTAGACCTTGTGTTTCCCCTCTAGATTCTTAGCCAAATGACTTGAAAATTGATACATAATAGTAGGACAACCTTAGGGGTAGATCTAAGAATTTATAGAATTTTTAAGCACATTTTATATCTGTTTTGAAATTAAATTCAATTATTGTCACATAAGGATATTAAGGGAATTAATGTATATTTTTGGCTGAATTAAATACTCAAATTGTTACAGTGGCATAATCATATTAGAAATGATATCCAGTAAATATATTATGGCATTTGGAGATATTTTGACTCACTTAATAATTTTGTAAATCTTGCCCTTGTTCATGAAGGCACTCCCACTTAATTGTTATGAATTTTCATTATACACTAATTTGAGCTTGCCATTTCAGATATTTTAGATGCACATATACTAAATCATTACTATTTGTACATGCTCTCTAGAATATGATCAAAACAACTTGACCGATAATTGGGATTTCATACTATAATATTACATCATAATTGAAACAGATTATCAACTATAGACATATAAACAAATCAACTATAACATCATCAATATATCTTGTAAGTTTATACACATATAGATAACCATAATTGTATGATACTCATAGATTATTATTATTGCACCCAAAAAACCATTGTTCAAGAGGAGTTTAGACCAATGGGGTAGGCTGCTCTTACTTCTTCCGAGTTTGAACACTCAACTGGTCACTTAGAGCAAGGAATCTTGCACACAAGAGGTGGACAAAAAAAGACCCCTGAGCTACAATGAGGTCTCGCTAGACTGCCAAAAGATCAAAGAGAGCTTCCCCTCCTTAGCCAATGTTGAGATGGGCACCTTGGAGGACATAAGGGAGCACCAAACTGCCCACCCTGAAACCACGTCAAACAATATGGAAGCTCCGGCCAAACAGGATCCACCAATGGAGAGAGAATCAAAGAGTTCCTCAAAGTCCTCTCCAAAGGTGCCCTTGGGGGTCCATTTATAGTTTCCTGAGAATGGTATGCAGATAGCAAAATCCTGTCTTTTAATTTCACTAAACATGGCCAAAATTAGTCCGCCAATAGCGAAATCCCGTGTTTGAAGCAGTTAATGGTAGGCCAGATTGGGTTCCCTAAGGAAAAAGAAAACTACCCTTATGGGAGAGTCGGTCGCGTTGCCCTTCATAGGACTTGGACAAGTAGGGGGCTTCCCACGCTCATCGATCCTACTCTCCTAGGGCAAGTAAGGGGGGAACCCTCTCCATTCGCCCCTTCAACTTGTCTGGTCCAAAACTACCTTCCCTATCTGATGTTCCGAAGAGCCCCACTCAGCAAATACGGGGTTATACACAATCCTCTCTATTTGCGAGCTTGCATAAAACTCGGAAAGAAAGTCCAACCCTAGGTATTTGGCGAGTGTTGGGTGAATTAAAGAGAATCTTTCTATGGGCCCCAATTCACTATATATATCGACATAGAAGGGGAAGGGAAGAACCTAGCCAGCTGCCCCCCCCCCCCGCGCTCTTTTTCCCTACCCTAACTTTTCACCCTTTATTCCATAAAACCTCTCTCTCAAGAGTTCCATGACCGAATCGCTTCTACGCAATAGAAAAACAAATATTTTACCACTTGTCTTCTAACCTTAATCTCCGGCACATCCTCGTGGTCTCCATCAAAAAGGATGAGAAAGGACAACAAGGTCAAGCATGATATGACAAAGGGCAAGCCCACTCCTCTCAACCAGTAGATGCCAAAATTTTACTTTGGGCTCACCCTTTCTGATGAGTGACTTCCTGTGATTTTATTTACTTACAATTTATTTGAAGTTGTCATCCTGACTCAGCTCTCATAGAATGATACTGCCCTTGTGAAGGAGGCTGGAGATCTGGTTGATTCTGGCCAAGGCATTGCGGGTACTCATCCTTAGGGCAAACAGGCCTCCAAGTGACCTAGGTTATTTGCCTTTAGAACTACACGAGTCCCCATGAGATCCCCGATATCCATCCACCATTGTCTGGTGAGTTATCAAACATCACCCTGTCAATCTCCTCCATTGGTGTTTAAGTTGATTATGTACTGTTCTTATCAATTCCCTTTGTGTCATTGGCGAGACCCCTCTGCTACTGATATTGCCTGCTCGCGATCTCGCGTAGGAGCTCACCATCACTACTACTATGGTGAAATATGCTCCCAAACTTTTTGGTCCTCCTATGGCACAAGGTCTCGATAAGGTTTACTCTCGCCCAGGCCTGGGGAAAGTGCTTTAACTTTCATTAACTAACCCTTTCCAAGGAAGACCTAGCCCGTCTCGCTAGTATATGCAGAAAGAAGTCGACACCCTCGCATGGTTAGTTGAAGCACTCGCCCCCTCATTCTTTGATGATGTGCCAACTCTAATTCTCATAACCCCATTTCAGATAAACATGACACTTTGGCGGCCGAAAAATTATACGATGCGGGGACTTACTCAGTGCCACCTTCTCCTGATATGATCGAGGAGTTCTTGGGAAACCCGAGTAACCCTACCAAGTTGAAGAAGCAAATGATGAATGTTATCAAAAAATATGGGCTCATGCTGTGCGAGATTGAGGAAGAAAGAGCTACGAGTGAGGCCTCTTTGGAGTAGCAAGTTAGCTCCCTCAAAAAAGATTATGTGATGTTGGCTAAAAATATGCGCAATGGAGCAGGAGGCGAGTCAATATCTCTGTATATGCACATTTAGAAGATTGAGGAATACATGCATCACACACAGTTAGAGCTCGCCATTATTCGCGAGTACAACAGTCATCGTAAACTATCGGGGGTGGCGACGTGAGACCGGGAAAGGTGGTAATGGCTCCAATTTTGATCCCCCATTTCTCTTGCCCCCTTTCTCTCGCTTTTATCTTTTCATAAGCATCAAACTTTTTCATTAAGTTAATTTATGTTACTTGTTTGGACCATGAAAGTTGTATGATGATTATATGAACTCTCTTTGTGATTACTGCTTGTTTTTATTTTACGTGACAAGCGCGCGCATAGGTTATAGGATCGATCTCACGTGAGGGCATCATTATTTTTCCAGGATGCCCGAGCTTGTCTCACTCGCCGGCGTGTGGGAAGGTCTCACTGAGTGGGTTAAATGGCAGAGGCGAGGGGAAAAAATGTGTTTATCACACGCTGCTTGCCCACTCTATTTCCCTCTCATTATATATGTCATTTTCTATAAATGGACCCCCTTTCATACATTTACCTACCACATCAATTACTCTCCCTGACCCTGTCTTCTCTTATCCCTTGCACTCACATACTCTGCTCGTTTACCATGTGTTATTATGATGATGTTGTTAATGGGAGGGGATAGTGCATGAAGCAGTTTACCAACTACTCCTTTCCCAACGGGCGCTTCTTGGAGGAGTTACTCGCCTCTAAGACCAAGTATATCCCAACTTGATTCAGCACCCCCCTCAGGAAAGGTGAGGCGATTATTCCATTCTATCAAGACGAACTCGCCTTCCCTATCACGTACTTTGAGGTCAGACTTCACCTCCCAATATGGCCTGAAGTTTGATAGACTCTCAAGTATTTTGGGGTTGTTCTCACACATCTCAACACAAATATGATTTCCATGATGAACGCATGTGTATGTTACTCGCATAAAGATAGAAGATCGACCTCAACATTATGGTGATAAATTATGGGGTATCACTCCTCACCGGCTCTCACATCAATGTGTGTGAGACCGTGAACAAAGTCCATTACTAGTCGAAGAAATTTGTCTTCATTAAGGGTCTCCTCGGCAAAATACCACGTCGACTTAGAAGAGCGAGACAATGTATCGAGCACCACAAGTAGATGGCAAGGATGTGACCTTTCACAAGTTTTTTCTCGAAAAAATTTTGAGGTCGACTACTTGCAGTGGAATGTCGACTTGCTCAAACTCGTAAAGCCTGGAGAAGGTAAGCTCCCCCCACCATTGATTTTTGTTCTATTTAACTCTTTACTTCCCTTAAAGCCTGTCTTCGCACTAATAGAGGAGAGCATCTAATTTTGACGAATCCTCTATATGGGAGTGACACGAACCCTACCTTTCTGCTCGTCTTGGTGACGATGACCACGACTGCCTGCAGTAGCGACCTGGGGGACTTCCGCCTCACGGAGCAGTAAGAAGAGGGCACAAACAGTTGACCTTGACTCCACTCCTTACAATGCCACGTTGAAGAAATAAAAGAAGTTGGAGGCTAATGATAATCAAGCCGAGAAGGCTCTCTAGGATGGAAGACGAGTCGAGAAGGATGACTTAGGGCCCTTTGTGGGGTTTAAGGCCAGAGCTCGCGGGAACCGGATGCACGATGTGCACCAAAACTTTGGCCTAGGACAAAAGGCCCTAAATAATATCAGTGACCCGATGGTCCTCTAGTATGGGAAAGACCCCTGCCCCAGTGAGCACACCTACACCTTATCCTTTGGGTTATATGGCTAGGAGGATACATCGGCCTATGATGGAGCAAACATACAAACATTGGCCCAAAAAAGCACGCGAGCATAGCTGTGTGCTTTAGAGCTTGAGCACATGTCCTCGTGCTGAAGCCTCAACCTTTCCAAGAAATGGATTGTTGTCGAGACTGAACGGGAGCTTGTCGTAGATGAGGCAAAGGAATCACAACTGAAGCTAGAAGTTGCTGAGAGGCTTCTTATGCAGGCCACTAGCGGAGTGAAAATGTTGGGTTCATTGATCCCAATGTCCTAGATTTGTAAGAAGTCACACAAGTCAATAGTATACACATAGTTGTATTTCATGTATATTTAAGTTCATGCATACTGGTTGGTCTTTGCCACAATGATTGGACATATAGTTCAAGAGACCATGACAGGTGGACTCAAAGTGATAGGCTAGAAATTCAGAAAAATGCCTAAGTTCAGAAGCGTTGAGTGCGGCAAGCTCACTCAATGCCATAAAACTAATAGCGCTGAGAGAAGGCTGGTAGTCAAAGCTTACAGTATTGAAAAGGAAGAAATATGGCTAAGTCC
Organism: Platanthera zijinensis; assembly: GCA_039513925.1. Taxonomy (NCBI): domain Eukaryota; kingdom Viridiplantae; phylum Streptophyta; class Magnoliopsida; order Asparagales; family Orchidaceae; genus Platanthera; species Platanthera zijinensis. The sequence goes on from CM077097.1 coordinate 72,240,695, forward strand.
ACAGGCGTTGAGTGAGCTCAACTCACTCAATTCCATATGGCCAGAATCGGTGAGTCAAGGATAGTCTGTCAACGCCAAAGTATAAGGAGACAGGAAATTCGACTAAGTACAGAAGCGTTGAGTGAAGCTCATTCACTCAACGCCAAGTCAGAAGGCCTTGAGTTTAGTCTTCCTGTGAAGAAATAAGAATTCGGCTAAGTCCAGAATCATTGAGTGAAGCCAGTTCACTCAACACACTCAACGCCAAACTTCAGCAAGAAGGCAAGCTTGTAGAAAATCAGGCTAAGTATAAAAGTGTTGAGTGAAGCTTATACACTCAACTCTCTCAACGCTTTTAAGCAGAAAGGGCCGAAGAATATGGCTAAGGCAAAAAGCGTTGAGTGAGGCATATACACTCAATGCTCTCAACAAAGCTTAAATATTTCTAAGTCCAAATTCGTTGAGTATGGCCTATTCACTCAACGCCACTCAATGCCTTGAAGAGCTGAAGAAAATTCTAAGTCCAGAATCGTTGAGTATTGCTTATCCACTTTTTGTCGAGCTGAGCTCTGAGTTCGTCGAACTAAATTCATAGTTCTTCGAACTCAGCTTTCACTTTTTCATCAAGCCGAGCTCTGAGTTCGTCGAACTGAGTTCAGAGTTCGTCGAACTCAGCTTTCACTTTTTCGTCGAGTTGAGCTCTGGGTTCATCGAACTGAGTCTGGAGTTCGTTGAACTAAGGATTTCTAAAATGATGCTTGATTTTGCTAAGTTCAAAATGATGCTGATGTCTGCAAAGTCAACAAGTCAACGAATTTTAGATTTGTTATTTAAATGCTACAAATTGACATCAACATCGCGGTCAGTCTATGGTGAATCTAAATTTGATTAAGCTAAGGTTTTAACCGCCGTTACAACTAGGACACATGTCAATCATCCCGCAAATCGACGGGATTATAAATAGCAGCTGAGATCGAGATCAAATTAACTTTCTAATTAACGTTAATTCATTCTAAAAACGAGAAGCGGGAGTTCGTCATCTTCATCCGCCATTGTTTAAGAGCCAAGAACTTTAAATTGATAAATCTGAAGGGTTTCTTAGTTCGCTGGTGCAATCAACATTTGCTACAACAAGTATAAAGTATATCTCTGAGGAAGACAAATCATTCTTGGCAAGCCCTAGCTGAAATTGCTTCACGATTCAATCTGAGTCAAATCTAAAGATCATTTTCTTAATATAAGAAGAAGATATCTGTGCTAGATTCTGACTGGACAAAAGTATAAGGCAGAGGAATTGCAATTTGCCTTACTGGTTAGCTATTTAAAGATGGTCTTCCCCTCTTTCATCAGCTAGTACAGAATCAAGATTCTGAGGAATTTCTAGCACAAGTTGCAGACCATTGAAGATCAATCCTCTTATTGCTGGAAAGCAGATAGGGCTGAGATTTTATTTGCCCAGGAAGAAATCGACTCAGGGAGCCATTTCTCTTGAGTCGAATCAACATTCCTTTTTCAAAATCTGTGGATCTGTGATAGATCTGTGTTTAGTCCTAGATTGATTAGGTTGTGTGAGAGATCTGTGTGATCTTATTGTAAAGCCTAAATTATAAAGGCTATGAGAAGGATCTGTGAGATCTGTGTTAGGGCCATGGGCCTGTGATTGGATCCTTGTGTGGATCTGTGTGGGGCTATTTTTCCCAGTGTGTTAATGGCAATTGTGCTTGTGTTTGGTAGTGAGGAGATTACTGTGTGGAGGGTAGTGAGCCTATGTTGTAAGTCTTTGTGGAGGCTGACTGATCCTGTGGGATCGTGCTATAATCTTCGAGGAGCCATAATTTTTGGAGAAGAGCCTTGTCTAATATACTGTTAGAAAGGCGGAGAGGGACAGTAGATGTACCCATACACTGGTGAACCACTATAAAATCTGGTGTGCTGTGTCTTGTGTTTTGCTATGCTGAGTATTGTGTTCTTGAAATCTGAATTAAGAATAAACAGTAGAATATAAGTTATAGAAGATTTTAAAGAACTACAAAAGACTGCAATAACCTATTCACCCTCCCTCTAGGTGATTAGCTACCCTTGTAATCAAAGACTTTCAAGGGATATCAGAGGGAGGTTACTAAAGAAAAGACTTAAAAGTCTGAGTAGATCTCCAGGATAGCTATCAGAAGGTTAAGATGGGTTCGGGAGAGAATAACAAAGATCTTGGATCCATGAAACTTCCTCTCCGCAGGAAGGAGACTTTTGGCATATGGAAGGAAAGGGTCAGATTGTTCATGGAAGCATCTGATCCTAGGATCTTTATCACAGTTCAAGAAGGACCCTTCATCCCAATAAAGACATCTGTCCTTGTGGCAAATCTTAAGACTCCAAAGAAGTACACTAAAATGACTAAGGATGAAGTCATCCTAGCAACAATGGATAAGAGGGCACAAAACATTATTGTTAGTGCCATAGATGACGCCACCTTTCAAAACCTGGTGCACTGCAAGACCTCAAAGGAAATATGGGACATCTTGATAGTGTACATGGAAGGTACTGAGGAAGTGAGAGTGATAGAAAGTCAATTCTAAATCAAGGGTATGAAGCTTTCAGACAGATCAGGGAGGAGACCATAACAAGCTATTATGAAAGGTTCTTCAGGACAGTTAATGAGCTAAAGACCTATGGAAGGGCCTTTAGTAATTATGAGCTAAATGATAAGTTTTTTAGGTCTCTTACTAGAGACTGGGACACTAAGATATGTGCCATTAGATAAGTGGCAAAGCTGGCAGATACTCCACTATCCACACGGTTTGGTAAGCTGCTTTCATATGAGATGCAGCTGACAGCAAGGGAGGAGGAAGAGAAGACTAGTAGAGGCCAGGCCTAAGAAACTGTTATGGCCTTCAAGGAAGATAGCTCTAAGAGGAGCAAGGAGAAGAATCCTTCTCCCCTAAGAAGGCCTGCTGAGTTAGAAGATTCAAATCAAGAGGAATTAGGCTGTAATATGTTTGATGACGAGTTTGTTGCTTTCACAAGGCAGTTTATGAAGATGATGAAGAAGAAGGGGTGGAGGAGAAAACCTATCTCTTCCTTCCAGCACAAAGAGGACTACTATAGAAATAAGAAGAAGCCCTCCAAAGAGGGCAGGTATGATCCAAAACCTGTAAACATTTTTCTAAAAAGGTTATTTGTTTCTGTTGCAGCAAGCTAGGTCATGTTATGGCTGATTGTCCTGAGAAGAAAGAGGTTGGTGAAAAGAATCATCATCATAAGAGAAGTAAGAAGGAGAAAACATTCATTACTAAGAGGGAGAAAAACTGGACTGAGTCTTCCTCATCAGAATCAGAAGAGGATGATGAAACCTATATTGGGCTGATGGCAAGATCACATAAGGAATCCTACCAGGATCAACCTAGACCATCTAAGGCACACTCTTCATCCAGCTCTTCATCTAAGTCTAAATATGTGACTGGTCTAGATTCAAGTGCTTCTTCATCAAGAGATAAAGATGGCTATGAATCTGAGGAAGACATAAATCAAATGATTGAGAAATATGGTGAACTTCTGGAAGCATTTAGAAGGAGTAAGCTACTGACCAAACATCAGGCTCAGGTGATTGCATCTCTAAAGCTTGCTGCTTCCTAACATTCTTGAATAGCAACTTTGCTAGAGCATAAAACTAGGGAAGTTAGCCAGCTGAAGAACATTACTGTTATTGAGATGAGCATCATAACCTTTAAGAATAATCATATCAGGAATCTTGAAGGTAAACTCCAAAAGGAGAAGGAGCTAGTGGCTAAGTTTTTAAAGCCATATACTGTTTTGCTTTTGATAGATTCCTTCTCCTCCCAAAAGGATAAGAAGGGGTTAGGCTTCAAAGGGAACACTAGAGCTGCCAATTCCAAAAGGAAGGGCAAAGCTCAAGTGCAACCACTAGCCTCTAAGCCTCATGTTAAATTTAATAAAGTGCAACTACCTTCTAACAACCATGACCATGAGAGTATTTATGGTCACTGGAAGAATGCTAGACCCTATAGTGTGAACAAAGATGTTCCACAATATGGTGATAAATACAGCAAGGGTGCAAGTACCTTTAAGGCAGCCTATGAGGAAATATAAATGGCCCATCATGGTCCATTTGTGTTTGGTGCACCAGCCCCTTCAATCAAGGGTAAAGCTATTGACTGTTCTCTAGATCTTCCAGCCCACTCTAAGATAAAGGGCAAGGCTGTCAATAGACCAGACCTGGGTATCTCTGAGGCCATCAAGAGTATGCTTTCTGAAAAGAAAGCAGCTGCTAGAAGGGCTCAAGATAACCCAAGCACTTCTATTGCCAGACCCACCACTTATCAGACTGGGACTGGGAAACTAAAGAATAGGACTGTTGTTGTTCCTTCTAGACAAAGAGCTGTTATTAGCACAACCACTAGACCTGCTCTAAAAGGAAGGTACAATATCTATGAATGTTGGTGTTGTGGCAAGGTAGGCCACTTTGTTGTTGATTGCTGGTACAATTATAGTATGCAGATAGCCAATGTTAGCTTGTTTGCCTAAAAAACTGCAGGCAGGCAGAGTCATTTTCAGTCTAACCTGCACCTAGGACCCAATAAAAATTGGGGTCCTAAGGTTAATTGATTTGTATCTTGCATGTGACTCCAAGTTTCCATACCCTTATATGGTACTTGGGCAGTGGTTGTTCCAGGCATATGACTGGAACAAAGTGCATCCTGAAGGATTTCATTCAATAAAGGATGGACCTAAGGTAATATTTGGTGGATCAGATAGAGGGATCACCAAAGGTTATGGTAAGATCACAAATGGCTTAGTCACTTTCACAAAAGTAGCTTATGTGGAAGGGTTATAACATAACCTTATAAGCATAAGACAATTATGTGATCTTGGCTATATCATTTCTTTCCACAAGGATAAGTGCAATATAAGAAGATCAAGTGACCAAGATGTCACTTTGACTGGTACTAGGAGTGAGGATGTATATTGTCTTAATTTTCTTTGTTTATCATCAGACTCTCCCATTTGTCTTGTTGCAAATGAGAAAGCCTCACATTATGTCAAATGGCATAAGACGCTAGCTCATTTGAATTATAGGACTATAGAAAAGCTCTATAGTAAAGAGTTAGTTAGGAATGATCCTAACATGAAATGTTCTAAGGAAGTTATTTGCTCTGCATGCCAAAAGGGTAAGCAGACAAAAGCTTCCTTCAAAAGCATTGAGACTAATGATTCTGTGAGGTGTTTATAGCTCTTGCATATGGACTTGTTTGGTCCAATTTCAGTTCATAGTCTAGGTAGGAAGGCATATACCTTTGTGGTGGTTAATGACTTTTCCAGATTTGTTTGGGATTTTTTTTAAGAAAAAGTCTGAAACCCCAGATGCCTTCAAGACATTTGTCATGCAAATACAGAATGAGCTGACTAGTACTGTGGTCAAAATCAGAAATGACCATGGGACTGATTTTCAGTCTGAATGCATGACAAGAATCTGTGAACATCATGGGATTCAGCAAAAGTTTTCCTCTCCAAGAACACCCCAGCAAAATGGGATTGCTGAGAGGAATAATAGAACTCTCATAGTCGCAGAAAGAACTATACTAAATGACACTTCTCTCCCAAAATATTTCTGGGTTAAGGATGTAAATACAGCTTGTCATGTCCTTAACAGGGCTTCTATCACCAAGAGCCATAATAACACTCCCTATGAGATTATGAAGGGTAGGAAACAAAACCTTGCATATATCAGAATTTTTGGGAGCAAGTGCTTTGTGCTCAATAATGGGAAATCCTATAAAACTAAGTTTACTGCGAAATCCTATGTGGGGATATTTGTTGGGTTCAGCAATCATAATAAGGCTTATAGGATCTACAACATGATAAGTCAAGTTGCAGAGGAGTCAGTTAATGTAGTATTTGATGAAACAAATATGATTAACAATGAGCTGACAAGCTCTTCTTCTAGTTCTACAGGTAATGTTGAAAAAGTTCACACTCAAGGAAGCTGCTCCAACAATGCAAGACCAGGTAGAGGGTGTATGCATTCCATAGGAAGCACAAGGCTTACAGGAAGTGGATAAAGATCAACATCATGAAGAACATGATGTTGAAGCAATACTGCCTCTAGCAGTAAGACTTCTGAGCGAACATCCAGACCATCAGATTATTGGTGATGCAAGACAAGGAGTAATGACAAGGAGCAGATATCTCAACACAGTAATGTACTCTTGCTTCCTGTCACACGTAGAACCAAAAAATTTTAAGAGGCTAACCAAGTCCGGTTTTGGATTGGAGCTATGCAAGAGGAATTGAACCAGTTTAAAAGATATAAGGTATAAAAGCTGGTTCCCAAACCTCAAGGACATAATGTCATTGGAACCAAGTGGATCTACAAGAATAAATTTGATGAAAATTACATTATAGTTAAGAATAAAGCTAGACTGGTGGCTCATGGGTTCAGACAAGAGAAAGGTATTGACTTTGATCAAACCTTTGCCCATATACCATGACTATAAGCTATCAAGTTATTCCTTTCATATGCTACATTCCAAGGGTTTAGAGTCTATCAGATGGATGTGAAATCAACATTTCTGAATGGAGATTTGAAAGAAGAAGTCTATGTGGAACAACCTCCTAGTTTTGTTATTCCTTATCATACTGATTTTGTTTATAGACTTTTACCAAGGACAAGACAGACATGGGATTCAGCATCCTCATTGAAAATAATTCTCAAGGAGGAAGATAGACAAGACCCTATTCCTTAGGAAATCTAAGGGCAAGATCATCCTAGTCCAGATATATGTTGATGACATTATCTTTGGATCTACTGATGATAACTTTTGCAGGAAGTTTGTCAAACTTATACAAGGGATGTTTGTGATGAGTAGCATAGGTGAACTTAAATTCTTCTTGGATCTCTAAGTAAGACAGACTGATAATGAAATATCCATATCACAGTCTAAGTTTACCAGGGAGTTAATTAAGAAATTTGGGATGGAGAATGCTTCCACCATGAAAACTCCCATGGGATCAAATATGTCTTTAGACAAAGATGAGGCAGAGAAACCTATTGATCAGACTTTGTATAGAGGGATAATTGGTTCTCTTTTATACCTCACTGCTAGTAGGCCAGACATTATGTATGCTACATATGTCTGTGCTAGATATCAGGCATGCCCTAAAGAGACTCATTTCCTTGCAGCTAAGAGAATTATGAGATATCTAAAGGGCATACCAGATCATGGCCTATAGTACCCCAAGAATAGGGATTTTGAGCTAATTGGCTATTCAGATGCAGACTTTGCTGGCTGTAGAGAGGACAGGAAAAGTACATCAGGTTCCTGTCAGTTTCTAGGTAGAAGGCTAGTGTCCTAGAGCAGTAAGAAACAGACTAATGTATCTATTTCTAATGCAAAATCAGAATACATAGCTACAGGAAGATGTTGTGCACAGTTGCTGTGGATTCAACATCAACTCCAGGATTATAACCTCCAGATAAGTAAAAGCCCTTTGTTTTGTGATTTTACAAGTGCAATCTCTATAGATTGGAAACCTGTATCACATAGTATGACTAAGCACATAGAGATTAGATATCACTTTATAAGAGAGCCTGTGCAATGTGAGGATATTAGTCTTTGAGTTTGTCCCAACAGACAAGGAAGTGGCTGATATTTTCGTCAAGCTACTAGATGAAGTAAAGTTCAATACCTTCAAGTTTGAATTGGGTATGTTGAATTTGGTATAGCTTTAGTTGCTCTTTATTATTGTTTGTAGAAGGAAAATTTTATCTTGCAGGTTGGTGTGGTCTAAAGAAACTATCAAGAGTATTGATAGTAGTTGTTCTTACTGAGGGGGAGCAATTTCAGCCCTAGGTGTTTCTCTAATCTCAAATAGGGGGAGTAGATAGCATGCTGCTCCTAAGTTATTTCACAGAAGTCAAAAAGGGGGAGAAGTAGTACAGGAAGAATAATATCAAGGGGAAGAAGCTACAACAAAGAAGCATCTATATGAAAGGCTTTACAGGTGAAGCAGCTTGTAGGAGCAGGATTCAGCAAAGTAGGGGGAGTACAAGAGAAAATGTGGTAATAAGGGAAAATATGGTAACTCTTGCTGCTTTTAGATTAATATAATATTAATATTTTTTCTGCTTATGTCAGTGTATATCATTGATAAAGAATTCTCAAGTGATGTTTTTGACTTCTTCAAATAGGGGGAGATTGTTAGGTCCATTGATCCCAATGTCCTTGATTTATAAGAAGTCAAACAGGTCAATGGTATACTCAGTTATATTTGATGTATGTTTAAGTTCATGCATATAGGTTGGTCTTTGTCACAATGATTGGACATATAGTTCAAGAGACAATGACAGGTGGACTCAAAGTGATAGGATGGAAATTCAGAAAAATGCCTAAGTCCAGAAGCGTTGAGTGCGGCAAGCTCACTCAATGCCATACAGCTAATAGCACTGAGAGAAGGCTGGCAGTCAAAGCTTATAGTATTGAAAAGGCAAAAATGTGGCTAAATCCACAGGCGTTGAGTGAGATCAACTCACTCAATGTCATATGGCTTGAATCGTTGAGTCAAGGATAGTCTGTCAAAGCCAAAGTATAAGGAGACAGAAAACTCGACTAAGTACAGAAGTGTTGAATAAAGCTCATTTACTCAACACCAAGTCAGAAGGCTTTGAGTCTAGTCTTCTTGTAAAGAAACAAGAATTCGGCTAAGTCCAAAATCTTTGAGTGAAGCCAGTTCACTCAACCTACTCAATGCCAAACTTCAGCAAGAAGGAAAGCTTCAAAAAAATCAGGCTAAGTATAAAAGCGTTGAGTGAAGCTTATACACTCAACGCTTTTAAGAAAAAAGGGCAAAAGAATATGGCTAAAGCAGAAAGCATTGAGTGAGACATATACACTAACGCTCTTAACAGAGCTAAAATATTTCTAAGTCCAAATTCGTTGAGTGTGGCATATTCACTCAACGCCACTCAATGCCTTGCAGAGCTGAAGAAAATTCTAAGTCCAGAATCGTTGAGTATTGCTTATCCACTTTTCGTTGAGCTGAGCTCTGAGTTCGTCGAACTTAGCTTTCACTTTTTCGTCAAGCTGAGCTCTAAGTTCATCGAACTGAGTTTAGAGTTCGTCAAACTCAGCTTTCACTTTTTCGTCGAGCTGAGCTCTGGGTTCATCGAACTTAGTCTTGAGTTCCTCGAACTGAGGATTTCTAGAATGATGTTTGATTTTGCTATGTCCAGAATGATGTTGATGTCTGCAAAGTCAACAAGTCAATGAATTTCAGATTTGTTATTTAAATGCTGCAAATCGACATCGACATCGCTGTCAGTCTACGGTGAATCTCAATTTGATTAAGCTAAGGTTTTAACTGCCGTTAAAACTAGGACACGTGTCAATCATCTCACAAATCGACGGGATTATAAATAGCAGCTAAGATCGAGATCAAATTAACTTTCTGATTAACATTAATTCATTCTGAAAATGAGAAGCGGGAGTTCATCCTCTTCATCCACCATTATTACAAAACAAAGAACTTCAAATTGATAAATCTGAAGGGTTTTTGAGTTCGATGGTGCAATCAACATCTGCTACAACAAGTCCAGAGGTTATCTCTAAGGAAGACTAATCAGTCTAGGCAAGCCCTAGCTGAAATTGCTTCACGATTCAATCTGAGCCAAATCAGAAGATCATTTTTTGAATCGAAGAAGAAGATGATATCTGTGCCAGATTCTAACTGGACTAAAGTATAAGTCAGAGTAATTGCAATCTGCCATACAGGTTAGCTATTTAAAGATCGTCTTCCCCCTCTTTCATCAGCAAGTACATAATCAAGATTCTGAGGAATTTCCAGCACAAGCTGTAGATCATTGAAGATCAATCTTCTTGTTACTAGAAAGCATATAGAGCTGAGATTTTCTTAGCCCAGGAAAAAATTGAGTCAAGGAGCATTTTCTCTTGAGTCGAATCAACATTCCTTTTTCAAAATCTATGGATCTGTGATAGATCTATGTTGAGGCCTAGATTAATTAGGCTGTGTGAGAGATCTGTGTGATCTTATTGTAAAGCCGAAATTATAAAGGCTGTGAAAAGGATCTGTGAGATTTGTGTTAGGGTCGTGGGCCTGTGATTGGATCCTTGTGTGGGACTATTTCTCCCAGCCTGTGTTAAGGGCAGTTGTGCTTGTGTTTAGTAATGAGGAGATTACTGTGTGGGGGCTATGAGCCTGTGTTGTAAGTCTCAGTGGAGACTGACTGATCCTATGGGATCGTGCTGTAATCTCTGAGGAGCCATAGTTTTTGGAGAAGAGCCTTGTCAATATACTGTCAGAAAGGTGGAGAGGAATAGTGGATGTACCCATACACTGGGGAACCAGTATAAAATCTGGTGTGCTATGTCTTATGTTTTGTTGTGCTGAGTTTTTTGTTCTTGAAAGCGGAATTAAGTATACACAGTAAGACATAACTTATAGAAGATTTGAAAGAACAACAAAAGACTGCAATAACCTATTTACCCCCCCCCCCCTCTTGGTGATTAGCTACCCTTGTAATCAAAGAATTTCAGGTAAGCTTCCGTTATGATAATAATGCTTTTACTAGGTTCTCATTCTCGAGTTGATCCTTGCGGGATCTTTACAAGTTTCCAAGACCACCAAATGAATGCACTCATGGATCGTCGACTTTGAAGAGGAGTTCAAGGAGCTCAAGGACCGGTTCACCCAAGCTCCCGCAAACGCACTACCATCATGTCATGGCAATTCCTTTGGTCAAAGAGGTAGGCTGCAACAGTACTCTTCGCGTGAGATGGAAGAGATGAGAAGATCTATCACCATCAAGGTCTTTTAGCACTCACTATGCATGATACAAAGTTTCAACATCTTAAAGGCGGGGTGCGAGGACATCACCATGCAACTACTGGTCCCCGAGTTATTCCTTCCTATATGCTTGTAAAAAGAGCTAAATAAAAGGAAAATTTTATTGCTCTAAAAAGATAAACAATACATAGGTATGCCCCCTAATATATATAAAATGGGGGAGATGAGAGAATACAACAAGCGATGTGGGACTAAATACTAGCCGCGTGGGCTGGGCAATTTGTCACAGTCAAACTGCTAGACTATATAAAAGTATCTAGCGTCTACCTTAATCACCTAGAGGGGGGTGAATAGGTGATGTTTTCGTATTTTTGCGGAATAAAAATATTTTAAGGACAAGCACACAAACACAAAAATTTTTATAGTGGTTCCCCGTATTGGGTATGTCCACTATCCCGTCACGCCTATCTACCACAAAAGGTACAATTCGGCTACTTCACCTTTCTCAGATTATACCAATCTTACACCTCAGAGAAACGATCCTACATCTCGTGTAACGACTCCACCCGTTAAATAACATATAATAGAAGGTCCGGCCGGGGCCCCACACTATATGCCACCAACAGACGGTGCGGTTACAGGATAATTCCACCAACGCATCCTAACTCAGAGCATGCTAGCGGAATAATAAACTGCAGGCTGAACTCATACCTAGAATATCCACTATATATATATTACCAAGGTTATATATACAACCACTCAAATGAGGGGATAGTAAATAAAACAGTTTGGCCTTAAGGCCTTACAGTTCCTCTTTATACAGTATGGATTACAGACATCAGCGCGCAGGCCGGCTATACATGAATAAAAGAAAATATATTAGCTAGCCTTCAAGGGCTAACAACAACGGCAACAGCAAGAGCGGCAACAACAATAGCAGGGGCATCAGCCCTTCACTTCCTGCTCGGCTCTCCAGCACCTAAACAGGGACAATCCACACAGAAGGTGGCAAACAAGGCAATGGTTAACATTCAACTGACCAATTTATAACAATCCTACCCCTTTCTCGGGGCAGTAGCATTCCTTCCCTTCAAAGCCATACATCATCAATATAGCATATATTGTGCTCTCACGTACATTCAAGCCAACAAACCCGCCAGCCATACGGTTCGACGATCCGTGCACTCAGGGCACATTTTGGGTGCACCTGCGAACCAGGGTCAACACCGCCATTTACACGGTATTAAGCATTTAGTCTTAATGGCGTGCATGCCTAAGACTCTTATTATGCGCTCCAACATGACCATCACTTAGGTCCTCCCGTCGGACGGACATAACGCATGTACAGATCCACCACCCCCCGTTGCTCAAATCGCATTACCATCACCAAGCACATCGTACTTGTGGCTATACTAAAAGGCGCGGGTCAGCTTCACCTTTCCTGGTCGGCACGAAGCCTTTTTAAGAGGTCGCAGCTCACAATCGCCATAACATCCGCCAAGGACTGGCGTCACATTAGCCATACTATCCAAATAGGACTGGCTTCATTGTACATCAAGGACTGGCTACATCGTAGCCACAACACCAACAACACAAGGGCATTTTCTTGGAATTCCACATTCTAGTGCTTCCTGCTACTCCCCTTCACAGGCACAATACAAAGACCCCACTAACTACACGAGTATACGTGGAGTCTTCTCCGGTGCATAAATACAACATCACCAATCCAGACCAACATATCCAGATGGGCTTCACACAGCATGCCTATCCCGTACAACACACTTTCGAGTCTAGATGCAGACTCAATAGGGGATACTAACTATCAACCCACCGGAATCACTCACTCTTTCCACCTTTTGGTGGAGAGGATTCCTTACTCATGCATAAAGAAGTACTTCACATGTACAAGAAGGAAGATCGTTACCCTTGACGATATCTTGAGAGCCATCAGAAATCTGGCCGGTTGGAAAGCACCGAAGCAGCTTTGCCCCCACAGAACTAGCCTCGGATCTCGAATCGGACCGCGGGAGCTCCACCAATGGCTTGCCCTTCTCCTCCTTCTCTTTGCCCCAAGCTCTCCCTTTTTCTCTCTTGGTATCAATGATAGAAGAGGCCGGCCCTCAGCCTTATCACTATAGGAAAGAACCTGGGCCATTGGATCCAAATAGAAATAGCTGGATGGCCAAGATCTGCCCAAAAGTCCAAATTTGACTTGACACGGCCTGTGACACGCCCGTGTCCCAGGCCGTGTACTCTAAGCGGTGCATGAACTGACTCAAACCAAACCAGAACACAGGTTCCAACACGCCCGTGTCACAGGGTAGACACGCTCGTGTCACAGGGTAGACACGCCCGTGTCAACTTTGACGCGGCCGTGTGACTGGCCGTGTTACCCTTTCAACACAGGACCAAATCACCCGAGAAGAACATGGCTAAGGCACACGCTCGTGTCCTTTGCCTTGTGACCAACACACCCCTGTGACACGCCCGTGTCACAGGCCGTGTTCCACACTCAATGCCTTTCTATTCAATGCCACTCAACGCCGCCCGGTATTCACCCAAGCAGGACATGCCCTAGGACACGCCTGTGTCCCAGGCCGTGTTGCCTCTCGACGATCGTCGACCGTGTTATCTTGAGAACTCAGTTCGACACCCACCGTAAAGGACACGACCTGGGACACATCCGTGTCCTAGGCCGTGTGCACTGGAGACACCCTAGAACACACTTGTGTCCTAGGCCGTGTCACCCAGCCTGACTCCATTTTGGGATTTAAGGTTTTTGGGGTGTTACAATCCTCCCCTCCTTAAGATAAATTTCGTCCCGAAATTTGTACTCAGTAAGGGAACAAGAATCACAAAGTTGTAACGTTAAAAGATCAGTTATAACAAAATGTACACGGTCAACAATTTATACAAAAAGTTCGGGAAACTCAGCTCGCATGGTCTGCTCTCGCTCCCATGTTAACTCATCACAGCTACAGTTGTCCCACAGTACTTTGACCATCCCGATTATCTTGTTCCGCAACTATTTCTCGGCTCGATCCTCGATCTGAATGGGTCTAACCTTCGTCGTTAGCCCATACTCGACCAGTACACGATCATTCTCAACTACTTGAGCTGGATCCTTGATGGCTTTGCGAAGTACTGAGATGTGGAATACATCATGAAATCCACTCAACTCTGTTGAAAGCGCTAGCCGATAAGCAGCTTCCCCGACTCGCTCCACCACTTCAAACGGACCAAGGTATCTCGGACTTAGCTTTTTCAACCGCTGAATCCTAGATAAGCTTTTGAAGGGTTTGATCTTCAAATAGACCCAATCGCCCACCGCAAACTGCACGTTCTGATTCTTGGCATTGTAGTACTTTGCTTGTTGATCCTGGGCTATCAATAGTCTTTCCCGAATAGAGCGTATTATCGAGGTAGCTTCTTCGACTTCCTTTCGCCCATTCAGCTTGGATTAACCTACTTCTGCCCAAGCTAATGGTGTACGATATTTAAGACCATATAGAGCTTCAAGAGGTGCCATACCGATGCTCGCTTGGTAGCTGTTATTATAGGCAAATTCTACCAGATAAATCTACTCTTCCCATTTCTTATCGAAATCTAGGGCGTGTAACATCCCATTTCCAACTAGACCCCTAAGAGTGGTTTTGTCATGACAAAACCCTAGGAAGCCCAAGAAGAGTCAAGTGGGTCTGGTGGTGTGGATAGGGGCACTATGGTCTGCAAATAGTAAAATTCCAAAACCCTAGTCTAGGGTGACCAGGGGCCCCCACCATGACCCCAAGATCTCTTAACCCATGTTAAGGCCCTAAGGACTCACCAAGGTCAACCCTAGAGCCTGAATTAACCAAGGTCAACCCTAACCCAAATTGGGTCAAACTGGTCTACCCAGGGTTAATTGACCCTACCTAAGCAAGGTGGACCCCACCCATACCCTTATAACCCTAGAAAGAGATCAATGGGTCACTAAGGACCCATGAAGAGCAATCAAAGGACCTAAGTTGACCAAAGTCAACTATAGCCCTAATTGGGTCAAATTGACCTACACAAGGGTCAATTGCAGTCCCTTAGCCCAATAGACACCACCCCTACCCTCATAAGCCTAGTAAGAGGCCAATAGGTCACCAAGGACCCATTGGGACCAATCAAAGGGGCTAGTTTGACTAATGTCAACCCTTAACCTAAAATGGTCAAAATGCCCTAGTTAAGGGCCAAGTGACCTTCAAGGGCCAATTCAACCCCACCTTGACCCTAGGGGAGGCTAATGGGTCACCAAGGACCTATTAAGGAAACCTCAAGGATCAAATTGACCTAGGTGGGCCCTAGTCCCACTTTGGGTCAAGTTAGCCCAAATGGGCTAACTCAAGCTCAAGCCTATTTCATTAGGGCTAACCTTGACCCAAGTGGCCAAATGGATTGGTGGGCTGACATGTGACATGTAGGAGCCTAAATTTCAGGCTTGATGACTAGGAGAGAGAAAGTCATCCATGGAGGAGAGAGAAAGAGAAGGAAGAGAAGGAAGGAGGACTTTGTGCTCCTCCTCCCCCCTCCCCAACCTCCCCATTCAATTCAGAAGGACAAGGGGGAGTCTAGCAGCCTTTTTGGACTGGCTGGAGCAAGCTCCACCACCCCTACCAACCTAGCCGCCAATGTGGACTTTGGCCAAAAATGGCACATGCCAATTCAGCCACCAAACTCCTCCCCTATCCTCTTTAAAAGCTCCAGCAAGGTCCAAGGAGTAATCCCCACCATTTTCCTGAAGAAACCAAGCCCAATCCTGCATTTTTGAGCAAGCCGACCACCACCGGCCACCACCATGCCAATCCGGCGTTCAGCCAGGCTACAGCCGCCCAAAAAGGTCCTCCTCCACTCCTTCACTCATGGGTAGATCATAGGAATCAATAGGGCCAAGGTTCGGGCTCAATTGAGCCCGATCGAGATTTCAAAATCCATGGATTTCCCGTTTTTTTTCATGTCTCGAGATCGCCGGAAAAGCGCTCTCCGGCGGCCTAGACGCCGGCCGGAGATAGCCCCGACCACCACGAAGGTGTCGGCGGCGGTGGCAGGCCGGGGAGGCGGCCGGATGGCCGGCGGCAGCCGCTGGAAGATGCTCCAGGCGGGTTGAATCGGGGCCGTCGGCTGGAGCTTGAAGATGACCCGATCCCGTCCAGGGCTGCGCCAAGATTCGTGCAGATGTATATTAAACTATAGCTTTGATATTTAAATCATTTCATATCTGTCACAGATTTTGTATTATTTTGTTTTAAATATTAAAAATACCTAGATGCTTTTTCAGAGAAAGTGGTCAACACCAAATATGTAGCTCTATGAGTCTACTATCTGGCAAAATTGGTTTGAACCAATTTGGGTGACTGGTTTGACCAGGGCACTCCATTTGGTGGGGTCTATACAAATGAATAGTCAGTCATTAAATTGGATGCCCACACTTGATCCTTGGTCCAAATAAACTGAAATTTTGGCAGGGACTCACCCTACCATATACCTAGACCCTACCCAAAAATGGGAATTTTTGGGAATAATTTTCCTATAGTTTTTGTAAATAATTTAATTATGATAGGGTAAATTAAATTAGGGGTCAAATGAAGTCCAAATTCAACCAAATTTTGGTGGGATGGTTATGAGGTCAATATAGACCTCTGGTTAAAATTTCATTAAGTTTGGAGTTGATTTGAATAGGATTCAAGCAAACCCTAGCCTTGCCCTAAGAAGGGTATTTTGGTCCAAATTGTAATTTTGGCTTTTAGTGTCCAATTCACCTCAACAGAGGTTCAAATTTTGTACACTAGTTTTGGATGATAAGATACACCTCCCAAAGGAAATTTGGGGGCTGCGGAGTTGGTTTGGCCCAAGATCTTAGGTCAAACCCTAAGGAAGGGCTTTTGTACCTTGTGAAGGGCATATGGCCAAATCACCTTGTATGGCTATGAAATTTTGTAGCGATAGAGGTTTGGTAACTATAACTTTCTGGTAAAATTATTAGGGCATTTTGGATGGTTTAGGACCCTAAACTCCCTAACCCTAATTTAGGGCACAATCATTCTAGGGTTGAAATGGGCTAGCTAAACACCTCAAACTAAGATGGAATTTTGGTAGATTGGTCTTAAGGACATTATGAGCCTCTGGTAATTTAATGGGGAATTTTGGGTCAATAAGTATAGCACTTCATTTGTAACACAAGAAATGCTTAAATTAAGTAAATAATTTATTATGCTACTTCTGATAATTGAGAGGTCCTGAAATTTTGGCAGAGGTTGTTTGGAAGCATAAACAGTTTATATAAATTTTATAATAATTCTTGGACAAGTATATGAGGTAGTTAGTTCACAAGATTGTCATTTGATGGAATTATTCAAAAATTCATTTAAGCCTATTTACTAATAAATAAATTATGAAATTTGGCCCAAACCATGTATATGCCATTAGATTCATAATTGAAATTTCCCTGAATTTTTGGAAGCAATACACTATTTTATATTTATTAAATGAATTTCCAAGGACTTAAATGAATATTTGATTTAAAGATAAAGCTTTACTGAAAAGGAATATATATTTTGGAAGATAAGTTATATCATTATTTTGAGTAACATATAAAATTTGTAGAATGATGCCTTGAATGAAAATAGTACTTCATGTTCATTTTTGGAAATTTTAGACATTAAAATAATTAAATAAATTATCAAATAAGTAAGGAAAATTTTGGAACTCTGGATTTAGAACTTAAAGGTCATAATGAACCTCCATTAATTATTATAGGGGTGTAGGATGATTATTTTATATACATCCCATTTTACATGAAGATTGACTTGGTGGTCTGCATTTAGCAATTTTGGATCTAGTTTGTTTAAATCATTTTGAGCAATTTACTTACTGTATAATTATGAAATTTGGCCAATGATGTTTTTAGGTCAGTATCTACCTTGGAAAATTAATTAAGAATTTTTGGATGAATATTTATTGCACTTACTTCAATAATAAAAGGAAAAAGGATATATTCTCAAAATTAGATTAGTGTCATTTGAATACTTGAAAAATTGTCATATCTTGGATTTATTGTTAAATGATTATTTAGAATTTATCATGAATTTATGAATCTGTATACCTCTCTGAAAAGTGCACATCATGCTCAATGGGTAGCCCTTAGAAGCTTTACGGGAATTTAAATAAATATCAGAATAATTGGAAAAATGATAATCTTTTGGATTTAGTCCATTTGCATCATGATAAGTCTCCAGTAAATAATTCAGGGCATTCAGATGATTATTTAGAATACCCCCTATCTGGTTCAACGTATCGTCTAAGTTGGTGTGCATATAGCAAAATTGCTGAATTGGAATAAGACAAGGTCGGGGATAGTTATTGGAGTTAGACCCTTTTGTTGTGGATGATTTCCCAATAGAAAGAAAAGAAGAGTAGTGAGAGTGGGTTGGCTAGTGTTAGGTGGTGCGCATGATCGACGAAAAATCGTCTTTCTCGTAATAATCAGGAATAGTCAAAACTTCGTAAGCATACAGTAAATAGTAAACTTAGGGTTTCACACTTTCCCACCCAGTGTCCCGGGAGATAGTATGGGTTACTTGGGCATAGCCCAGTAGTTGTGATGGTGGTCTGGTGAGCTTTGGCTCGGTAGTAGATTACGACGGACGGGATTGTCCGGTGAGCTTTGGCTCGGTATTAGATTATGACGGACGGGATTGTCCGGGGAGCTTTAGCTCGGTTGTAGATTACGACGGACGGGATTGTCCGGTGAGCTTTGGCTCGGTAGTAGATTATGACGGATAGGATTGTCCGGTGAGCTTTGGCTCGGTAGTAGATTATGACGGACGGGATGGTCCGGGAAGCTTTAGCTTGGTTGTAGATTACGACGGACGGGATTGTCCGGTGAGCTTTGGCTCGGTAGTAGATTATGACGGACGGGATTGTCCGGGGAGCTTTAGCTCGGTTGTAGATTACGACGGACGGGATTGTCCGGTGAGCTTTGGCTCGGTAGTAGATTATGACGGACAGGATTGTCCGGTGAGCTTTGGCTCGGTAGTAGATTATGACGGACGAGATGGTCCGGGAAGCTTTAGCTCGGTTGTAGATTATGACGGACAGGATTGTCCGGTGAGCTTTGGCTCGGTAGTAGATTATGACGGACGGGATGGTCCGGGAAGCTTTAGCTCGGTTGTAGATTACGACGGACGGGATTGTCCGGTGAGCTTTGGCTCGGTAGTAGATTATGACGGACAGGATTGTCCGGTGAGCTTCGGCTCGGTTGTAGATTGTGACGGACGGGATAGTCCGGGAAGACTCGGCTCGGTTATTTATTGGACTCATAACTATTGCATGTGCATAAAAGGTATAAGGTGGTGGGTCTTCGATATTGGGGAGTTCGTTGCACCGACACCAATATCGTTGACTCGGCAAGTGTGGTTTTACACTTCGCCAACAGAAGTCCGGTGCGCCAGCCGGCAAGAGTACGCAGACGTCCGCTTAGTGCACCAAGCGTTGAGGCGTACGATAGGTCAGACCGGTAGTGCAAATACTGGTTTTGAGGTGGGCGAGGCCCAACCCACCGCTTCCGTCTGCCACTACGGAGGTATCCTGGGAGGTAACGGCTCTGAAAGGGGGAACTAAAGGTCTGTGTACACAGAGTCGAGTGGTTGAGTTGCACTTGCATGTTCACATCATAGCATAATTGTATTTCATAGCATAACCATTGCATAAAACCCGACACCTAATGTATAAGCGGTATGGGACGCTCTATACATTAGGCCTTGCAAAACGACCCCTTGGCCTATAAGTTCGTGTGAGCGTGCTTATAAGTCAAGGTTCTCTTTCAATATTATAAGCCTGCTAATAGAACCGACACCCTATCGTATAAATCGGTATGGGACTTTTTATACGATAGGAGCCCTGCAAAAGATCCTTTAGCTTATGTGTACCCACATAAGTTAAGGTTACTTATTTAATTTTGTATAAATATTATCATGCGTACACTGTTAGTTTAGTTCCGCTACCATCTGGAATTTGACTATTCTCCACCTTCATGTCCTTCCCTTTCCTTCTCCCCGCTCGGTGCTTAGGAGCCATGGGGGAAGGGGTGGGGGACGATAGGACTTAGTCTTTTAGACTAACGGTTTTCGAACCACATCATTTAGGGGACCACGGAGCCCAGCATGGAGGAGCAGCCCCGGAGGTCGGCACGTTTAGAGATCGGACAGTCTAGCACTGGAGTCCAGACAGCAGGGACAGTGAGTCCCGAACTATAGTAGTTGTATTAGTTTGCTTCCGCGATGAGTGAATTGTAGTGAGGATTTGATGTACTGGGCATAAGCCCGAGATTTTCATTATATGTACTATCTGTGGACACTCCCTTCGTGGAGTTTATTTCTATATATGTGGTTCTCTTTGTGGACTTGCTACCTTCTTAAGTATATTGCTACTGTTATGATCGAATTGGCCGGCAGAATCGGCGTCTTGTAGTGACGACCTTCCCGGGTGCGAAGGTGTCACCGCAAGGCGGCGGTTCTGGGCCTAAGACCCCGGTGTCGAAAAAGAAAAAAAATGGGGGTCTTACAAGTGGTATCAGAGGAAACCTCGATCAGAAAAGTAGCAGTCCACTAACCCTGGGACACCCCCGCTCGAGTTTAGTTTGGGGACAAACTAAGCAGCGGAAGCAGTGGTGGGCCCATATGGGAAATCACATGAAAATTGTCCACTTTTAGTTAAACTTGTGAGACTTCTTATAATTGTCTTTTATAACGCAGCCCCCAGCGCAGCCAACACCACAAGGCGGAGTTCAGCAGACTCCGACTGTTGCACCACCTCTTCCGACCCCCACTCCATTCTTACACTCGGAGATGGGTCAAACGCTGACGGCCATTCTAGATGCTTTCAGGGCTCAGCAGGTTCCGGCTCCGCAGCCGAACCCGGGGGCCAATTGGCTGAGCATTTTTCGAGGACTCTCTCCTCCATCTTACTTGGGGACAGAATCTGCTGTACGGACAGAGGAGTGGCTAGATATTATGTATGAAATGCTGACTGGGATACGATGTCCCTGGGAGGAGAAGGTGGCCTTGGTTGTCTCCTGCCTAGAGTCTCATGCAAAGAGGTGGTGGAAGACGCTGCTGGATACAACATTTGCTGATAGGGAGGTTACAGAAATCTCCTGGGAAGAGTTCAGGACCGCTCTCCTGGAACATTTTGTTCCACAATCAGCTAGGGATGAGTTGGAGGAACGATTCTTACAGTTGAAGCAGGGTACCAGGACGGTGGTAGAGTACCATCGGGAGTTCGACCACTTGGCTCGCTACGCGGATTCGTATCAACTGGATGAGGCGGGCTACACAAAAAGGTTTTATAAGGGTCTACGAGAGGACTTGAGGGAGGCCCTTCTGTTCGTTTCTGATGGACCTATCTCTCGGATCTTGGAAATGGCCAAGAGGATTGAGGCCGATTGGCACACCACTCGGGGTCGAAAAAGGCCAACAGAGGACCAGGGCCGGGGAGGCCGGAATGATCAGCGGCGGGGCCGCATCACAGATGGGAGAGAAGGAAGAAGAACAGAAGACCAACCTCGTCAGGAAATAAGACGAGAGCCGAGGGAGCCGGTGGTACTGGCTCCTCAGCCTCTTCAGATGAGGGAGGCACCCAGACCCGGGGGCATGGCATTTCCCCCACCAGAGTGCTACAACTGTCATCAAATAGGGCATATTCGGAGAAACTGCCCCATGAGGGAAGCACCTCTACCAGCACCACCGGTTGCCCCGCTTGCCCAGCAGTTTGGAGGACGAGGACGTGGTCGAGGACGTGGTTTCCAGGATGCAGATCGTAGGCAGCAGAGGGAGCAGATTTATGCACTGGATCTGGCTCAGCCCCGAAACCCGGAGCAAGTAATCACTGGTACGTCTGAAAATTTTGGTTTAAGTTATTCCTCATGAACTTAAATTTTATATAGAAGTGACAATCTAGGAAAGAAAACCATAGCTAGAATTCTGAGACATTTAATTTTTCCCAAAACCCCAGGAATAGTTTTCATCAGCGGCAAACCCGCTTATACTCTATTTGATACGGGTGCTTCGCACTCATTTGTATCGGAGGCCTTCATAGAAGGATTGGAAGGCGTAGAAAGATTCACGGGTCTGATGATGAGGATACGACTACCCGACGGATCAGAGTTGTTCACCTCTGCCCATTGCAACATGGAGGCAGAGATCGGCGGAAAGACGTTTGAAGCTCCAGCGACAATCATAAAGATGCCAATCTTTGATTTGATCCTAGGAATGACGTGGTTGAACTGGAATCACGCTCAGATCGATTGCTCATCCAAGAGGATTACCGTGAGACATGGAGACTCCTATCTCGTCATTGAAGGTATTAGATCTACTTTCCCTCTCATATTGTCATCTGTACAGGCCGTTAAGGCTCACTTACAAGGAGAAGAAGTGTATGAAGTAATATTTGAGATAACTGAAACCAAGGTCTCCACCTCGGATATTCCGGTGGTGCGAGATTTTGCCGACGTATTCCCGGAGAAACTGCTTGGGCTACCCCCGCACCGGGAGCAGGATTTCCGGATACAGCTGGTGCCGGGGGCTAAGCCAGCAGCTAGGGCCCCTTACCGGATGGCCCCGAAAGAATTGACAGAGTTTCGAAGCCAACTCCAAGAACTGGTGGAGGCTGGATTTGTCCGACCGAGCTCTTCGCCTTGGGGAGCCCCGGTCTTGTTTGTTAAAAAGAAGGACGGAACTCTGAGACTGTGCATCGACTACCGAGCTCTAAACCGATTGACAGTCCGAAATACGTATCCACTGCCAAGGATAGATGAGCTGTTTGACCAGCTAGAAGGGGCGCACTTCTTTTCCAAATTGGATCTGAGATCGGGCTACTACCAGTTACGGATCCAGGAAGAGGACATTCCGAAAACTGCATTCAGTAGCAGATACGGACTATACGAATTTACTGTAATGCCCTTCGGGCTCACAAATGCGCCGTCAGCATTTATGAGCCTTATGAATCAGGTGTTCAAGGAGTATTTAGATATATTTGTCATCGTGTTTATCGATGACATCCTCATTTACTCAAGGACAGAAGAGGAGCACACACAACATCTGACGCTGACTCTGAAGAAACTACGGGAGCACAAGCTTTATGCAAAGATCAGCAAGTGCCAATTTTGGTTGAAGGAGGTGGCCTTCCTAGGCCATATCATCAGTGGTGCTGGGTTAGCAGTGGACCCGGCCAAGATCCAAGCAGTTCGGGACTGGCCACAATTAAAGACGGCCACAGATGTACGAAGTTTCCTAGGGCTTGCCGGATACTACCGAAAATTCGTAGAGGGATTCTCTCGTATCGCCCTCCCACTCACATCTCTGACAAGGAAGGAGGTGCCCTTTACCTAGACCCCACGGTGTGAAGAGGCTTTTCAAGAGCTAAAGGGGCGACTCACTTCGGCCCCTATACTTACCCTCCCTTCAGGGAAAGAAGGATTACAGGTCTACACCGATGCCTCCTACCAGGGCATGGGGGCAGTACTTATGCAAAATGGCCATGTGATAGCTTATGCTTCTCGGCAGCTGAAGAAGCACGAGCAAAACTACCCAATCCATGACTTAGAGATGGGAGCTGTTATTTTTGCATTAAAGGTCTGGCGTCACTATCTATACGGTGTCCACTGCGACATATACTCCGACCACAAAAATTTGAGGTATGTGGACACGCAGAAGGAGCTAAATATAAGACAGAGACGATGGGTGGAATTTTTAGCAGATTACCAGTACGAGATGCACTACCACCCGGGAAAGGCGAATGTGGTAGCAGATGCATTGAGCCGAAAGACCGCAAACACTGAAGTAGGAACACCATTGATGGCCTTGGAGTTGATTCAGACGTTTGATAAAATGCAAATATCCCTAGTATCCGAGGATCACCCTGGGCTATACCGGGAATACCTGTCATCATTAATCGCCACGGATGACATACGAGAGCGGGTCAAGGATGGACAGAGGCAGGATGCCCAGCTAGATCCGGTATTCCGGTCCTTAAAAGCAGGCACTGCGGGAGATTACACGCTGAGAGATGATTTAGTATGCTTCAGAGGACGGGTCTACATACCAGAGGGAGGCCAGATCCGGGAAGACATCATGACGGAGGCTCATTGCAGTCGATATTCGGTACACCCGGGGATTACGAAGATGACTGCAGATCTGAAGAAGACTATGTTCTGGCCCGGCATGAAGAAGGATATCACCTACTTCGTGACCCGTTGCAAGGCATGCCAATTAGTAAAAGCGGAGTGCAAAAACCCCGCAGGATTATTACAGCCCCTCCCAGTACCAGAGTGGAAGTTTGATGATATCGCCATGCACTTTATACATGGACTTCCTCGATCCAGGACAGGGAACGATTCGATATGGGTAATCATCGACCGACTGACGAAGGTGGCGAGGTTTATTCCAATCAGGAAGGATGACTCGGTGGGAGTGTTAGTCCGGAAGTTTGTGGAGCAGTTTGTTCGCTATCATGGCGTCCCCAAGTCGATTGTGTCAGACCGGGATGGACGATTTACATCCAGGGAGTGGAGGTCAGTGCAGACTTACTTGGGCACTCGACTAACATTCAGTACGGCTTTTCATCCCCAAACGGATGGACAGACGGAACGGACCAACCGGACGCTGGAGGATTTACTACGACTCTGCATATTAGATCGTGGTGAACCTTGGGAGAAATTGTTACCATTGATCGAGTTCTCATACAATAACAGCTACCAGTCTAGTATAAAGATGGCTCCTTATGAGGCATTGTACGGACGGAAGTGCAGGACTCCGCTGTCATGGATACAGGACGAGGACCCTAAGGCATTGGATTCGGAATTTGTTGAGGACACCGAGGCTCAGGTGAGATTGATACGGGACAGGATGCTAGAAGCACAGAGCCGGCAGGCTAAGTATTACGACGCTCGGCACCATCAGATGGAATTCCAGGTGGGAGATCAGGTGTTCTTGAAAATCCGACCCATGCATGGAGTTACTCGGGTACGCGGACAAAGGAAGAAGCTCAGCCCAAGGTATATGGGACCTTATAGGATCTAGGAGCGGATCGGTCCCTTGGCATACAGACTGGAACTGCCACTAGAGCTGGCGAGTCTGCACGACGTGTTCCATATATCCTCTCTTAGGAGAGCTCTACTACGTCCAGAGCAGCAAGTTTCAACCACAGATGGACCGATAGCATCTGATCGGTCAGTTCACCTAGAACCAGTCCGGATTGACGACAAGGGGGTACGAGTTCTACGCCACAAGAAGGTTCCGTTAGTCAAGGTCCTGTGGAGAAATCACGGAAGAGAGGAGCACACATGGGAGCCCCAGGACTTGATGCGACAAAGATACCCGGAACTCTTCAGTCAGGTATTCCTCGCAACCACTCAAAATGTTCAATTCCCTTCATATGATTAACTAGTAGAACTAAAATTTCAAGGATATGGACTAAACTTTTGTTTATTGGGGTCTAGATTTTTGTCATTTGGACTATTTGGTCTTAACATCGACAAACGCCTTAAACCTCGCATGTCAATCACGGAGTCGTGGCATAAAACTTTCAACTTACATGGGATGTTACAAGTTTCTTCCTCCCCGATAGGAGTCCCCGTAAGCTTAACCTGGATTTCGGGGACGAAATCTTTGTTTTGTTTATTGGGATTTGTAACATCCCATTTCCAACTAGACCCCTAAGAGTGGTTTTGTCATGACAAAACCCTAGGAAGCCCAAGAAGAGTCAAGTGGGTCTGGTGGTGTGGATAGGGGCACTATGGTCTGCAAATAGTAAAATTCCAAAACCCTAGTCTAGGGTGACCAGGGGACCCCACCATGACCCCAAGATCTCTTAACCCATGTTAAGGCCCTAAGGACTCACCAAGGTCAACCCTAGAGCCTGAATTAACCAAGGTCAACCCTAACCCAAATTGGGTCAAACTGGTCTACCCAGGGTTAATTGACCCTACCTAAGCAAGGTGGACCCCACCCATACCCTTATAACCCTAGAAAGAGATCAATGGGTCACTAAGGACCCATGAAGAGCAATCAAAGGACCTAAGTTGACCAAAGTCAACTATAGCCCTAATTGGGTCAAATTGACCTACACAAGGGTCAATTGCAGTCCCTTAGCCCAATAGACACCACCCCTACCCTCATAAGCCTAGTAAGAGGCCAATAGGTCACCAAGGACCCATTGGGACCAATCAAAGGGGCTAGTTTGACTAATGTCAACCCTTAACCTAAAATGGTCAAAATGCCCTAGTTAAGGGCCAAGTGACCTTCAAGGGCCAATTCAACCCCACCTTGACCCTAGGGGAGGCTAATGGGTCACCAAGGACCTATTAAGGAAACCTCAAGGATCAAATTGACCTAGGTGGGCCCTAGTCCCACTTTGGGTCAAGTTAGCCCAAATGGGCTAACTCAAGCTCAAGCCTATTTCATTAGGGCTAACCTTGACCCAAGTGGCCAAATGGATTGGTGGGCTGACATGTGACATGTAGGAGCCTAAATTTCAGGCTTGATGACTAGGAGAGAGAAAGTCATCCATGGAGGAGAGAGAAAGAGAAGGAAGAGAAGGAAGGAGGACTTTGTGCTCCTCCTCCCCCCTCCCCAACCTCCCCATTCAATTCAGAAGGACAAGGGGGAGTCTAGCAGCCTTTTTGGACTGGCTGGAGCAAGCTCCACCACCCCTACCAACCTAGCCGCCAATGTGGACTTTGGCCAAAAATGGCACATGCCAATTCAGCCACCAAACTCCTCCCCTATCCTCTTTAAAAGCTCCAGCAAGGTCCAAGGAGTAATCCCCACCATTTTCCTGAAGAAACCAAGCCCAATCCTGCATTTTTGAGCAAGCCGACCACCACCGGCCACCACCATGCCAATCCGGCGTTCAGCCAGGCTACAGCCGCCCAAAAAGGTCCTCCTCCACTCCTTCACTCATGGGTAGATCATAGGAATCAATAGGGCCAAGGTTCGGGCTCAATTGAGCCCGATCGAGATTTCAAAATCCATGGATTTCCCGTTTTTTTTCATGTCTCGGGATCGCCGGAAAAGCGCTCTCCGGCGGCCTAGACGCCGGCCGGAGATAGCCCCGACCACCACGAAGGTGTCGGCGGCGGTGGCAGGCCGGGGAGGCGGCCGGATGGCCGGCGGCAGCCGCTGGAAGATGCTCCAGGCGGGTTGAATCGGGGCCGTCGGCTGGAGCTTGAAGATGACCCGATCCCGTCCAGGGCTGCGCCAAGATTCGTGCAGATGTATATTAAACTATAGCTTTGATATTTAAATCATTTCATATCTGTCACAGATTTTGTATTATTTTGTTTTAAATATTAAAAATACCTAGATGCTTTTTCAGAGAAAGTGGTCAACACCAAATATGTAGCTCTATGAGTCTACTATCTGGCAAAATTGGTTTGAACCAATTTGGGTGACTGGTTTGACCAGGGCACTCCATTTGGTGGGGTCTATACAAATGGATAGTCAGTCATTAAATTGGATGCCCACACTTGATCCTTGGTCCAAATAAACTGAAATTTTGGCAGGGACTCACCCTACCATATACCTAGACCCTACCCAAAAATGGGAATTTTTGGGAATAATTTTCCTATAGTTTTTGTAAATAATTTAATTATGATAGGGTAAATTAAATTAGGGGTCAAATGAAGTCCAAATTCAACCAAATTTTGGTGGGATGGTTATGAGGTCAATATAGACCTCTGGTTAAAATTTCATTAAGTTTGGAGTTGATTTGAATAGGATTCAAGCAAACCCTAGCCTTGCCCTAAGAAGGGTATTTTGGTCCAAATTGTAATTTTGGCTTTTAGTGTCCAATTCACCTCAACAGAGGTTCAAATTTTGTACACTAGTTTTGGATGACAAGATACACCTCCCAAAGGAAATTTGGGGGCTGTGGAGTTGGTTTGGCCCAAGATCTTAGGTCAAACCCTAAGGAAGGGCTTTTGTACCTTGTGAAGGGCATATGGCCAAATCACCTTGTATGGCTATGAAATGTTGTAGGAATAGAGGTTTGGTAACTATAACCCTCTGGTAAAATTATTAGGGCATTTTGGAAGGTTTAGGACCCTAAAATCCCTAACCCTAGTTTAGGGCACAATCATTCTAGGGTTGAAATGGGCTAGCTAAACACCTCAAACTAAGATGGAATTTTGGTAGATTGGTCTGAAGGACATTATGAGCCTCTGGTAATTTAATGGAGAATTTTGGGTCAATAATTATAGCACTTCATTTATAACACAAGAAATGCTTAAATTAAGTAAATAATTTATTATGCTACTTCTGATAATTGAGAGGTCCTGAAAGTTTGGCAGAGGTTGTTTGGAAGCATAAACAGTTTATATAAATTTTATAATAATTCTTGGACAAATATATGAGGTAGTTAGTTCACAAGATTGTCATTTGATGGAATTATTCAAAAATTCATTTAAGCCTATTTACTAATAAATAAATTATGAAATTTGGCCCAAACCATGTATATGCCATTAGATTCATAGTTGAAATTTCCCTGAATTTTTGGAAGCAATACACTATTTTATATTTATTAAATGAATTTCCAAGGACTTAAATGAATATTTGATTTAAAGATAAAGCTTTACTGAAAAGGAATATATATTTTGGAAGATAAGTTATATCATTATTTTGAGTAACATATAAAATTTGTAGAATGATGCCTTGAATGAAAATAGTACTTCATGTTCATTTTTGGAAATTTTAGACATTAAAATAATTAAATAAATTATCAAATAAGTAAGGAAAATTTTGGAACTCTGGATTTAGAACTTAAAGGTCATAATGAACCTCCATTAATTATTATAGGGGTGTAGGATGATTATTTTATATACATCCCATTTTACATGAAGATTGACTTGGTGGTCTGCATTTAGCAATTTTGGATCTAGTTTGTTTAAATCATTTTGAGCAATTTACTTACTGTATAATTATGAAATTTGGCCAATGATGTTTTTAGGTCAGTATCTACCTTGGAAAATTAATTAAGAATTTTTGGATGAATATTTATTGCACTTACTTCAATAATAAAAGGAAAAAGGATATATTCTCAAAATTAGATTAGTGTCATTTGAATACTTGAAAAATTGTCATATCTTGGATTTATTGTTAAATGATTATTTAGAATTTATCATGAATTTATGAATCTGTATACCTCTCTGAAAAGTGCACATCATGCTCAATGGGTAGCCCTTAGAAGCTTTACGGGAATTTAAATAAATATCAGAATAATTGGAAAAATGATAATCTTTTGGATTTAGTCCATTTGCATCATGATAAGTCTCCAGTAAATAATTCAGGGCATTCGGATGATTATTTAGAATACCCCCTATCTGGTTCAACGTATCGTCTAAGTTGGTGTGCATATAGCAAAATTGTTGAATTGGAATAAGACAAGGTCGGGGATAGTTATTGGAGTTAGACCCTTTTGTTGTGGATGATTTCCCAATAGAAAGAAAAGAAGAGTAGTGAGAGTGGGTTGGCTAGTGTTAGGTGGTGCGCATGATCGACGAAAAATCGTCTTTCTCGTAATAATCAGGAAGAGTCAAAACTTCGTAAGCATACAGTAAATAGTAAACTTAGGGTTTCACACTTTCCCACCCAGTGTCCCGGGAGATAGTATGGGTTACTTGGGCATAGCCCAGTAGTTGTGATGGTGGTCTGGTGAGCTTTGGCTCGGTAGTAGATTACGACGGACGGGATTGTCCGGTGAGCTTTGGCTCGGTAGTAGATTATGACGGACGGGATTGTCCGGGGAGCTTTAGCTCGGTTGTAGATTACGACGGATGGGATTGTCCGGTGAGCTTTGACTCGGTAGTAGATTATGACGGACAGGATTGTCCGGTGAGCTTTGGCTCGATAGTAGATTATGACGGACGGGATGGTCCGGGAAGCTTTAGCTCGGTTGTAGATTACGACGGACGGGATTGTCCGGTGAGCTTTGGCTCGGTAGTAGATTATGACGGACGGGATTGTCCGGGGAGCTTTAGCTCGGTTGTAGATTACGACGGACGGGATTGTCCGGTGAGCTTTGGCTCGGTAGTAGATTATGACGGACAGGATTGTCCGGTGAGCTTTGGCTCGGTAGTAGATTATGACGGACGGGATGGTCCGGGAAGCTTTAGCTCGGTTGTAGATTATCACGGACAGGATTGTCCGGTGAGCTTTGGCTCGGTAGTAGATTATGACGGACGGGATGGTCCGGGAAGCTTTAGCTCGGTTGTAGATTACGACGGACGGGATTGTCCGGTGAGCTTTGGCTCGGTAGTAGATTATGACGGACAGGATTGTCCGGTGAGCTTCGGCTCGGTTGTAGATTGTGACGGACGGGATAGTCCGGGAAGATTCGGCTCGGTTATTTATTGGACTCATAACTATTGCATGTGCATAAAAGGTATAAGGTGGTGGGTCTTCGATATTGGGGAGTTCGTTGCACCGACACCAATATCATTGACTCGGCAAGTGTGGTTTTACACTTCGCCAACAGAAGTCCGGTGCGCCAGCCGGTAAGAGTACGCAGACGTCCGCTTAGTGCACCAAGCGTTGAGGCGTACGATAGGTCAGACCGGTAGTGCAAATACTGGTTTTGAGGTGGGCGAGGCCCAACCCACCGCTTCCGTCTGCCACTACGGAGGTATCCTGGGAGGTAACGGCTCTGAAAGGGGGAACTAAAGGTCTGTGTACACAGAGTCGAGTGGGTGAGTTGCACTTGCATGTTCACATCATAGCATAATTGTATTTCATAGCATAACCATTGCATAAAACCCGACACCTAATGTATAAGCGGTATGGGACGCTCTATACATTAGGCCTTGCAAAACGACCCCTTGGCCTATAAGTTCTTGTGAGCGTGCTTATAAGTCAAGGTTCTCTTTCAATATTATAAGCCTGCTAATAGAACCGACACCCTATCGTATAAATCGGTATGAGACTTTTTATACGATAGGAGCCCTGCAAAAGATCCTTTAGCTTATGTGTACCCACATAAGTTAAGGTTACTTATTTAATTTTGTATAAATATTATCATGCGTACACTGTTAGTTTAGTTCCGCTACCATCTGGAATTTGACTATTCTCCACCTTCATGTCCTTCCCTTTCCTTCTCCCCGCTCGGTGCTTAGGAGCCATGGGGGAAGGGGTGGGGGACGATAGGACTTAGTCTTTTAGACTAACAGTTTTCGAACCACATCATTTAGGGGACCACGGAGCCCAGCATGGAGGAGCAGCCCCGGAGGTCGGCACGTTTGGAGATCGGACAGTCTAGCACTGGAGTCCAGACAGCAGGGACAGTGAGTCCCGAACTATAGTAGTTGTATTAGTTTGCTTCCGCGATGAGTGAATTGTAGTGAGGATTTGATGTACTGGGCATAAGCCCGAGATTTTCATTATATGTACTATCTGTGGACACTCCCTTCGTGGAGTTTATTTCTATATATGTGGTTCTCTTTGTGGACTTGCTACCTTCTTAAGTATATTGCTACTGTTATGATCGAATTGGCCGGCAGAATCGGCGTCTTGTAGTGACGACCTTCCCGGGTGCGAAGGTGTCACCGCAAGGCGGCGGTTCTGGGCCTAAGACCCCGATGTCGAAAAAGAAAAAAAAATGGGGGTCTTACAGGGCGCACATACGGAGCATATCTTCAATCGTCCTGTTAGTTCGCTCAGTCTGGCCATCCGTTTGGGGATGAAAGGCCGTACTGAATGCTAATTTTGTGCCCAACATTCGATGAATTAGCCTCCAATCAGTTGAGGTGAATCGTCTATCACGATCATTGATAATGCTCCGAGGAACACCGTGTAGTCGAACAATCTGTTCCACATAGAGCTTAGCAAAGGTTTCCACTGAATCATCTCTCTTGTTTGGAAGGAAGTGAGACACTTTTGTCAACCGGTCTACAATCACCCAGAGAGAATCATGACCGCATTGATATCTCGGCAACCCGTGCATGAAATCCATTGAAATATCATCAAACTTCCACTCCGGAATCGATAACGACTTCAGGAAACCACCTGGCTTCTGGCATTCCACTTTTACCAAAGCACAAGTGTGACATGCTGCCACATAACGTGTTATGTCTTTTTTTAGTCTGGGCCACCAGAACAACTTTTTCATGTCTCTGTACATTTTTGTGCTCCCAGGGTGAATTGAGTACTTATCAAAGTGCGCTTCGTACATCAACTATTCTCTCAACTTCCCCGTACTTGGGACGCACAACCGACCATCTTTTCGTAACAAGCCATCATCCCAGGAGAATTGGTCATCAAGACCATCCTTTGCATAGCATTGGAGACTTTCATCAAGATCTGTTGCTCGCCGAACTCTGTCCGCAAGGTCATATTATATCTCTGTTTAGTTCAAGCATGCGTCGGCCGTAGCATCCTTGTCAACACAAGATATCTCTAATGCTTCCATCTCCTGGATTAGCCGCTCATCATGTCTCTGTAACTATTTTGCCTGTACTAGCGTCTTACGACTCAAAGCATCCGCGACTACATTTCCCTTCCTGGGAGTATAGTGAATATCGAAAGTGTAGTCCCCAAGGAACTCCATCGACCTCCGTTGTCTCATATTATAATCTGTCTGATCTAAAAAATACTTTAGGCTCTTGTGATCTGTATAGATATCCACTTTAACGCCATAAAGATAGTTTCTCCACAATTTTAGCGCAAAGATTTCCGCCGCCAACTCCAAATCATGGACGGGGTAGTTCCGTTCATGCACCTTTAACTGGCGTGAGACATAAACAATCACTTTACCAAATTATAGAAGAATGCAACCTAAGCCTCTCCCTGACGCATCACTATAGATCTCATAGCCGTCTGTCCCACATGGCGATGTCAACACAGGCTCCCTGGTTAAACGACTCTTCAGTTTTTCAAAAGCCCGCGCGCACTCCGGCGTCCAAACTAACTTCTGATCTTTTCTCGTCAACGTGGTCAGAGGTAAAGCAATCCGTGAAAAGTTTTCCACAAACCGTCTGTAGTAGCCTGCCAGTCCAAGGAAGCTCTTGACTTCGGCCACTGAAGACATCACGGGCCAATCTCGTATGGCACTTATCGTTGCCGGATCTACTGTTATACCCTCTCCACTTACCACATGACCCAGAAAAGCCACTGACGATAGCCAGAATTCACACTTTGAGAACTTGGCATACAGCTTATTCCTCCACAGGGTATGCAATACCAACCGCAAATGGTTTGCATGATCATCTCCCGACTGAGAGTACACAAGAATATCATCAATAAACACAATTACGAATAAATCCAAGTACTCTCGGAATGTCCGGTGCATTAGATCCATGAATACCGAAGGTGCATTACATAAGCCAAACGGCATCACCGTAAATTCCTAATGACCGTAGTGTGTCCCAAACGCTGTCTTAGGAATGTCACCTTCCCGAATCCGCAATTGATAATATCCCGATTTCAAATCCAACTTTGAATAGACGGTTGACCCCGCTAGCTAATCAAATAGGTCATCGATCCGTGGAATCAGATATTTGTTCTTTTCCGTCAGCTTATTCAATTCGCGGTAGGCAATACATAATTGCAAACTACCGTCTTTCTTTTTCATAAAAAGAACAGGCGTGCTCAAAGGTGACATACTTGGGCGTATGTATCCCTTCTCCAACAACTGTTGCAATTGGACTTTAAGTTCAGCCATTTCTTTTGGCGCGACGCGATATGGTGAGCGGGCCACAGGTTTCGCACCTGGAACCAACTCAATCGAGAAGTCAATCTCCTGCTGGGGCGGGACCCAGGAAGATCCTTAGGAAATACATCAGTAAACTCTGACACAATCGGAACTTCACTTACACTGGCCTTTGGCTCAATAGCCTGAATAAGCTTGAAGAATAACTCCGCGCCCTTCCGAACAGCACTGACGACTTGGAGTGCAGACAATAAGGTCCCGCCTACTCCTCGCATACCAGCGAACTTCATCTCAAGTTCGGTATTCTGGCCCAGTGTGATCTCCTTTGATTTACAATCAATAAATGCACGCTGATCTGAGAGCCAGTCCATGCCGAAGATCACATCAAACTACGATAGCGGTAGCATAGATGCCCTCAATCTGAAATCCCAATTTCCTATATGCACTTCCATATCGCAAGTCCTATCCGCAAGAATAACACAAATATTCGGTAATAGCACCTTTACACCATCTGTCGTCACGTGACTCGGTACTCCAACACAAGTTACGAAGTCCTTAGACAGAAAAGAATTTGAAACACCTGTATCAAATAGGGCTCTCGCCGGATTGTTCTAATTCAGGACAAAGCCTGCAGCAAACACATC
Source organism: Platanthera zijinensis (assembly GCA_039513925.1). Taxonomy (NCBI): domain Eukaryota; kingdom Viridiplantae; phylum Streptophyta; class Magnoliopsida; order Asparagales; family Orchidaceae; genus Platanthera; species Platanthera zijinensis. The sequence goes on from CM077097.1 coordinate 72,274,849, forward strand.
ATGCACAAGCTACATATAAAAGATGCAATCAATACAACAAGCATTATCTTAACTCGTACCTGTGACGACATCACTTTGCTTGATAGCCTCCTGTTGGCCAAGATTGTAGACTCTAGGCTGCGCCTGGGATGCAGAGGAATCAACCACTGCTTTGCCCTTCTCAGCATAAGACACACCCGTCTTCTTTTCTCCTTTGGGTTGAGCAACCCGACAATCACGGGCTATTTGCCCCACTTTACCACAGGTAAAGCATGTACGAGACTCCGGTCTCGACGTTTCTCCTGATGCAACCATCACAGAAGTTTGCCCAGAAGGCTTGGACCTCTTGCCCCACTTCTTCTGGTAATACGATTTGTTAGAGCAGGGTGCTTTGAACTCGGGCTTTGCCACAGCCAAGTCCTTCCTGCCTTGCACCCGCTTCATGTCCTTCTCTAGCGCATACATCGTATCAACCAAAGCTTGAAATCCTTGGTTCACTGAACTAGAAAGCAGGAACCTCAACTCGTCCCGCAATCCTTCATAGAACCGATTCATTTTTCTTTGTTCATCGACAAAGATTGATCCTGCATACCGTCCCAATCGTGTAATTTCATGCAGATACGCATCAACGCTATTTTCTCCTTGCGTTAGCCGCTGAAACTCATTCTCCATAGCAATGCATTGTGCCAATGGTAGATGTTTTGCCAAAAACATGTGAGAGAACTCCTCAATCGATACTTGAGTCAATTGCCTGTCCACCAAATGGTGTAACTCAACCTCGTCCCACCATAACCTCGCACCTCCTTCTAGCAAGAAGGTGGCCAAAGTGACCTTTTGAGTTTCCTCCGTCCTGATCGCCGTCAAGATACACTTGACTCGCGATAACCAGTCCTCTGCCTATGTTAGGGATCCCAGTCCCGTGAACGTAGGCGGATTGAAGCTCATGAATTGCTTCAATTATCGTTCAGCTGCTCGCGGATCAATAGCCTCAACCGGTTCAGGTCGGACACCAACACGATTTGGCACCACTGCCGGCAGAGCCTGTCCGGTCGGCCGAATCATCACAAATAGAGCCTCAGCAACTAATCGAACCGTTTCTGTAGATGGAGGAGGTGCTGGCACCTCAGCTGGTGCCGCACTCTCATCAGAGCGCTGGGGCTTAGATTGCCCAGCACAGCTATGAGTCACCTATGGGTGAACAAGACACAATGTTGGGTACATTGGAAAATGTGTACCTGATTTGAAGAAGCCTAACTTAGCTTAATGATATACATCAATGTGTATTTGATGTTGTTTTAAGTTGACATGTACAGGTGAAGAAGTATTAAAGAATACAGGAAATTATTCTAAGTCCATATGTCGACACCTGAAGAAATTGGGTCGACACTTCAGAATAATTGTGTCGACACTTGAAGGAAGCTGTGTCGACACAGAGAAAGATAGTCGACCACATTTGTGTCAACACTGGGAAGCAGTGTCGACTCACAAAAAGATAGTCGACCACATTTGTGTCGACACTGGGAAGCAGTGTCGACTCACAGAAAGATAGTCGACCACATTTGTGTCGACACTGGGAAGCAGTGTCGACTCACAGAAAGATAGTCGACCACATTTGTGTCGAAACTGGGAAGCAGTGACGACTCACAGAAAGATAGTCGACCTCAACTATGTCGATACCTGAAGGCAGAGTCGACACATACTGAGTTCTGAATCTACAACAACTGTGTCGACACACAGGAATTGTGTCGACACACTGCAAAGTCAAGACCAAGTTATCTTCTGAAGAAAGATGAAGTATTGAGTCGACACAAATTCTCTGTGTCGACTCATTCTCAAGATGAAGTTCTGAAGAAGCAGTGTCGACTTAAAGGCAAACTAGTCGACATCATCAAAGGCTGTGTCGACACCAAAGTCACTTGTGTCGACACATATAGACAGTTGGTCTCGAAACTTTCTGACAGTCTGTCTCAACACTTTGCTGTCCAAGACTAAGGCACAGGATCTGTTTGAAGACTTGACAGTTAAGGGTTATGACAGGTTAACTGAAGCTGTCAGACTTGTCAGAAGTCAGTTAGAAACCGGATCAGCCGGTTACTATGAAGAAGATCTATAAATAGACAGAATCAGAAGAAGAAATATACACATATACAACACACAAGAGGAAATTAATTCTTAATCAACACATCAGTTAAGAGACAAGTCCTCTCTTCAAGAAAGTGCAAGGCATTAAAGAAGATCTTCATCAGAAGATCTAAGAAGACGATCTCAGGATCAGTCTAAGTAGAGTTCTTTCAAGAATTCAGAAGTATCATTAAAGGTGTTGGATAGAGAGGGATCCAGCCACTTGAAGAAGAACAAGAAAGCCATCATTGGTTTCTCAAGAAGCTGTTTGGAAATCAACTCAGCTAAGTTCAGATTCAAGAAGCTTTGAAGAAAGCTCAGATTCAGTTGATTTCATCAGCTGATCAAGAATTGTCTTGTTCTTTTCTCTCTCAACAAAGGCAAGACATTAAAAACTTCTTTTCTAATTTCTGTAGGATCTGTCAATACAGATCTGAGTTGTAAGCCTGTGTTATAAAGGCTGAGTGTAGGAGAGTTGATCTCTGAGTGGTAGGGCTGTTTGCCTGAGTGTAGGAGAAGGTTCTTCTCTGAGTTGTAGGCTTTGTGATAAGGCTAAGGTAGGGCTGTTGAGCCTGAGTTGTAGGAACCTTTTCAGGTTCTGAGCTGTAGGATCTGTGGATCTGAGTAAAGAGGAAGTTTGGCCGAATCTAGCATACTGCTAGATAGGTGAAGGGGGAAAGTGGATGTACCCAGACCTTGGGGAACCACTATAAAACAGTGTGCAATCTGTGATGGTTAAATTTCTGTGACTGCTGTGCTGTGTGTTTTAATTCTGTAATTGAATTCTGCCAAAAAGTATTAACAAGCATTAGAACATATTCACCCCCCCCCCCCTCTAGGTGTTTAGGGTGTCTTGAAAGTAAAACTATCAAGTGGTATCAGAGGGAGGTTCCTCAAAAAGGACTTAACAGTCTGAGGTAGATCTGAAAGGCAGAATCAAGATTCAAGAAGATGGGTTCTGGAGAAAATCACAAGGAGTTAGGGTCAATGAAGTTACCCATCTGCAGGAAGGAAATCTTTGGAATTTGGAAAGAAAGAGTCATATTGTTCATGGAAGCATCTGACCCAAGGATTTACATCACAGTTCAGGAAGGACCTTTCATTCCAATGAAGGTATCAATTCTTGATGCTAATATTCAAACTTCAAAGAGTTATTCTGAAATGACCAAGGATGAAATCATTTTGGCAACCATGGACAAGAGAGCTCAGAATATTATTGTGAGTGTCATAGATGATTCTACATTTCAGAATCTGATTCACTGCAAGACCTCCAAAGAAATGTGGGACACCTTGATTGTCTACATGGAGGGATCTGAAGAAGTAAGACAGGATAGGAAGTCTATGCTCAACCAGGAATATGAATGTTTTAGACAAGGAAAAACTGATAGCATAACTGAATGCTATAAGAAATTCTATAGAATTATGAATGAGTTAATGTCCTATGGAAGAGTCTTCAGTACCTATGAACTGAATGACAAATTCTTAAGATCCTTGACAAAGGATTGGGACACAAAGATCTGTGCCATAAGAGAAGTGGCTAAACTGGCATAGATTTCTCCTCCAACCTTGTTTGGAAAGTTGCTATCCTATGAAATACAACTTATGGTGAGGAAGGAGGAGGAAAAGAATTCAACAGGAGAGCATAGAGAGAAGACAGTGGCCTTCAAGGTAGATGCCACTAGAAATAATAGGAGGATATCATCATTTCCTCCTAAGGAGGTTGCAGAAGTTAGTTCTGAAAATTCAGATAATCAGGGTTCAGAAAGCTGTGAGTCAGATGCAGATTTTGCTGCATTTACAAGGCAATTCCAGAGATTCTTAAAGAAGAAGCAGTGGAAGTCTAGGCCCTCCTCATCACAGCAAGTTGATGACTATTATCAGAAGAAAAAGTCATCAAGGAAAGAGAAGAGCAGAAAAAAGCCCAGCAAGGCCACTACTTCAAAGATTGTCTGCTATTGTTGCAATAGGCCTGGACATGTAGTGGCTGACTGTCCTGATAAGAGAAAGGAGTCATCAGACAAGAAGAAGACTTATCAAAAGGGCAAGAAGGAAAAAATCTTTGTTGCAAAGAAGGAAAAGAGCCTAACAGATCAATCAACTTCAGAATCAGAATCTGAAGCTGAAGCATATATTGGACTGTATGCTGCTACTAAAGAAGAGGAGTTCATGCAATTGCTAGACTCCATCTATGAACAAGAAGATCATCAGTGCATGGGACTGATGGCAGGATTAAAAGAAGACATGTACCAGAATCAGTCTGGTCCTAGTAAGGTACTATGTCCTTCAATAAAATCTGTTTGTAGTACAAGTGCAGAATCAGCTACATCTGCATCAAGTGATGTAGATGCATCTGAATCTGAAGGAGATGTCTATCAATTGATAGATAAGTATGGGGACTTATTGCAGGCCCTTAAGAAAAGCAAGAACCTGGTTTAATCTCAGGCTCAGGAAATTACTGATCTAAAGGTAGCTGCAACTGAATTTGAAAAAGTAATTGATCAGAAGTTAAATGAAATTACCAAACTGAAGAATATAACTATTATTCAGATGGGCACAATCAATTATACCAATGATCAAGTGAAGAGTCTGGAGGCCAGACTAAGAATAGAAAAGGAGTTAGTGGCTAGTTACTCTAAGCCAAAGTCTGTCTTACCCTTGATAGATGAATTTGTGACTCAAAAGGGTAAGGCAGGATTAGGATTCAAAGGTAACCCCAGGGCATCCCAATTAAAGAGGAAAGGCAAAGCTCCTGTCAAGCCACTGAACTTTTCAGTCCCTATTAAGTTTAGAAAGGTGCAAGTGCCTTCTAAACAATATGATCATGAAGATATTCATGGTCATTTTAAGACTAATGTTCTGATAAACAAGGGTGTAAATGCCAACAGGCCTATCTATGTTCATAAACCCAATGGTTATAAGAAATCAGTGGGTGAAGCTACTGCAGCACCAGCAATGGACAGAAATTCTTCTGTCAAGGCTGTATCTAGAACTAGATACAATAAGTTTGAATGTTGGTGCTGTGGCAAGAGAGGCCATTTTGCATTAGACTGCTGGCATAACACAAGTGTTAGAAAGAACAATATTCTACCTGTTAGAAGAGATAATGGTAGCTTTGTTAATGCTAACCTGACCCAAGAACCCAAGACTTACTTGGGTTCTAAGGGTAAGTAAATCTGTGTTGCAGGAAAGTCCAAGTGGCCATGCCCCTATATGGTACTTGGACAGTGGTTATTCCAGGCACATGACTGGAACAAAGGGGCTGCTGAAGGAGTATACATCTGTCAAAGATGGACCCAAAGTGATCTTTGGTGGATCTGAAAAAGGAATCATCAAAGGGTTTGGTAACATTTCTACTAACCTAATTACTATCACCCAAGTGGCTTATGTAAAAGGTTTGAAACACAATCTAATAAGCATAAGACAGCTGAGTGATTTAGGATATGACATTTCATTTGTTAAGAATGGATGTCATATCAAAAGGTCATGTGATCAAAAGATCATATTGACTGGGTATAGGAAGAGAAATGTCTAATGTCTTAATTTTGTATGTGAGAACAAGGCTTCTTCCATCTATCTTGTAGCTGATGATAATGCTTCTCATTGTGTCAAGTGGTACAAGAGATTGGCTCATCTTAACTACAAGACAATTGGCCAACTCTTTAGCAAAGAGTTAGTGAGGAATGGTCTTCAAGTTAAGTGTATAAAGGAAGGGATATGCTCAGCTTGTCAAAAGGGCAAGCAGACAAAATCCTCCTTTCATAGCCTTGAAAACAAGGATTCTGTGAGGTGCTTATACCTCTTACATATGGATCTTTTTGGTCCTATGCCAGTTCATAGTCTAGGTAGGAAAGTCTATACTATTGTGGTGGTAGATGACTATTCTAGATTTACATGGGTGTTCTTTCTGAGATAGAAATCAGAAACCCCAAGTGTATTACTTAGTTTTGTAAAGCAAATTCAGAATGAACTGAATAGTACAGTGGTCAAAATCAGAAGTGACCATGGTACTGAGTTTCAATCTGAAAGCATGACAAAATTATGTGAAGACTTTGGGATTTTCCAAGAGTTCTCCTCACCTAGAACACCACAGCAAAATGGCATTGCTGAAAGAAAGAATAGAACATTAATTGAAGCTGGCAGAACTCTATTGAGTGACACCTCTCTCCCAGAATATTTCTAGGCTGAGGCAGTTAACACTGCATGTCATATAATCAATAGGGCTTCTATCACCAAGAACCATAAAAAGACTCCCTATGAGATTATGAAAGGTAGAAAACCAAATCTATCCTACTTCAGGATCTTTGGTTGTAAATGCTATATACTTAACAATGGAAAGTCATACCTAACTAAGTTTGCTGCCAAATCCCAAGATGGGATATTTGTTGGATACAACATAAATAGTAAGGCCTATAGAATCTACAACTTGACTACTCAAGTTGTTGAAGAATCTGTACATGTTGTGTTTGATGAAACAAGATTAATCAACTATGAGTTGTCTTGTAGATCAAATGATTCAACAGGTATAAGCAAAAGAATGGACAAGCTCTCCATTGCTGAAGCATCAAAGGATGATGGAGCATTGGAAAATGAAGGCTACTGTCCAGGGGAGTACAAGACTCAATAGAAGCTGATGAAAACCAAGAGGTTCAGCATGAAGAAGGAGATGGAGATGTTCAACCAGAAAGGAATCTTCCTCCAGCTACAAGACATTTAAGAGATCATCCAGCTGACCATATTATAGGTGATCCAAGACAGGGAGTGCAGACTAGAAGCAGAAATCAAAGCACAGACCTGCATTCAAGTTTCCTGTCTCAAATGGAGCCTAAGAAGTTTGAAGAAGCCATCCAAGACTAGCACTGGACTGATGCTATGCAAGAGGAGCTGAATCAATTCAGAAGGTGCAATGTCTGGAAGCTTGTTCCTAAACCAAGAGGCCATAACATAATTGGCACAAAGTGGATTTATATTAATAAATTGGATGAGAGTGGAATAATAGTGAAGAATAAAGCAAGATTGGTTGCAAAAGGATACAGGCAGGAAGAAGGGATTGACTTTGATCAAACCTTTGCCCCAGTAGCAAGGCTGGAGGTAATCAGAATGTTCCTTGCCTATGCAGCATATCAAGACTTCAAAGTGTACCAGATGGATGTGAAATCAGCATTCCTGAATGGTGATTTAAAAGAGGAAGTCTATGTAGAGCAGCCATCAGGTTTTGTAGATTCTCTTAAACCTGATTATGTCTATAAGCTTAGGAAAGCTTTATATGGGTTAAAGCAAGCCCCAAGGGCTTGGTATGAAACCCTGTCTACTTTCCTTATTGAGAATAAATTCTCAAGAGGAAAAATAGACAAAACTCTATTCCTTAGGAAATCCAAAGGTAAGATCATCTTAGTTCAGATCTATGTTGATGACATAATCTTTGGATCTACTGAAAACAACCTTTGTAAAAAGTATGCCAAACTTATGCAAGGGAAATTTGAGATGAGCAGTATGGGGGAACTTAAGTTCTTCTTGGGACTCCAAGTAAGACAGACTGATGATGGCCTGTCCATATCCCAGTCTAAGTTCACCAAAGAATTAATTAAGAAGTATGGTATGGAGTCATCCTCTGTAACGCCCCCGGTTTTTCTGTATTTATTTTTTTTATTCTCGTTTGGCGTTACATGACGCATTCCCGGCTCGTGCCGTTGTTAGAGTACCTCGTTAGGTGTTCTTAGAGGTTATAGCCTGTTGTTTGGTTTCCCCAGCTAGCCGGCGTCCGTTTTGGGGGCCCGGCTGAGCCTCTTAGGGAATCCTTGTGCTTTGGCTTCGGGCGAGGTTAGCTCGAGTGTGTGATCGTCGGAAATTGATTCCGACTTCGTCTATGTTTTTGTAGCCCGAGTATTTGGCTACGGTGCGAGTTTGGTCGAAATCCGAGAACGATAGTTTTCGCGTCGTTCCGACGGTCGTTTGTTAGCGAGTCGTCGCCTTATGCAAGCGTGTATTTATAGTTGCGTATTTTTTGGGCGTAATGCGTGTTTGAGCGTGCCGGTGCGAGTATGCACATTATGTGTTTTAGTTTAATAATATTATAATGGGGGTAGTAGTATTATAATTGGGGTTATAATTATTAGATTAGTATAATATAACTTACGTTATATATATATATATATATATATATATATATATATATATATTATATTTAACTTATGTTTATATGTTATATATATAACTTATAGAATTAATTTAGTATAACAGATATTAGAATTAGTATATTATAATATTATAACTTATATTATTAATATAAGTATAATATAGGTTATATTAGATATATTAGGTCTTCTCCCCCCCCCCCCCATTCAGCCGACCGAATCAAAGACAAAAAAAAACGCAAAGCCCGACCCCCTTTCCTGTGCGCGGAAGAGAAGCGGCGGAAGCCTCCGGCCGCCCGTGCACCGCCCAACTCCGCCCGGAAACGCGATTGGAGGCCGGATCCGTACTCCCCTAGGCGAGATCTTCCTTCTGAGGTAATCTATTTGGGATTTCACCGTAGATTTTTCTGAGATCCGGTGTGGTTTTCATTCGTTTTTGTTTTATTGTTTTGACAAATGTTTCCTCTAGGGTTTGTGAAGCTTTTTGTGCTTTTGGGCGTCCGCTATAGCGCCGTTGTGCTGGCGAAATTTTTCGGTGCATTAGCGAGGCAAGTGCTCCTTTCGCCCTTGCCATTTTGATCCCTTAATTTCTCTCATTTTCGTACTTTAAATTTCAGATTTTTGGTGATGCTATCCTCCTAACCGAACCCTACCCGAAAACCCTAACCAAACCTACCCGAAAATCTCTTGGGAAATCGTTTATTTTTTTTTCCTTGTTCTCTTGTTGTAATCGCTCTCGTTAGGAATTCGTTGTGATAGGTTTAGTGGGTAGGATTTATGCAAATAAATTGTGGAAATTATGTTATAAATTAAGGATTTAGGATTAGTTGGGGATTTGGATCGTTGTCCAAATCTCTCGCTAATTTTTTTGTTTGGTGTCGTTGTATTTTGGGTGTAGGTGAGCACGCACGACCGAGGGTCGTGCGTCTGAGATCGTGCGCCCTGGTGTTGGTGCTCGTACGATAGCTTTCGTGTCGAGTGGGAGTACTCACTCGTTGTGGCGTTGCGAAATTGCAACAATGTTTTCCCCAGCTTTGCTGTCGTTTCCGAGTGAATGTCTCGTGATCAAAGGTCCTTGTCGGCTGTTGTTTTCCGAAGGCCGAATCGTGGGTTGTGGTTAGTAGTGGTGGTGGAAGGCTTTTAATAGGGGTTGTGTTGTGTGACTTAGCCGTGACCGCACTTTTTACCTTGACCCGAGTAGTTTCTGGGCAAGTGAGTGAGGGGTCCGCAATGCTTTCACATGTCAACCCTTGAGCATTTTTGTCTTGGAAATAGTGGTCGGGGGTTGAGTACGCCTCCAATCCGGTTCCAAGTTTCTTTTTTTGCTACTGCCATAACTCACAAATTAGGATGTTAGGTGTTTCTTCCTTAGTTGTTGCAGCACATTTTTTTTTGGCATGTTCGCCTTGTTGACTCTGCAGGTTTTTTAGCAGGGTAGTTGCTGTTTTCTCGCACTTGGTGCAGGTTTGCTTTTACCTTGCCTTGAGCAGGGTTTGCTTCAGTTTTAGTTGTCTTTTCTTACATTCCCTTGTTTTCTTGTTTTACTGCACTTTCTTGTAGCACTTGTATTCTTTTCCTTGCTGAGGTATTCTGCCTTCTGAATGCCTCAGGTTCTGGATAGTAGCCAGTAGGTGGCTAGTGCTGTGGTGCTGTTGGAGATCTCTCAGCCTTTGGAGACCCTCCTGTTCTTCTAGTGAGGTAGTTTTACTGCATTTTCTACAGACATACATACTTGCCAGTGGGTTCGTGTCAGCTGTTGGCGCCCCTGGTAGTTTTACCTTTTTGTACTAGATATGTTTTTCTTCTTACTGCTACCCTTTTTGGGAGATAGTCTATTTGCTCTGGGAATGTTTTATGCTAGGGTGATAGTTACTTTAAAACCTATCATAATTACTATATGTATTACATGATCAGCATGTTTTTATAAAAAGCTCAAACATTACCTTCCAAAAGCGTACAAAAAAATCATTTTCTTATAAGTACTATACATTGAGTTTTAGAGTCTTGCATAGCGTGAGTTGTCCCCTTAGGACACTTATGCGCTCATTTGAGGACGTCAACATCAATGAAGTATTTTTCCGCTACGTATAAAAATAGTTTTCAAACCGTGGACTATCTGATCCACTGAGCCGAGGGATACGGCTAATTAATTGAACCAGTTTTATAATCATTCTAACTTATGATTTGAAGGTTTAGAGTGTTGCCTGAGCGTCGGCAGTTATCCCCTACTCGACGTGGCATCACAGCTCGTAGTTTTCTCTTGCTCTGATTTATTTAAATGGTGAGAAAAATGCGGGTTGTGACAGTTGGTATCAGAGGGAGGTTGCTCGACAAATTGGTTGGGCAACCTTTCCTTGTCTGTATTAGATGTTTAGAGTCATATCATACACACACCGACATGTCATCAGCACGTCTTGGCTGAAGCACGAACACTGCACTACACTCATAGCATAACATGAAGTATACGGGGCATATTATGTAATATGAAATGCATAATATGTGTTTGTATATGGATCCACCATAGGGGCAACATGCGAGGGTTATGTATTATGGGGTGCATAACCTCACCGCATGGATGCGACTAGCACGTTTTCCTTTTCGTTGCATGAGAATGTTATGTATTATGGGATGCATAACATTTTCATGTGTACGCCGCCATGGCATGCATTAGGGCCCTTCTAGAATGCATAGCGTAATCATGCATAGCATAACATTGCATAAGCACAACGCGCCAAGCTAAAGGCTTGCAGGATGACATGTGTACACGCATAATTTTTGAGTCAAAAAGAATATAAATTCATGCATTCCCGATCTAGGCACAAGAGTTAGAGTGATGGTGGTGAACCGTCTTAGGCTAAGCATAACATTACTTTTGTATTTAATAAAATAAAATCCCAGAGCAAGTATAGCAGTAGAAGATCATATTTATGTATGTATTGTCTGTACCTTTTGTCTAATCCTAGGAGTTTAGCTAAGTTCTAATCGTTTGTTCTGTATTAATTTTCCTTATAGTATGCCGCCGAAGCGTAGAGTGACGAGGTCGACTCCCCAGTCTGAGGGTGAGTCCTCCGGTGCTCAAAGTGATGCGTTGGTGGAAAGTCTGAGGCAGAGTAACGAGGCCTTATCAAGGCAGGTGGTGGAGTTGCGGGCCCAGATGCAGTCCTTTTTATCCGGAGCGGCGGGTCAGACTCCGGGAGTTCAGGACCCCGCCGTGGGTACAGCTGTTCTAGCCCCTCCTGCCCCTCCTGCTCCTCTCGTGCCTCCAGAGGTGGTGCCCCCCGGGATGGCTTTCATCTCCCAGTTCCAGAGGCTGAGCCCTCCCACTTACGATGGGAAGGCGGATTTCATGGTGTTGGACGACTGGCTGATCACTATGGAGGAGATGCTTCACTATTCAGGTATCTCAGATGATCAGAAGGTGATGCTGGGCGTTTATCAGCTGAAGGGTTTGGCGAAGACCTGGTGGTTAAGAGAGAAGGAAGGCCTGGTTGGAGGATGTTCCTGGAGTTCTTTCAAGGAGTTGCTGATGAGGAAGTTTCTACCGGTAGTGGAGCGAGACAGGTTGATGAACAACTTTCTTCATCTGAAGCAGCGTCAGCTCACCATCAACGAGTACGAGATTGAGTTTAGCAAGCTCAGTCGATTTGCTCCGAGTTTGGTGGCTACCGAGGAGGACAGAGTGAAGCGTTTTCTGGGTGGCCTCAGGAGCGATGTCCAGCAGCTTGCGGTTGCTCACGGCGCAGTTACTTATGCGGGAGTAGTGGAAGCTGCTCTGAAGGTGGAGGCGATAGAGACTGCGAAGAACAGAGGCCAGTCAGTGCGGAATGAAAAGAGGAAGGCTGCTGAAGAGAAGAACTCCCTGGTACTTGGTGCTGCTTCTGGGAAGAAGAGCAAGATGGTTTGTAGTTTCTGTGGCCAGTCGGGCCATACTGTGGAGAGGTGTTACAAGAGGGCAAAGGCTCAAAAGAAGGAACATGTGCATGCTATTCAGGGTGCTCCTAGGAGGGATGTTCCTTGCCCTATTTGCAAGCGACCCGGACATGATGCTGCTCAGTGCTGGTCCAAGGATCGAGCCTGCTTTCAGTGTGGTCAGAAGGGCCATATAAAGGCGAGATGTCCTCAGGTTCAGTCCGCTCTTCATGCAGTCCCACTTCAGGCGTTACCTCCGCCTCAGCCGGTGGACAAGGGTAAAGGGAAGCTTAATGTGGTATCTTCAGCGGAGGCTGAGGCTTCGACGCAGGTCATTTCAGGTAAACCTTCTCGCTTGTCTCTTCAATTCGGTAGAAGTTTTGGTGTTGCTATTGTGTGGTTTTCTTAGATTGCTGTGCCAAATGCATTTTATTTTTACTTTTCTGTGTATAGGGAGTTTTAAGGTAAGGAACCGCTGGGCGCGCGTTCTTTTTGACTCAGGTGCTACCCACTCCTTTGTGGCTAGGGCCTTTGTCGAGAGGTGCCAGTGGGTTCTTGATCGTGTTGGTAATGCCTTTTGTGTCAAATTCCCCTCGGGCGATTCCGTGATATCGGATCAGGGCGTTCTGGACTGTCCTATTTTGTTGGGGGATTTTCTGGCCAAGGCAGATCTGAAGGTTATAGACTTGGAGGATTTCGACGTCATCCTGGGTATGGACTGGTTGTCCCGATATGATGCAGTGATCCAGTGCAGGGGAAAGCGCTTGGATTTCAGGAAGGACAACGGTCAGCCTGGGAGTATTTACGGCGATTCACGTCAGGGCTCTCCGGCGATTTCTGCGGTATGTGCTCAGAGGTTATTTCGTGCTGACTGTTTTACTTGCTTAGTCTCGGTGCTGGGGACTGTTAGCAGTGTGCAGCTTTTGGATGAGATTCCTGTTGCGCGGGAGTTTTCCGACGTGTTTCCTAGCAATCTTCCCGGTCTTCCTCCAGACAGAGATGTTGAGTTCGTGATTGATTTGGAGCCCGGTACGCGTCCCATTGCCAAGGCGCCGTATCGGATGGCCCCGCGAGAGCTGGAGGAGCTTCGTACCCAGCTAGATGAGTTATTGGCGAAGGGCTTCATAAGGCCGAGCTCGTCGCCCTGGGGTGCTCCGGTTCTCTTTGTAAAGAAGAAGGATGGTTCGATGCGCCTTTGTATCGACTATAGAGAGTTGAACAAAGTCACCATCAAGAACAGGTATCCACTGCCCAGAATCGACGACTTATTCGATCAGTTGCGTGGGAGTGCAGTATTCTCCAAGATAGACCTTCGATCGGGCTATCATCAGCTCAGGATTCGGGAGTCGGACATTCCACGGACGGCTTTCCGATCGAGGCATGGGCATTTCGAATTCTTGGTCATGTCGTTTGGGCTGACCAATGCGCCTTCAGCATTCATGGACATGATGAACCGGGTGTTCAAGGACTTTCTGGACAAGTTTGTCGTCGTATTCATTGACGACGTGCTGATCTACTCTCGGAATGCTGCGGAGCATGATCAGCACTTGCGGTTGGTGTTATCCGCATTGAGGGATCATCAGTTGTACGCCAAGCTGAGCAAATGTGAGTTCTGGTTGCCTCAGGTTTCCTTCCTGGGTCATGTAGTGAACAAGGATGGTATTTCAGTGGATCCGGAGAAGATTTCTGCAGTGATGGATTGGCATAGACCGAGCACACCCAAGGAGATCAGGAGCTTCTTGGGGTTGGCCGGCTATTATAGAAGGTTCGTGGAGGGCTTTTCTACCTTGGCAGCGCCCTTGACTAAGCTGACGCAGAAGCATGCGGCGTTCATTTGGAGTGATAAGTGTGAGGAGGCTTTTCTGGAGCTGAAGAGCAGGTTATGTTCTGCCCCTGTATTGACATTGCCTGCGGAGGGCAAGGATTACGATGTTTATGTGGATGCCTCGCATGTCGGGCTCGGGGGCGTGTTGATGCAGGAGGGGAAGGTGATCGCGTATGGGTCGCGGCAGTTGAAGACTCACGAGCGAAATTACCCTACGCACGACCTCGAGTTCGCAGCGGTGATTTTTGCCTTGAAGTTGTGGAGACACCTACTCTATGGAGCTCAGTGCAAGATTTTCACAGATCACAAGAGCCTGAAGTACGTGTTTACACAAAAGGAGCTGAATCTGCGTCAGCGGCGGTGGCTAGGGTATGTGGCTGATTACGACGTTGAGATCCAATATCATCCGGGAAAGGCCAATGTGGTGGCCGACGCCTTGAGCCGGAAGACGGGGAAGATCTTCAACCTCACCGCAGACTGTTTGGTGGAGGAGTTCTTATTGATGGATATCTCCGCAGGATGCTGTGATTTGCAGAGCAGTTTGTCAGTGACAGAACCGTCTTGGATTTCACTCACCAGGCTGCACCAGAAGGAGGATCCGGACTTGCTACACCTGTACCTCAGAGCTGAGAGAGGGGAGTTGCCGGATTTCTCTATCGATGACTCGGGTACTTTGAAGTACCGCGGCAGGTTTTGCATTCCTGCGGTTGGAGACATCAGGGTAATGGTATGCAAGGAGGCTCATGGATCTAGTGTTGCCTACCACCCAGGATCTACCAAGATGTATCATGATCTGAAGCAGATCGCCTGGTGGTATGGTATGAAGGGGGATATAGCCCGGTACGTTTCCGAGTGTTTCACTTGCAAGCGAGTGAAGGCCGACCATGGGAGGCCGGGTGGCAAGTTGACACCTTTGGAGATCCCGACTTGGAAGTGGGAAAGTATCTCGATGGATTTCATTACGGGCTTGCCGAGATCTCCAAGAGGGTTTGATTCAGTTTGGGTGATCGTGGACCGACTGACGAAGTGTGCGCACTTCGTGCCTTATAAGATCGATTACCCGATGAAGAAAATAGCGGAGTTATATTTGGAAGAGGTCGTCAGATTGCACGGCGTGCCAGTTAGCATCATTTCGGATCGAGACTCGCGTTTTACATCTCGCTTCTGGAGGAGTTTGCAAGAGGGTCTGGGGACGGATTTAAGGTATTCTACTGCTTACCACCCGCAGACCAACGGGCAGACTGAGCGTGTGAACCAGATTGTGGAGGATATGATCCGGTGCTACATCCTAGACCACGGTGGAGCGTGGGATGAGCGTTTGCGGCTCATGGAGTTTGCCTACAACAACAGTTACCAAGAGAGCCTGCAGATGGCCCCCTTCGAGGCGTTGTATGGGAGGCGCTGCAGAACTCCATTGTTTTGGACCGAGGCTGGTGAGAGACCTTTGTTGGGTCCTGATGCGCTTGAAGAAATGGAGGTTTCCGTGAAGCTCATTCGAGAGAAACTTCGGGTGGCTCAAGAGAGGTATGAAAAGAACGCCAATCGGCGTAGGTCCGATTTGGAGTTTTCGGTGGAGGATTTGGTCTTCTTGAAGGTGTCTCCGATGGTAGGAGTGAAGAGGTTTGGCAAGAATCGGAAATTGGATCCGAGATATGTGGGCCCGTTCAGGATTTTGGAGCGTATTGGTGTGTCTGCATATAGGTTGGATCTACCAGCCAGCTTCCCTGGTGTCCATAGTGTGTTTCATGTAAGTCAGCTGCGGAAGTGTGTGCGGAGTAGTAGGCATGTGTTGGAAGCGGTACCTCAGTTGGAGCCGAATCTGACTTTTGTGGAAAGGCCGGTCCGCATTCTGGATGCGCAGGACCGAGTGTTGCGGCGGAAGACCATACCCATGGTTAAGGTCTTGTGGAGGAATCAGGAGGTGGAAAGCGCCACTTGGGAGTTGGAGTCAGCAATGAGGGAGGCTCACCCTCATCTCTTCCCTTGATTGGTGTCAGGTATGTTTGCCTTTCTCCTTTTTAGCTCTTGTTAGACTATTCCTGTTTCTTCCCTGTTGGGAGCTTGTGCGTAAAGTTTCGGGACGAAACTTTCTTTTAGGAGGGGTGACTGTAACGCCCCCGGTTTTTCTGTATTTATTTTTTTTATTCTCGTTTGGCGTTACATGACGCATTCCCGGCTCGTGCCGTTGTTAGAGTACCTCGTTAGGTGTTCTTAGAGGTTATAGCCTATTGTTTGGTTTCCCCAGCTAGCCGGCGTCCGTTTTGGGGGCCCGGCTGAGCCTCTTAGGGAATCCTTGTGCTTTGGCTTCGGGCGAGGTTAGCTCGAGTGTGTGATCGTCGGAAATTGATTCCGACTTCGTCTATGTTTTTGTAGCCCGAGTATTTGGCTACGGTGCGAGTTTGGTCGAAATCCGAGAACGATAGTTTTCGCGTCGTTCCGACGGTCGTTTGTTAGCGAGTCGTCGCCTTATGCAAGCGTGTATTTATAGTTGCGTATTTTTTGGGCGTAATGCGTGTTTGAGCGTGCCGGTGCGAGTATGCACATTATGTGTTTTAGTTTAATAATATTATAATGGGGGTAGTAGTATTATAATTGGGGTTATAATTATTAGATTAGTATAATATAACTTACGTTATATATATATATATATATATATATATATATATATATATATATATATATATATATATATATATATATATATATATATATATATATATATTATATTTAACTTATGTTTATATGTTATATATATAACTTATAGAATTAATTTAGTATAACAGATATTAGAATTAGTATATTATAATATTATAACTTATATTATTAATATAAGTATAATATAGGTTATATTAGATATATTAGGTCTTCTCCCCCCCCCCCCCATTCAGCCGACCGAATCAAAGACAAAAAAAAACGCAAAGCCCGACCCCCTTTCCTGTGCGCGGAAGAGAAGCGGCGGAAGCCTCCGGCCGCCCGTGCACCGCCCAACTCCGCCCGGAAACGCGATTGGAGGCCGGATCCGTACTCCCCTAGGCGAGATCTTCCTTCTGAGGTAATCTATTTGGGATTTCACCGTAGATTTTTCTGAGATCCGGTGTGGTTTTCATTCGTTTTTGTTTTATTGTTTTGACAAATGTTTCCTCTAGGGTTTGTGAAGCTTTTTGTGCTTTTGGGCGTCCGCTATAGCGCCGTTGTGCTGGCGAAATTTTTCGGTGCATTAGCGAGGCAAGTGCTCCTTTCGCCCTTGCCATTTTGATCCCTTAATTTCTCTCATTTTCGTACTTTAAATTTCAGATTTTTGGTGATGCTATCCTCCTAACCGAACCCTACCCGAAAACCCTAACCAAACCTACCCGAAAATCTCTTGGGAAATCGTTTATTTTTTTCCTTGTTCTCTTGTTGTAATCGCTCTCGTTAGGAATTCGTTGTGATAGGTTTAGTGGGTAGGATTTATGCAAATAAATTGTGGAAATTATGTTATAAATTAAGGATTTAGGATTAGTTGGGGATTTGGATCGTTGTCCAAATCTCTCGCTAATTTTTTTGTTTGGTGTCGTTGTATTTTGGGTGTAGGTGAGCACGCACGACCTAGGGTCGTGCGTCTGAGATCGTGCGCCCTGGTGTTGGTGCTCGTACGATAGCTTTCGTGTCGAGTGGGAGTACTCACTCGTTGTGGCGTTGCGAAATTGCAACAATGTTTTCCCCAGCTTTGCTGTCGTTTCCGAGTGAATGTCTCGTGATCAAAGGTCCTTGTCGGCTGTTGTTTTCCGAAGGCCGAATCGTGGGTTGTGGTTAGTAGTGGTGGTGGAAGGCTTTTAATAGGGGTTGTGTTGTGTGACTTAGCCGTGACCGCACTTTTTACCTTGACCCGAGTAGTTTCTGGGCAAGTGAGTGAGGGGTCCGCAGTGCTTTCACATGTCAACCCTTGAGCATTTTTGTCTTGGAAATAGTGGTCGGGGGTTGAGTACGCCTCCAATCCGGTTCCAAGTTTCTTTTTTTGCTACTGCCATAACTCACAAATTAGGATGTTAGGTGTTTCTTCCTTAGTTGTTGCAGCACATTTTTTTTGGCATGTTCGCCTTGTTGACTCTGCAGGTTTTTTAGCAGGGTAGTTGCTGTTTTCTCGCACTTGGTGCAGGTTTGCTTTTACCTTGCCTTGAGCAGGGTTTGCTTCAGTTTTAGTTGTCTTTTCTTACATTCCCTTGTTTTCTTGTTTTACTGCACTTTCTTGTAGCACTTGTATTCTTTTCCTTGCTGAGGTATTCTGCCTTCTGAATGCCTCAGGTTCTGGATAGTAGCCAGTAGGTGGCTAGTGCTGTGGTGCTGTTGGAGATCTCTCAGCCTTTGGAGACCCTCCTGTTCTTCTAGTGAGGTAGTTTTACTGCATTTTCTACAGACATACATACTTGCCAGTGGGTTCGTGTCAGCTGTTGGCGCCCCTGGTAGTTTTACCTTTTTGTACTAGATATGTTTTTCTTCTTACTGCTACCCTTTTTGGGAGATAGTCTATTTGCTCTGGGAATGTTTTATGCTAGGGTGATAGTTACTTTAAAACCTATCATAATTACTATATGTATTACATGATCAGCATGTTTTTATAAAAAGCTCAAACATTACCTTCCAAAAGCGTACAAAAAAATCGTTTTCTTATAAGTACTATACATTGAGTTTTAGAGTCTTGCATAGCGTGAGTTGTCCCCTTAGGACACTTATGCGCTCATTTGAGGACGTCAACATCAATGAAGTATTTTTCCGCTACGTATAAAAATAGTTTTCAAACCGTGGACTATCTGATCCACTGAGCCGAGGGATACGGCTAATTAATTGAACCAGTTTTATAATCATTCTAACTTATGATTTGAAGGTTTAGAGTGTTGCCTGAGCGTCGGCAGTTATCCCCTACTCGACGTGGCATCACAGCTCGTAGTTTTCTCTTGCTCTGATTTATTTAAATGGTGAGAAAAATGCGGGTTGTGACATCCTCCACTATGAGAACTCCTATGGGAACAAGTATGCCAATCTTTGTATAGAGGAATAGTTGGCTCTCTACTATATCTCACTGCTAGTAGACCAGATATTATGTATGATACATGTGTCTGTGCTAGGTACCAAGCCTGCCCTAAAGAATCTCATTATATTGCAGTCAAAAGGATTCTGAGATATCTTAAGGGCACACCTAATCTAGGCCTTTGGTACCCTAGGAATAGAGATTTTCTACTAACAGGTTATTCAGATGCAGACTTTGCAGGCTGTAGAGAGGATAGAAAGAGTACAACAGGTACTTGTCAATTCTTGGGAGGAAGATTGATATCATGGAGTAGTAAGAAGCAGACCAGTGTGGCAATATCCACAGCTGAGTCAGAATATGTTGCTGCTGGCAGCTGCTGTGCACAGCAATTGTGGATACAGCATCAGCTTAAAGATTATGGTATTCAAGTAAGTAGAACATCTCTTTTGTGTGATTCTAAGAGTGCAATTTCTATTACTAATAATCATGTTTCTCATAGTAGAACTAAGCATATAGAAATTAAATACCACTTTCTTAGAGAACATGTAGAAAGAGAAAACATCTCATTGGAATTTGTTAAAACAGATTATCAAATAGCAGATGTATTTAGTAAGTCACTGGATGAAACAAAATTCAATAAATTTAAAATTGAATTAGGCATGCTGACCATTGATTAGTTTATCAACAAACTTACAAGTGATATTAGATTATCAAGTGGTATTGATAAAAACAGAAATTGGCTAAGTAAAATAGTGTCGACAAATTCAGTGATAATGTGTCGACTCAGTGAAGTCATGTCGACTAGTCAGAGAATATGTGTCGACACAGAGAATTTGTGTCAACACTTAAGAATCAAATAGTCGACTCATCCAGGAATGTAGTGTCGACTTCACCAGAATAGTGGTGTCGACACTTACAGATTTTGTGTCGACACTTATCCTAAGAGTCGACACAGAATTTCTGATGCTCTACTATGTCTCTCAGGTGTCGACATATCCACAATTGGTGTCGACACATAGTAGACAGACTTGCTGTCAAGACAATTGAAGTTTGTGTCGACACACTCCATCTGTGTCGACACATATAGACTGTTTTGCCCGCCTTTTGATCTTCTTTCAATAGAAGGTATAAATAGGCCAAGAACTTATTCTGTCGACACGCTTACAAGGTTTTCGAGACTGAAACCCTGTGTCGACATTTTCTCTCTCTCTTCTCTCAAGCTTTTTCGTCTGATCAATGGCGCCAAAGGTTGCAGATAATGTCAACGAAGGATATGAGTTGGTGCGCAATTCCTTTGCGGATGCCCCGATATATGTTCAAAGGGTTGTCACTCTAGTTTCTGAATCTGGATTAGAATTTCTAGTTTCTGAACCGACAAAGATCTGGAAGAAGGAGGTGATTGAATTCTTTACCTCTGCATCATTGGATTCAGCTGGTCTCAAGATAAAATCCACTGTTCATGGGACGAAGGTGAAACTGACACCAAGAAATTTAAGAAAAATACTTCAATTATCAAACATTGAGAATGAAGAAGAGGTTCCAGCCTCTAAGACTAGGGAGGTTCTCGAATGGTGTGGATTGGATCCAACCCTGAAGATTGGAGCAGCTATCAACAGGAAGGGCATGAATCAATAGGGCAAGTTTCTGTCAGAAGTAGTTGGGAAGGTAATTTTGTGCAAACCAGGTGGACATGATAGGATTTCAGCCTATATGTTCAGCCTAATGACCAGAATTGTGTTTACAATTCCAACTGACTGGTCAGCTGTAGTATTTGATAAGATCAAGGAAGGAATCAAGAAGCCAAATCTGGCTAGAATTGTGAGTTTATACCTGACTGGAGTGATCCCTGAGGTTATGCAACAACTGCCTGGGACAAAGATTAATCACATGAGAAAAATGGATATAAGATTATTTTCAAGGTGGGATAGGGTGCTGTCTAAAGATGTGCCTGATGACAACAGGCAGGACACCCCTGTGAGATCCCCTGCACATGATCTAGGCACTGCCCAGCATCAAGAAGAGCAAGTGACAAAGCAGTTTGAAGATCAGCCTGAGACTGTTCAAGTTCAGAATAAAACCTCTCCTGCCCAGAATGTATCTACTTCTGAACAAGTAAAGGGAGAGCAATTAATTTTCCTGCCAAGGTCATTCCTAATATTTTTACTTCTGAACAGGTACAGGGGGAGCAAGTGCATTCTCCTACCAAGGAAATTCCACATACTGAACAAGTGCAGGAGGTGCAAATGTCTGCACAAGTGCAAGAGGAAGAACAAATTGATTTATCAAAAGATTTGAATATTGCAGATCTGAATGATCCAACATATGTTCCAGCTCAGAAGGAATACACTCTAGATGAGTTATTTCCTAATGTTAAAATTGCTACTGATATAGTAGAGGAGGAGCAAGACATTGAGAAGGTACTAGACATGGAGATAGAGCCAGAAATAGAGAAAGAGCAAGAAATTGAGGAGGAGCAAGTAGTTGAGGGGGAGCCTGTGCATGTTGAGGCTGAACAACATGGCACTGAGACAGATATTCCTCCTCCTTCTCCTGACAGAGTTCAAATTGAAAGTTCATCTGATTCTGAGAATGAAGAAGCCCAACTGGCTAAGAAGAAAAAGCTCATGGTCTTTAAGAGAAGGAGCAAAAGCTATAAGCAGACTCTACAGACTACAACTCTCCAATCTCCTTCTGAATTTAATTATAACAAGTTTATGGTAGATTTGCAAGTTAAGTTGGATGAACACAGATTGGCTGTTGAAAAGTATGTTGATGAGAGCAATAAATCCCTTCAATTTGACTTGGCTCAAGATATTAAGTCTATTAGATTTGAAGTAAATATGAATAAGAAGGAGATGACAGATTGCTTCCATAAGGGAGGTAATGCTGTAGTGTTTTTGGCTAAACAACAGCAGTCTATCCTCACTAAAGTGGATGATATTGCTTTGAAGCAAGGTTATGTTTTGGAGAATCAGCTGAGGATGAATGATAATTTGGCTGAATCTCACCATGAAATTCTTGAAGAGTTCAACAAGGCTACTGCAAGGATGACTGAAGCAAGAGCAAAGGAGATGGAAGAGTTTGATAAGAAACTTCAAGATGCCATTGAATCAGTTAAGACTGCTATCACTATATCTCAGAAGGAAATATCTGACAAACTTCAAAAATTGAAACCATATTTTAAAGAAAGTGTGAATTATCTAGATGGCCAGATCAGATTTCAGAAGGATGATCTAAGAGATCATATTACCAGAGAAGTCATAAAGGGGGAGAGGTTGTTAGTTCAAGCTGGCTCAGAACACACCAAATGGGTGACTAATAGTATTCGAGCCACATTGGGATATCCACCTTTGTGTGATGATGCTATGGTGGCTGAGTCAGGAATTCAAACAGGTCTACTTGAAGGCAATCAACATGAGATTGAGGTTGCCCAAGTCATCTACCCTCCTCCTGATTTTGATATGATTAATCAGCAAGTTCAGTATATGTATAATCCTCTAAAGGAGGTTACCAAGGTTGTTATTGAAAAAGTTGATAAGCCTGATGCCAACTTGCAAGAACAGCAAGATGCTCTACTATCCAAGAAAAGATTTAGAGAGCAGGCTGAACTTAAGCCAGATTTTGAGCAGTGGAGCCCTACTTCAAGAAATATTATACTAACTGCATGGAAGGCTATAAAGGACCAAGTACATGATAGAGGGAAGTGGTATAATGAAATGGAATGGCAAAAGCATGAAGCTAGGCAAGAGGCTATAGTACAGTTCAGGAGAAAAGCCAAGCTGGGTAGGCTGCCACCAGATGCTCAGGAGCCGAGCAAGTACTTTCCAAATCCCTTTCATTACTTTGAAAGGCAAAGGCTCAAGGAAGAAGCACAGAAGAAAGCTGAGCTAAAAGGCAAGAAGCCAGCTGAAGTTGCTGAAGCTCCTGTGAAGGCTCAAATCCAATCTGGCAAAGGAATTGTCATAAAAGAGCCTGATCAGTCTTAGTTCTAAGTTCTTTCAAAAGTGTTTTGAAATGTTTTGTTTAATCATTCAATGTAAACATCTGTAATCAAACATTACCAAGTTATAAACAAAATTTTTTTTGGAATCATATATTCATGTTCACTCTGTGATGAATTGTTAATATTTTGTTTATATTAAGTATTCCTGTAATGTCATACATCATCTTCTTGTCCCGGTAATGTGTCGAGAGCATCCACTATCCAAATACCAGATCGGAGTTCTATTGGCCTTTGGAAATTCCTGCAAAAATAAATCAGTTTACCTTAGGAACCCAAATGTATTTGGGTCCTTGGTTCCTAGTCAGCATACTCCCCCTAGGAATATTAGCATTGCGAGTGGTAGGTCTCGCATAGCTAACTCTAGCAGTTACAATATTAGCAGGGTTATACCAATAATTTGCGCCAAAATGACCAATTTTGCTGTAGCACCAACAGTCGAATCGGTTGTACCTTCATTTTTACTCCTGCTTTACCCTTTGAACGTGGGGTCTAGCAGGGGTAGAATTCTTAGAGGTGGAGGCCTCCTAGTTATAGCATATATAGGGGCTTCCCATCTCCTTAGCCTTAGGCATAACACATGTGACTTTTGTTGTCTTCTTATTGTAATGGTCATGCACATATGGACCATAACTATTCATCTAGATTTCCTCAAATGGTGCTTTGAACACGCTGACACAAAAGTCACGGGGATGGGTCCATCCCTGGTATCTGCTCTTGGGCTCTATATGAGTAGGCCTAGCATGATGACCATAGGAGGACTCAAGGTCAAACTTATTCATCGGAAAGATTACTTTCCAGAATGACGATTTATCCATGGGTGCCTTCCCCTTTTATTTGGCGCTAGCCTTCTTGGCAGCCTTACATTTTCCACCGACGTGGCCAAGACCACTACCCTTATTCTGAGCGGAGAACTTATCTATGAGAGGAAGAACAGTCTTCGGCTTGGAGTAACTCTCAATAAGTTTTCTCTCGACCCCGAGCTTTTCTTCCAGCTCATCAAGACACTTTTCTTTTAGCTTTAATACCTCAGCAGAGTCCTTGAGTTCCTCTTTCAAGGAGTGGACTTCATCTCTGAGAGGAAGTAATTGTGCAATTTCTTCCTTCAGATTTGCTTTCACTGCCTTGAGGGAGGCAATCTCTTTAACTTGATTTCGGACTACCTTTCGGCATTTGTCGAAAGCCATTAACAAGTGCTCGTGATGAGCCATCAACTCTGATTCATTCTCATCAGAGGAGTAGTCTTCATGACTATTGGATGAAGTTTCAGATTCTGAAAGAATGGTGTGCGAGTTTACCTTCCCATGGTATTCAGAGTCGCCCACTTCTTCGTCAGATTGAGCTATAAGCCCAAAGTAATCTTCTTTGTTTTCAGAACTTGACTCACTCGAGTCACTATTGCTGAGAGTCTTCGACTTTTTGGTGACGAAGCTCTTTTCTTCTTTCTTCTTCCCTTTGAAGGATCTCTTCTCATCCTTCCTGGAGCTGTCCTTCTTCTTATATGGACACTCCACAATCATGTGACCTGACTTATTGCAACAGTAGCAAACAACGTCAGAGGAAGAAAATTTATTAGGTTTCAATTTATACCTATCCTCCTTATTGTAGCTTTTCTTCGTACGATCACCGTCACGATGTGATCTTCTGTAGTCTAAAGAGGATGACTTATTCTTCATTTGTCTCCTCTTGTTCAACATCTTCTTAAACTGCTTGGAGATTAAGGAGAACTCTCCGTCCGATTGCTCGGAGTATGATGTGCTTTGTTCAGAGTCTTCAGGAGTGTCAGGAGCTCGTGCCATTATGGGTGACACGGCTTTGGACTTCCTTGAACCTTAAGCCTTTAGGGCTGTAGACTTCTCTTTGCTTGAAGATCGGTTGGCTTGCTCCTCCTTCTTTTTGTTGTTCATTTGGAGTTCATAGGAGAGCAGCTTTCTGAACAGGTTTCGTGGATCTATCTCTGGCAGCTTCCCAAATTCTCTAATGGCAACCACCTTGGTGTCTCATTCCTTTATCAAGGATCTGAGGAATTTGTCGTTCAGTTCACCATGAGAGAATTCACGGCCATAGTTCTTGAGGCCATTTACTATCTTGAAGTTCTCAAAACTGTCAGCTATAAAGTCATTGGCACCTTATTTGAATGCTTCATACTCCTAATTCAAAAACGATCTGCGATCGTCTCTCACTTCTTTAATACCTTCCATAAGTACAACTAGGCAGTCCCACATCTCCTTGCAAGATTTGCAGTGGAACAAGTTCTGAAGCATTGAGTCGTCCACTGCACTAGCTATTATATTCTTCGCCTTCTTATTCAGGAAAACTAGGGAAATCTCATCCTTAGTGAGATCCATCATCTTCTTGGGAATCTGAATTGCTGGATTTATAGTTGAAGACTGAGTAGGGATGTGTGGTCCTTCTTCCACAATCTGAAAAATTCTCGGATCTACAGCTTCCATATAGAACCGTACTCTTTCATTCCACACGGGAGAGTTCTCTTTGGTGCACACCGGTAGCTTCATGGAAGACATCTCTTTGCTTCGATCCATGGTGACTGAGCGGAATCTCTTAATGCTATACCAGGGATCTTGATCAAGGTGTTAGACTTATCGACCTAACCTCCCTCTGATACTAATTGAAAGTATCTAGCGTCTACCTAAATCACCTAGTGGGGGTGAATATGTGATGTTTGCGTCTTTTTGTGTAATAAAAATATTTAAAGGATAAGCACACAAACACAGATATTTTTATAGTGGTTCCCCGTATTGGATATGTCCACTGTCCTGCCTCGCCTATCTACCATAAAGGGTATGATTCGGCTACTTCACCTTTCTCAGATTATACCAATTTTACACCTCATAGCAACGCTCCTACACCTCGATCCACAATGGATCTACAAACTCGATCCACAAGTCGAATCTACAAATACGATCCACAAACCGGATCTACAACCTCAGAGATAAAACTCCTACAAACTCGGAGACAAAGATCCTACAAATGAAAAACAAATTACAATAGTAAAGAAAATGTTTTGCACTACAGATCTGAATACTTCTCGAATCTTCCTTCTTGAAATTTGAACAACTTGAAGAAGAAGGTTGAGGAAGAAAACTGAGAAGGCTGATCTTAAGGCTGGGATCAGACCCGATCGAATAGAAGATGAAGAATCAGTTGATCTAGGATCATACTAATCTTGTCTTGCTTTGAATCGCTAGATCTGGAGAGAGTTACAGAAAGGGTTGACGATGAAGATGACCGGCTGAAAGTGAGGGTAAGATCTATCTCAACTCTAGAGAGGGGTGAATAGAGTTTATTTAAATTAATTTCACAGTTGAAATTGATCAGCAAATATAAAATTCAATTTATAGTATAGTGTAGAGTGTTAATTAAGAGTTAAAAACAAAGAAGTAAAGAGCACAGCACACAGCAAATCAATCACACAAACAACCCAGAAGACACAAGGAAATATAGTGGTTCCCCAAAAACCTGGGTACATCCACTCTTCTACCACCCTTGGTAGGAATCCACTCAGGATGAGTTGATCAGGTGTCCTGACACCAATGAGCATTTATTAAGGTGCTCAAAAACCAAAATTGGATTTTTTTGATAAGGTGTCTTGCCACCACTGAGTTTTGACAAGGCTCTCAGAACCAGACAGAACTTTTGAAGGGAGTCCAAGAACCCTTTTACAGCAGAAAAAGAAAAGATAAAGAGGTGAAGTTGTCTTCTCTGTTCTCAAATCAAATGAGAGAAGACTAGTGGATCTTTTGTTGTCAAAGCTCCCCCTGAGTTGTAGACAGGTTCAGGAATGGAAGCTTTGCTCTAGGGTGATAGGCCTTCAGGACTTTAGATCTCCAGCAAAAGATTGTTTCAGCAAAAAGGCTGAAAGATGAGGTGTCTGGAGTTCTTGAGATGAAGCTGTGATCACTTTTCTGTAAGCAAAAAAATTGTTATTCTGATTCTTCAGAATATGATCACTTGTTATCTGTCACAGCTTAATTCTTCTTGTTGTGTTCTCTGGGTGTTGTATATTCTCTCTATGTTTTTGAAGACAAAAAGGAGGATCTTATTCTCTGAAAAATTCTTGTCAAGGATAGCCGTTGGCAGTCATAAATGTCTTCCATAAAGAGTCTTGTCTTCTAGAGGAAGGTCCAATAAAATATTCCCTGAATAATTCCTTGAAACATGCTCCAGAATAAAGACAAACGGCTGGCAGATCTCCTTATCATAAATGCTGAGAGATTTCAAAAAAACATTCCAAAGACTGGCAGCATTTGAATCCTTAGAATCGTTGATCTCTCAAAAAAATCGTCGATCTGAGCTCTACTATCGTCGAATCGAGCTCAGAGATGGAAACAGATCAAACAGTCAGAAAACGTCGAACTGAGCTCGAAGATCGTCGAACCGAGCTCAACGACCTGAAGAATAGTAGAAGAGAGATCGTCGACCTGAGCTAGAAAAACGTAGAATGCAGTTCGACGACTAACCAAAATTGTCTGAAAGCAGATCGTCGATCTGAGCTCGAAGATCGTCGACCGGAGTTCGATGATTTATCAAGTTGAGCTCAGAGAGCGTCGAACCGAGTTCGACGTTTCGTCGACCAGAGCTCGACGAAAATTGCCTTAGACTTGGCTCTATATCCTTGATATTGGAATGGTCCTGGGGGCAGCTTCAAACCTAAGTTCTAAGCCCTAGACTCATTCTAATGTTGACCTTTACAACTATACAACTAGGTCAACCTGGTTTCCTAGGACAAACATAGTGATCCTTACCCAAATTAGTAATAGGGTGTTCCAACAATCTCCCCCTATTTGGGTTAGGATTACTATTTACAGACAGAATTAGGAAATAAATAAGCATACATTCAAGACAGAAACTAAAACAACAATGCAGAAGAAAAGATATAGCAGCAATGCAGATCATAGATAAGAAGTCAGCAAATATCCAAAGGAGGATGATTGTTCAGCTTACACAATTTACTTCTCAGTTCCCTTTTTAAACATAATTTCTCTGTTGGGATTGAGGGCTTCTTTCTTGGATCTTCTATCATCTTCTACACCTAAGAAAGTTTGAGATCTGGGCCTTGGAACTACAGCCTCAGGGTGCAGCTTCATATAATCTTCAGGATTAAAGAATTTTCTTGATGTATATTTCTCCAGTTCTTTCTTTCTCTGATCTGATAGAGTTGTTATGCTTGAAGTGTCCTTGCCTTGCTCTCTGGCCTTTTTTATTTGATCAAGAGCAGCCAACTCTTTTATTCTAGCTGTCCAGGACAAGGGATTGTTCTCAGGATCCTCAAAAGAAACGGGAGGTTCATATCTGTTGATGGATTCAGAATCAGTAGGAGGATTCCTGGAGACAACTGCATCTTTTAGCTTATAAGGGAAAGGACCTGAAGTAGAATCAGTATGGCCTTGTCCTTCCCTTTGATGAAATCTGTGCCCTCTCTGGCTTCCTCTATATTGGCCCCTTCTAGATTGATATCCCCTTTGATGTTGCCCCCTTTGATAATATTTCTGATAAGACTGCGAGGAGCTTTGCCTGGAAGCTGGAGCTTGAGGGGCTGAGCCTGAACCAGAATCTGGAGGAGGAGGAGGAGGAGGCTGATACTGAGAAGATCCTTTTTCATACTTATTCAGCTTCCTTCTCTTCTTCATAGCCTTTGATTGGTTCTTGGAATACTGCATCCAGGGCTCAGATATGGGGCAGTCATGCAGAATATAGTAGGGAATGTCATTAGAATCCTTTGCTTGAGCTGGAGGGACTGACATCATGGCCTTGCTTCTGGCCTTCCTCTTCTTGGCAATAGCATTTGCAGAGTCATCTGAATCAGTTTGAAATTGATCACTCTCTGAACTTTGAGGATTGTCATACAAATCATCAATGCTTTTTATGTATTTCTCTTGTAACTTCAACTGATCAACAGTCAGGGCAGGAGCAGCATCAGAAATTTGAGCAGAGGGAACTTTTGAAGCAACAGCAGCAGTAATCACAGTAACAACAACAGGTGCAGGATCTTCTAGGTAAGCAGCAACTTCTTCAGCAGCAGATGTATCTTCAATTACAAAAATCATTTCAGTATCCTCAGTAACAGTAGCAGCAGCTTCAACAACAAGAGGCACAATGGCCTTAGTAGCAGCATCAGAGATGGAAACACAAACATCCACAGCCTTCCAGGAATTTACATATGCTTCAATTTGGCTGGGATCACAGACAAAAATAGGCACAATGGCCTTAGACAAGTCTTCAGCATGAGGAACTGGCAAAGATCTGAGGTAAACTATATCAAACACAGAGAGCAAGCTCTGGAGGTCCAATGCAAAGGCAAGAGCAGGAGCCAGAGCTAGAGCATACTCAGGCACAAACACTACTTCAGAAGGCATCTCCCCCTGCTTGGATTCAGGGATAACTGAGTCAAGGCACCCAGAAGAGGTAATTGCCTGAGAGGGAGAGAAGGAGGAGAGCTTGGAAGATAGCTCCTTGACATGGGTCAGGAGTGGAGCCAGAGTGGTCTCCAGTAATGAGGTTAGCTTAGGAGCTAGCAGCTCATATAACCTGTCATCCAGGGCTGATAAATCTACATGATCAAGAGGGGCTTGAGCAGAGGTAGGAGAGAAGGTTGTTGGAAGGATGATTACTGGAGCTGGTGGCATGGAGAATGAGGGTATGGATGGCTCTGAAAGGGGAAAGGAGGGGATTGAAGATGTTGAGGTGTAGATAGGTGATGTAAGAGAAGGTGTGAAGGATGGTTGGGAGAGAATGTCTTGCAGCATTTGTTGAAATGAGGAGGTTGAGGGAGGCTCTGGAGGAGAGGAGGGGGAATCATCCATAAAGGATCATCTGCCAAGGAAAATGATGGAGAGGTGAAGCTTGGATAAGAGAAAAGAGGATGGAATTCCTCTGAGGTAGATGTTGGAGGGGTTGAAACTGGTGAAGAAATGTTAATGGGGGAAGATATCAATATGGTGGTGATTGGAGGTGAGGATGAAGTGGCTGGGGTAGAGACAGCTGGAGGAGGAGGAGAAGCAGGCAACACTTCTACTGGGGCAGAGACCAGAGGTGGAGTGACTGAGACAGTCCTGGTGCCTGAAGATAGTGGTGCAGCAGCTCTGGAGGGGTTTACAATCTGCCTGTCCCATTTGCTGAAAAGGGCACAGAAGAGCCTCTTGGATGCATTAATGAACATCCCAGAAGAGGTTAGCAGCTCAGGGCATCTGGAATTCAGATAGACCCCTAGAATTCTCCCAAAACTGACAGCAGTCTTACTCAGCTTTTTCTTAATCAGGTTGAAGAAAATTGATCCCCAGTCTATATGTTTCTTATCAAGCAGAGCTCCCATTAGACAAAATTGATATCTTGATATGGTATCATGGGCTGAGTGCTTGGCCAGAAGCACTTTCCCAACTACATCAGCCAAAAATTGAAATTCTATCGACAGATTTTTCTTCAGCAGTTTGCTAGGGTTCACAACATTGTGACCCATTCTATCAAGCATGGAGTCATACTCCTCTCCAGATAACTCTATGGAATCTTCTCCCGAACTAAGATGAAAAACTTCAGTCAAAAGAGCAGGGGACAATTGTACCTGAGTCCCTTTTATGAAGCCGATGACAAAGTTCTCATTCTCATCTGTCGCTGTATAACACCACTCCTTTATCTCTTCGGATGCAATCTTCATTCTGATAGTCATTATTTGCGATAGCTGCTGATCTCTGAATAGATTAAGAATATCCTTGAAGCGTTGATCGCTTCCATCAAACGAGTTCATGTCGATATCAAATCAGGTGTCAAATTTCATTTTGGAGATTGCAGCATTGGAGCCAGCCATTTTTACCTGCAACAAAGAACTAAACACAACCAAGCGCAGAAGATTTGGAGGGAAAATGAAGAAAGTTGCAGAGTGTATGAAAGCGCAAAGATGAACGACGGCCGTGGAAATGATTTTATATTAGGGTTCGACGGCGAAATGGAAAATCGTGGAGCTCGGTTCGACAGAACGTCGATCTCAGCTCGACGATTTGGGCTACAGAGGGAAACTGAAGAGACGTCAATATCGTCGATCTCCGTTCGACGATGTTGAAAAGCGTCGAGCTCCGCTCGACGACCTCTGAACAGAAGGAGAGAAAACCTGGAGCTAACAGAGGCGCTGAACTCAGATCGATGATTTTGGAAACGTCGATCTCTGGTCGACGATTTTTAGAGAAACATCGATCTACGTTCGACGATTTCTGGGAAAACGTCGAGCGCAGTTCAGAGACAAAGCCTATTCTACAGACACAAAAAGAACTGATTTTTTTAGCCTAGTCTTGGTCTGTTTTATCTTTTCAAAAATCTTGTAAGTTAGTTTAGGCTTCCTCCATCTAACATGCCTAACTGATTTAGGAAGAAACTGTGTTTCTTTTCATCCAAGGGCTTGGTGAAAATATCTCCCCTTTGCAAATCAGTAGGGATATATTGAAGTTCTATTTTGTTTTTCTCTACATTATCCCTTAGAAAGTGATGTCTAATCTCTATATGTTTTGTCCTACTATGGAGGACTGGATTTTGTGCTATAGAGATAGCACTAGTATTATCACAAAAAATTTTAGACTTCTCTAAGTTGTAGCCATAGTCTATGAGCTGATTTTGTATCCACAATATTTGTGAACAGCAACTGCCTGCAGCCATATATTCAGCTTCAGCAGTTGAGGTTGACACAGATGTTTGCTTCTTACAAAACCAAGAGACAAGTCTGTCACCAAGGAACTGACATGTTCCACTGGTGCTTTTCCTGTCTATTCTGCATCCAGCATAATCAGCATCTGAGAATCCAGTTAATTCAAATCCTGAGTCTTTTGGATACCAGAGTCCTAGATTTGGACAACTTTTTACATACCTAAGAATCCTTTTAACTAGAGTTAGGTGTGACTCTCTAGGGCTAACTTGGAATCTAGCACATATGCATGTAGCAAACATTATATCTGGCCTACTGGCTGTAAGGTACAATAGAGAGCCAATCATTGATCTATATGTTGTCTGATCAACTGGTTTCCCATGTTCATCAGCATCCAATACAGCATTGGTAGGCATGGGTGTTTTCATACAAGATGCCTCAGACATACCAAATCTCTTAACCAATTCTTTAGCATACTTGGTTTGGGAAATAAATATGCCCTCAGCATGCTGTTTTACTTGCAATCCTAAGAAAAAGGAGAGCTCACCCATGCTACTCATTTCAAATTTGGAATGCATCAGGTTGGAAAACTTTCTGCACAAGTTTGAATCAGTAGATCCAAATATGATATCATCTACATAAATTTGTACTAGTAGGGTATGGGACTTATGGGTTCTAATAAAAAGAGTTTGGTCTACTCTCCCCCTAACAAAATCATTTTCCAGAAGAAAGTATGCTAGGGTCTCATACCATGCTCTAGGAGCTTGCTTGAGACCATATAATGCTTTATGCAATTTGAAAACATAATCAGGGTGAGTTAGAGAGATAAAACCTGGAGGTTGTCTAACATAGACTTCCTCTTTGATGTCCCCATTGAGAAATGCACTCTTCACATCCATCTGGTAAACCTTGAATCCCTTGTGAGCAGCAAAAGCTAGGAATATTCTAATGGCCTCTAACCTTGCAACTGGTGCAAAGGTCTGGTCATAGTCTATTCCTTCTTGCTGAGAATAGCTTTGGGCAACTAGCCTTGCCTTGTTTCTGACAATAATTCCTTGGTCATCTAGCTTGTTTCTGAACACCCACTTTGTTCCAACAATGGAGTGATCCTTTGGCTTAGGCACTAGTTCCCAAACCTTATTCCTTTCAAATTGATGCAACTCCTTTTGCATTGCAATGATCCAGTGTGGATCTTGCTCTGCATCTTGAATGGATTGAGGCTCAACTTGAGATAGGAAGCAAGTGTGCATCAGGTTCTGGTTTACCTGATTTCTGGTTTGCACACCAGCTGAGATCTCTCCAATTACTTGGGTGATTGGATGATCTCTTGTTGTTACTAAATCAACAGGGGGTGTTGATTGTTCACCAGCCTGTATTGTTGTTTCCTTTTGTGGAATAACAACTGGCTCTTCAGGATGATTTTCTTCAAGAGGTTGAACTTCTTCTTCCTCATCACTGCTCTCATTCTTTTGTTGAGAGGTTGTGTTCTCTTCTTTAACCTGTAATCTGTTCATATTTTCTGAAATAGAATGTACCTGCAAAGGTTCTTTGGTAGAAGTAGACTTCTCCTTGTAACACATGTTAGTCTCATCAAAAGTAACATGAACAGATTCTTCAATTTTACAAGAAGATTTATTATATACCCTATATGCCTTGCTGATCATAGAGTATCCCAGAAACACTCCTTCATCAGCTTTAGCTTGGAATTTTGCTAGATACTTCTTGTCATTATTATGAATATAACAAGTACAGCCAAAAATTTTAAAATAAACTATTTTAGGTTTCTTCCCTTTGAGCAATTCATATGGAGTCTTGCCCTTTAGTTTATGTATCAGGCTTCTGTTTAGCACATAGTTGGAGGTGTTCACTGCCTCAGCCCAAAAGGATAGAGGTAGGTGAGCATCTGCCAATAATGTAGTAGCAGATTCAATTAGGGTTCTATTTTTCCTTTCAGCTACCCCATTTTGTTGAGGAGTTCTAGGAGCTGAGAAAGTATGCCTGATCCCTTCACTTTGACAGAACTCTTGCATGAGAAGAGAATCAAACTCTGTCCCATGATCAATTCTGATCAGGGCAATATGAGTGTTGAACTCAATCTTAATGCATTTGAGAAAATCTGTCAAACACTTGAAGTTATCAGACTTCTTCCTCAGAAAGAATACCCAAGTGAATCTTGAGAAGTCATCTACAACCACTAAAGTATAGGACTTCCCTCCTAAGCTTTGTACTGTGATGGTTCCAAAAAGATCCATGTGCAACAGATACAAAATCCTAGGTAAATCACTCTTATTAAGTGACTTAAAGCTATTTTTAGTTTGCTTGCCTAATTGACAAGCCTTGTAAAGTCCTTCCTTCTTGTAGGGGCCAGAAGGTAGTCCTCTAACAAGGTTGTCCTTGGATAGCCTAGCAATGGTTCTAAGGTTTAGATGTCCTAATCTCTTATGCCATAAAATATTTGGCTTAGATATGGAATTAAATAAACAGATATCTACTTTAGATGAAAGAAAATCTACTAAGTAAATGTTACCTGTCCTTTTACCTGTTAACACAGTTGTGTTATTCTCTGACTTGATCTTGCACAGGGATTTGTTGAAAGTCACCTTGTATCCTTCATCACATAGCTGACTGATACTTATCAGATTGTGCTTCAGTCCTTCTACATATGCCACTTTCTTGAAAGTGACTGAGCCTATCTGAGCAGCACCATATCCTTTGGTTTGGCCAAAATTTGAATCACCAAAAATCACTTTGGGTCCAAGTTTGGTTATGAAGGATGATAGGTTCTCCCTGTTCCCTATCATGTGCTTTGAGCACCCACTATCCAGATACCATTGTTGGTTAGATACTGAATAGGTCTTCACCTGCACATGAACAGCTTACTTGTTTTTGACCTAGTTAACCTTGGGCCTAGGCTGATATCCTTTGAATTCAGAAATGAAGGACATCTCAGGTTGACTCTTATAGCCTTCAGGATGATATCTCCTAGGAGGTATTATCCATTCAGTATAGGGGTTAAAGCCTTGGGATGTGGGACTTCTAAGATTGAATCTAGATGTGCCATTGAAGGAATGTTCACAGACCTGATCTCTGTTCGACGATCGTCGAACTGAGGTCGACGATCTTGGGTCAGATCGTCGATCTCTGTTCGAAGATCGATTATACTGAAGTTCAGAGTTTGGATATCGTCGAGCTGAGGTCGACGATCTTGGGTTAGATCGTCGAGCTCTATTAGACGATCGTCGAGCTCTGCTCGACGCAATCTATTGAAATGAAGTTTTCTCTGGAAGATCTGCATTCTTCCTAGCTACCTCTATTACTCCCTTTCCTTTGTCAGAGACAAATTTGATTGGATTTGTTAACAATATAGGTTGGCTGGATGAGGCACCCAAGCCCAGTGTACTGTTGAATCTAGAGTTCACTGTGCTTGTAATGTCCATCAGTCTGATACTTCTCCCATTTAGGGATTCTTCAAACTTTTTGGCCTTTGATAGTTCACTTTTCAGTGAAGCTATCTCCTCCCTACAACATTCTAACTCCTCAGAGAGTTTGAGGTTATTTGAGTTTAGGACACTGTATTCAGATAATTTGTTTCTGAGAGAGATTATCTCTTTCTCAGATTTTAGTAAGTCCAAACACAATGTCTTAAATTCAATTTTAAAGTCCTCAGAATTAAAATCAAAAGAGTCAATTACTTGATCTTCTTCTGGTTGAGTTTCTGAGTCTGAATCTGATTCTGCATCAGAGTTTTGCTGTGAGACATTGATAGCCATCATGCAAAATTCTTTTTCATCTGCATCATCTTCATCATCACTGGAGCTGGATGAAGTTTCAGAATCCTCTTCTGTCTCACTCCATGTCTCAGCAACAAAGCCCTTCCTTGTATGTTTGTTCTTGCTGGAGGAGGCTTTATCTGAGCTGTTCTTTTTGAAGTCTTTCTCTTTCCTTCTTTCTCTTCTATCCTTTCTGTCCTTGTTCTTGTTTTCTGGACAGTCAGGCACAATGTGGCCTGGTTTCCTGCAGCCAAAGCATATAATTTCTTTATCATTATTTGACTTATCATACCTTGGTTTATCATGTCCTTTGTATGGCCTTTTTCTGAAGTCTTTTCTGGCCAGTTTGTAAAATCTTTTGGCCAGTAGGCTGACCAACTCCTCATTGCCTGTGAGCTTTTCTTCAGGCTGATTCTCAATGGCTTTGAAAGCTATTGACTTCTCTTTCTTTGAGGCTGGTGAGGCAGCCTTCTATTCTTCTTCTCTGTTCTTAATGAGCAGCTCATAAGATTTGAGCTTGCCTAGGAGAGCTTCAGTAGTGATTTCATTTAGACTTCTGGCATCTTTAATTGGCCAGATTCTTGAATCCCAAGTGCTGGGGAAGCACATTAGGATCTTGTTATTAAGCTCAGTCAATGAGATTTCTTTATCCAAGGTCTTTAGCTCATTGACAATCAGACTCAATCTATTGTACATATCTGCTACTGACTCAGTCTCTCCTTTCTTAAAATTCTCATATTGGGTTATGAGGTGAGATCTCCTGTCTTTCCTTTCATCAGCAGACCCTGAGACAATTTCAGAGAGCTTGTCCCAAATTCCTTTGGCTGAGTTGCAGTCAGCTACTTTCTGAAATATCTCATCAGACATTGTCTGAGCTAAGATGTTCATGGCCTTTGCATCTGCAGTTTTCCATTTCTTTATGTCTGCATCTGTTCCTGAGGGAGGTGGAACAGCATTTGTGCTTGAGCTTGCTGGTGGACTTGGACAAACTATCAAGACAGAATTGAAAATATCTTCATCAATAGAGTTCATGTATAATTTAATCCTTGCCTTCCTGAGTGCAAACTTAGATAGATTGCACACTAGAGGTCTGGTGCTTGCATAATCCTTGTTCTGTGCCATGTCTTTGAATAATATAAGATATAAAGAAAATAACCCTCTTAAGAGATTGATCTTATCAAGGATCTTTTGGTTCAGGTGTTAGCCTGTGTGAGCAACCAACCTGCCTCTGATACCAATTGAAAGTGAGGGTAAGATCTATCTCAACTCTAGAGAGGGGTGAATAGAGTTTATTTAAATTAATTTCACAGTTGAAATTGATCAGCAAATATAAAATTCAATTTATAGTATAGTGTAGAGTGTTAATTAAGAGTTAAAAACAAAGAAGTAAAGAGCACAGCACACAGCAAATCAATCACACAAACAACCCAGAAGACACAAGGAAATATAGTGGTTCCCCAAAAACCTGGGTACATCCACTCTTCTACCACCCTTGGTAGGAATCCACTCAGGATGAGTTGATCAGGTGTCCTGACACCAATGAGCTTTTGTTAAGGTGCTCAAAAACCAAAATTGGATTTTTTTGATAAGGTGTCTTGCCACCACTGAGTTTTGACAAGGCTCTCAGAACCAGACAGAACTTTTGAAGGGAGTCCAAGAACCCTTTTACAGCAGAAAAAGAAAAGATAAAGAGGTGAAGTTGTCTTCTCTGTTCTCAAATCAAATGAGAGAAGACTAGTGGATCTTTTGTTGTCAAAGCTCCCCCTGAGTTGTAGACAGGTTCAGGAATGGAAGCTTTGCTCTAGGGTGATTGGCCTTCAGGACTTTAGATCTCCAGCAAAAGATTGTTTCAGCAAAAAGGCTGAAAGATGAGGTGTCTGGAGTTCTTGAGATGAAGCTGTGATCACTTTTCTGTAAGTAAAAAAATTGTTATTCTGATTCTTCAGAATATGATCACTTGTTATCTGTCACAGCTTAATTCTTCTTGTTGTGTTCTCTGGGTGTTGTATATTCTCTCTATGTTTTTGAAGACAAAAAGGAGGATCTTATTCTCTGAAAAATTCTTGTCAAGGATAGCCGTTGGCAGTCATAAATGTCTTCCATAAAGAGTCTTGTCTTCTAGAGGAAGGTCAAATAAAACATTCCCTGAATAATTCCTTGAAACTTGCTCCAGAATAAAGACAAACGGCTGGTAGATCTCCTTATCATAAATGCTGAGAGATTTCAAAAAAAACATTCCAAAGACTGGCAGCATTTGAATCCTTAGAATCGTTGATCTCTCAGAAAAATCATCGATCTGAGCTCTACTATCGTCGAACCGAGCTCAGAGATGGAAACAGATCAAACAGTCAGAAAACGTCGAACTGAGCTCTAAGATCGTCGAACCGAGCTCAGCGACCTGAAGAATAGCAGAAGAGAGATCGTCGACCTGAGCTAGAAAAACGTAGAATGCAGTTCGACGACTAACCAAAATTGTCTGAAAGCAGATCGTCGACCTGAGCTCGAAGATCGTCGACCGGAGTTCGACGATTTATCAAGTTGAGCTCAAAGAGCGTCGAACCGAGTTCGACGTTTCGTCGACCAAAGCTCGACAAAAATTGCCTTAGACTTGGCTCTATATCCTTGATATTGGAATGGTCCTGGGGGCAGCTTCAAACCTAAGTTCTAAGCCCTAGACTCATTCTAATGTTGACCTTTACAACTATACAACTAGGTCAACCTGGTTTCCTAGGACAAACATAGTGATCCTTACCCAAATTAGTAATAGGGTGTTCCAACACCGGCTTTTCTCCCGAAAATGGAAAGTGCTTCAGCGATTCTAATTCCGTGAAAATTATTCTTCTGATTGAGTGATTCTTCTTCTTATTATATTCGGTGAATCCTTGAAATATCTTTTTATATGTCATCGACCAACGGTCAATCGTCATTAAGATAGGATCCATGTAATTAAGGAAAGATCAAACCTACTAATCTTAGGTTAATTTGAATTTTGGTCAGAAAATTCGAAACGAAAAAATCTGCAAGTCCATTTCTCGAGAAGAAGTATATTTCTTGAGAAATGACTAGCTTTCTCGAGAAAAAGACTTGGCTTCTCGAGAAAGCACATGAAGAAAATTTTCTGTGAAGTAAACAATTGATTTCTTGAGAAGAACAATATTTCTCGAGAAAACAATTTGATTTCTTGAGAAATAATACGGCCTTTCGAGAAATTGACTTAGCGCAAAATTCATAAAGTGAAGAACTTGTTTCTCGAGAAGAACAAGCTTTCTCGAGAAAAGAATTTCTTTCTCGAGAAATCATAGGGCTTCTCGAGAAAGGTACTTAGCGAAAATTTTTGTAATTGAAGATAGATTTCTCGATAAGAAGGCTTAACTTTCTCGAGAACTTTTGCTTTTCTCGAGAACAACTTGCCTTCTCGAGAAATATACGAGGCTTTTCTCGAGAAAAAGACTTAGCATATATTTCAGGTAATTTCCCGAGAATTCTTGTAGTTTTTCAAGAACAGCAATGCTTTATCAAAAAATTTACTTCGTTTTCTCGAGAAAATGACTTAGGGAATTTTCGATGAACTTTTTCTTTTCTTCTAAGTTGAAACCAGCAACCCTTCCTTTCTTCCATTTTCTTAGTACTTGAAAATGAATTGCATCCTAATAGAGAGGTTACACATGAGTCAACACCATGGATCACATAATGAGGGATTACATTGTTTGGTCCTGTGTTTGGTAACTCATTGTAAACTGACATTGGTCTACACTTAACAATATTGACCTGCAAGACTCAACTAAAATATGGCATCAAATACAACCTTAATTCATCTTAGTTCAAAAGGGACTTCATACAAATCTAGGTTATTGTGGATACAATACCCAACACTATACAACAAATACAAGACTTGGGAAGCCTCTAAACACTTTTCACAGCTAACCTCTAGACTATAACAGTGGTAATCCCCCAGACCGCTGATGCGGCTAATCATCAGACCGCTGATGCATCTAACCTCCTGACTGCTGCTGCGGCTAACCATCAGACCGCTATTGTGACTAACCTCCTGACCGCTGATGCGGCTAACCATCAGACCGCTGTTGCGGGTAACCTCCAGACTACTGTTGCGGCTAACCATCAGACCGCTACTGCGACTAACCTCTAGACTGCTACTACGGCTAACCACCATACCGCTGCTGTGGCTAGCACCATACTACTGTAACTAATCTCCAGACTATTGTTGCGGCTAGTCATCGGGCCATTGGGATGGCTACCAGACAGGCCGCTGGTTCAAACCGCCAGACCGCAAAATAGATAGGCTACTGCGATAAGATTACTGACCGCCCGATCACCATAAGTTCCCACACTACCCCTCAAGATAGAGCATATATGTCAACTATGCCTAGCTTGCTACAAACTTCCGAGAATGGGGTAACAGGCTTGGTGAATAAATCAAGTAGCACTTTATCAGTGGTAATAAATGGAGTACGGATTTGATTCTTCAATATCTCTTCTCCGATAAAATGGCAATCAACTTCAATATACTTCGTTCTCTCATGAAAGACTAGATTTCCTGAAATTTATATAGCCACCTTATTGTCATAGAACATTGGTAGGTGTTGGATCCATTGATTCTAATGGCCCTGATTTGATGATATCAAACAAGTCAATGAGATAGACATAGTTGTATTTGATGTATGTTTAAGTTCATGCATACAGGTTGGTCTTTGTCACAATGATTTGACAGATAGTTCAAGAGACAATGACAGGTGGACTCAAGGTGAGGCTGGAAATTCAGAAAAATGCCTAAGTCCAGAAGTGTTGAGTGAGGCAAGCTCACTCAACGCCATTCATCTAATAGTGCTGAGAGAAGGCGGGCAGTCAACGCTTACAGTATTGTAAAGGCAGAAATATGGCTAAGTCCATAGGCATTGAGTGAGGCATATACACTCAATGCTCTCAACACCATATGGCCAGAATCGTTGAGTCAAGGTTATCTTGACAAAGCCTAAGTAGTGGAAGCAAGAAAATCGACTAAGTACAAAAGCATTGAGTGAAGCTTCATCACTCAACGTCATGCTAAGTCTGTCAACGCCAATGTATAAGGAGATAAAAAAATCGACTAAGTAAAAAAGCTTTGAGTGAAGCTTCATCACTCAATGCCAATTTTAAAAGCTTTGAGTCCAGTCATTCTGTGAAGAAACCAGAATTCAGGCTAAGTATAAAAGCGTTGAGTGAAGCTTATACACTCAACGCTCTCAATGCTTTTTAGCAGAAAGGAAAGCAGAAGAATATGGCTATGGCAAATAGCATTGAGTGAAGCTTATACACTCAACACTCTCAACGCCATCAGGTAAATAGCTAAAGAATAGGCTAAAGGGAAATAGCGTTGAGTGAGGTCAACGCACTCAACGCCTAACAGAGCTGAAGAAATTTTCTAAGTCTAGAATCGTTGAACTCAGCTTATTCATTATTCATCGAGCAAAACTTTTCTTTCTTCGAACAGAGTTCAGAATTCTTCGAACTCAGATTTCATCTTTAAGAAGAACTCAGATTTTAGAATCATTGAACTCAGCTTATCCACTATTCATCGAGCTAAACTTTGCTTTCATC
Organism: Platanthera zijinensis; assembly: GCA_039513925.1. Taxonomy (NCBI): domain Eukaryota; kingdom Viridiplantae; phylum Streptophyta; class Magnoliopsida; order Asparagales; family Orchidaceae; genus Platanthera; species Platanthera zijinensis. The sequence goes on from CM077097.1 coordinate 72,315,834, forward strand.
GAACAGAGTTCTGAATTTGTCGAATTCAGCTTTCATCTCTTTCACTGTTTCGTCGAGCTGAGCTCATGGCTTGTCGAACAGAGCTTGGAGTTCGTCAAACGCAGAATTTCTAAAAAGATAGTTGATTTTGGCTAATTCCAAAATGATGTTGACGTCAACAAATTTGAGATTTGTTGCAAATCGACATTAACGTCGCCATAAGTCTACAGTAAATCTAAATTTGATTAAGCTGAGGGGTTAAACGCTGTTAAATTTGGGACACGTGTCGATCATCTCGCTAATTGACGGGATTATAAATAGGAGATGAGATCGAGATCAAAAAAAAGTTTTTGATCAAAAATTAACTCATTCTAAAAATGAGAGGCGGAGTTCGTCGTCTTCATCCGCCATTATTGCAGAGCCAAGAACTTCAATCTAAAATTCTAAAGGGGTTCTGAGTTCGCTGAGGCATTCAACATCTGTTACAGCAAGTTCAGAGTATTTCTATGAGGAAGACGAATCAGTCTAGGCGAGCCCTAATTGAAAGCATCTTCACGATCCAAGCTGTTCTAAATCTTAAGATCATTCGCTGGATCTGTGAAGAAGAAGTAGAGAGGGTTGATATCTGCTCATTCCAGATTGGGATAGATTCTGAAGAAGAAGAAGCAGAAGTTTCTGCTAGTCGCTTCCAGAATAAGCCGGGCTAAAATTCAAGATCGCTTTCTCATCTTGTTGCTATGAAGACGAAGATAGGGCTGATATCTGCTCAGTCCAGGTAGATAGACACAGAGAATTTTCTCTGGTGTTTGTAATTCAATTCTTTGACATTCTTTGTAGGATTCATATTGAACTTGTGCGCTAAGGAGATGTAAGCCTGTGTTATAAAGGCTGAGGTAGGGCAAGGGTTGCCTGAGTTGTAGGAGTGTGGATCACTCTGAGGTAGGGCAGGATTTCCCGAGGTGTAGGGGTGTGGATTCACTCTGAGATAGAGTTATTGGGAAGAACTTGAGCTGTAGGATCTTGGTGATCTGAGTGGTAAGACTTGTATAGTCTGAGTTGTAGGAGTTAGTTGGGCACTGAGCTGTAAGATCTGAGGATCTGAGAAAGAAAGAAGAAGGTGTTTTGCCGAATCTAGTCTATTGCTAGATAGGCGAAGGGGGAAGTGGATGTACCCATTACTTGGGGAGCCACTATAAATCTGTGTGTTATGTGATTGCTGTGTTGTGATTGAGTTATAATTGCTGAATAGCTTTCTTGCCTTATCTGATAGAGATAGTAAAAAGATAGAGAATCAGATTTCATTAACTATTAAATAGCATATAATTAAATTGTACCTATTCACCCTCCTCTAGGTGTTTAGTTGATCTTGAAATCAAGAATTTCAAGTGGTATCAGAGGGAGGTTCTCAAGAAATGACTTAACAGTCTAAGTTTATCTCCCGGGCAGCTGTCAGAAGGTCAAGATGGTTTTAGGAGAGAATCACAAAGAGCTTGGATCCATGAAACTTCCTCTCTATAGCAAGGAGACTTTTGGCATCTGGAGGGAAAGGGTAAGATTGTTCATGGAGGATCCTAATCCTAAGATTTATATCACCGTACAAGAAGGACCCTTCATCCCAATGAAGACATCTGTCCTTGATGCAAATCTGAAGACTCTAAAGAACTACACTGAGATGACTAAGGATGAAATCATCTTAGCTACACTGGATAAGATGGCACAAAACATTATAGTCAGTGCCATAGGTGACTCAACCTTCCAAAACCTTATCCACTACAAGGCATCTAAGTAGATATGGGACTCACTAGTTGTCTACATGGAGGGAATAGAAGAAGTGAGGGATGACAGGAAGTCCATGCTCAATCAAGAGTATGAAAGATTCAGGCAAAACAAGACGTATGACATAACTGAGTGCTTTGAAAAGTTCTTCAGGATTATGAATGAGTTGAGAACATATAGCAGAGTTTTCAGCACATATGAATTAAATGACAAGTTTCTCAAGTCTTTGACTAAAGACTGGGACACAAATATCTATGCAATCAGAGAGTGTCAAAACTTGCAGACACTCCACCACCAACCCTGTTAGGAAAGTTGTTGTCCTATGAAATACAGCTGACTTCCAGAAAGGAGGAGGAGAAAATCAGTAAGTCTGTAGTTAAGTATAAGTCAGTGGCCTTTAAAGCTTAAGCCACAAGGAGGAGCAGGAGAAAAACTCCTTCTCAGCCAAGGAGAGATGCTTAATCTGATTCAGAAAGCCCAAAAACCAGCACATCAGACTGCCACATATCTGATGAAGACTTTGCTGCCTTCTCCAGGCAATTTAAGAAATTTATGAAGAAGAAGCAATGGAGAAGATGGCCATCCTCTTCTTCTTATCCCAAGGAAGATTACTACAAGGGAAGGAAGAAATCCTCTAAAGAGGACAGGTATGGCTTTAAACCAAATAAACATGCTTCCTCTAAAGTGGTTTGTTATTGTTGTAGCAAGCTAGGGCATGTTATAGCAGAATACCCTTTTAAAAGGAAGGGTGCTGGAGAAAGAAGGAACATCAGCAGAAGGGCAAGAAGGAGAAATCCTTTATTGCCAAGAAGCAAAAGAGCTTGACTAACTCCTCATCATTAGTGTCAGAAAAGGAAGATGAAGATGAAACCTACATTGGGCTATTTACTGCTGAAGAAGAATATATAGAGGCAGACTTCTTAGAGATGCTAGCTGCTTTTGCTGGAGAAGTTAATGATGATGCCAGGTTTGAAGAATGAAAAGAAGACAACCATTGTCTTAGGATGATGGCTCTGACTGAAGAAGGACCCATCCAGGAGCAGCCTGGTCCAAGAAAAGTGAGTCCAAGTGGCCATACCCCTATAAGGTACTTGGACAGTGGATGTTCTAGACACATGACTATAACAAGGGGCATACTGAAGGAATATACTCCAGTAGAGAATGGACCCAAAGTCATCTTTAGTGGTTCAGAAAAGTGAGTAACCAAAGGGTTTGGTAAGATATCAAATGGAATAATCACTATCACACAAGTAGATTATGTGAAAGGTTTGCAACACAACCTGATAAGCATAAGCAAACTATATGATCTTGGCTATGACTTTTCCTTCCTCAAGTATGAGTGCCAAATTAGGAGGTCTATTGACCAAGGGGTCATCTTGACAGGCATTAGGAGAGGAAATGTTTATTGTCTAAATTTTGTTTGTGAGAGTAAGGACTCTCCTATATGCCTAGTTGCAGATGAGAAAGCCTCACATTGTTTCCTATAGCACAAGAGGCTAGCTCACCTGAATGACAAGAACATAGACAAACTCTTTAGTGAAGATTTAGTGAGAAATAGTCCTAAGGTAAAGTGCACCAAGGAGGGTATCTGCAATACATGCCAAAAGGGAAAGAAGACCAAGACCTCCTTCCAGTGCCTTGGTACCAAAGACTCAATGAGGTGTTTATACCTCCTGCATATGGATCTATTTGGTCATATGCCAGTTCATAGTCTAGGTAGGACAGTCTACACTCTTGTGGTTGTTGATGATTGTTCAAGATTTGTCTGTGTGTTCTTCCTAAGGAAGAAATCTGAAATCCCTGATGTCTTCCAAATATTTGTTAAGAAAATTCCAGATGAATTAAACAGTACTGTGGTCAAAATCAGAAGTGACCATGGGACTGAGTTTCAGTCTGAGTGCATGATAAAGTTTTGTGAAGAGCATGAGATTCATCAAGAGTTTTCCTCTCCTAGAACACCTCAGTAAAATGGAATTGCTAAGAGGAAAAACAACACCCTCATAGAGGCTGGTAGGACTTTGTTAAGTGACACATATATCCCAGAATATTTTTGGTCTGAGGCAGTAAGCACTACATGTCATTTCCTCAACAGGGCTTCCATCACCAAAAGCCACAAGAAGACTCCCTATGAGATTCTGAAAGGCAGAAAACCAAATATATCCTATTTCAGGATTTTTGGTAGTAAGTGTTATGTACTGATCAATGGAAAGACATATGTGACCAAGTTTGATGCAAACTCTCAAGAAGGGATCTTTGTTGGTTATAACAATAATAGTGGGGCATATATGATCTACAACTTTACTAGTCAAGTTGTAGAAGAATCCATCCATGTTGTCTTTGATGAGTCAAACCTGATTAACTGTGAGCTGCCTAGTTTATCTTCTAGCTCTGCAGATTTAAAGGAGGTTATGGAAAAGATTACCATTAGGGAACATAATCCAGAAGTTCAAGATAAGATAGGAGATGGATGTTGTCTAGGAGGAGCTCAAGACTCACAAGATGAGGATGAAGAACAACTAGCTGAAGATAATGAAGAACAGCCAGCTGAAGATAATGAAGTACAACCAACTGAGGAAATGAAGAACAGCAAGCTGAAGCAAGATTGACTCCTATTGAGAGATATCTAAGGGACCATCCAGCACACCAAATAATTGGTGATGCAAGACATGGGGTCCAAACGAGAAGCAAAAGCATCATTACAGCTCTCTGTTCAAGCTTCCTATCTCAAATAGAGCCAAAGAAGCTTGAAGAGGCTATTAAAGATCCTTTCTGGATTGGAGCAATGTAGGAGGAGCTGAACCAGTTCAGAAGGTGTAGTGTCTGGAAGCTGGTTCCCAGACCTAAGGGACATAATGTCATAGGAACTAAGTGGATCTACTGGAACAAGTTAGATGAGAATGACATTATTGTCAAGAACAAGGCTAGATTGGTGGCAAAAGGATACAAGCAAGAAGAAGGAATAAACTTTGACCAGACTTTTGCCCAAGTAGCCAGGCTGGAAGCAATAAGGCTATTCCTTGCATTTGCTTCCTATCAAGGATTCAAAGTCTACCAGATGGATTTGAAGTCAACATTCCTGAATGGGGACTTAAAAGAGGAAGTATATGTGGATCAGCCACCATGTTCTGTAGACCCTCACCTTCCTGATTCGGTTTATAGGCTTAGGAAAGCTCTATATGGGTTGAAACAATCCCCTAGAATAGGGTATGAAACATTGTCTAATTTCCTCATTGAGAACAAATTCTAAAGGGGAAAATAGACAAGACCCTATTCCTAAGGGAATCTAAGGGCAAGATCATCCTAGTCCAGATATATGTTGATGACGTTATCTTTGGATCTACTGAGGATAACCTTTGCAGGAAGTTTGCTAAACTTATGCAAGGGAAGTTTGAGATGAGTAGCATGGGTGAGCTCAAGTTCTTCTTGGGACTCCAAGTAAAACAGACTGTTGATGGCTTGTCCATATTTCAGTCAAAGTTCACCAGAGAGTTGATTAAGAAATATAGTATGGAGAATGCCTCTACCATGAGAAGTCCAATGGGATCAAGTATGCCTATATGCAAAGATGAGGCAGGTAAACCTGTTGATGAGTCTTTGTATAGAGGGATAATTGACTCCCTTCTATACTTGACTGCTAATAGGCCTAACATCATGTATGCTACATGTTTTTATGCTAGGTATATGGCCTATCCTAAAGAATCTCATTATTCCGCTACAAAAAGAATTTTAAGGTATCTTAAGGGCGCAACAGATCTTGGTCTATGGTACCCTAGGAATAGAGATTTTGATCTAACTGGATTTTTAGATGCAGATTTTGCAGACTGCAAGGAAAAGTACTACTAGTACATGTCAATTTTTAGGTGGAAGACTAGTATCATCGAGCAACAAGAAGCAAACCAGCGTGGCTATCTCAACTACAGAATCTGAGTACATTTCAGTAGGCAGATGTTGTGCTCAATTGTTATGGATACAACATCAACTTGAAGACTATAATATTAAGATAAGTAAAACTACTCTTTATTGTGATTCTACAAGTGCCATTTCTATTGTTAGGCAACCTATTTCACACAGCTGGACTAAACACATAGAAATTATGAAAGAAAAGGGATAGATACTACTCTAGAGGGGGTGAATAGAGTAATCAAAAATTGCACTAGCAAAGTTGACTGTCTACTCAACTCCCTTGGAGTTAATTGCGGAATGAAGGTTATAGATATTTGAGATGTAACCCTAAAGCCTAACACAAGTGTTGTGCACAAAAGGCAGCCAACTGTAATTACAGTTAAGGCTTGGAATCCTAAACAGCAACTAGCAAACCTAGTTAAAACTAATCACAGCCAACAGCACAAGTAATAAATCAAACAACCAGACGACATAAGGGAATTTATAGTGGTTCCCCAAACAACTTGGGTACATCCACTCTTCTACCAACAAGGTAGGAATCCACTCAGGTTTTTGATCAGGTGCCCTGCCACCAACAAGATCTGCTTCAGGTAGATCCAGAAACCCTTTAGACTTTTGATCAGGTGTCTAAAAACCAACACAGGTTTTTGATCAGTAGCCCTGCCACCAAGGTATACTTTTGAAGGGAGTAATAACCCTTTACAGGAGGGAGAAAGGAGGTTAAAATGTCTTCTCTATTTTAAATAGAATTAGAGAAGCTCAAGAACTTGCACTGAGCTAGAAAGCTCTAAAGAGTCAAGGCTCCCCCTGGCTAAAAGAATGTCCAGGTGAAGTCTTGCTTCAGTGCAGAAAACACTTCAGAAAATCTGAAGGAAAAAACTACAAGAAGATAATAAATATGAAATGAAAATTCTTCTTCAGGCAGCTATCTTCTTCTTCTTCTTCTTCAAAAAAACTCTGAGTGAAGATCTTCCTGGAGGCACGAGAACTTAGGTTGAAGAAGAGTGAAGAGCTAAAACTTCTTCTCAGTTGAGTGTGAACGAGCTGAGAGCAGTTGTAAACTGTAAGTTGTAAGCTTGAATGCTGCTGTTAGCTTTTTCTATCTGAACTAGTTGATTCTTTCTCCAAAGAATTCTTTATATAGCAGCAACATCAACGGTTCTAATATGAGTTTGAATCTTATCTTCTACTGAAATCTGCAAGCTGGGCTGCAAATAGCATAAAGCAAGAACAAAAAGACTGCAGACAGATATCCTATATGAGGATAAAGCTTTCTAAGAAGCTGCAAGTAACTCTGATAAAATAATACTAGAGAAAGTCACATCAGAAGAGACTCTTTACGTCCAAAGAAGACTTTTTGAGTCTAACGGCTATAAAGGACAGCCTGGCAGATAATGCAGAAAACATATTTCAACTAATAAGACAAACAACTTTGTCAGAAAAAGATTGGCTCATGCATAAGGAATGGAGCAGATATTGCATGGAAATAATATCATAAATTTATTCAAATAATCTTTTATAAAATATGCCAAAATAAATATGAAATAAATCACATCATAGAAGATGACAAAATTATTCAAGACATACAGCAAAACGTCGAACGACCCTCGGAGATCGTCGACCGAAGCACAGAGATCGTCGACCTATCAGACAGATAGTCGAACAATACAGATAGTCGAACTATCAAAGAAGATAGTCGAACTACCTCAGCAGATAGTCGACCTATCAGAACAGATAGTCGAGCTATCAGATAGTCAGTCTATCAAGACAGATAGTTGAGCTATCAAGAAAAACAGATAGTCGGCCTATCAAACAGATAGTCGAACTATCAAAGAAAACAGATAGTCGACCTATAGACAGATAGTCGAACTATCAGATAGTTGAACTATCCAAGCAGATAGTTGAACTATCAAGAAGAGCAGATAGTCGACCTATCAACAGATAGTCAAACTATCAAAGAAGAACAGATAGTCGACCTATCAACAGATAGTCGAACTATCAGATAGTTGAACTATCCAAGCAGATAGTTGAACTATCAAGAAGAGCAGATAGTCGACCTATCAACAGATAGTCGAACTATCAGATAGTTGAACTATCCAAGCAGATAGTTGAACTATCAAGAAGAGCAGATAGTCGACCTATCAACAGATAGTCAAACTATCAAAGACAACAGATAGTCGACCTATCAAGCAGATAGTCGAGATATCAGGAAGACGAACGTCGATCGGCTGATCGATGATAGTCGAGCGACGTTCGACTATAGTCGAACCAGAAATTACTTAGCCAGATTTTCATCTGGACAGGCAATTCTACACAACTAGAGAATCTATCCTATCAACTAACCTTTGACCATAGATAAATCTTGGGTCAAGAGACTAAAAGAGAAGACTGAACTCAAATCAAAACTAGGGAACCAACAATCTCCCCCTATTTGAGTTAAGTCTCTCAACAACTAAACACAAAACTAATTACTGAAAATAAATAAAGTGCATGAAGGAAAATAATTAAGCAGATAACATCAATCAATCAGATAAGCAAATAACTGTCAATCAATGAAATTTAAGAGGCTTCAGAATTAAGTTTAGGTTCAGAAGAACTAGGAACAAAATTAATCTTTCTAGAAGGATCTAAAGCTTCTTTCCTTGATAGCTTTAGGTCTTGTTCTCCAATGATTTTCGTTTCTAACGCTCTTGGGACAACTGCTTCAGGATGCTTTTCCATGTATGTTGAAGGATCAAATACCTCAGGTCTAACCTGGAACTTATCGAGCTCCTTCATTCTGAATTTTGACATAGTGGTTAATCCTGCAGTGTCTTTGCCTTCAGCTTTAGCTTTCTTGATTTGGGCTGAACTAACAAGTTCAAGAAAACGAGCCATCCTGAAATCAGGATCAAGCTCTGGGCTTTCATACACATTTTCAGAGGTTGTATCAACAGGTTTCACAGCTTTAAACTTAATAGACATATCTAGCAGACTTTCAGGTGGCTCTTTATCCTGAATAACTAGATAAGAAGGAGGAGCAAACTCAGCAAATATCTTGCTAGATTTTTCAGAGAAAATAATTCGCTTACCTTTTGAAACAGCCTTCACAGTATGATCTGGCTTTGGAGAGGTTGAGCTCTTGAGTTCTTTGGAAGAAGGAGGAGAAAAAGTTGGTCTTTGATACATGATAAGTTGTAAATATACCTATATTTTCGTATTTTATTTAAGTCAATTTTGTTTCTTTTTTGTCTTTTTTATTTGTTTTATTCAATAAATTGCTTATTTTTGTAAATATTATTTCTAACTTAGCTTTATTTTTATTCCAGAAAAATTCCAGAAAAAGTCAAAATATTGACTAACACGCCCGTGTCACATGACCGACACGCCCGTGTCACGCCCTCAACGATCGCAGACCACAGGTTGCCAGCTCGACGATCGGCGATGATCAAACCAAGCTCGACACGCCCCAAGACACGCCCGTGTCAAGGTGTGACACGGTCATGACTTAGGCACCTGGCTCGACGTGATGCGCGCGACTTTGCGGCCGGACCGCGCCCAGATCGACCTCCCCGACACGCCCCAGTCACGCCCGTGACTGACACATGTCACGCCCGTGACCTAGGGCGTGACCGCCACGTTTTTAGCCGAAGTCAACTTTCCAGTCAAGTCACCCGATCAGCTCATGAATAGTGTCGACACGCCCCCCTGTCACGCCCTAGTCACGAGCGTGACCAACCCGAAAATTTGCCTATAAATAAGAGCTTCCAGGAAGCTTATTTTGTCCACTTTTTTGGTCCATCTTACTTAGGGGAGGTGCTGCCCGTTTGGCTTCTAAGCTATGTAAGGAGAATTTCTCCCTATCTTTCTTAATTTGTATTAGGTTGTTTGTTTTAGCTTTTCATGTAATAGCCTTTTTATTCAATAAAATGGTAGATTTTCTATCTTGCAAAGTTGAAATGTTCAATAGGAAGCGCCCTTCTTAAGTAATTTTTTTCGTTCCATTTTTGTGATTCTCTTTTTATGTTTTCTTTTTAGCTTTCATAACTTAGTTTAGGATTTTCTTGCACTTTCTAGCCGTTGTTATGCCCGTTTTATTTTCATTCTCCGCACTTTTTAAATTTAGCTTTTCTCCTTTTTCCTATTTTTTCATTCATAAGGCTTTATAAAAACTCATCTAAAAGTGTTATTTTCATTTTTCTTTAACTTAAGCTCTTTAGGATCGTAAAACTTTTTATCTTTTTTTGTTTTATTTTCACTTTTTAGGAGTTTTTATAAAAATATAAGAATGAAAATATAGTCATTATAATTTTTCGCTCACTTTGTTTTAACTTTTTATTTGCAAAACTTTTAGTCCCTTTAATTTTTATTTCATCTTTTTATGCATTTCTACCGCATTCTAGCGGTAGAAATGCAGTTGTATTAATTTTTCGAGTACTTTCATTTTGCGTTTATTTGCAAAACTTTTCGCTCCGGTTAATTTTTATTTTCACTTTTTATGCATTTCTACCGCATTCTAGCGGTAGAAATGCAGTCGTTTTAATCTTTCAGCAACTTTGTTTTTCTTATTTTTGCAAGTGTGTGTGCGTGTATGAGTTAGGTTTTACTGCTTTATTTCAACTCCTGTAGAGTGCGTGTGTGCGTATGCATTTATTTCCGCCTACTCGTTAAGAGTTAAATGGCGCTCTGCTTTCATTTCCCGCCCACTCGTTTGAGTGGGACTTGTCTTTTTACTGCTTTCATTTTCTTCCTACTCACTTGAGTAGGAAAACTTTGTGTGTGTGCGTGTGTTTACTTTTCTGTAGAGTGCGTGTGTGTGTTTTACCTTCAAGTAGAGTGCGTGCGTGTATGAGATAAATTTACCCCCGCCCACTCATTTGAGCCGGGACATGCAATTTTATCGCTTTCTCAATTATGTAGAGTGCGTGCGTGTGTGCATTTATTTCCGCCTACTCATTTGAGTAGGGCTTGCTTTATTAAATTTTCTTTATGGTTTTGAAGTGTGCGTGAGTGCCTGCATCAATTAGCCTTCAATTTATCTAATTGTCCTATTTTGTGTGTTTTCTCTTATAATCGTTCAGTGCTTAATTTAACACTCACGTTTCACCTAAAAACATAAAGCCGTCCACATACCGATGAGTGGCTAATCTCTATTAGCCTTTGGCATCGAAGAGCATTGGGACATATAAAATGATTTGAAATAATTAAAAGAACTTTATTTTTATTTTAATTTAAGGACTTAAGGTTTACCCCGGGTTAACGACGCATAGGACCACATAATCGATGTGTGGGCTCTATTTCCGTTATCCATACGCGACGCCGAGAGGCTGCACGTATGGACCGATCCCCCTTGGGTAAAGAGAACTGCGTACGCCCCCTCGAAAGAGGAGAAGCGTAGTTCTGCCGGATTGGGTTCCCCACCCAATAGCGGGGTTCTTAGCGTAAAGCGGGCATTAAGAGGAATCCTTCGTCGGTCTAACGATCGGTCGAATAGTCTTAATGTTTAGGTGAGCAATATTCCTAGAGATAAGTGCGCTCATATTTTTGGAACCCCCACGGCCAAGTGCCTTTTATTAATTTAAAAACAAAGTTTAATAATTGTTGAGAATTATTTTAGTCTTAATCCGATTCGATGCCGAGCGTTAACCCGTCATCGAACTAACTTAGTAAAATTCAGCTCTCTTTCTTTCCTTTTTAATTAGACTAAAAAATCTCACCTTACTGATTGTAAGATAATAGTGTTCCTGGAAGAGTAGATATAATCAAGGCGTCCCCGAGAATAATACGACCTCGGTATTTTTCCGAATACCGAGTACTACTTGCGATAGGTGCACTTGCCTCCTCTCGTTAGAAAACTCGATCTTCTAACCGGCCCGCGGAATCTGACCATATCGAACTAAACACAGTAGGTCTCTGTTCCGCGGCCATCAGTACACCACCTCCTTTACTTGTTCCTTAACATCAGCATCAAGTCTTTGATAGCCAGATTGAGTTTTACCTTGATATCCTTGAGAACTTTTCCTTTGTGATGACTGAGATGGGTTGAACCTGTCAGACTGAGCAGCAGGATTTGCAGATAGGTTTCCAGAGGCTCCTGTACTGGGAGGTGGAGGAGGAGGACCTCTAGGAGTCCATCTTGGGACAGGACTGTCATACCTCTTTGACTTCTTCCTTTGCTTCTGCTGATTTTTAGAAAATGCCATCCAGTGTTGGAATTCTTTAGATTTTGGATCAATGCCTTTCAGGATATAGTAGGGAACATCATGGTCAGGATTTGGAGGAGAAGGAGCCACAACTTTCCTTTTCTTTTTAGCAGATCTCTTTCTCTTAGACTCATCAGATTCATCAGAATCAATCTCATCCTCAGAATTTGAAGAAATAAGAAGATCATACGGATCAATTGCCTCTTGCACAGCTCTTTCCTTTTTTTAGGGCAGCTTTTTCTAATTCTTCTTCCATGGCATCTTGTGCCAGAAGGGTATCTAAATCCAATCCAGGAGAGTCATCCCAGACGGTAGCCTTTTCAATTTGAACATCTGAAGCCTTTTCTTGTTGATCAGAAATTGTCATGGGGACCAGTTCTACTTGCAGTGCTAGCTGAGCTAGCTGAGCAGCCTCAGAAACTTGAATAACTGGTTCTGGTTCAGATTGAACTTCTGGAGCTGGTTGGTGATCAAGCTCTTGAACATCTAATACTTCTTCCATTATATCTGTAGTATTATGAACAAAAATTTGCTAAATGATATCGAATCATTCCTTCCAGGTATTCCCATACTAGCATATCAGTTATCAAGTCTAAAAAGTGAGTAAAAGGGATACCTTCAGAATTGTCCTTTGAGTGTCCTAACTCCCATAATTCATCTAGGAAGGAAGTGATAACTCCTTCTAGGTATAGGGCGACCAAGGGAGTGGAGCATTCTTCTAGGCAAACTTTGACAATGAATTCAGACTTCATTACAACATCAGAAATTTCTTTTTCAGACAATGGAGGAGGAGCTGATTCTTCTATCTCTTTCTCTGCAACTGCAGGAGGATCTGCTGGAGGGGAGGCCAAGGGCAGCTCAGAGGCATCTTCATAAAGCATCTCCCCCTGCCTGATTTCAGTAGATACTGAAACCAGGCCCCTAGATGAAGAGGGCTCAGCAGATTTTGATAGGGCTTGAATGGCAGCAGTCAAGGAAGAGATGGAGGAAGCAAGGGGAGCAATTGCCTATTCAATCATAATTTTGATTGAAGGAGTAATTAACTCCAAGATGCTAGAAATGAATGCTGGAGTGATTTCAAATGATGGAGGAATCTCAGTGGATGGATGATCAGCAGGAATGGTGTATTCTTGATGAACTAGAGAGTGAACTGGAGATGGAGAGTGAACTGGAGATGGATGAGTGGATGCAGGATGATCAATGTGATCTGAAGAAGGAATTGGAGAATGAGGAGGAGTAGAAATTTCAGAAACCATTAAATCAAAACTAGGATGAGATATCCTAGCAAGATGAGAAGGTAGAGGAGATGCAGGAGGTGATGCATGGAGAATTGTAGATGAATCAGGAAGATGAGATGCAGAAGGTTGTACTTCAATTGAAGTTGATGGAACTTCAACTGAAGTAGACGGTAATGCAGATGAAGAAGATGGAAGGGAGAGATTTGCTGAGCCAGCTTCATGTAGGAGAGGAGTGACAGAAGCAGTCCTGGTGCTCTCAGATGCAGCTGGAGCAACCCCTACAGGAGCGGGCTTCATAAAAGTCCTTTTCCACTTGGCGATCAAGGTTGGGTCCATCTTCTTGCTGGTATTGATGGAAGTAGCAGCTGAAACTAACAAATGGGGATATTTTTCCTTCAGAAAAATCCCAACCACCCTACCCAGGGTGACTTCTTTCTTGCTGTTCTTTTTCCTTATTAAATCAAACAATACTCCTGCCCAGTTAATCTTCTTTTTGTTCACAATTACACACATTAGGGCAAACTGTTGCCTTGTAATATTGTCATGGGCAGAGTGCTTTCCCAGTAGCACTTTTCCGACGAGTTCAACAAGGAACTTAATCTTAAACGGAAAATTCACCTTAAGCAGCTTAGAGGGAATGCCTTCGGCATGTCCTAACTCTGACAGCATTCTCCCAAACTCTGGGGTATCTTGCTCGTAATCTTCTTCCCCATTTAACAATCCAAAAATTTTAGTTAGAATGGCGGGAGTCAAAGTTACCTCTTCTCCGCCAATTGTTCCGGTCATTGATTCGTCATTGGAGGACGAAGTAAATGCCCATTCTTTAATCTCTTGAATGTTTATCTTTATCCTGGAGGACATGAGCTTTTCCAAACCTTGATCTTTGCATAGGTTGAGAATTTCCAGAATTCCAGATTCGCAGCAACTGAAAGAATCGAAATCCACACTGAAGCCTGCATCGAACTTCACTACTGTCAGGAGAGCTAAAGCTATCGCCATCGAAGAGACTGGAGAAGGCGAGGGAGATGGCGAAGGCGAAACGACAGAAATCGCGAGACAAAGAGCAAGCAGGAAGACGGAATGCGAGAAGACGCTCTCCGTCGACGATAAAAAGAAAGATCTCTTAACCTAGGTCGACCATCGGCTTTATATTAAAACAACGATCGTCGATCTATTTAAAAGATACTGGAGACGATGGTCGAACAGTCGTTTGACGATCGTTCCTGAAGCAGAGTAGTCAATCCATCGTTCGACTATTTCTGTCTTCACAAACAACAAGCTGTCATCAACCATAGATCGACGATAGGCTCGACCTGTTCGACTATCTTCGAACGTCGGTCGATGATCTTCAAGCAGATAAGCCATCATCAACCATAGGTCGACGATAGGCTTGATCTGATCGACTATCTTCGAACGTCGTTCGACGATCTTCAAGCAGGTTTCAACAAGGCAGACGTCACACTTAGTCTCTTCCATTAATCATGCCTAGTTGAACCAAAAAGAACAGATGCCTCTGTTCATCTAAGGGCTTGGTGAATATATCACCTCTCTAAAGGTCAGTGGATATGAACTCAAGGCTGATCTTGTTCTTTTCCACACAATCTCTCAGGAAATGGTGTCGGATCTCAATGTGTTTCGTTATAGAGTGGTGCACAGGATTTTGTGCAATAGAGATAGCACTGGTACTATCACACATGATTTTTGTGTTCTTGTGTGTGTACCTATAATCCAAAAGCTGGTTTTGTATCCACAGGATCTGTGAACAATAACTAGCAGCTGCTATATATTCAGCCTCTGCAGTTGAAGTTGAGACAGAAGCCTGCTTCTTACAGAACCAAGAGACCAATCTCTCTCCTAGGAACTGACAGGTTCCTGAGGTACTTTTCCTGTCAACTCTACAACCAGCATAATCAGAATCAGAGTATCCAATTAATTCAAATTCTGATTCAGCTGGGTACCAAAGTCCTAGATTTGGACATTCCTTCAGGTATCTCAAGATTCTCTTGAGAAGAATCAGATGCGATTCCTTGGGGTTGACCTGGAATATAGCACAAAGGCATGTAGCAAACATTATATCTGACCTACTTGCAGTTAAATACAATAGGGAACCAACAATGGCCCAATAATTCTGTTGATCAACAAGCTTTCCCTGATCATCAGAATCTATAACTACATTAGTAGCCATAGGTGTATGCATTGCTGAAGCATCAGCCATCCCAAACTTCTTTACCAATTCCTTGGCATATTTGGATTGGAAGATGAAGATGTCATCAGCATCTTGCTTTACTTGGAGACCAAGAAAGTAAGACAGCTCACCCATACTACTCATATCAAACTTAGAATGCATCAAGTTAGAGAACTTTTTGCACAGTTTGGGATCAGTGGAACCAAAAATAATGTCATCCACATACACTTGAACTAACAGGATTGTGTCCTTGCGGTGCTTGACGAAAAGAGTTCTATCAACTACTCCCCTAATAAAGTTGTGCTCTAACAGGAAACTAGCTAGAGTCTCATACCAGGCTCTGGGTGCTTGTTTGAGTCCATAAAGAGCTTTTTGCAACTTGAAAACATGTGAGGGCTGTGTTGAAGAAACAAACCCAGGTGGTTGTTCAACAAATACCTCTTCCTTTAGCTCACCATTTAGAAAGGCACTTTTGACATCCATCTGAAAGACCTTAAACTTCATATAGGCTGCATAGGCTAAGAAGATCCTTATTACCTCTAGCCTTGCAACAGGAGCAAAGGTTTGGTCATAATCTATACCTTCCTCCTGTCTGTAGCCCTGAGCTACAAGCCTAGCTTTGTTCCTTACAATGATTCCATTTGCATCCAACTTGTTTCTATACACCCACTTGGTGCCTATGATCAGTTGGCCTTTAGGTCTTGGAACCAAAGTCCATACTTTACATCTTTCAAACTGATTGAGTTCCTCTTGCATAGCAATGATCCAGTGGGGATCTAGCTCAGCATCTTTAATGGTGAGGGGCTCAATCTGTGAAAGGAAACAAGAATGCATCACATCCAGTCTTAATTGATGTCTTGTTTGAACACCAGCTGATATGTCTCCAATCACTTGAGATGTATGATGATCTCTAAGTGTGACAATATCAGCAGGTGGGATGCGATCTTCAGCAATAGTTGGGATTAATTCCTCAGGAGGAATTTGATCTACTATTGGTGGTACAGCAACAGCTTCTACAAAGTCTTCATCACTGTCTAACTCAGTGATATGAAGAGTTGATAGATGAAGAATCTCTTGAGTGACATCTTTGCTAGATTCTGGTACCTGCAATGAACTTGAGGAAGGGGAAGTTTCCTTCTCCTTATAAAACATCTGGGATTCATCAAAGGACACATGAACAGACTCTTTAATTTTAGAAGCTGATTTATTAAAAACCCTATAAGCTTTGCTTACTTGGGAATATCCAAGAAAAATTCCCATTGAAGCTTTTGCTTCAAATTTTCTAAGGTATTCTTTATTATTATTATGAATATAAACTACACAACCAAATACTCTAAAATAGTTTATTTTAGGTTTCTTTCCTTTAAGCAACTCATAAGGAGTTTTACACTTAAGCTTGTGTATCAGACTTCTATTCAGCACATAATTAGCTGTGCTAACAGCTTCTGCCCAATAGGAGAGAGGCATGTTAGTATCTGCCAATAATGTTCCTGCAGCTTCAATCAGGGTTCTGTTTTTCCTCTCCACTACCCCATTTTGTTGGGGAGTTCTAGGAGCTGAGAAGCTATGTTTGATACCTTCTCTCTCACAGAATTCTTGCATGAGAAGAGAGTCAAACTCAGTACCATGATCACTTCTGATCAAGGCCACATGAGTAGAGTACTCAGTCTGCACACATAATAGAAAATCTGTAAGGGCTTTGAAGTTATCATCCTTAGTTCTCAAAAAGAACACCCAACTGAACCTAGAGAAGTCATCTACAATGACTAGGGTGTAATACTTCCCTCCTAAACTCTGTACATTTATTGGGCCAAATAGGTCCAAATGTAATAAATACAGGATTTTAGGAGAATCACTTTTATTTACTGATTTAAATGAATTCTTTGTTTGCTTGCCTAATTGACAAGCCTTGCATAGGCTCTCCTTCTTGTAGGGGCAAGAAGGTAAACCTCTAACAAGGTTGTGTTTAGATAACCTAGATATATTCTTGAGGTTAACATGGCTAAGCCTTTTATGCCCTAAGGTATTGTTATTTGTTACTTCATTAAATAAGCAGATTTCAGAGTGAGTTGAGTTAAAATCAACTAAATAAATGTTACCTTGTCTAATACCTACTAACACAACATTATTATTTAAAGTAATATTACAAAGAGAGTTAGAAAATGATACCTGGTATCTAGCATCACATAACTGACTTACTGAAATGAGATTATGCTTCAGTCCAGTTACATAAGCAACTCTCTTGAATGTTATAGCTCCAATTGTCATCCTGCCATAGCCTTCAGTTTGACCACAGCTTGAATCTCCAAAGATTACCTTTGGGCCAAGCTTGGCCTTGAACCTTGACAGATGTTCTTTATTTCCTATCATGTGCTTGGAGCAACCACTATCCAAATACCACTTATTCTGAGTGATAGGATAGGTCTTCACCTGCAAATAAATCAATTAAACATTGTGGACCCAGGTAACCTTGGGTCCCTTGTTTTTCACATAAGAAAAACTGGAAATAAATGAATAAGCAGGTTGAGGGTGATAACCTAACGGGTAAGATCTCCTAGGTGGGATTCTCCATGCAGATGATGGGTCAATGAACCTAGGGTTTCTGTTTACATTCGAGTTTCTAAAGTTCTGGTTGAAGTTTTGAAATTCATGTTGAAAACGTCGATCAGCGTTCGATGATGGCTGCCCCTATCGTCGATCTCCATTTGACCACTGAGCCTGCGATCGTCGAGCAGCGTTCGACGCTCTTTGTATTTCCTTAAACTTTTGTTTTCTTTTCTCTCTCTTAGCTTTATTTAAAGCTTTATTAACCTGATTAACTTGCTCAGTGTTTTTTATTCCACTAGCTGAAATAAAATTCACTGGAGTTGAAAGATGGTTTTTAAGAATGATTGGGGGTTCACTAGAAGAAGCTCCTAAGCCTAATTTATTATTGCCTGACCTAGTGTTAGACATGCTGGTTATTTCAAGCAACTTAAGGCTTCTACCATTCAGAGATTCTTCTAACCTTTTGGACTTAGCTAATTCATTCTTAAGGAATTTTATTTCTTCACTAGAATTAGTGAGTTCTGCTGTTAACCTAATGTTTTTAATAGAAATTAATTCAGATTCAGCTAGTTTATTTCTAAGCTCTTTTATTTCCTTTTCAGAACTAATTAAATCTAAACATAAAGATTTAAAATCTGATTTAAATTCAGCAGATGTAAAATCGTAAGAAGACAATATCTCATCTTCTATTGGCATTTCTTCATCAGAATCTGAACTCTCTGCAGCTGAGTGATTGCTGCAGGCATCAATTGCCATCAGGCAAACTTCCTTTGCCTTCTTCTCTTCCTCATCCTCACTGGAGCTTGAGGAGGAAGATTCCTCATCAGAATCGCTCCAGGTTTCAGCAACGAAACCTCTCTCCATCTTTTTGTTCTTGTAGGAGGATGGCTTGGAATGCTTCCTGTGCTGATCCTTGTCTTTCCTTTTCTCTTTATTCTTTTCCTCTGGACAGTCTGAAAGAATATGTCCAGGCTTCCTGCAACCATAGCAAATTATTTCTTTAGTAGGAGTACGATAATACCTTGGTTTTTCTTCATATTTTGAAGATTTCTTTCTGAATTCTTTCCTTCCCATCTTAAGAAACCTTTTGGCAAATAATGCCATCAGTTCCTCATTGGACTGGCTTCCTTCAAAAGCATCAGCAGCTTTGAGAGCAAGGGTTTGCTCTTTTCTTGTGGGAGTTGGAGTCTTTGCTTCAGCCTCAGCTTCCCTGGACTTCAGCACTTGCTCAAAGGACTTGAGCTTGCTGAGAAGGGCTTCTGTTGAGATTTCTGTTGTGCTTCTGGCCTCCTTGATAGGCCAGATCCTCAGATCCCATGTGCTAGGGAAGCACATAAGAATCTTATCATTAACCTCTGTCAATGAAATATCCTTATCAAGAGTCCTCAGCTCATTGATGATTGAGCTGAGCCTTGTGTACATTGCTTCAACTGATTCAGCATCAGTTTTCTTGAAATTTTCATACTGGGAGATAAGGTTGGACTTTCTGTCCTTCCTTTCATCAGCTGAACCAGCTACAATCTGGTTCAGTGTATCCCACATAGCTTTTGCTGAGGAGCAGTCAGCAACCTTCTAGAATACTTCATCAGACATTGTCTGAGCCAGAATGTTCATTGCCTTAGCATCTGCTATCTTTGCCTTTTTGTATTCATCATTGTAATCTGGAGGAGGCACTGCACTCATATCTATTGATGATGAAGCAGTAGCTGCAGCAGGTGCTCTTGGTGGTCCTGACAAAAAAGAAGCAAAAATACTCTCATCAATAGAGTTCATAAATAGTTTAATCCTTGCCTTCCAGATGCTGAACTTGGCTAAGTTGCATGCTGGAGGTCTGGTGCTAGAGTAATCCTTGAACTGGGCCATGATAGTGAAAGTGAATATCTATAATCCTTGGTATCTATCAGGATCTTGTGACTTAGGTGTTAGCCTATACAGTCAGAAAACCTCCCTCTGATACCAATTGAAAGAAAAGGGATAGATACTACTCTAGAGGGGGGTGAATAGAGTAATCAAAAATTGCACTAGCAAAGTTGACTGTCTACTCAACTCCCTTGGAGTTAATTGCGGAATGAAGGTTATAGATATTTGAGAAATAACCCTAAAGCCTAACACAAGTGTTGTGCACAAAAGGCAGCCAACTGTAATTACAGTTAAGGCTTGGAATCCTAAACAGCAACTAGCAAACCTAGTTAAAACTAATCACAGCCAACAGGACAAGTAATAAATCAAACAACCAGACGACACAAGGGAATTTATAGTGATTTCCCAGACAACTTGGGTACGTCCACTCTTCTACCAATAAGGTAGGAATCCACTCAGGTTTTTGATCAGGTGCCCTGTCACCAACAAGATCAGCTTCAGGTAGATCCAGAAACCCTTTAGACTTTTGACCAGGTGTCTAAAAACTAACACAGGTTTTTGATCAGGTGCCCTGCCACCAAGGTATACTTTTGAAGGGAGTAATAACCCTTTACAGGAGGGAGAAAGGAGGTTAAAATGTCTTCTCTATTTTAAATAGAATTAGAGAAGCTCAAGAACTTGCACTGAGCTAGAAAGCTCTAAAGAGTCAAGGCTCCCCCTGGCTAAAAGAATGTCCAGGTGAAGTCTTGTTTCAGTACAGAAAACACTTCAGAAAATCTGAAGGAAAAAGCTACAAGAAGATAATAAATATGAAATGAAAATTCTTCTTCAGGCAGCTATCTTCTTCTTCTTCTTCTTCAAAAAAACTCTGAGTGAAGATCTTCCTGGAGGCAGGAGAACTCAGGTTGAAGAAGAGTGAAGAGCTAAAACTTCTTCTCAGTTGAGTGTGAACGAGCTGAGAGAAGTTGTAAACTGTAAGTTGTAAGCTTGAATGCTGCTGTTAGATTTTTCTATCTGAACTAGTTGATTTCTTTCTCCAAAGAATTCTTTATATAGCAGCAGCAGCAACGGCTCTAATATGAGTTTGAATCTTGTCTTCTACTGAAATCTACAAGCTAGGCTGTAAATAGTATAAAGCAAGAACAAAAAGACTGCAGACAGATATCCTATATGAGGATAAAGCTTTCTAAGAAGCTGCAAGTAACTCTGATAAAATAATACTAGAGAAAGTCACATCAGCAGAGACTCTTTACGGCCAAAGAAGACTTTTTGAGTCTAACGGCTATAAAGGACAGCCTGGCAGATAAAGCAGAAAACATATTTCAACTAATAAGACACAACTTTGTCAGAAAAAGATTGGCTCATGCATAAGGAATGGAGCAGATATTGCATGGAAATAATATCATAAATTTATTCAAATAATCTTTTATAAAATATGACAAAATAAATATGAAATAAATCACAACATAGAAGATGACAAAATTATTCAAGACATACAGCAAAACGTCGAACGACCCTCGGAGATCGTCGACCGAAGCACAGAGATCGTCAACCTATCAGACAGATAATCAAACGATACAGATAGTCGAACTATCAAAGAAGATAGTCGAACTACCTCAGCAGATAGTCGACCTATCAAAACAGATAGTCGAGCTATCAGATAGTCGGTCTATCAAGGCAGATAGTCGAGCTATCAAGCAAAACAGATAGTCGAACTATCAAACAGATAGTCGAACTATCAAAGAAAACAGATAGTCGACTTATCAACAGATAGTCGAACTATCAGATAGTTGAACTATCCAAGCAGATAGTTGAACTATCAAGAAGAGCAGATAGTCGACCTATCAACAGATAGTCGAACTATCAAAGAAGAACAGATAGTCGACCTATCAACAGATAGTCGAACTATCAGATAGTTGAACTATCCAAGCAGATAGTTGAACTATCAAGAAGAGCAGATAGTCGACCTATCAACAGATAGTCGAACTATCAGATAGTTTAACTATCTAAGCAGATATTTGAACTATCAAGAAGAGCAGATAGTCGACCTATCAACAGATAGTCGAACTATCAAAGACAACAGATAGTCGACCTATCAAGCAGATAGTCGAGCTATCAGGAAGACGATCGTCGATCGGCTGATCGACGATAGTCGAGCGACGTTCGACTATAGTCGAACCAGAAATTACTTAGCCAGATTTTCATCTGGACAGGCAATTCTACAGAACTAGAGAATCTATCCTATCAACTAACCTTTGACCATAGATAAATCTTGGGTCAAGAGACTAAAAGAGAAGACTGAACTCAAATCAAAACTAGGGTACCAACAAATTAAGTATCATTTTATTAGGGAGCATGTTGAGAAAGAAGACATTTTCCTATAGTTGGTCTCCACTAAAAAGCAAGTGGCTGATATCTTCACTAAGTCACTAGATGAAGCCAAGTTCAACACCTTCAAAGTTGAATTGGGTATGTTGAACTTAGAATAGCTTCAGGTACTCCCTAAGGCGTTGTTGTTTGGTACAGGCTTGTTTTTCTTGCAGGTGATGTAGACCTAGTGGAAAACAAGATGAGAGTAGATGCTCCTATTAAGGGGGAGCAAATCCAGCTGCTGTAGGACTAGAGACTTTCAAGTGGTATACAAGACAGGGCTATATTAGGGGGCCAGTTGGCAGCTGCACTACTGGTTTCATCTACTACAGCTAGGGGGAGAACATAAGAAGAGAGAACAAACTGATGCTCCTACCTGCCTATCTGAAGAGGTCAAAAAGGGGGAGAGATAGAAGAGATTGATCATATTTAAGTAGTCTCCAAGGAGGTGAGAGGTAATCTTCTAAGGTACAACTCACCCTGCATCAATCCAGGGGGAGTAGGTAAAATTCATCTCACTTAATTTAATAAGTTTTTACTGCCTTACTGCCTATGTGATGTGTATCTCATTGACTAAGGAAATTAATCAATGGTTTTGACATCTTCAAATAGGGGAGATTGTTGGTTCCATTGATTTCAATGGCCCTGATTTGATGATGTCAAACAGGTCAATGAGATAGACATAGTTGTATTTGATGAATGTTTAAGTTCATGCATATAAATTGGTATTTGTCACAATGATTTGACAGATATTTCAAGAGAGAATGGCAGGTGGACTCAAGGTGAGGCTGGAAATTCAGAAAAATGCCTAAGTTCAGAAGCGTTGAGTGAGGCAAGCTCACTCAACGCCATTCAGCTAATAGTGCTGAGAGAAGGCGGGCAGTCAATGCTTACAATATTGCAAAGACCGAAATATGGCTAAGTTCGCAGGCGTTGAGTAAGGCATATACACTCAATGCCATATGTCCAGAATCGTTGAGTCAAGGTTATCTTGTCAAAGCCTAAGCAGTGGAAGCCAGAAAATCGACTAAGTACAAAAGCATTGAGTGAAGCTTCATCACTCAACGCCATGCTAAGTCTATCAACGCCAATGTATAAGGAGACAAAAAAATCGACTAAGTACAAAAGCTTTGAGTGAATCTTCATCACTCAACGCCAAGTTTAAAAGCTTTGAGTACAGTCGTTCTGTGAAGAAACAAGAATTAGGGCCGAGTATAAAAGCATTGAGTGAAGCTTATACACTCAATGCTCGCAATGCTCTCAATGCTTTTTAGTAGAAAGGAAAGCAGAAGAATATAGCTAAGGCAAATAGCATTGAGTGAAGCTTATACTCTCAATGTTCTCAATGCCATCAGGCAGATAGCTAAAGAATGGGCTAAAGGGAAATAGCGTTGAGTGAGGTCAATGTTGGGTACATTGGAAAATGTGTACCTGATTTGAAGAAGCCTAACTTAGCTCAATGATATACATCAAGGTGTATTTGATGTTATTTTGAGTTTATATGTGCAGGTTAAGAATGTACTAAAATGCAGGAAAAATATTCTAAGTCCATGTGTCAACACCAGAAGAAATTGTGTCAACACTTCAGAAAGATTGTGTCGACACTTGAAGAAGGCTGTGTCGACGCAGAGAAATAGACTCGA
Organism: Platanthera zijinensis; assembly: GCA_039513925.1. Taxonomy (NCBI): domain Eukaryota; kingdom Viridiplantae; phylum Streptophyta; class Magnoliopsida; order Asparagales; family Orchidaceae; genus Platanthera; species Platanthera zijinensis. The sequence continues at coordinate 72,339,517 of CM077097.1, forward strand.
CAACAATTGTGTCGACACCTGGAGGCAGTGTCGACACACAGAAGTTTGGTCGACATCAACTGTGTCGACACTGGGAAGCTGTGTCGACACACAGAATTGCTAGTCGACAACATTTGTGTCGACACCAGAAGATTGTGTCGACACACAGAGGCAGAGTCTACAACAGCTGTGTCGACACCTGGAGGCTGTGTCGACACACACTATATTCTGAGTCTACATTAACTGTGTCGACACACAGGACTTGTGTCGACACACAGCAAAGTCTAGACTAAGTTAGTTGCTGGTGAATGGTGAAGTGTTTGTGTCGACACAAATACTCAGTGTCGACACATTCTCAAGATGCAGTATCAAGAAGCTGAGTCGATATAAATGTAGACATGTCGACATCATAAAAAGTTGTGTCGATACCTAAGTCACTTATGTCGACACATATTGACAGATGGTCTCGACACTTTCTAACAGACAGTCTCGACGCTTTGCTGACAAAGACAAAGGCACAAGATCTGTTTGAAGACTTGACAGCTGTGAGTTACAACAGGTCGACTGAAGTTGTCAGACTTGACAGATGTTTGTTAGAAACTAGATCAGTCGGTTACCAAGGATGAAGTCTATAAATAGACAGATTTAGAAGAAGAAAAGATATATAAAAACTGATTGATTGATCATTATTGTAAAATAAGATCTCTAATCAAGAAAGTGCAAGGAACAGAAGAAGATCTTCGAGAGAAGGTCTAAGAAGACTTTCTGAAGTGAACATCCACTCAGATTTAGTCTAAGTTGAATTCATTCAAGAATTCAGAAGTATTTTCAAGGGTTATGGATAGAGAGAGATCCAGCCATTTGAAGACAAGAAGGAAGCTATCACAGGTTTCTTAAGAAGCAGTATATTCCAATGGAAATCAACTCAAACTAAGTTCAGATTCAAGAATATTTGAAGAAAGCTAAGATCCAGTTTATTTCATCCATCAGCCTTTTCAAGAAGCTGATCAAGAACAGTCTTATCCCTTCTCTCTCAATAGGGGTAAGATTTTATATAACTTCATTTTCAAATTCTGTAGGATCTATTTATAGATCTGAGTTGTAAGCCTATTTTATAAAGGCTGAGTGTAGGAGAAGACGTTCTCTGAGTTGTAAGCCTATTTTATAAAGGCTGAGTGTAGGAGAAGGTGTTCTCTAAGTTGTAGGCCTTGTGGCAAGGCTGAGGTAGGGCTGGTTAGCCTGAGCTGTAGGAACCTTATAGGGTTCTGAGTTTTAGGAACCTTTCAGGGTTCTGAGTTGTAGGATCTGAGGATCTGAGATAAAGGAGGAAGTTAGGCCGAATCTAGCACACTGCTAGATAGGTGAAGGGGGAAAGTGGGGAACCACTATAAATCTGTGTGCAATCTGTGATGTGTACATATTTGTGATTGCTGTGCTGTGTTAGCATCAGAGTTTTCTGAATTTTATTATAACCTGAAGTTATATTCTGCCTTAAGTTAAAACAAGCATTAGAACCTATTCACCCCCCCCCCCCTCTAGGTGTTTAGGTTGTCTTGAAAGTAAAACTATCAGTCAACACACTTGTAAAAAACGAACTAGAAACAAGCCGGAACGGGTATAACTGAAATTTTATTATCAGAAAAAGGTATCTATTACAAAGGTATGGTCTCTCTTATATAGAATGGAGGAGATGGGAGAGAATACAAATACCCAATGTGGGACTAAAAATACAAAAGACAACATCTACAAAGTTAACCGCCAAGCAGACCGCCTAACCGTGCGGTTAGTAGGAACTAACCGCCCGGTCACTACCAGAGAACACTCAGCCGACCATCACGATCCCAGAGACTAGCCGGCAGACCGCCTGGCTACCAAACCGCCAGACCGCCAGACTGCCCGGCTACCAAACCGCCAGATTAGCCGGGCTGACCGCCCGGCTACCAGACCGCCAGTCCTAGCCGCCTGTCCGCCCAGGTCTATACAGCAACACTCCCCTCAAGCTGGAGCATAGATGTCAATCATGCCTAGCTTGCTGCAAATGTGGAAGAAAGAGGCGGACACAGGTTTTGTGAATATATCTGCCAGCTCTTTCTCCGAGGTAACAAACGGAGTGCAAATCTGGTTCTTCAACACTTCTTCCCGAATGAAGTGACAATCAACCTCTATGTGCTTTGTTCGCTCATGGAATACCGGATTTTTGGAAATGTAGATCGCGGCCTTGTTGTCACAGAACATGGGAAGAGGATAGTTATAGACCTCTCCTAGATCCAGCATGAGAGCCCGCAACCATTTTAACTCACACGTGGTTGATGCCATGCTACGATATTCTGCTTCCGCACTAGACCTGGAGACGACTGACTGCTTCTTGCTCTTCCAGCTAACCAAGTTTCCTCCAACAAACGTGCAAAATCCGAAAGTCGACTTGCGATCCCCTTTGTCGTCCGCATAGCTAGCGTCGGAGTACGCTTCGACTCTTAGGTGACCGTTTTTCTGAAAGAGAAGACCTTTCCCAGGTGCGGACTTCACATACTCCAATATCCTTAGAGCAGATTGAAGATGACATTCCCTAGGCGACTGCATAAACTGGCTGACCTTTCCCACTGCATAGGAGATGTCTGGTCTGGTCACCGTAAGGTAGATGAGTTTGCCAACCAGACGCCGATACCTCGTAGTATCCAATAGAGGAGGTGATTCGTCTGTCCATGTCTTGTCTTCTCCAGGAGCCATGGGACACCGGGCAGGTTTAGCACCCGTCAATCCTGCCTCTTTCAACAACTCAAGAGCATACTTCCGTTGGGAGAGAACCAAGGAACACGGTTTCCGAGAGATTTCAATTCCCAAGAAGTATTTTGGAGAACCCATATCCTTCGTGACTAGGTGTTGGCGGAGATGGACCTTCGTCAAGGCTACACCAGCTTGATCGTCGCCAGTAAGAAGAATATCGTCCACATAAACAGCTAGCACAACCAAACCCGAAGATGTCTTGCGAATGAACAAGGAGTGATCAGCCGAACTCCTGGTGAAACCAATAGCCCCAACGATGCTACTGAACTTATCGAACCACGCCCTGGGACTTTGCTTTAGGCCATAGATGGCCTTCTTTAACCGGCATACTTGAGTCTCCCCCTGAGCAACATACCCAGGAGGTTGCTCCATGTAGACGTCCTCGTGAAGGTCACCATAGAGGAAGGCATTCTTGACGTCCAACTGCGAAATAGGCCAATCCTTGTTGACCGCCACCGATAAAAGGACCCGAATGGTGCTGAGGCGAGCAACTGGCGAGAACGTGTCAAAGTAATCAACACCATAGGTCTGAGTAAACCCTTTTGCAACAAGACGGGCCTTGTACCGGTCCACACTGCCATCAGGACGGAACTTGACGACAAACACCCACCGACAACCAACCACATCCGTGCCAAAAGGAGGAGGCACAAGGGTCCAAGTGCCCCGGTCAGAGAGAGTAGCAATCTCGTCATTCATGGCAGCCTTCCAGTGAGGAATATCAAGGGCTTCCTGGTAGGTGCGAGGGGTGGTAGTCGCGGAGATGGCTAGGGCGAAGTCCCTGCGAGAAGGTGTTAGCCGATCATAAGAAATAACAGCTGCCAGCGAGTGCTGGGTGCACGTCCGAACCCCTTTGCGAAGGGCAATGGGCAGCTCCAGGTCCTCGAGTTCCTCAGTCGTCGGTGCATCCGTGGCGGAGATCGCTGGCCCGGGAGGAGAGAGAGACGGCCGAGGGGACGAGGGAGAAGGATCATGATCAAGAGAAGGAGCGGCTGGTGGAGGTGGGGATGGAGGAAGCTCAAGAGGAGTGGATGTGGTGGAGAGAATGGGAGGAGAGGTCGAGTCAGTAGGGAGAAGAGGGAGGTTCGATCCATCGACCTGTGGGAGATCAGAAGAGAAGTAGGCGGCATTCTCAAAGAATGTCACATCCGCCGAGACGAACTGCCTGCGATGAACAGGGTCAAAGCAGCAGTAACCTTTTTGAGTTGTGGAGTAACCCAAAAAGATACACTTCGTAGCACGAGGGGACAATTTGTCGCGAGTTGCGGCAGGGCTATGAACAAAGGCAGTGCACCCAAAAATGCGGAGAGGTAAGGGAAATGGGTCCTTGGTGGGATAGAGGATGGAAAATGGGGTTTTGCCTTTGAGGACGGTAGAGGGAATGCGATTGATGAGGTAGCAGGAGATGAGGACCGCGTAGCCCCAATAGCTACGAGGAACCTGCATCTGCGTCATGAGAGTGCGAGCGACATCTAGGAGGTGACGGTTTTTACGTTCCGCCACCCCATTTTGCTGGGAGGTGTAGACGCAGCTAGTCTGATGAATGATGCCATGTTGCGTACAGAAAGAAGCAAAATCACTACTCAGATATTCTTTTGCATTATCAGAGCGAAAAAGTTTGACAGAGGCATCAAATTGATTTTTAATCATATAATAAAATGAAGTCCATACAGAAAAAAGTTCGGAGCGATCCTTTAATAGATACACCCACGTACAGCGAGAATAATCATCAATAAAGGTTACAAAATAGGAACTTCCACGCCCGATGGTGAGGGTAGGGGAAGGTCCCCAAACATCCGAGTGAATAAGGTCGAAGGGCTTGGAAGAGCCACGACCTTGCTTAGGAGGAAAGGGGGAACGGTGATGCTTGCCCAGTTGACAAGCATCACAGTTGAGAGGAGAGTCCTGCTGAGGGAGGTGAGGAAACAGCTGGTGGATGAGACGCGAGGGAGGATGCCCCAGGCGAAGGTGCCACTGAAGAAGATCTGTAGAAGCGGGAGAGAAGACGGTAAGAGCAGATACATCATCAAGGAAGTAGAGACCACCCCTCTCAGTCCCAGTAGCAAACGTCCGCTTGGAGTCCGGGTCCTGAAACGAACAAGAAGAAGGAGTAAATGTTACCGAACACTGAAGTTGCTTGCAAAGAGAAGTAACCGATAATAAATTGCACGGAAACTTGGGCACATAAAGAGTATCCTCCAGGCGAAGGGACGGAGTAACTTGAACCATGCCTGTTCCATGCACCGGAGAGGGAGAACCATCCGCAACGAGAACAGGGGGCAACCTATCATGTGTTTCTAGGAGAGAAAAGCACTGAGGATTGCCCGTCATATGATTAGTGGCGCCAGAGTCGATTAGCCATTTACCTTGGGTAACTACGTGGGCACTACCTGAAGTCGTGGCCACGGAGGCAGATGGCTTGGAAGAAGGAGGAGTATCACCAGCGGGACGAAGATGCGGATGCTTTGTCCAGCAGCGGTCAACCAAGTGTCCTGGGCGGCCACAATGAGTACAGAGGTAGCGAGAGGGGCCACGCCCGCCAGAGTGGTTACCACGACCACTAAATCCACCACGATGAGCCTGGTGGGCATAGGAATCCGGAGCCGGAGGAGCGGCAAGTAAGGGGCGTTGGAGGAGAGAGGTAACAGCAGCAATGCGGGCAGCAGTAGCATCGAGGGTAGGAGACTCAGCCTCTCCAAGAATTTGCTGCCGGATCATATCGTATGAGTCCGGAAGCCGCAGAAGGTAACAGACCACTAGGAGTTCCTGGAAGTGCTTCAGCTGAGTGGCCACATCTGCCGAGAGAGGACGATTTTGTAGAATCTCAGCTCCAAGGGCTTGGACTTGTTGGTAAGCTGCAGGAGGGGACATGGACTGGCGAGCAAAGAGATCCGCATAGAGAGTATAGATGCGAGACGTTTGTCCCCCTTTGGAGTAGAGAGCGGCCAAGTGATTCCAAGCTTGTTTTACTGTCTCATCGTGACGGATGACAGGAAGACATTCATCAGACAGGCTGTTCGCCAGCCAAGTACGAACCAGCGCATCATTCGCATCCCAGTCAGAAAACTGGGCAGAGTCCGCAGGCGGAGGGTCATCGGTAAGATGATGACGCTTGCGTTGAGAGCGGAGAAGAAAAGTGAATGAGACACTCCAGTCGGGATAATTGGGCCCCAAAAGCTTAGAGACGGTGCCAAGATTCCCTGAAGCAGGAGGAGGAGGAGGAGGCGGCGGGACAACGATAGTAGACGAGGTGGAGCCATCAGAATTGGTCATCCTGAAGAGAGGTCGCGCGGTTAAGAAGGGAAACCGGGCGGGAAGAAAAAGAAGCCGCGCGGATAGAGAGAGCGAGAAGACCGCGCGAACAAAAAGCAAACCGCGGCGGGCAGAGAGGCCTCCTAAACAAGGCAGAACTCACGCGAACAGAGAGAAATCGCGCGGATAGGAAGAAAAAGATCTGCAGCGGTCACGATGTCAGACACCAGCGGCCAGAGAAGCCACGACCAAGCCGCAGAACCAAACAGAGGGAGAGAAGTCGGGCGGCTAGCAGACAGACCGCGCGAACAGAAGAGGAGGATAGAAGAATTCACTGGAGAGGAGAGCTCGCGCGAGCTGAAAGACAGACCGCGGGTAGGGGGCAGAGGTCGCACAGACAGAAGAGAACACAATTAGGAGGACTAGATCGGGTCCTCTGATACCATGTAAAAAACGAACTAGAAACAAGCCGGAACGGGTATAACTGAAATTTTATTATCAGAAAAAGGTATCTATTACAAAGGTATGGCCTCCCTTATATAGAATGGAGGAGATGGGAGAGAATACAAATACCCAATGTGGGACTAAAAATACAAAAGACAACATCTACAAAGTTAACCGCCAAACCGCCAAGCAGACTGCCTAACCGTGCGGTTAGTAGGAACTAACCGCCCGGTCACTACCAGAGAACACTCAGCCGACCATCACGATCCCAGAGACTAGCCGGCAGACCGCCTGGCTACCAAACCGCCAGACCGCCAGACTGCCCGGCTACCAAACCGCCAGATTAGCCGGGCTGACCGCCCGGCTACCAGACCGCCAGTCCTAGCCGCCTGTCCGCCCAGGTCTATACAGCAACAACACTCAACGCCTAGCAGAGCTGAAGAAATTTTCTAAGTCCAGAATCGTCGAACTCAGCTTATTCATTATTCATTGAGAAAAACTTTGCTTTCATCGAACGAAGTTCAGAATTCGTCGAACTCCGCTTTCATCTGTAAGAAGAACTCGGCTTTCAGGATCATCAAACTCAGCTTATCCACTATTCGTCAAGCTAAACTTTGCTTTCATCGAATGGAGTTCATAATTTATCGAACTCAGCTTTCATCACTTTCACTGTTTTGTCGAGCTGAGCTCAAGGTTTGTCGAACTGAGCTTGGAGTTCGTCGAACGCAGAATTTCTGAAAAGATAGTTTATTTTGGCTAAGTCCAGAATGATGTTGACGTCATCAAAGTCAACAAGTCAATAAATTTCAGATTCATTTCAAATCGATATTAACGTCGCCGTAAGACTACAGTAAATCTAAATTTGATTAAGCTAAGGTGTTAAACGATGTTAAATTTGGGACACGTGTCGTTCATCTCACTAATTGACAGGATTATAAATAGCAGCTGAGATCGAGATCAAATAAAAGTTTCTGGTCAAAAATTAACTCACTCTAAAAACGAGAGGCGGAGTTCGTTGTCTTCATCCGCCATTATTATAGAGCCAAGAACTTCAATCTGTAATTCTGAAGGGGTTCTGAGTTCGCTGAGGAATTCAACATCTTCTATAGCAAGTTCAAAGTATTTCTCTAAGGAAGACAAATCAGTCTAGGCTAGCCTTTGCTGAAAGTATCTTCACGATCCAAGCCATGTCGAATCTGAAGATCATTTACTGGATATTTGAAGAAGAAGTAGAGAGGGCTGATATCTGCTCAGTCTAGACCAGGAAAGATTCCTGAAGAATAAGAAGTAATAGTTTTTGTTAGTCGCTTCTAGAACAAGTCGGGCTAAAATTCAAGATTGCTTTCTTATCTTGTTGCTGTGAAGGCGAAGATAGGGCTGATATCTGCTCAGTCCAGGTAGACAGACACATACAATTTTCTCTGGTGTCTATAATTCAATTCTTTAACATTCTGTATAGGATTCATATTGAACCTGACTGGTAAGGCTAAGTTCTTGAGTTGTAATCCTGTGTTATAAAAGCTAAGGTAGGGCAAGGGTTGCCTGAGTTGTAGGAGTGTGGATCACTCTGAGGTAGGGCAGGATTGCCTGAGGTGTAGGGGTGTTGATTCATATTGAGGTAGAGTTCTTGGGAAGAACTTGAAATGTAGGATCTTGGTGATCTGAGTGATTAAACTTGTATAGTCTGAGTTGTAGGAGTCAGTTGGGCTCTGAGCTGAAAGATCTGAGGATCTGAGAAAGAAAGAAGAATGTGTTTGGCCGAGTTTAGTCTATTGCTAGATAGGAGAAGGGTGAAAGTGGATGTACCCATTACTTGGGGAACAACTATAAATCTGTGTTATGTGATGTGATTGTTGTGCTCTGATTGAATTATAATTGCTGAACAGCTTTCTTTCCTTATCTGGCAGAGATAGTAAACAGATAGAGAATCAGATTTCATTAAATATTAAGTAGCCTAAAATTAAATTGGATCTATTCACACCCCCCCCCCCCCCCCTCTATATTCATCTTAAAATCAAGACTTTCAGTAGGGATGGGTATAAACCTCTCCCAGATCAAGCAAGAGTATCTGTAACCACTTAAGCTCGCAAGCAGTCAGAGCCATACTTCTATATTCAGCTTCTGCACTTGACCTGGCAATTACAACCTATTTATTGTTCTTCCAGCTGACTAGATTACCTCCCACGAAGGTACTGAAACCAGACGTTGACTTCCTATCATCCTTATCATCTACATAGCTAGCATCATAATAAGCATCAACCTTCAAATGTCCCCTTTTCTGAAACAAGAGCCCCTTTCCTGGTGCACCCTTTACATACATAGGGATCTTTAGAGCTGACTGCAGATGACATTCTCTAGGGGCTTGTATAAACTACATCACTCTCCTTGCTGCATAATAAATATCTGGTCTTATGACTGTCAGATAAACAAGTTTACCCACAAGACGTCTGTATCTGATGACATCTTCAAGAAAAGGTGAACATTAACTCCAGCATTTATCATCTCCCATAGCCATAGGAGATCGAGCGGGTTTTGTCCCAAGAAGACCTGTCTCTTTCAAGAGATATAAGGCATACTTTCGCTATAAAAGAACAAAAGAACCGGGTTTCCGAGATATCTCAATCCCCAGAATGTATTTAGGAGACCCCATATCCTTGGTAACAAAATGCTGAAGCAGATGCTTCTTTGTCATGTCAATACCATTTCAATCATCCCCTGTAAGAATAATATCATCCACATAGACTACAAGAACAATAAGGCCAGACGAGGTATTGCGAATGAACAAAGAGTGATCTGCAGCGCTCCGAACAAATCCAATAACATAGATAACTTTGTTGAACTTGTCAAACTAGGCCCTTGGGCTTTGTTTAAGACCATAGATAGCCTTCCTCAATTTATATACCTGATATTCCCCCTGAGCAACATACCCAAGAGGTTGCTCCATATAGACTTTCTCATGAAAATCACCATAAAGAAAAGCATTCTTTACATCCAACTTAGACATCTCCTATCGCCTGTTGACTGTCACAGAGAAAAGAACATGGATTGTAGTGATCTGAGAAACATGAGAGAATGTGTCAAGGAAATCCATACCATAGGTTTGCTTAAACTATTTTGGCAATAAGTCGATCTTTGTAATGATCAATAGTACCATCAAGGAGAAATTTGATGGCATAGACCCAGCGATAACCAACCACATCAACTCTTGGAGGGGTAGGAATAAGAGTCCAAGTACCCCATTCAGTGAGAGTTTTCATCTCTTCATCCATAGCAGCTTTTCAATAAGGAATAACGAGAGCATCTTGATAGGAGGCAGGAAGAACATTCACCGATAGAGCTAGAGCAAAGATCTTAGATAGAGGAGATAGCTACGCATAAGAGACCACATCCTGAAGAGGATGTTGAGTTATTGTCCGAACAAATTTCGGAAGAGCAATCGAAAGATCAAGATCTGTCATGTCTACTGTATCTGTTCTATTCGAAAGAGAGACTACTAGCCCAGGAGCTATTGGCAGCGTCTCAATAGAAGAATTAGAGACAGTGAGAGAATCAGAAATAAAAGGGGAAGAAAGAAGTACATGCTTGAGAAGAGGTGCCAACATAAGAGGAAAAGAAGCAAAATTATTAGAAGAAGGAAGAATGGAGGGAAGGGAAAAAATGGAGCATCCTCAAAGAAAGTGACATCTGCAGAAACATATTGTCTCCAAAGAACAGGATCATAACACCTACATCCTTTTTGTGTTAGACAATAACCTAGAAAGATGCACTTAATAGAACGAAGAGAGAGTTTGTTATGACAAGAAGAAGAGTGGACAAACGTCGTGCATCCAAAGACATGAGGAGGAAAAGGAAATGGAGACGCATCAGGATACATGATAGAAAATGTGGTCTTGTCATTGAGAACTGAAGACGGAACTCGATTAATGAGAAAACAAGAGATAAGAACAGCATGACCCCAATAAGATTGGGGAACATGCATATGAGTGAGAAGGCTACGAGCCACATCTAGAAGATGGGGATTTTTACGTTCAACAATGCCATTCTTTTGAGAAGTGTAAGGACAAGTGGTTTGATGGACAATGCCTTGATGCCAACAAAATGATGTGAACTTATGACTAAGATACTCATTAGCATTATCAGTATGAAGAATTTTAATAAGGATATCAAATTGTGTACGAATCTCATTATAAAATGTAGTAAAAATAGAAAAAAAAAATCAGAGCATTCGTGTAACAAATATAACCACGTACACTGAGAGAAATCATCAATAAAGGTGACAAAATACAAGCTACCCCTACTAACAGACTGAAGGGGAGTAGGACCCCAAACATCGGAATGAACAAGATCAAAAGGACGAGAAGAACTGTGTCCATGCTTAGCAGGAAAAGTAGATCGGTGATGTTTGCCAAACAGGCCTCACATTGAAGAGAAGTATCTCCTCGAGTTAAATCAGCCAGAAGCTGATAAAGAATCAGAGGAGAAGGATTTAACACCTACCTCTGTCACATGAAATATAATAGAGGGTCTGGTCGTAGCCCCACACCATATTCCACGGGCAGGCAACGAGATTACATGTTAATATCAAAAACTACTTGAATCCTAACTCAGAGCATTCTAACAGAATTTTTAGGGTTGCATAAACTCATACCAATTGAATGTCCACTATATATAAACCACTCCATTTATATATATAACAGGAATGTCAAATACACAGAAGTTATGACCTTAAGGTCTTACATTTACTCTTTACAAGGTGTGGATTACAGAAATCGGCACGCAAGCCGACCACGCATGAAAATAATAAAACTTTGCTTGGCCTTCGAGGGCCAGCATAGCTTCGGTGCCATAACCCGCTACTTACAACTTGTCTCTACAGCACCTATATAGGGACAATCCACCACAAGGGCGGCAAACAATGCTACGGTCAGCATTAAGCTGCCAAATTTATAACGACCCTACCCCTTTCCCGGGGCAGTGGTATTCCTACCCTACAGACATAGCATTATCACAAGCAGATATATCAGAAGAACGTATGAAAGTTATTACTTCAAGGTTAGCTAGTCACCTATAGGGGGGAATAGGTCTTTGAAAATACTTAAGTCTTTTTGCTCTTTACAAACTAAAAGATCTAGAGCTTGACCTTAGTACCTGCAATATAAAGAAAGAACAAGCAACACAGCACAACACACAATTATTTATAGTGGTTCCTCAACTGGATACATCCACTTTCCCTCCCACCTTTCTAACTTATGTTAGACAAGGCACAAACTCCTCCAAAATGCTCCTCAGAGCTTACACCTCAGGCCCTTAGCCTTACACTAAGGTTTTCTCCAGAACCCTACCTCAGAACCACAAGGGTTCCTACCTCAGAGCCCTGAAGTGCTCCTATAGCTCAGTGGTCCTCAAACCACATACCTCAGCCTTATCTCTAAGGCCTACAGCTCAAGCTTTTCATTCCTACAACTTTAGGCACAAAGCCCTACTCCCAGAGTGCTGCAGCACTCCTAAAACTCAGTACCCAACAAGTACCTACCTCAGTGCTCTTCTAGGCACCTACAACTCAGTGACAAACTTGTTACCTACCTCAGGCCAAAATGCCCTACACTCAGTCTCCTCCAAGACCTACACTCAGTGATACAATTGTCACCTACTGCTCAGTGACTCAACAGTCACCTACCTTAGGCAATAGGCCCTACTACTCAGGTTGGGAGGACAGCCCTACTCTCAGATCAACACATGGATCCTACCTCAGTACCCCAGTAGGGCACCTACCTTAGTGAATAATTAGTCACCTACAACTTAGGCACAAAATGCCTTATAGCTCAGATTCAGTCAACCTGAATCCTATAGTAAAATTATCAAGAAGTTGAAATACTGACTCAGAGAAAAATCTCAGAGTCTACCTTGCTAAACTGAACAGATATCAGTCCATCCCCCTTGCTGTAGAAGGAATTAGTCTTCTTCTACAACTACCAATTTCTCTGTTGTACTGAAGAATAACTTACTGCTGTTGAAGGCTGACGGCCCTTCACACAGCTATCTCCTCTTGCTGATTGGATGAATCAAACACCTTGTTCTCCAAAGAACAATCTTACTGAACTGGAAGAAGCTTCAGCTATCTTTCTCTGCCTTGCAGGCTTGCATAGCTGGACTTGGCTTTCAAGCTCATTGGATAAGATTAAGTCCAGTTGTCTCTCTTTCCTTTTTCATTTTCTGTGATCATTGCCCTAGTCCACTTTACTCTTTTCTTTTTATATCCGTAGATTTTAATCAACTGCACAATTTGAGTGTGGGCCCAGCCAAGGATGGCGAGTGTCCTCCCTCAGAAGAGGACAAATAGTATCTTTTGGCACTACTGTAGCTTTCCCGCAATAGTATGAAGTTCTTGGAATGAGCTCGATGAATGGTGAGCTGAGATCAACGAACTCTGAAACCCAGTTCGATAAATTCTGTACTGAGCTCGACGAACTTTAGAATCTCCAACTTTAAATTTAGCTTGACAAAATATGAGCTCAGCTCGATGAACTAAGAATCTTTTAGCTTGACGAAAGGTGAGTTCAGTTGGAAGAACTTCAGAATATCCCACTTTAAATTTTGCTCGATGAAAGGTGAGCTCAGCTTGACGAACTCTGAATTTAGTTCGACGAACTCCACTTTCTGGACTTAGACAAATTTAAGAACACATTAAGTGTTGAGTGATATTAAGTCACTCAACGCTTGCTTACTTGGCTCTTCAAAGAAGCATTGAGTGAACCTGCTTCACTCAATGCTTCTGGACTTAGAGAATTTTTGCTGGCTTTGTCTCACCGGTTCCTTCTCGACTATCTCAGTGGTTTCTTCTTCACTGCTAAGATTATCTCCTGTCTCAACGGTTTCTTCTTCACAGCTAAGACTATCTCCTGTCTCAGCGGTTTATTCCCAACTGTCTCAGCGGTTTTTTCTCAACTGTCTCAATGCTTTCTTCTTCTTAGCTTAGACAGTTTCTTGTCTCAGCAGTTCTAGTGAGACTAATACTTCTCTCAATGCTTTGCCTTGAGCTTATCAGCTGTCTCAGCAGTTATGCTGAGACATTCTTCTCAGTTGTCTTAGTTATCTCAGAAGTTATGCCTTAGTCAAATTATCTGACTTCCAGCTTACTCTTTTTGTTCACCTGTCCAATCAAGGACAACCTGCATGCATGAACTTGAGCACACATCAAATACATTATGTGTGTATGTCATTGACTAGTTTGACTTCTTACAAATTTTGGACATTGGGATCAATGGACCCAACAATATCCCCCTAATTGAACAAGTCAAAACTTTGCTTGATCAATAAAACATGTCATTGACATACACAGTATTATTATCATAAAAACAAAAACTTGTATAACATCATTAGAGTTTGAAGTTGTTACCACATTACTCCAGCCTGTGGAGAATTTTACTTACTCCTCCCAGCATGCTGCTCTCCTGGGTGAGCCATCCTAACTATTCTAGTGTTGAAGCAACTTTAGCACCACCTGGCTTTGAGCCTCCTACATCTTGGCTTGGTCAGTTCTTGCTCAAATTTATTCTTCCTTCCCTCTAACTCCTCTCCCCCTTTTTGACTTCTGCAATAGGGAGATTTTGTGGAGTTTTTCTCCCCCTATCTGTCTGGGGTTGATCCCCTACTTTGACCTAATTCCATTTCAGCTGTTGGGCTTGCTCCCCCTCAACTGTTGCACACTAGCTTCATTATCTTGGGGAAAGACTTGTACTACCTGCAAAATAGACAAAATTGCATATGGTAGAGGAGAGAATTGAAGCTACACAAGATTCAACATATCAAATTAAAATTTAAAGGTGTTGAACTTGGCTTCATCTGGTGGCTTAGTGAAGATATCAATCACTTGCTTGTCTATGGAGACATACTCAAGGCTGATGTCTTGCCTTTCCACATGTTCTCTAATTAAATGTTCCCTTATTTCTACATGCTTAGTTCTGCTATGGGAGACAGGATTCCTAACTATAGAAATTGCACTAGTAGAATCACAAAAGAGTGGAGTTCTATTTATCTGAATATTATAGTCCTGAAGTTGATGCTGGATCCACAACAACTGAGCACAGCAGCTCTCAGCTGAAATATACTCTGACTCAATAGTGGAGATTGCAACATTTGTTTGCTTCTTGCTACTCCAAGAGATAAGCCTTCTACCTAGAAATTGACAGGAGCAAGATGTGCTCTTCATGTACTCCTTGCAACCTGCAAAATCTGCATCTAAATAGCCTGTTAGTTCAAACTCCCCATTCCTAGGGTACCATAGGCTAAGATCTGGGGTGCCCTTAAGATATCTTAAGATTCTTTTCACAGTAGTATAGTGAGACTCTTTAGGTCACGCCTGATACCTAGCACAAACACATGTTGCATACATAATATCAGACCTACTTGTAGTGAGGTAGAGAAGGGAGCCAACTATACCTCTATATAAAGTTGGATCAACAGGTTTCCCTGGATCATCTTTGCCTATAGGCATACTTGAGCTCATGGAAGTTCTTATGGTGAAAGCAATCTCCATACCATATTTTTTGATAAACTTCCTGGTGAACTTTGACTTGGATATGGATATAACATCATCAGTCTGTCTTACTTGGATTCCCAAGAAGAACTTCAGTTCACCCATACTACTCATTTCAAACTTCCCCTGCATAAGTTTTGCAAACTTCCTGCAGAGGTTGTCATCAGTAGAGCTAAATATTATGTCATCAACATAAATTTGGACTAGGATGATCTTTCCCTTAGATTCCCTTAAGAATAGGGTCTTGTCTATCTTCCCCTTGAGAATTTATTCTCAATGAGGAAGGTAGATAATGTCTCATACCATGCTCTAGGGGCTTGCTTTAGCCCATATAGAGCTTTCCTAAGTCTATACACAACTGTAGGAGAGTTAGAATCTACAAAACCTGGAGGCTGCACTACATAGACCTCTTCTTTCAAGTCTCCATTCAGGAAGCCTGACTTCACATCCATCTGGAAGACTTTGAATCCTTGGAAGGCTGCAAATGCAAGGAACAGTCTGATGGCTTCTAACCTTATAACTAGGGAAAAAGTCTAATCATAATCACTCCCCTCTTCTTGTCTGTACCCCTTGGCCACCAAACTAGCCTTATGCTTTACTATAATGTCATTTTCATCAAGTTTATTTTTTAAAATCCACTTGACTCTAATGATATTATGTCCATCTGGTATGGGAACCAACTTTCAGACCTTGCATCTTTTGAACTGGTTCAGTTCTTCTTGCATTGCACCAATCTAGAATTAGTCTTGATTTGCCTCTTCAAATTTCTTGGGCTCTTCTTGTGATAGGAAGCTGGAGTAAAGAGTTGTGATGAAACTCCTATTTCTGGTCTGTACACCTTGGCTAGCCTCACCTATTATCTGATCTGGAGGATGATCTCTCAGATATTTGACTGCTGGGGGCAGCCTGACTGCTTCTTACTTAGCACTATTTTCTTTAGCTGGTTAGTCTTCATCTCCAGCTTGACTATCCTGTGCTTCCTATGGACAGCATCCCTCTCCATATTCTTCTTGCACAGGATGGTCTTTATTTTTTGATGGAGAGCTTTTCCATCATAATTTTTGTACATGCAGAACTAGGAAAAGAGCTTGATAGCTCACTGTCAATCATGCTTGACTCATCAAACACTACATGGACAGATTTTACTACAACTTGATTAGTCAAGTTATAGACTTTATATGCCTTACTACTATTGTTGTACCAAAACAAAGATCCCCTCATGGGATTTGGCAACAAACTTAGTCTCTTTTGACTTGTCATTGTTCAAGATGAAAAACTTGTAACCAAAGATCCTAAAATAGGATATGTTTGGTTTTCTACCCTTCAAGATCTCATAGGGAGTCTTCTTGTGGCCTTTGGTGATAGAAGACCTATTAAGAACATGACATGCAGTGTTAACTGCCTCAGGACAGAAATATTTAGGGAGAGAAGTGTCACTCAACAATGTTCTCCCATCTTCTATGAGAGTCCTGTTTTTCCTCTCAGCTAACCCATTTTGCTGGGGTGTTCTTGGAAAGGAGAATTCTTGATGAATCTCTTGCTCTTCACAGAAAGTAGTCATGGCAGCAGACTGAAATTCAATTCCATGGTCACTTCTTAGTTTGACCACAGAGCTTGCAAGTTCATTCTGAATCTGCTTGACAAAATTCATGAAGACTTCAAGGGTTTCATCCTTTCTTCTAAGGAAGAACACTTAATCAAACTTGGAATAGTCATCAACCACCATAAGGGTGTAGACCTTCCAACCTAGACTATGAACATGCATGGGACCAAATAAATCCATATGCAGGAGATACAAGCATCTCACTGAGTCCTTAGTCCCAAAGTTCTTGAAGGAGGTCTTAGTCTGCTTACCCTTTTGGCAAGCAGCACAGATACCCTCCTTGGAGCATTTTATTTTGGGACCATTCTTAATTAGCTCATCACTGAAGAGCTGATCAATGGTCATATAATTCAAATGAACCTGTCTCTTGTACTATTGGACACAATATGATACTTTGTCATTTGCAACTAGGCATATAGGGGAACTACTATCTAAGTAATAAACGTTTAAGCAATAAACATTCCCACCCCTAGTGTCTGTTAAGATGACAGTCTGGTCACTTAACCTCTTGATGTGACACTTATCCTTGTGGAAGGAAATGTCATAACCAAGGTCACATAGTCGGCTTATGCTTATGAGGTTGTGTTGCAACCCCTCTACATAAAACCTTTATGATGGTGATTATGCCATTTGAGATCTTACCATAACCTCTGGTTATTCCCTTGTTAGAGCCTCCAAAGATGACCTTAGGTGCATTCTTTACTGGAGTGAACTCTTTCAATAATTCCTTTGTTCTAGTCATGTGTCTTTAACATCCACTATCCAAGTACCATTTAGAGGAATTGGTACTTGAACTAACCTGAAAAACACAATTTATCTCACCTTAGGACCCCAATTTCTATTAGGTCCTAGGTTCATATTAGCCTGAAAATAAGCTTGCCTTCTTGCAGTATTCCTAACAGGTTGGCTACCTTTGGGCACTGAAGGATTGTGCCAGCAATCTGCAGCAAAGTGGCCCACTTTGCCACAGCACCAACACACATGGACATTATGGCTCTGTTTGGGACAGCTCTGGCGGATTGAAAAGCTGCTTTTCGGATAGAGCTGTTTTAAAATAGATCTCTGGGGAGCAGTTTTGAAAAGCTGCAGAGTGTTTGGGTGTTCTGTGCAGAAGTGCGCTCAGAATTGCCGGAGAAAGGCCGTCGGGGGCTCGGAATCGCCGGAGGAAGGCCGTCCGGGGCTCGGAATCGCCGGAGGAAGGTCGTCCGGCCTCTGAGCATGTTCCAACTGAAGAAACCATTAGATTTCCAAAACTTGTGAGAGAGAGCTATTTTGCGGAAGCTGAAGCTGGGGGGGAGATTTCTAAAGAGTTGCAAAACAGCTCCAGATTTCTGAAAAGCTCTTCACAAGGAGCTGTCCCAAACAGTTAAAAAACAGCTCTGACGGCTGGAATAGAGATTCTCTAGCCGCCAGAGCTGCGCCAAACAGACCCTATATCTCCTTTTCTGTTTAGGACCAGCATTTGCCTGGACTGCTCCCTGAACAGTAGGAAGATGTGTTGCTGTATATCTTCGATTTCTTCCAGTAACCTTTTGATTGAAGGTAAGTCTTTTAGCTAGCTATTTTGGTCTTTTCTGAGAGCCACCAGCGGCATGTCTATTTTCAACTAACATGCATCTGATTGCATCAGAAACTGCCATTCCAGCCTTGCAAGAAGACTCACCTTGAGTCATTACTTTTGCTGGATGACTCAGATTTCCTGCAACAACATTATCCTTGAGTTTTAGGGCTGAGGCACCAAAAACAAATGGTCCAGGATATGCCATTTTAATTTCCTCATGGGCAGCCTTAAAGCCCTCAAATGGTTGTATCTTCAACCTTGGATATGGCCACATTGGTCCATTCTAGTGGATCTGTCATTCTCCCAGTGACCATAATAGCTTTCCTAGCCATACATGTTAGAAGGCAACGTGGCCAGAGGTACAACTGGTTCCATCCCCTTTCCCTTTCCTTTTGGATTGGGAGATCTTGTAGGTCCCTTAAATCCTAACCCTTTCTTACCCTTTTTGGGTAAAGAGGGTGTCAATTAAGGGAAGCACATTCCTTGGCTTAGAAAACTTGGCCACCAACAATTTCTCATTTAGGAGATCATCTTTAAGTTTCTGGATAAGTTTCTCATTTGAGACTCTTACCACAGACTCCATATCAATGATCCCCTTGAGCTTGGCTAATTGTGCAGCCATACCATTGAGATCCTTTTCTTGGCCCTCACACTTGCTCCTAAGACTGAGAAGAATTTTTGCCTGTCTCTTGGCAAGGAGCATGCACTTCTTGAATGCTCCAAGAAGTTCTCCATACTTATCAATTATAGAATTGACATCATCCTCGGAATCTGAATCCCCTTCATCTCTTGATGATTGAGCTTCAGAATCTGAGCTAGCCTCATGACTTGAAATAGAGGACAGAGATTTAGAATTTACCTGAGCCTGTCCAAGCTGATCCTGACTGCTCTCTTCATCTATCATTACCTACCTCATTTGCCTCTTCCATCTAAGTGATAGTGTTGATGGCAGTGACATAATATTATTGAGCTACCCTTGGGTCTCCCTTGACCCAGATCTGGACTCCTCCGATATTATACTTCAAGCATTGGTGGAAGGATAAGGGCATGTACCGAAAGGCACTGATGAGGGGTCATCCAAATATGGCATTATAGCTACTCGGAGTGTCCATAATTATGAACTAATAATTCTTGGACATTCCCCCCATGGTCACGAGAATCCCGGCTCCTCCCTTCGCCTCCTTCCTCTCCTTAGAGAACCCGAATAGAGGCCCATCTAAGGCCAGCACACCCTCTTCACCTCTGTATTCAATTCATCAATCGGTTTCTTAAAGTTCAAATTCACTTAGATCCTATTTTCTACCAAGATCCTCTCCACTGTGAAGTTTTTGATGGCTTCCTGAATTACAAGGGCATCGCAGAACGGATCTTCATACTTCGACATATCCTTTGTTGAGAAGTTAATATTCTCCTCTATGGGTGGGGTCTAGGAGGTTAATGCGATATTCTTTCTATAGATGGTATGGAGGCTCCCCTTGTGAGTGGCCTCGACCCCTGCTCCCCCATGGATCACCCTTATCCCACATCGGGTACCCACATCCACCCATTTTTTTGCTATGGTCTCCTTCTTAATCTCCTTCTCTCCCTGCTATCTGTAGCTAATGTTGTTGTGGTTACTGCCCCAACAAAGCCCTTCTCCCCTCTTTCATCTCTAAGAATTCCTGACATGTGGTCATAGCGTGAACTTCCACTTGGTAGAAGTCATAAAAAGACAATGCCACCGTTATTTATGGTGACGATGCTGATGTGGTCGTGGATCCGCGTCATCGAGACTTCGTGGATTAGGATGGTCATTCCCGCAAGCTCGAAGATGGGAGACTACCACGACGTTTCTTCGCCAACGCCGCCGCCGCTACATGTTTTGCTCGACGTCCGCCACGGCCAATAAATAAAATATATAATTATAAATTACATAATTATAATTATATATTTTATCATTTATATTTTAGCAATTTTATTTTTAAGCAATTTTTTTTATTTCATGTATGATGGGTGCTTATAACCATCAAGAGTGTTTAATTTCATGCATTTAATTATTGTATTATTTTATTTCATGATGGGTACATATAACCATCATAGTTTCATTTTGAATTTTGAATGGAGAAGATGGAGTGGTGTAGGCTATATATAGCCATGTCGTGGAGGATTTTGTAGAGAATGAATGAAAAAGTGAAACCTTAATTCAAAGATTGAATTTCCCCCTCTTTCCATCTTCCCCCTTAGGCAATTTTCAGCCCTCCTCCTTCTTCCCTTTCCTCTTGGCCGCCGACCATTCTTTTTCTCCCCCTATCTCTCGGCCTCCACCTATCCTCCTCCTCCTCCTCTAATTCTCCACTAATAGCCCCTCTTCTTATCTCCTCCCAAAACCGAGCCTCACTTCCCTCCGAAAACCCTAGCCGGCCACCACCCTAGCCGCCACCCTCTTTCCTAACCTTCCACCACTCGGCCACCACCTCTACCCCCAACCCGAGCCCTCTCTTCCCATACAACACCCAAACCTTACCACCTTCATCATCACAACAACCCAAACCCGGCCACCCTCAACCTTTATTTTTTTCCACCACCTTTTCTCTCTCCACTTTCCATATATATAATCGCTCAAAATTTCTCTCACTCCAAAAGGTTATTGCAAAGGAAGAACGACTTGTGTCTATATCATTCGGTGTGGATCCGTGGAGTTTGCGTGGAAATAGAAAATCAACCACCGTCATGTGTGAATCCTCCACTCATCTTGTGGACGGACTTCTGGGATTGGGTAACGATTTACTAAAACCTCTTCTGTGTGATTTCTTCAATATTATTTGTGAGGTATTGGTGGAATTAGAAGGCTAGTGTTTTAACCTGATTTATATTGAAATTGTGTTAATTAAAATCTGAATTTTCAAGCATTATTTTTCCCGAATATTCTCGCATAATTTGGAGCGGGTAAATCTCGTGAACACTTGTAGAAATTAGTTTCCTTAGCCTTGGTTTCTTCGATGTTCAAGTGATTTGGCAACCCTCATATTAAATTAATTTGGGGTTGAATTTTTGGGCTCTAGTTTAATCGCTATTGTAGTCCGGATTTTTCTCGTATTGGAATTGTGAATGTTTGCACATAATTTAATTTGAAGTGTTAATTGTCCGGATCAGGTAGGTCCTATTCGCTTGAGCAAACATTGGCATATAACACATGTTCAATCTATAAAAGGGGTAGCGTCTCTTTGCTCGCTGCGTATTTAATTTAATTGACGAATCTAAGAACGCGTAGAGCTTAACCCGTAGAAACCTTGGGTCTGCATCAATTTGGTATCAGAAGGAGGTTCACGTCAATTTCCTAATTGGCACCCTCCCCCTTTTATTAGTACGTTGTCACGCACTTGCACGTTTCATTTGCCAAAACAATAAAATAAAATTTTTATTTTTGGTCTGCAAATAGCGGCCTATATTTTTATTTTTCTGCAAAAAAAATCAAACATAATTTATTTAATAATCTTCATTAATTCTTCAGCAAGAAAATCAAAATCATTTATTTATTACCCTAGTTGCTAAGAGGGAACAATTCCGTCTTTCCTAGAGTTTAGTGGGTCAGGTTCATTTTTCATTGTTTGTGCACAAACTCCAGGTAGATTTTCTGATTCCACGTCGAATGTTAGGAAACCAGTTTATTCACCTGTAGTGGTTGAGATTTTGGACTTGATTAGGCAACTAACGCCTACCCCAGCCTTGCCATCATACCCTAAGAATGCCAACCGTCCCTACACTATTCCTCGCACTAGGAGTGAGATACCCACGTTTGATGGTTATGGGAATTCTCACAAATTTAGGGACTGGCTTAAGTAGGTAGAACTTTATTTTGATTGTTATGAATTGGACAACGACCAAAAGGTTAACATCGCCCGAGAGCGGTTAATAGGTCAAGCCTAGGTATTTTGGTTAATCGAAGAGCGGCGTATTGGTAGCTATAAACATACTTGGCGGGCAATGCGTAGCCTACTCTCAGCTCAATTTGATCCCGCCTATCTCCGCACTACTAACACCAAGCATGTGAGTGAGTATCATTATGGAGCTAGACTCGTAGCTACTCATAGGAGTTACCCTATGCATCAGGTTAGATCTTTTCCCCACAAAGATAGGACTATACCTAGTGTGCCTAATTCCACTCCTAAGGAAAATACGCAGTGTAGACCATATGTTTTGGAATCGAAAAATGTTACTACTAGGGTTATGCCTCCTTTAGCCTCTATGTCTAAGCCCCTTGAGATAGTGACTGATACCTCTGAGGATTCTGATGTGGATATAGTCTCTGGATTCGGAAGTTGACCAACCAGGTGAGAGTATTCCTTCA
Source organism: Platanthera zijinensis (assembly GCA_039513925.1). Classification (NCBI taxonomy): domain Eukaryota; kingdom Viridiplantae; phylum Streptophyta; class Magnoliopsida; order Asparagales; family Orchidaceae; genus Platanthera; species Platanthera zijinensis. The sequence continues at coordinate 72,362,000 of CM077097.1, forward strand.
CGTGCGATAGTACCCGACAAGTCTGATAATTCTGACAGTGAGGGAATCCCTAGTGATTTAGAAGACGATGTATGGGATGATTACCTTCCGATCTGTGAGAGTATTCCATTATCTATTACTTGCCCTACTAGCATTGTGTCTGATCACCCTAATATTGAGTGCCCTCTCCAGGATACGATCCCCATTGTGATAGAGCCTACGATTGCACCTACTGAGATTATATCCGAGTTGTGTGAGGAGCTTGAGAGTGAGGATGTCCCTATTATTATTGTGGATGAGTTTCCATCCGAGGGAAGGGTATCTTTGGACGATTGTTTGGATGTACACCCGGATGAGAGTTCCTTGATGTCGTCAACATTAGGAGAAATTTATTCTGATTCAGATTTTATCCCGTGATTGATTTTACCAACCCTTCCCCTTGTTTATTTGCCTATCTTAGATGACTTTTTAGGACGTGGAACCAGTAGACCTAGTCTTAGTTTTTGTGTGAAGCCCACTTTATTAGTTCCTACTTTGGCGTTGTATCAGCGTATAGATATCACTATGTTGAGCGCACTAGTATTTGGACTTTTCACCGCACCTCATAGACATGACTACACGTCACTTTTGACAGCCCATTTTTCTGCGTGTCCGACTACAGTTCTGTCCTCTACTACGACTGATTCTGATTCTTTGGCAATTGTGCCTCTGGTTGTGGTGTCCCCTATATATACTTATATACCACACCCAGTCGCACGTATATACCCACCGCCTTTTGATGACCCTCATTTCCACACATTAGTGACATTAGTTGGGTCCCTTGAGTTGTATCGCTCGCACATCTTTTCACATCCAGGAGCGTTAAACTCTATTTTTCATGATGAGCGGTTCTCCTTGGCATATCTTCATGCCACGCACGAGTATTTAAAATATAAAATTAAAACTGCGAATTTGGAGCCCATTAAAATCATCTCTGATTATAAGGCTCCCGTGCCACCTGACTTAACCCCCTTGTCCTCCGCGTTTTGGTCTAGTCATATAGCACATGGATTCTCTCCTCATGTATCTAGGACGTTAGTGATTTAGTTTAAGTTATGTCGTACGCATTTCCACTCCTTTCTGAGACCATCCGACGCTAGATTTAGTGATTTGGGTTTAGTCTTGTCATTCCCCGAGCGGATGCCTTCTGGCTCCGCTAATAAATTAATATGTAGGAACGCCGACCCATCCATGATTATGAAGAACGTCGGATTTCATGTTTTTATTTCAGATTTTTATATAGCACAGAGTGTTTCACTTTATTTCAAGTTTCCGGACTTTTTACTGTACGTCTCTGTTCCACCTGAGTGGCTTTCTTCGTCGTTATTCTCTACCACTACATGTTCTCTTGGGATGGGGAGTGTTAGTTCTGCCGTGTCTATTTCCCACGTTGATTCAATGGTTTTTGAACCGGATGGTAAGATTTAAGTTTTATTTCTTTTGATTAACACCCTTTCAAGTTTCCTCAGGAGTCTTATTGTTTCTTTGCTAGACAGGTTCTCAGTGCTGATGGATGTACATGCTACTACGACATGGATAGCGGGGCCAGATTTTCCCCAGGTTGCTATTGCTTCTGACTGTTCTCCCCTCACGGGACATTCATCGGTGATGAGTAATTTTGACTGGGGGAGGATTGATGGCGATGATGCTGATGCGGCCATGGATCCATGTCATCGAGAGTTCGTGGATTGGGACGGTCGTTGTCGCAAGCTCGAAGATGGGAGTCTACCACGACGTTTCTTAGCCAATGCTGCCGCCGCTACATGTTTTGCTCGACGTCCTCCACCGCCAATAAATAAAATATATAATTATAATTATATATTTTATCATTTATATTTTAGCAATTTTATTTTTAAGCAATTTTATTTTTTTTATTTCATGTATTTTTATTTCATGTATAATGGGTGCTTATAACCATCAAGAGTGTTTAATTTCATGCATTGAATTTTTGTATTATTTTTATTTCATGATGGATGCATATAACTATCATAGTTTCATTTTGGATTTTGAATGGAAAAGATGGACTTGTGTAGGCTATATTTAGCCATGTCATGAAGAATTTTGTAGAGAATGAATGAAAAATTGAAACATTAATTCAAAGATTGAATTTCCCCCTCTTTCCCTCTTCGCCTTAGGCAATTTTCAGCCCTCCTCCTTCTTCCCTTTCCTCTTGGCCGCCGACCATTCTTTTTCTCTTCCTATCTCTCGGCCTCCACCTCTCCTCCTCCTCTAGTTCTCCACTAATAGCCCCTCTTCTTATCTCCTCCCAAAACTGAGCCTCACTTCCCTCCCAAAACCCTAATCGGACACCTCCCTAGCCATCACCTTCTTTCCTAACCTTCCACCACTCGGCCACTACCTCTACCCCCCCCCCCCCAACCCGAGCCCTCTCTTCCCATCCAACACCCAAACCCGACCACCTTCATCATGTAAGACCCCCCTCCCGGAACACAACACACGGCACGAGGGGAGTCTTATGCCCGAAATAGCCGCCTTGCGGTAGCACCAACACACGGGTTAGCCTTTACCACAAGACGCCTATTCCGCCGGCTACAATCCATATCACATAAACAATGCCAACCCAACCATAACAGAAAAGTAAAAGTAAAAGCAGTTCAGTTCACAGCTAAGTTAAAGTCCAAAAGTAGCGGAAGATAACAAGCACAACAGGCTTGTACAAAAGAACAAGAGTCTAGAAATGTTTTGCCAAACGGCTACATGAAAACACTCACGACTGTCACTGACGGTGCCGATGGCACCACCACCTCAGGTCCTATCATCTGGGCCTGGCTGTCCTGCTGCATAGTCCGTAGCTGCTCTACCTGCGGGGTTTCCTCCTAAAAAGGAAGACGTAGCAACCGTTAGTCATAAGACTAAGTGGCTTCACATCCGCTCCCCGGCGACTCCTCGGCACCGGGCGGAGAAAGGAACAAAGGTACAATATATATATATATATATAAGCAAGTAAACAAGCTGGTGACTGTAAATATGGTGGAGTATAAACTACGCTACACAACTAGCAGTTCTACAAATATCAATAATATATGACAGCAGGTATAATTAATCAAAATAATAACTCAACTTATAAGAGTGCCCATACAAACTTATAAGTTAAGGATCGGATTAACAGTAAAGTAACTCATCGTATAAGAGTGCCCATACAAACTTATACGATGAGGATCTTGTGTATGCAATGAATGACATGATATGAATGTTATGCTATGGCCGAATCATGCGCACGCACATGCAAGTTGCTATGTCGACACAGACTTGAAGTTTCCACTTTTCGAGCAGGTAGCTAACCTCTCAGGCGTTGTCCGTCGTGGCCAGACGGCGACAGTGGAGCGGGCGTCTCCACTACTAGGTGGTATCACACTACCTATCCTAGGCCCCCGTACGCCTCAACGCTAAGAACACAACAGCGGAGCTCACGTGCGTACTACGGCTCAGAAGGGGTCTTGGGTAAATGTGCACCAAGAACACAGCCCAACCTGGCCTTTGATTTCGAACCGGATGGAACCTCGGAAACGCACGAGGTGCAAGCCCAACCGTTCTCATGGCGCGGAGGAGATCTCGGGTTATGGACACCAAGTATCTAACCCTACCGCCCAAGGTCTACCCATTGGCTCCCATCGGTGTGACGACTGGCGAACCCGTAGACCTGCCACAGTCATTATCTCAATATCGCGACACGATGAATCGTCGCACATCACATGCCCCAAAACAACTCACTCGATGCTACCCGTAGGGAGACTTCAACTCTAAGCATCGGTTGTTAATAATCACCTTGGGCTCGGATTACGGTTACAAAGTACTCTTCACATAGTGTTCATCATATTCACGTCCACCTATTCAATGAATTCATCTCAACACTACGCATAATAGATATGTTCAACTCCCAACTATATAAATATATTTTATACCACTCTCAACCCTTAGTTTCTAGCCTTCTCATCCACTTCATTTCTCTACCAATACATGGTTATACCTTATTACACAACCAAATGAGTAATCATGCTAAATTATGGTAACAACAACATTATAAATATATGGGAGCAAGACAACAAATGAGCAAATCACAACCATTGCAAGAGTGCTAGCATTATAAATTAACAAGTGCACTAACATAGGATAGTCCAATACTAAAACTGGGATTCCCGGAGCTACAGGAATCCGATCACAATGTTCAACCCCTCGTTGGAAAGGTATTCGCGAGGGCTACGACTTTCGTGTTGAGTCGATCGCCCAGATCTGGTCGCAACATACCAGAAATTCAACTCGAATACGTGCAGGAAACAGTTTCCTGTACAGGATTTTCCCGAACGCAGCGGACTCGAACCCGCTTTCCCGTGGCTACAGGTATCGCATGGAAACGTGCAACCACTCGTTGGAAAGGTAATTTCAAGGGCTACGACTTTCGTGTTGAGTCAATCACCCAGATTTGGACAGAACACCTCTGAAATTGGCCACGAAGGTCGCCGCGTGCAGAAATCAGATTTCTGCACGTATCTTAAGGCGAGATGAACGGCATCCGTTCATCTTCTTCCTTGCAACGACCTCGCATAAACTCCTCCAGAATTCACACCCAACCTTATTTCTCCTTTCAAAGCCAAACCCTCAATGAAAACCCCTCTCATCTCCACTTTGAATGATGAGAAGGTTGAGGGAGACTAAGCCTAGAAAACCTAGGCATGGCTTATCCTAAGAGCTCTCCTCACCATCAAGACTCTATGGAGTCGATGTCTCTCCTAAAATAACTATAGATCTAGTACCAAGGGAGAGGGAAGGAAGCTCACCTCAAGTCCAGCGGTACCACCATGGCCGGCCATGAGCCTCGCACTCCTTCGCGGCGGCATTGTTTTTCCCTTGACGGCGGCGGCGTTTCGATTTCTCCAAAGATGGCTCCGGCAAGCTCTTCCTCCTCCAGCCAAGAGAACTCCCTCAGAAATTTCGGGGCTGAAGAAAGGGGATGAAATGCTAGGGTTTCACAACTTTTTCCTTTTTATACACCGCAGACACGGGTAGGCACACGGCCGTGTTCCTACCCGTGTTCAGGTGACACGGCCGTGTCGCCTGCCGTGTTTAGGGCCGTGTTCATCCCAGAACATCTTTCCGCCGGGTCAGGGTTGCGGCACACGGGTAGAGACACGGCCGTGTCTCGACCCGTGTCCTCGGCATACGGGTAGGGACACGCCCGTGTCCCAATACCCGTGTACCTCTCTGACTGGAAACTTAATATTGGCATGAGGCACACGGGTATGGACACGGCCGTGTCCATACCCGTGTCGGCCAAAATCACCGTTTTGCCTTATTTTCCTCATTTCCCGTACGTTCGCACCTGTTCACCCACACCCCCATTGGGCTCACCACAGCCCCCCTAGACATAAATACGCAATCAAGGGGCCTAGCGCGAATTGGGACGTTACAAATCCTATAAACAAAATAAAAGATTTCGTCCCCGAAATCAGGGTAAGGCTACGGGAGTGAAACACATAAAAAAGGGAACTATGCTTTCAAATAAAATTCTTACCTGGAGTAAATAATTCCGGGTAGCGCCCTTGCATCAAATCCCTTGGCTCCCATGTGAACTCCTCCTTCCCATGATTAGACCATAGCACTTTCACCAAGGGAACACTTTTTCGGCGCAAGGTTCTTGTCTCGTTATCAACGATCCGCACCGGCTCCAGTCGCACAGACCTATCAGATGCCACGGCACCATCCGCCGTGGGGATATACTGTTCAGGCCGCAGCAAAGCCTTCCGAAGCGACGATACATGGAACACGTCGTGAAGGTTCTCCAGCTCCGATGGTAACTCCAATCGATAGGCCAGAGGGCCAATCCTTTCCACTACGACATAGGGCCCGACATACCTTGGGCTGAGCTTCTTGACTCCACGTACCCGCGACACTCCGTGCATCGGTCGAATCTTCAGGAACACCTTATCACCCACTTGAAACTCCACCGTACGGTGCCTTGCGTTGTAATATTTTGCCTGTCGGCTTTGAGCCTCTAGCATTTGATCCCGGATCAACCTAACCACCGCGTCCGTGTCATCAATATACCCATTTCCCAATGTCTTCGGATCTTCGTCTTGCACCCAGGACAAGGGTGTTCTACACCTCCTTCCATACAAAGCTTCATGAGGTGCCATTCCAATACTGGCTTGATGACTGTTATTATAAGAGAACTCCACGAGAGGTAAGAGCCTCTCCCATGGTTCTCCTTATCTAGCACACACAACCTCAAAAGGTCCTCCAATGTTCGGATGGTTCGTTCAGATTGCCCGTCCATTTGTGGGTGAAAGGCTGTGCTAAAGGCGAGGCGCGAGCCCAAATAAGCCTGTACAGCCCTCCATTCTCTTGAAGTAAACCGACCATCCCGATCGGAGACGATCGTCTTCGGCACACCATGGTACCGCACAAATTGCTCCACAAAGAGACGCACTAGGACGCCCACCTGCGCCTCCTTATTCATTGGGATAAATCGGGCTACCTTGGTCAACCGGTCAACTATCACCCACACAGAATCGTTCCCCGAGCGCGAGCGAGGTAACCGTGGACGAAGTCCATGGAGATGTCCTCAAATTTCCATTCGGGGATGGGCAACGACTGTAGCATTCCACCGGGGCTTCTGCACTCCGCCTTCACCATTTGGCAGGCCACGCAATGAGTAACAAAGTACTTGACATCTCTCTTCATGCCCGGCCAACACATCGTCTTTCTCAAATCGGTGTACATCTTCGCGATCCCCGGGTGCACCGAGTACTTGGAGCAATGGGCCTCCTTTAGAATATCCTCCCGAATGTTGTCACCTTCGGGGATGTAAAGCCGGCCACGAAAATGGACGAGGCCGTCTTTTAGGGAGTATTCTTCCGTAGTCCCATCCTTCATTGACTTGAAAGCTGGGGTTAAAGCCGCATCATTCTTTTGTTCCGTACGGATCCGGTCTCGTATGTTGCAAACTATACTCATCGCGGCCAAATATTCTGTATACTCTTCCGGTTGATTCTTAAAGACCAAAGTGATTTCCATCTCTTGCAGTGTTCGGATTAACTCCATCCTCATCAAGCGGGATTCCGTGCTCGTTCCCGGTGCCTTTCGACTCAAAGCATCAGCTACGGAATTAACCTTCCCGGGGTGGTAGTTCAAGGTGAATTCATAGTCGCACAAGAACTCCAACCACCGCCGCTGTCTCAAGTTTAACTCCTTTTGGGTGTGAACGTACTTCAGGTTTTTGTGATCCGAGTAGACCTCGCAGTGGACGCCATATAAATAATGCCTCCAAATCTTCAAGGCGAATACCACCGCTCCCAACTCTAGATCATGCACCGGGTAGCTGGCTTCATGCTTCTTCAACTGTCTTGAAGCATAAGCGATCACATGCCCATTCTGCATCAACACAGCTCCCATCCCTTGATACGACGCATCCGTGTAAACTTGAAAGCCCTCCTTCCCAGATGGAAGAGCTAGGATGGGTGCAGTCGTCAATCTGTCCTTCAACTCTTGGAATGCAGCTTCGCACTGGGGTGTCCATTCAAACGGCACACCCTTCTTGGTCAGCGTAGTAAGGGGAAGGGCGATCTTCGAGAAGCCTTTCACGAACTTGCGATAGTACCCGGCAAGTCCAAGAAAGCTCCGTATGTCGGCCGCTGACTTCAATGGCGACCACTCCTTCACGGCCCGCACCTTGGCCGGATCTACAGCTAGCCCCGCCCCACTAATCACATGGCCCAAGAACGCGACCTCTCGAAGCCAAAACTCGCATTTGCTGAACTTGGCAAACAAGGTGTGCTCCTTTAGCTTCCTCAGCACTAAAGTTAGATGTTCGGCGTGTTCTGCTTCGGTCTTGGAGTAGACTAGGATATCATCGATGAACACGATGACAAAGATGTCCAAATAAGGGCTGAACACCTTGTTCATCAAGCTCATAAAGGCGGAAGGGGCGTTTGTGAGCCCAAACAGCATCACGGTGAATTCATACAAACCATATCTCGAACTGAACGCCGTCTTCTGAATGTCATCTTCTTGTATCCTCAGCTGATAATATCCCGAACGCAGATCTAACTTGGAGAACCAATACGATCCCACCAATTGATCAAATAATTCATCAATGCGTGGTAGGGGATAGGTGTTCCGCACCGTTAACCGGTTCAACTCTCGATAATCAATACATAACCGCAGGGTGCCATCCTTCTTTTTGACGAACAAAACGGGCGCTCCCCAAGGCGACGAGCTTGGGCGAACGAACCCTGCTTCCACCAATTCCTGAAGCTGGACTCTAAACTCTGCAAGTTCCTTCGGAGCCATTCGGTATGGAGCTCGCGAGACGGGCTTGGCACCCGGAATTAGCTTGATTTGGAAGTCCACTTCCCTATGCAGGGGTAGTCCCGGCAATTTCTCGGGAAATACCTCGGGAAATTCTCGCACCACCCGCACATCCTTGACTTCTAGTGTCAATTTCTTCAACTCGAAGCAAATTACATAGACCTCGTCCCCTTCCATATGAGATTTCATAACTTGGATTGAAGATAATAATTTACGGGGTGCGAATTTAATACCTTGGAAGATGACTTCCGAGTCTCCATGCCTCAATATAACTTGCTTCTCCGCACAATTGATCCTGGCGTGGTGCCAGTCCAACCACTTCATGCCCAGGATGAGATCGAACTCCGGGATTCTTAACACTGTAGCCGGAGTTTCAAAGAACTTTCCTCCAATAAGGGTGTCGAAGTCGCAACTTGCTGACGACGTCATCTCAGAGCCGTCCGGAAGGCGCACCCTTTGGGTAGTGCCCGTGAAGTGTTGCACTCCCTCCAAGTCCTTCACGAAGTCCTCTGAGATGAACGAGTGAGACGCACCCGTGTCAAATAACGTATAGGCGGGTCTCCCGCTAACCATGATAGTGCCTAGGTTCCAAAAAGGTAATCACTATTCAAAATTGCGCGTATCATTTGTATCGTAAATCTAACAAGTCATATAATATTAATAAATTTGCACGTACCGGTGATGACTTCCTGCGGATTTCTCTCCTGAGTCATATCCAATGCGAACACATGCTCCCGTGCATGTCCTTGATTTCTCCCTGGTGGTCCTCTTCCTCGGCCACACATGTGCCCTCGCCCCCGTGGAGCTACTGGAGGGGGAGCAATAGGGGCATCCCCGATCAGTCGCGGGCAAACTCGTCGGACATGCCCCGGTTGGTTGCACTCAAAACATATCACCTCACGTCGGCCCCCAGGTTGTTGATAATATTGCTGCTGCGGTGGTGGTGGTAAAGCTAGTGGTTGCGGAATTGGGTACTCCACCCGATAGTTCTGGTTGACCCACCGACCGCCTCTGTGGTTTCCCCTTCCTCTGCCATGATCATTCCGCCTTCTATTACTAGGGCCGACTTCAATTACTCCTTCCGCAGGTCTCTTGCCACATCCCATGTGGTCCGCCTCCAGTCTCTTTGTCATGTCAATGATTTCTGCCAGGCTTCCATCGGCTATAAACAAAAGGGCCTGCCTCAGGGGGTCCCTCAACCCTTTGTAGAAGCGCTTCGCGTAGCCTCTATCGTCCAAATCATAGGAATCGGCAAACCTAGCGAGGTGTTGGAACTCCCTCTGGTACTCTGTTACCGATTTCGATCCCTGCTTCAGCTGCAGAAATTTTTCTTCAAGTCCATCCCGAGCAGAAGAAGGGATGAAGTGATCCAGAAAAGCCTCGGTGAACTCGTTCCAACTGATGTCCGTGTACAACCGCCCTTGGAAGGTGGAGCCCATGAGGGACTTCCACCACCTTTTGGCGTGCAGCTCTAGCAGCGTCACTACCAATGTCACCGCCATGGTGTTCGGACATCTTATGCCAGCCATCAATTCCTGCACGGTATCAAGCCATTCCTCGGTGTGCACCGGCGATTCTGTCCCAAGATAGGCAGGAGGGGACAGGGCACGGAAGGTGCTCAACCAGTTGGAGCCTGGCGCTTGTTGTTGCACCGGAGCTTGCTGGGCTTTAAATGCATCTAATATGGCTGACAGCGTTTGTCCCAGTTCCGACTGCTGGAATTGTGAAGGGACGGAAGGGGTAGGAGTGCCCCCAACCGGCTCCACCTGCGCTGGGACCTGTACGCAAGGTACAAACTAGGGTCAGGTTGGCTAAAACTAATGTCAAAGTTGGACAACTTAGTGTGAATTACATATGGGCACACCACTGCTTCCGCTAAGTCGGTTTGTCCCCAAACCGACTAATCGAACGGGAGTGGCCCATTGTTACCTGACTGCTCTAGTTGAAGATCGGCTAAGTCTGATACCATTTGTAAGACCCCCCTCCCGGAACACAACACACGGCACGAGGGGAGTCTTATGCCCGAAATAGCCGCCTTGCGGTAGCACCAACACACGGGTTAGCCTTTACCACAAGACGCCTATTCCGTCGGCTACAATCCATATCACATAAACTATGCCAACCCAACCATAACAGAAAAGTAAAAGTAAAAGCAGTTCAGTTCACAGCTAAGTTAAAGTCCAAAAGTAGCGGAAGATAACAAGCACAACAGGCTTGTACAAAAGAACAAGAGTCTAGAAATGTTTTGCCAAACGGCTACATGAAAAACACTCACGACTGTCACTGACGGTGCCGATGGCACCACCACCTCAGGTCCTATCATTCGGGCCTGGCTGTCCTGCTGCATAGTCCGTAGCTGCTCTACCTGCGGGGTTTCCTCCTAAAAAGGAAGACGTAGCAACCGTTAGTCATAAGACTAAGTGGCTTCACATCCGCTCCCCCGGCGACTCCTCGGCACCGGGCGGAGAAAGGAACAAAGGTACAATATATATATATATATAAGCAAGTAAACAAGCAGGTGACTGTAAATATGGTGGAGTATAAACTACGCTACACAACTAGCAGTTCTACAAATATCAATAATATATGACAGCAGGTATAATTAATCAAAATAATAACTCAACTTATAAGAGTGCCCATACAAACTTATAAGTTAAGGATCGGATTAACAGTAAAGTAACTCATCGTATAAGAGTGCCCATACAAACTTATACGATGAGGATCTTGTGTATGCAACGAATGACATGATATGAATGTTATGCTATGGCCGAATCATGCGCACGCACATGCAAGTTGCTATGTCGACACAGACTTGAAGTTCCCACTTTTCGAGCAGGTAGCTAACCTCTCAGGCATCGTCCGTCGTGGCCAGACGGCGACAGTGGAGCGGGCGTCTCCACTACTAGGTGGTATCACACTACCTATCCTAGGCCCCCGTACGCCTCAACGCTAAGAACACAACAACGGAGCTCACGTGCGTACTACGGCTCAGAAGGGGTCTTGGGTAAATGTGCACCAAGAACACAGCCCAACCTGGCCTTTGATTTCGAACCGGATGGAACCTCGGAAACGCACGAGGTGCAAGCCCAACCGTTCTCATGGCGCGGAGGAGATCTCGGGTTATGGACACCAAGTATCTAACCCTACCGCCCAAGGTCTACCCATTGGCTCCCATCGGTGTGACGACTGGCGAACCCGTAGACCTGCCACAGTCATTATCTCAATATCGCGACACGATGAATCGTCGCACATCACATGCCCCAAAACAACTCACTCGATGCTACCCGTAGTGAGACTTCAACTCTAAGCATCGGTTGTTAATAATCCCCTTGGGCTCGGATTACGGTTACAAAGTACTCTTCACATAGTGTTCATCATATTCACGCCCACCTATTCAATGAATTCATCTCAACACTACACATAATAGATATGTTCAACTCCCAACTATATAAATATATTTTATACCACTCTCAACCCTTAGTTTCTAGCCTTCTCATCCACTTCATTTCTCTACCAATACATGGTTATACCTTATTACACAACCAAATGAGTAATCATGCTAAATTATGGTAACAACAACATTATAGATATATGGGAGCAAGACAACAAATGAGCAAATCACAACCATTGCAAGAGTGCTAGCATTATAAATTAACAAGTGCACTAACATAGGATAGTCCAATACTAAAACTGGGATTCCCGGAGCTACAGGAATCCGATCACAATGTTCAACCACTCGTTGGAAAGGTATTCGCGAGGGCTACGACTTTCGTGTTGAGTCGATTGCCCAGATCTGGTCGCAACATACCAGAAATTCAACTCGAATACGTGCAGGAAACAGTTTCCTGTACAGGATTTTCCCGAACGCAGCGGACTCGAACCCGCTTTCCCGTGGCTACAGGTATCGCATGGAAACGTGCAACCAATCGTTGGAAAGGTAATTTCAAGGGCTACGACTTTCGTGTTGAGTCGATCACCCAGATTTGGCCAGAACACCTCTGAAATTGGCCACGAAGGTCGCCGCGTGCAGAAATCAGATTTCTGCACGCATCTTAAGGCGAGATGAACGGCATCCGTTCATCTTCTTCCTTGCAACGACCTCGCATAAACTCCTCCAGAATTCACACCGAACCTTATTTCTCCTTTCAAAGCCAAACCCTCAACGAAAACCCCTCTCATCTCCACTTTGAATGATGAGAAGGTTGAGGGAGACTAAGCCTAGAAAACCTAGGCATGGCTTATCCTAAGAGCTCTCCTCCTCACCATCAAGACTCTATGGAGTCGATGTCTCTCCTAAAATAACTATAGATCTAGCACCAAGGGAGAGGGGAGGAAGCTCACCTCAAGTCCAGCGGTACCACCATGGCCGGCCATGAGCCTCGCACTCCTTCGCGGCGGCATTGTTTCCCTTGACGGCGGCGGCGTTTCGATTCCTCCAAGGATGGCTCCGGCAAGCTCTTCCTCCTCCAGCCAAGAGAACTCCCTCAGAAATTTCGGGGCTGAAGAAAGGGGATGAAATGCTAGGGTTTCACAACTTTTTCCTTTTTATACACCGCAGACACGGGTAGGCACACGACCGTGTTCCTACCCGTGTTCAGGTGACACGGCCGTGTCGCCTGCCGTGTTTAGGGCCGTGTTCATCCCAGAACATCTTTCCGCCGGGTCAGGGTTGCGGCACACGGGTAGAGACACGGCCGTGTCTCGACCCGTGTCCTCGGCACACGGGTAGGGACACGCCCGTGTCCCAATACCCGTGTACCTCTCTGACTGGAAACTTAATATTGGCATGAGGCACACGGGTATGGACACGGCCGTGTCCATACCCGTGTCGGCCAAAATCACCGTTTTGCCTTGTTTTCCTCATTTCCCGTACGTTCGCACCTGTTCACCCACACCCCCATTGGGCTCACCACAGCCCCCCTAGACATAAATACGCAATCAAGGGGCCTAGCGCGAATTGGGACGTTACACATCATCACCAAAACCAAACCCGGACACCCTCAACCTTTGTTTTTTTCCACCACCTTTTCTCTCTCCACTTTCCATATATATAATCCCTTAAAATTTCTCTCACTCCAAAAGGTTATTTTAAAGGAAGAACGGCTTGCGTCTACATCGTTTGGTGCGGATCCGTGAAATTTGCGTGGAAATAGAAAATCAACCACCATCGTGTGTGAATCATCCACTCATCTTGTGGACAGACTTTTGGGATTGGGTAACGATTTACTAAAACCTCTTCTGTGTGATTTCTTCAGTATTATTTGTGAGGTATTGGTGGAATTATAAGGCTAGTGTTTTGTCCTGATTTATATTTAAATTGTGCTAATTAAAATCTGAATTTTTAAGCATTATTTTCCTGAATATTCTCGCATAATTTTGAGCGGGTAAATTTCATGAACACTTGTAGAAATCGGTTTCCTTAGCCTTGATTTATTCGTTGTTCAAGTGATTTTGCAACCCTCATATTAAATTAATTTGCGGTTGAATTTTTGGACTCTATTTTAATCGCTATTGTAGTCTGGATTTTTCTCGTATTAGAATTGTGAATGTTTGCGCATAATTAAATTTGAAGTGTTAATTGTCCGGATCGTGTAGGTCCTATTCGCTTGAGCAAACATTGGCATATAGCCCATGTTCAATCTATAAAAGGGGTAGCGTCCCTTTGCATTGTGCATTGATATATGGTAGGAACCATCGTTAGTATTAATTTAGCGAAAATATTGCTCGCTGCGTATTTAATTTAATTGACGAATCCAAGAATGGGTAGAGTTTAACCCGTAGAAACCTTGGGCCTGCAACACTTCTCCTTCCTACCCCACCTGGTCAATTTCCCATTCTTCTTCCTCTTCCTCATCCAATTGACATGGCCTATAGGGGAGGGGCTTGGAGCGGCCTCAGGTATGGTCTCTCCCAGAGGGGTTGATACATCTCTAACCTCCGTGAATGTTTCCCCCTCCTTAAAAGCCTCATCCACCCTGAGGAAATCCCCTTACTTGACCCTAAGCGGGTTTTCCTAGTGGTCTCCAATTTGGCAGATTGGTTGACGGCTCAAACTTTCATCCTTGCCCCGGCCCTCCAGGGGCTTCCTGAAATTCCAGCCTCCTTGGCTCGTCTTTCCTTCTCCCTTCCTATTTCTGATTTTTACTTGCTTTCTGCGCCTTACTACTACTAATGTTGACCATCCTTGCATTGAAATTCGAGTTTACCACCTCACACTCGATTTCTTTTACGGCTCGATCGATCGGCTCCTACAAAGACAATGGGGGATCCCGGGAATGTTCCATCTAAAAGAACCTCTACTGCAGCCCTATAAAATAGGTTAGTTGTAGGGTGTGTCAGGAACATCCTAGATGTTGAAACCTGAACACTGGTTTAACTGAGTTCAAACTGAGAGGGAACAATTCTACTTATTTTGCATGTCGTCGGGTGCACTATGAAGGTTTGTTCAAGCCTGGATTTAATTGAGTTCGGTCAGAGATGGTGGCTCATCATAGAGCGAGGTCGTCTCGCCTAACCTGAATTCTCTTGATGGGTTTGCCCTGTCCTGACTGGGTGTAGTCATTACTGGGGGTCACCAAATTTGTGTTGTACACAATCTCCGCTACTTTGCGAGCTCGCCAAAGGTCAGAAAGAAATCATCAACCCCTCGGACTGAGAGGTTGTACTTATAAAATGTTTAAACCCGGACACCAGTTCAAGTAAGGTCGGACTGAAAGGGAATAGTTCTAGTTACTTTGCCCGTCATCGGGTACACTAGAAAGGTTTATTCAAGCCTGGATTCATCACTAATTGGTTGAATTATTTGCCCACAAAAAGACCCGACGAGCTACACCGAGGAGGTCCCACCGCTCACTCGAAAGCGAATGTCGCATCTTCCTCTCCCAAAGCCAAAGGCTGGGCTTGGCACCTTAGATAGCACAAAGTAAGATTTCTCCAAAAATCAAGGGTTCTGGGAGTTTGGGTATGCCTCTCTAAGGTGCCTTGAGGGTCTATTTATAGGCAAACCCCAAACCAGAGGCAAAATCGACTTTATAGCCTGAAACTAGTGGCCTCTATCTATTTATTTTTGCTATTAGCTCCCCTTATTGGTCTACAGATAGCTAAGTCTCACTATCTATGATGGATATGCGCAGACCAGGATAGGCCACGAGCAGGAAAAAAGCGAGTTAGATCCTCTCCGCCGAGGCGAGCCCAAGAAGAAGGTGGTCTCACTTTGGCAAGCTTGCGCTAAGCTATAGAGTGCGGCTCGTCACAGAGCGAGGTCGTCTCGCCTAACCTGAATTCTATTGATGGGTTTGTTCTATCCTAGCTTGGTGTAGTCATGGCTGGGGGTCGCCAAATTGGGGTAGTACAATCCCTTATTCTTTGTGTGCTCGCTAGAGGCCAGAAAGATATCATCTAACCCCTCGGACTGAGAGGTTATACTTATAAAATGTTGAAACTCAGACACCAGTTCAACTGAGTTTGGACTGAGGGGGAACAGTTCTAGATACTTTGCCCATCGTCAAGTGTACTAAAAAGTTCTGTTCAAGCCTGGATTCTTGCCTAACCTTAATTCTTTTAATGGGTTCGTCCTATCTTGACTGGGTGCAGTCATTGTTGGGGGTCGCCAAATTGGGGTTGTATACTGGACTAGAAGGATTTATTCTTGAAAACATTCTGTGTAATTAGTTAATGACTCCTCAACCCCTTGTCTTATCAAGAAAAGAGCATTGGGTCCCTTCTTCCTCTTCTTTGATGTTGAAAAGCACAATAGGAACATCAACGTGGATCCTCAAAGCCATGGATTGTTCCTAATGGGTGCTGGTGATGCCAATCCCTGGATTTCCCTACAAAGTTGATGGCGCACAACTTGCACTAGAAATCGTCTGACTGATAGAAATTATGTCTTCAAACCACTAGACATGTTGAACTAGATCATCCTTTCCTGAGTAATAGGACATAACCGGCTCCCTGAATCTTTCTGGCACCGAGGCCGATAGGATCAGCTCATTGAAGGGATTTCCAAACCCTCCTCAGCAAGCTGAGTTCGGGTCATCTTGTGTGGTCGTCTCTCTTGGTGGACACGCCCTTTAGGGGCTGGCAAATAGGACTAGCCCAGAAGCAACCCGCTCGCTCTCTCATGTCGCCACCTCCTTACCTGCTCGCCTTCTTGGGGCATCCCCGCCCCTCGAAAACTCAATGGAATAGCTCTTCCTCATTAAATTGTCTAAGTTGGGTGACTTGCCTGGGTTGCCTCCATTCTCCTCACTTCTGTTTATGGGACACATAGAATTTTTCATACAAGTTATGGTCCATGCTCAGCACACTAAAAATGTTGAACCCAGAAACCACGATTCAAGAAGAGTCCAACCAACAAGGTAGCCTGCACTTACTTCTTTCGAGATTGAATATTTGGTCGGTCACTTAGAGTAAGGAACCTTGTTCACAAGAGGTGGAAAACCAAAAGCAGAACCTTGAGCTATAGCAAGGAGGTCCCGCCACACACCTAGAAGATCAAAGAGAGCTTCCCCTCCCTAGCCAATGCTGAACTGTGCACCTTGGTGGGCACAATAGAGAAGCAAACTGCCCACCTCAAAACCACGACAAACAGTAGGGAAGTTTCGGCCAACCAGGATCCACTAAAGTAAAGAGAAGCCAAGAGTTCCTCAAAGTCCTCTCTAAAGGTGCCCTTGGGGGTCTATTTATAATTTCCTGAGAATAGTCTGTGGATAGCAAAATCCCATATTTGATTCAAAAAACGAAGCCCAAATTGGTCTGCCAACAGCGAAATCCCATTGTTTGAGGTAGTTAATAGTATAATAGATTGGGATCCTTGGGGAAATAAAAAACTACCCCTATGGGTGAGTCAGGGTTGCGCTGCCCATCTTGGGATCGGGGTGAGTAGGGTGGCTTCCCCAGCTCGCCGATCCCACTCGCCCGGGGCGAGTAAGGGGGAGTCATCTCCACTTGCCCCTTCGACTTGTCCGGGCCAAAACTACCTTCCTTGCATGATGTCCCAAAGATCCCCACTCGATAATACAGAGTTGTACAATTACTAATCATATAGAGGCATAAAAATAAATCTCAGAGACCTCTCTCTTCAAGATGTGATGATGTTTGTGAGCAACCATAGTCATTATATTTCAAATATAGCTTGAGTACCATAAGTAATCCTTAGGATCATGAGTAAATTTACCCATATTTTATACTGCCTACTCTGGAGATGGACGTTGGGGTTATAGGGTGATGCCAACTAGGATTAGTGGTAGTGGGTTCAGTATGTTACTTGAAGGATATAGTTATATCCTAGTTTCACAATAGTAAGAACTAAGCTTATAGTCTTTGGGTGCTGGAAGCACGATTACACATATGGGTTTTTGAGAGTTGGTATGTACATTTACATATCAATACTAGATGATAGGATTGCTTGTGATGAGTCTGAAAGCTAATTGATTGCCACGCCGATGGAAGGGATAAACCATAGATGGTGGGGTTGAGGTCAAGTGGACCAGCTCAGTTGGTGTCATAGTTAAGTTTTGATGATGACCCTACTATTTTACTATAAGGACTCCACTTGTTTTAGTCGAGCAAGAGTACATGATTTCTCCTATTGTTTTAGCATTGAGGCATACATAAGGCCTAAGTCTAGTAGTGTGCATACCCTCCTTATAGTGGGAAGCACGTTCCACTATCACTGTCTGGCTATGATGGTCGTGCCTGAGAGGTTAGCTACCCTCGAAAAGTGGGAACTAAATGTCCATATCAACATAGAGTAGTGAGAACTAAAGGTATATATCAACATTGAGTAGTGTGAGTGAGCAAACCATGGTTGTGTCCACACCCATCATATATTATATTGCATTGCATTATGCCGCATAAATAGATCCTCATCATATAAATTAGTATGGACTATTTTATATGATGGATTACTTTTACTATTAGACAATATCCTTAACTTATAAATTTGTATGAACATTTTTATAAGTTAAGTTACTTTTGTGCTGTGCCTATTGAATTTTTTGAAGTGAAAGTAGGCGGACTGGGCGGCCTAGGCGGTCTGTCCACGCGGCCTGTGCGAACAGATGGTGGAATCCTGGCAGGTCGACTTGGTGTGGGTGGCGGTCTGTTCCCCGGGGAAGCCGGGCGGATTAGATGGTTATCAACTCAGTTTACCGATTTGTGCAAACTGGTTCTAGAGTCTGCCGGTTTTGTGTAGACTGTTTCTTGTATTCGCTGGTGCTGTGTTCGCATTAGGGATGGCTAGTGGTGTGGACTTGGTCTGTCTTTTTACCAAGTTTAGGTTTGCTCAATCTAGGTAGTTGCGCGGTTTGCGTTGACTATTTTTCTTTGTCCGCCGAGCTCTGCGGTTATTGTCTGGTTCTTATTTGAGAGCTCGATGTATACGGACTGGAGCTGAGTCCATTTGTGTGCAAACTGGTGTTTGTCTGCAGGTGTGCGTACTGATGCGGTTTCTGCAGTGTCCTCCTGTTTGGCGTCCATTTTTTCTTTGGTGACAAGGCAGATTAGCTGGGTATCCTGATGTGGTAGTGCGACCTCGACGGACTAGTTGTCCTTCCTAGTCGTGGCAGTCTGGTTTGTATCTATGGAAATGAGGATATACTTGGTGCTCGCCGCGAGATAGGGCGATGTTCCAATCGTCTAAGGCAGTGATCACACTCCTCTCCATGCATATAAATAAAATGCCCCCTATCACATCAAAGACACACTGAGTGAACAGTAAGTGAGCTCGGGCAGTTGCTGCGGACAGAATTTTCTATCCGGGCGGTTTGAAGTATTTGACCGGTTTGTGATGTGCAGGTTATGCGGATAGCGCTGAGAAGCTAGGAACTTGGTTCTGAATTCGGTCAGGGACAGTGCGGACTCTGCGGTTTGCAACCAGTAGTTAACAACAGGTTGCGGCTTGCGACCAGGCAGTCTTCACTTCTGTAACTTCTTTCCCTATTCAATAAGTTGTCCTCTTCTAGCAGCTTGTTTAGTTCAGCAGTAGTAGTTTGTGTGATCTGGAGGCTAGGAAACCTTGGGGTTAGGCGACTTGGAGATTAGCGGACAGAGTTCTTCAGCTTTGGAATAATGGGCAGTCCGCGCGGCTAGATTGCGGTTTGGCGATTTGGTGGTTTCATCGGACTCTATAGTGGTTACCAGCAGAGCCGACGGCTTCTCTTTGAGACCGCACGGCTAGGTTCTTGCCTTGTATTTTTCTACTTCCTCGGGTACATCGGCGAATCATGTCTCGCCTTGTATGCCACCCCTTGTAAAGATTTTTGATAATACAAGATTCTTGTTCTTCTGTTTGCATTTAGTTACTTGGGCTCAGATAGGTTGAGTGTTCCTGCGCCTCGTTTGTTGGTTTCCGCAGTTCATGAATTTTACATGGTATCAAAGCATACTGAGGCTAAAGCAACGATCAACCACCAGTTTGTTTAATTGCTTCTAAGAGTCAAAGTAACCAAGGTAATGCAATGGAAGGTGGTTTCGCAAAAGATCTTTAAATTGAGCTGCTTACATCGACTAACTTCAAGAAGTGGAAGTCATGTATGAATATCTATCTTTTGGGCGGGGACCTTTTGGAGGTTGTTTGCAGAGATGAAAGGCAAGAGGTTACTGCTGTTGTGGGTGCTGAAGCAGTGAGAGCTTGAGGAAGACTAACGAGAAAGCAAATTTTACTCTTAAGCGAGCTATCTCACCGAAACTCTTCGACCACATCATACGATGTCTGTCTGCTGCAGAGATTTGTACTTCCCTCGATGGGTTGTTCAATAGGAATAATGTAGTTCGGCTACAATTCTTGGAGAATGAGTTAGCGAGAGCCACTCAAGGAGATCTGCCCATCTCGACATTCTTCCTGAAAATAAAGAACTTGTGCGCTGAGATTTCTACACTGGACTCTGGTGTGCCTATTTCGAAGGCGAAGCTGAAGAGGCATATAATTCGCAGTTTGTGGAAGGAGTATGTGGACTTTATCACTTCTGTTCAAGGCTAGGTCACTCTGCCGTCTTTGATGGAGCTGGAGAACCTGCTGGCTTCGTAAGATAGCTTAGCTAAACAGATGGCTGGAGTCACTATCTCTGAAGGAGGCGATGAGGTGCTCTTCTCAGGGAAGAAGAATAGATGGGAGAAGAAGAATGCTGATGCTAGTGATGGTCCTTCAACTTCTTATCAACAAGAAGGGAGTGATACTCCTAAGCATGATTGGAAAAAGAAGAAGGATTGGCTTAAGTGATACAGGTACAACCATCCGAGTCAATTCAAAAAGGACTGCAAGGTCAAGCTGCAGCCAGGGCTTATTGCAGACAAAGATGAAGCCGGTTCCAATGCTGACGAAGCCGGATGGGGGAATGCATTCATGACGGGCATGTGTGTTTGTACATTGTCCACCATCGATTATAAAGATGACTGGATTGTGGACTCGAGGTGTGGTCACCACCTCATCAGGGATGAGTCGAAGTTCTCCTCTCTACACACGTTCTTAGGTAACGAAGGTATCATAACAGTTGATGACACTGTTAATGCAGTTGAGAAAGAGGGTGTCATTTCTTTAGGTTGTGATAATGGTTTACTCTCCTTGAGGAGTGTATATCACGTACCGGGCATGAAGAAGAACCTCTTCTCTGTGACCAATGTGGTGGATGCAGGTTATTACGTCTTGTTCGGTCCAACAGAAGTGAAATTTCGCTACAATGTGTCAGCGGTATAGACTGGCATTGCTCATGTAGGGAGAAGGGTAAGGGACTTGTTTGTGCTATCAACAAGTTACTATGTTGATCGGATGAGGGCCAAAGATAGTGCAACTATTTAGCATGAGCGACTGGGGCATGTTGGAATGGAGAAGCTGAAAGTCATGGCAGTGAAATGCCTTGTGAAAAGCTTGTCTAAGTTGTCTTCCTTTGGCGACAGTCATGTCTGCGCAGGGTATTAATATGGTATGGTTCATCGCCTTTCGTTTGTCAAGTCACAGACTAGAAGTAAAGCACCATCGGAGTGTATCTATGGTGATCTAATGGGGCCAACCGTCGCCGCCAGTCTTGGCAGCAGCAGATACATACTGGTTTTAATTGATGACTATACAAGATATACTTGGGTGTACTTTATGAAGGAGAAGTTGGATGTATTCCATTTATTTGTGGAGTTCAAGAAGCTAGTGGAGGGTCAGCTTGGCCCGCGGGTTAAGAAGTTGAGAACGGACAAAGGAGGTGAGTTCGTTTCAAATGAGTTCTCTAACTTCTGCAAGAAGCACGGGATCCGAAGAGAGCTCACTTGTGCACATACTCCAAAACAAAATGGAGTAGCAGAGGGGAAGATACGTCATTTGACGGAGAACTGCAAGTGTTGGCTTCATTCCAAGACATTCCAAGGTCCTTCTGGGTAGAAGGGATGGCCTGCACTACTTATGTCATCAATCAGATGTCTCTGAGTCCGATCAATATGAAGTCTCCTCAGGAGATGATGTTTAATGAGAAGCCTAGATTTGGACACCTTTGGGTGTTCGGATCGACCTGCTACGTACACATTCTGGGTGATCTCAGGGCAAAGCAGGATCCGAAGGAGAGGAAGCTCGTCTTCGTGGGCTATGACGAACAAAAGATGGGATGGAAGTGTATGGATCCAGTGACAAAGAAGTTCGTTGTATTAAGAGATGTGGTCTTCTACAAGCTGATGTCATGTGGAGGTGGCTCCTCTGTAGAGCTGCAGGAGAGCAGGTTGGATGGCGGACAGGAGGAGGCTGCTAAGGATCTTTTGGTGGAGCTGTCTATATCACAAGGAGCTCTAGGTGGTTCTAGCTTCGGGGTAGAGGCTTCTGGTTCAGGAAGTAGGGGGAGCAATGCTCCAAGTTTGCTCGGGAATGGAGTTAATTTAGAAGAAGTAGCAGAGGTGGTTAGCAAGGTTCAGACTCTTCGGATATCAAAGAGGACCATCAGACCACCGACTCGATATAGCAAAGGAAACACAGTGAGCTTGGTCTCTTGGTTCTTCGCAAGCTCTATGGACGAGCGAGAGCCATCTAACTTTGAAGACGCCACTGGAGTCAAGGAGTGGGAAAACACCATGGATGAGGAGATGGCTGCCCTCAGGAAGAATGAGACTTGGGACCTTGTCCCCAAGGTTGATGGCGTTACTACTGTGACATGAAAGAGGGTGTATAAGCTGAAGAAGAAGGCGGATTGGAGCATTGAGCAGTACAAGGCTCACATTATAGCTCGAAGATTTTCTTTTTGATGTTAGTGACCGGGCGGTCTGGCAGCCTGTCTTGGCAGATTGAAGGTCGCGCGGTCTAGCGGTTTATCTCTGGCGGCTTGGAGACCGAGCGGCCTAGCGGTCTCCCCTGGCGGCTTCTCTCTCTCTCTGGTGATAGCCGAGCGGTTAGCCCTTCTCATCTAACCGCGCGGCTTATGCGGTTTGTTTTGTGTATAGGCCGCTTGTCCTGTAATTTTTTAGTCCCACATCTCTTATTTGTATTCTCTCTTCTCTCCTCCATTCTATAAAAGGGAGGTCATACCTTTATAATATATACCTTTTTCAGATAATAAAATTTCTGTTAAACCTCTCCGGTTTGTTTTTGTTCGCTTCTTACATGGTATCAGAGGACTCGATTTCTCCTACTGATTCTGGGTGCCTTCTCTGACTGCCGCGACCTGTCCGCACGGCTTGCTTCTTCTTTTCGCGACCTATCCTCGCGGTCTGTCTCTTCGGCCTGCTTGCGTCCTGTTCACGCGGCCTGCTTGCATCCTGTTCACGCGGCCTGCTTGCGTCCTGTTCACGCGGCCTCTTCCTCTCCGTGTCATTGCCCTTAGTGTGTGCAACCTCCTTGTTTCCCCATTCTTCGCGCCGCGACCTGTCCTTAGTTGTCGCGCCCTCTTCTCTAGTCGCTGCGACCTGTTGTCGTGTTTGCCTTCCCGCGGACCTTTCTCTATTCGTGCGGTCTTCTCCTTTCTCAGTTCGCACGGGTTACTTTCTAGCCGCACGACTTCTTTCCCACTGCTTGGTTCTGCGGCTTAGTCGTGGTTTTTCTGACCGCTGGTGTCTTTCATCGTGACCGTTGCAGCTCTTTTTCTTCTAACCACTGTGATGTCTCGCACATAGTTTTCTTTCCTAACCGCCCGGTTTCATTCCTAACCGTGCGGCTTCTTGTTGTTTTCTCCTATGGATCTCTCTGATGCTTCTACTGCCACCACTCCTGTCGTCAATCCGGCTCCACCTCTTCCTCCTACTCCTTCCGGGAACCTTGGTATCGTTTCCAAATTTGTCGACTCCAACTACCCGGATTTGAGCGTCTCCTTCGCCTTTCTCCTTCGCTCACAACGCAAATTCCATCATCTCGTTGATGACCCTCTACCCACCACTTCACCTCTCTTTGATGACTGGGACGCGAGTGACGCACTTGTGCGTACTTGGCTCGCTAACAGCCTCTCCGATGAATGCCTCCCCATTATCCGTCATGATGAGACAGTCAAGGCCGCTTAGCTTCATCTTGCTGCTCTGTACTCAAAGGGGGCTCAGACGTCCCACATTTATACGTTGTATGCGGACCTCTTTGCTCGTCATACTTTATCCCTTGCTGCTGCCTACCAACAGGTTCAAGCTCTTGGGGCTGAGATTCTTCAGAATCGCCCCTTTTCTGCGGATTTGGCCAAACAACACAAGCATTTTCAAGAGCTTCTAGTTGTGTGTTATCTGCTCCGGCTTCCTGATACTTATGATATGATCCGCCAGCAAATTCTGGGTGAGGCGGAATCCCCTACCCTAGATGCCACTGATGCCCGCATCGCTGCTGTCACCTCCCTTCTTCAGCATCCCCTTCTGCCTGCTCCCTCTCCACCGGACAACTATGCTCACCAAACTCAGCGGAGTGGCTCTGGTAGCCGCAGTCACCCGTCTGGCAGACGTGCTCCTTCCCGCTACCTCTTCTCTCACTATGGTCGCACCGGCCACACTATGGAACGCTGTTGGACGAAGAATCCCCACCTTCGCACCTCCGGTGACTCTTCCGCCTCCTCTTCCAAGCCGTATGCCTCTGTGGTTACATCATCAGGTAGTGCCCACGTGGTGACTCAAGGTAAATGGCTTATCGACTCTGGTGCAACTAATCACGTGACGGGCAATCCTCAGTGCTTCTCTCTCCTCGAACAGCATGATCGGTTGCCTCCTGTCCTTATTGCAGACGGTTCTCCCTCCCCGGTTCAAGGGTCGGGAGTCGTTCATGTTACCTCATCTCTTCACCTAGCGGACACTCTTTATGTGCATAAGTTTCCGTGCAATTTATTGTTGGTTACTTCTTTATGCAAGCAGCTTCAGTGCTCTGTGACGTTTACTCCTACTTCTTGCTCTTTTCAGGATCCGAGCTCCCACCGGACGATTGCTACTGGGACTGAGAGTGGCGGCCTCTACTTCCTCGACAACGTTTCCGCCTTATCCGCCTTCTCCTCTTCTTATACGGATCTTCTCCAGTGGCATCTCCGCCTCGGTCATCCTCCTCCACGGCTTCTACATTAGCTTCCGCCCCACCTCCCTCCTTCCAGTACTCCTCTCAACAGCGACGTTTGTCAGCTTGGAAAGCATCACCGTTCCTCCTTCCCGCCGAAGAAAGGACGGGGCTCTACCCGTTCGTTTGATCTAGTCCACTCCGATGTCTGGGGACCTGCTCCTACCCTCACCATTGGTTGGGGTAGTTCTTATTTTGTAACCTTTATTGATGATTTTTCTAGATGTACTTGGGTGTATCTCTTACGAGATCGCTCTAAACTTTTGGATGTATAGATCTCCTTTTATCAGTTAATTAAAACTCAGTTTAATGTTTGTATTAAAACTTTTCGCTCCGACAATGCAAAAGAATATTTGAGTCATGCGTTCACCTCTTTCTGTGTTCAACATGGCATTATTCATCATACTAGTTGTGTTTATACCTCCCAACAAAATGGGGTGGCGGAACGCAAAAACAGTCATCTCCTCGATGTCGCTCGTTCTTTAATGACCCAGATGCATGTTCCTCGCTCCTATTGGGGCTATGATGTTCTCCTTAAATCGCATTCCATCCACTGTTCTCCACGGGAAAACCCCATTCTCCATTCTGTATCAAGGCAAGGAGCCTTTCCCTCTCCCTCTCCAAATCTTTGGGTACACTGCCTTCGTGCATGCCCCATCTGCTACTCGGGTAAGCTCTCCCCTCGCTCCACCAAATGTGTCTTTCTGGGGTACTCTCCTACTCAGAAAGGCTACTGTTGCTTTGACCTCATTCTTCGTAAGCAGTTCGTCTCTACTGACGTCACCTTCTTCGAGAATGCCTCCTACTTCTCGGATGACCCCTCTACTTCTCTCCCCCCAGCTTCTGATACTCCTGCTGTTCTCTTCGTCTCCTCGTCTCCTACTGCGATCTCCACCCCCACTCCATCTCTGTCTGATCCTCTCCCTCTGCCTCCCTCTCCCTCCCCTCCGCCACCATCTCCCTCATCTCCGCCATCGTCGCTCTCTACTACCGGGCCAGCTCTCTCTGCCACGGATGCTCCGAATGCCGAGGGACACACCGACCTGGATCTTCCGGTAGCTCTTCGCAAAGGGGTGCGGACGTGTACTCTACACCCCCTTGCTGCTGTTGTTTCATATGATCGTCTTACCTCTTCTCGCAGGGTCATTGTACTGGCTATCTCAGCCACTGCCACTCCCCATTTCTACTAGGAGGCCCTTGATATCCCTCATTGTAAGATGGCCATGGATGAGGAAATGGCAACCCTCACTGAGCGGGGTACCTAGACTCTTGTTCCTCCTCCCTTCGGTACTGATATGGTTGGCTGTCGTTGGGTCTTTATGATCAAATTTTGCCCAGAAGGCACTGTCGATCGTTATAAGGCCCGCCTTGTTGCTAAGGGCTTTACTCAGACATATAAGGTTGATTACTTTGACACCTTCTCTCCTGTGGCTCGTCTCAGTACTATCCGAGTCCTTATCTCTGTGACTGTCAATAGAGATTGGCAGATTTATCAGCTGGATGTCAAGAATGTCTTCCTTTATGGTGATTTTTAGGAGGCCGTATACATGGAGCAACCTCCTGGGTATGTTGCTCAGGGGGAGACACGGGTATGCAGGCTGAGGAAGGCAATCTATGGGCTCAAGCAGAGCCCTCGAGCTTGGTTTTGACAAGTTTGGTGGCATCGTGGAGGTCATTGGGTTTACGCAAAGCTCTACCGATCACTCGTTATTCATTCGTAAAACCTCCTCGGGTCTGGTGGTTCTTACTGTGTACGTTGATGATATTCTTCTCACTGGCGATGATCAGGAACGGGTAGCTTTGACAAAGCGGCAACTTCGTAAACATCTGGTCACGAAAGATATGGGCTCTCCGAAGTACTTTCTGGGGATTGAAATCTCTCGAAAGCCCAACTCCTTAG
Organism: Platanthera zijinensis; assembly: GCA_039513925.1. Classification (NCBI taxonomy): domain Eukaryota; kingdom Viridiplantae; phylum Streptophyta; class Magnoliopsida; order Asparagales; family Orchidaceae; genus Platanthera; species Platanthera zijinensis. The sequence continues at coordinate 72,388,723 of CM077097.1, forward strand.
TCCTCTCCCAACGTAAGTATGCTCTTGATCTATTAAAAGAGGTAGGATTGACTGGAGCAAAACCTGCCTGATGCCCCCATGGCAACTGGAGAAGACAAAACCTGGACAGATGATTCACCTCATTTTTCAGATGTTACGCGGTATAGGTGTCTTGTTGGTAAGCTCATATATCTCACAGCGACCAGGCCTGACATTTCCTATGCTGTGAGCAAGGTGAGTCAATTCATGCAAGTGCCTAGGGAGTGTCATCTACAGTCCGCCTTGCGGATCTTGGAGTATGTCAAAGCAGCACCTAGGAAAGGATAACTCTTTCAGAAGAATGGTCATCTGAGGGTTGAAGCATACGCAGATGCGAGTTACGCTGATGACAAAGGGGATCGCAAGTCAACCTTGGGTTTTTGCACCTTTGTTGGGGGAAATCTTGTGAGCTGGAAGAGCAAGAAGCAGTCTGTTATTTCCAGGTCCAGTGCAGAAGCAGAGTATCGAAGTATGGCATCGACCACTTGTGAGTTAAAGTAGTTACGAGCACTCATGATGAATTTAGGAGAGGTCTACAACCATCCTCTACCTAGGTTCTGTGATAATAAGGCTGTCATATACATCTCCAAAAATCCGGTATTTTATGAAAGAACAAAGCATATTGAGGTCAACTGTCATTTCATTCGTGAGGAGATTTTGAAGGAACAAATTTGCACTCCCTTCGTCACTTCTGATAAAGAGTTGGCTGACATCTTCACCAAGCCAGTGTCCGCCTCGTTTCTTCATATTTGTGACAAGCTGGGCATGATTGATATATATGCTCCAGCTTGAGGGGGAGTGTTGATGTTAGTGACCGGGCGGTCTGGCGTCCTGTCTTGGCGGATTGAAGGCTGCGCGGTCTAGCGGTTTGTCTCTGGCAGCTTGGAGACCGAGCGGCCTAGCGGTCTCCCCTGACGGCTTCTCTCTCTCTCTCTCTAGTGGTAGCCGAGCGGTTAGCCCTTCTCATCTAACCGCGCGGCTTATGCGGTTTGTTTTGTGTATAGGTCGCTTGTCCTGTAATTTTTTAATCCCACATCTCTTATTTGTATTCTCTCTTCTCTCCTCAATTCTATAAAAGTGAGGTCATACCTTTGTAATAGATACCTTTTTCAGATAATAAAATTTCGGTTAAACCTCTCCGGTTTGTTTTTGTTCGTTTCTTACATTTCTCAATAGTACGGAGAAGACTATGAAGTGACGTTTAGTCATGTGGCAAAGATGACTTCTGTTCGGGTGGTGATGGTCATGGCGGCTTGCCAAGGCTAGAAGATGTGGTAGCTGGACGTAAAGAATACTTTTATTTATGGGAAAATTAATAAAGATATCTTCATGGTTTAGCCGCCTGGAAACGTGTTTGAAGATCATCCAAGATACGTCTGCAGGCTCAGGAAGGCCCTATACGACTTAAAACAGGCTCTGCATGCATGGTATGGGAAGATCGCAGAATACCTCTAATTCTGCGATTATTTTTCCTCTGATTCAAATTTGAGCTTGTTCATCAGGAAGAAGGGGGAGCTTCATGTCTTGGTGTTGTTGTACGTGGATGATATGATGATCACGGGAAACTTTGAGGAGGAGGTGCCTAGGCTCAGGGCAGAGCTAGCCATTGGTTCAAGATGAAGGACTTGGGTGAGCTCCATCACTTCCTTGGACTCAAGGTGGAGAGAAAAGAGAGAAGCATACTCGTTTCCCAAAGGGGTTATGCAGATCAGATCATTCAGTAGTTCGTCATGCAGGAAGGGAAGAGTAGCTTTACTCCTCTTGATGTTGGCATCAAGCTTCGACGAGATGAGGGGAGGATACTTACAGATCCTTTAGTGTTCCGTGCTCTGGTGGGGAGCCTTATCTACTTGACGATTACGAGGACAGACGTTGCATATGTTGTAGGTCGAGTAAGTCGATCGGTATATGGCAGAACCTCAGAATCCTCATCTGATGGCGGCAAGGAGCATTCTGAAGTATATGAAGTCCACTTCTGATCTAGGTATCCTCTATGGGAGAGACACGGGCTTCAGCACGGTTATACAGATGTTGATTATGGGGGAGATTTAGACGAGCGGAATTCAAGATCCGGTTACGTATTCACATGTGAATCAACGGGAATCTCGTGGTATAGTAAGAAGCAAAATTCAGTTTCTATCTCTACTACGGAAGCGGAATACAAGTCTTTGGCCTTGGCATCTTGCTTAGGAGGCTAGTAGAGGATGTCCATGAAGAAGTGTGCAGACCAACTCTACTATGCAGTGATAATGAAAGTGTCATGAAGCTGGTTAATAATCCAATTTGTCATGCGCAGACCAAGCACAATGAGATTGAGCACCATTTCAATCGAGAAAAGGTGTTGGAGGGGTGTAACGACCCGGGATTTGGCCCATAGCCCCCCATGACATCGCTACCGGGCTATAGCCCAAGCACCCCCAACCCCTCTCCCTCCACAAATGGTTTATTGGTGGCCATAGCCTCCCTTTGATGAGCGAACTTGACAGTTAAGTTTGGTCGTACGGGGACTTCCTAGGAGGTCACCCATCCTAGTATTACTCTCGCCCAAGCACACTTAACTATGGAGTTCCTTCACATCTCATCACCAGTTGAGCTGAAAATGTAATGATTCCACCCATTAAATAACATATAATAGAAGGTCCGGCTGGGGCCCCACACTATATGCCACAAACAGACGGCGAGGTCACAGGTTAATACCAAAATACCATCGCACCCTAACCCAGAGCATTCTAGCGGAAGCTTATTAATTGCAAGAACTCAACCAATGAATGTCCACTACTATATAAATATCACATTTATATAAAACACTAGGAATGTATACAAGCACACACCGCTCACGCCCTTAAGGCCTTACAAGTTTCTTATTACAAAAGGTGGTTTCATACATTGGCACGCAGGCCGGCCACACATGAAATCTAATTCTTCGCATGGCCTTCAAGGGCCGACAAGCAGCAGCAGCAAGGGCTTCAGCCCGCTCAATCTAAGTCAGCATCAACAAGGGCAGCACCTGCATATGGACGTCCACCCCATGAGTGATAAATAAAGCAACGGCTAGCATTCTGCTGACCAATTATAACGTCCCTACCCCTTACTCGGGGCAGTGGTTCCTTCCCTGCATGCATTGCAATCACAATATATATATCACAACAAGTGAACTCAGGCATAACCATATCGCAAACGCCGGCCCTTGTGCCAGACGCTCCGTGCACTCAGGTCACACTTATGGTGTACCGAAATCCTCTAGTTCCCACCACTGATTCGAGGTGATTAGCTTGTTGGCCGGGCATAAGCCTCCAAACCCCTATTGAAGACCTCACGCACCCAACCCACTCAGAGGCGTTCACCTCACGGCAACTAGTGAGCATTTGAAATCGACTCGCCGGGAAGGCCCGCACCCCCCATTTGAATAAATCACCAAGCTGGGAAGGCCCGTAGCCCCCCATTTGCCAACAAGTCGGGAAGGTCCGTAACCCCCCATTTTCCACCAAGTCGGGAAGGTCCGTAACCCTCCATTTGCCACCAATCCGGGAAGGTCCGTAACCCCCCATTTGCCACCAAGCTGGGAAGGTCTGTAACCCCCCATTTGCCACAAAGGCTCCGTAATCACAACAAATGGCTCTCACGACCACACCACATTCAGCTCATGCAGAACATACAACACAAGAGGCTCACAAGCATTCTCACAAACTCCGTAATCTACTCGTTACATACACGGATTCTTCTTCGGTTCGCAATATAAACATCACCAATCCAGACTAACCGTCCGGATGGGCTTCACACAACATGCTTATTCCGTACAACACACTTCCGGATCTAGATGTAGACTCAACCCGGGATATCAACAAACCTGCTGGAATCACTTACGCTTTCCACCTCTTGGTGGAGGATCTCATACACATACATAAAGTAGGACTTCACTTGTCCAAAAAGGAGATCATTACCCTTGACGATTGCTTCGGAGCCATGGAAAACTTGCCAGTTGGAAACCACCGCGACGGCCTTGCCTCCACAACGATGGCCTCGGATCTCGAGTCAGACCTCTGACGCTCCACCGGCAGCCAGATCTCTTCTCCTTTTCCTCCTCCAAGCTCTCCCTTCGCTCTTCTCTTTAGAATTAGAATGGTCCAAGGTATGAATGAAAACTTCCTTCCAATCCAGGGTTAAACCAAGCAAGGAAGAGCTTGGGCCACAGGATCCAGGATGAAGGAAATGGACAGCCACGACCTGCCCTTAAATATCTATTTTGGGCTGACACGGCTTGTGACATGCCCGTATCACAAGCTGTGTTCCCTAAGAGGTTAAGGAACCGACTCTATACAGACTAGGGCACGGGCTTCGACACGCCCGTGTCAACTCTTAACACGCCCGTGTCACGAGGTACACGCCTGTGTTGAGGTGCGTGTCCTTCAGTCAGCACAGGATCAACACTCCCGAAAAGTTCACGACTAAGGCACACTCTCATTTCCTTGGTCGTGTGCCAAACACGCCCCTGTGACACGCCTGTATCACAGGTCGTGTGCCACACTCGACATAGCCCGGTTATCAACCCGAGCAGGACACGGCCTGGGACACGCCCGTGTCCCTGGCCGTGTCGCCTCTCGACGATCTTCGACTGCACTTTCGTCGAGAACTCGCGACACACTCGAGTACCCAGAGCTGGACACGCCCTGGGACACGCCCGTGCCCCAGGCCGTGTCACCCAGCCTGAACTCTAAATCGGGATTTGGGGTGTTACAAGGGGTCTCTTATGGTTGGACATGTGCAGAGCGAGGAAAACATCGCAGACATCTTCACGAAGCTGCTGTCGAAGGGTTCATTTACTCAGCTACGGGGATTGCTAGGACTGGTTTCCATTTCTCACTTCAAGGGGCAGTGTTGAATTTTTTGAAGTGAAAGTGGGCAGTCTATGCAACCTTGGCATCTATCCGCACGTCTTGTGTGGACAGATGGTGGCGGCCTAGCAGGTCGTCTTGGTGTGGCTAGCGGTTTGTTCCCGGCCTAAGGAAGTCTGGCAGATAGGATGGTTATTTGCTCAGTTTGTCGGTTTGTGTAGACTGGTTCTGGAGTCTGCTGGTTTTGTGCGGACTATTTCTTGTATTCGCTGGTGCTGTGTTCGCACCAAGGATGGCTGGTGGTGTGGAATTAGTCTGGCTTTGTACTAAGTCCAAGTTTTCTCAGTCTGGATAGTCGCGCGTGCGCGGACTGTTTTTCTTTGTCCGCCGAGCTCGGCAGCTGTTGTCTGGTTCTTATTTGCGAGCTCAATGTATGCGGACTGGAACTGAGTCTATTTATGTGTGGACTGGAGTTTGTCAGCAGGTGTGCAGTTTGATGTGGTTTCCACAGTGTCTGCCTGTTTGGTGTCCTTGTTTTGCTTTGGTGACAAGGCGAATTGGTTGGTTATCCTGCTGTGGTGGTGCGAACTCGTCGAACTGGCTGTCTGTCTTAGTCGCGGCGGTCTGGTTTCTATCTGTGGCTATGCAAATATACTTGGTGCTCGCCGCGAGATAGGGCGGTGTTACTATCGGCTAGTGCGGTGATCACACTGCTCTCAACGCCTATAAATATGACCCCCTGTCACATCAAAGACACGCTGAGTAAACAGTAAGTGAGATTGGGCAATTGCTGTGGACAAAATTTTCTATCCGCGCGGTTTGAAGTGTTTGACTGGTTTGTGATGTGCAGGTTGTGCGGATAGCGCTGAGAAGCCACAAACTTGGTTCTGACTTTGGTCAGGGACAGTGCGGACTCTGTGGTTTGCAACCAACAGTTAGCAGTAGGTCGCGGCTTACGACTAGGCGATCTTCTCTTCTGCAACATCTTTCCCAGTTCAATAAGCTGTCTGCTTCTGGCAGCTTGTTCAGCTCGACAACAGCAGTTCACGTGATCACTAGGCAACCATACGGTTAGGTTCTTGCCTTGTATTTTTCTACTTCCTCGGGTACATCGGCGAATCATGTCTCGTCATGTATGCCACGTTTTGTAAAGATTTTTGATAATATAAGATTTTTGCTTTTCTATTTGCATTTGGTCACTTGGGCTCAGATAGATTGAGTGTTCATGCCCCTGATTTGCTGGTTTTCACGATTCACGAATTTTTACAGTGCCTTCTGCTCATTTATACTGCACTTGTACCTTTGTTATTGTTATAATTTTATAATCATTTATGGTTTTGCTCATAGAATAACAATAGCATGCTAGTATAAAAAGATACACCGACTTGTCATCTGCTTGGATATATATACCAGTTATAAGACCCAACCTCTCAATTGATGGACACGACTGAGGGGAGTCTTATGCCCAAAACAAAATATCATCATTCTCATGAAATTAGCACTCCTTTGTGTGGACTATATGTAAAATTTTAGACCCTCTTCTGAGATTATAATATGGTCATAACATATGCATATTTGTTCATTTATTACAAGACATCGTATCCTTATTCCAAAATTATTTAAATGTCCAAGATCCAACATGCTATTAAAATTTAAGCTATAACCACATGTTATATTCATCGTGAAGATTATAGTCATGATCAAGCTTAATTTCACCGTTCAAGGTCATGTGGTTCATCAATTCTAAAAATAAATCAAAGACATCACATCTTTAATCTCTTTAATTAAGGGCCTATTTGGGAAAGCTTTTCAGAAAGGAGAAGAAGCGGTGACAAAAGGATGGTAGGAAAAGCAACTTTTGGAAAATGTCTATTAGAAAAGGAGAACTGTTTGGGTGAACTTCTTTTGCAGAGCTTTTCAAAAAGGAGACACTTTATAAATCGTTTGACAAATCTCCGTTGCGGTAACTTTTTTTATTAAAAATGTGCGTCCGGGGAAAAAGACGCAATTATTTCGCCAGGGCAAGTTTTTTTCGCCCGGGAGCGAATTTTTCACCAGGTGACGGTTTTTCTCGCCCGGGCGTGATTTTTTCGCCCGGGCGTGAATTTTTCGCCCGAGCGTGAATTTTTCGCCCGGGCGCAATATTTTCGCCTGGGGCCGATATTTTCGCCCGGGGCCGATATTTTCGCCTGGGCGCCAATTTTTCGTTCAAACCCTATATTTTCGGTCGGGCCCCATTTATTCGATCGGGTGTCAATTTTTCGGACGGACGCGAATTTTTTGAACGGGCGCGAATTTTCCGGATGAGCACGAATTTTTTCGGATGACGGCAAATTTTTCGGACGGGCGCGAATTTTCGGACGAGCACTAATTTTTCGACTAGGCGGGAAAATTTCGCCCGGACGAGAATTTTTCACGGACGAGAATTTTTTGCACGGACGCGATATTTCCGCTCGAAAGCGAAAAAAATAGCTTACAAGCTAAAAAAAATACACGACCGGGCAAAAAAATCACGAACGGGAAAAAAATCACGTCGAGGCGAAAAATTCGCTCCCGGGCGAAAGAAATAGTGCCCGGGCGAAAAACCGCTCCCGATAAAAAAAATCGCGCCCGGGCGAAAATATCGCGCCCGGGCAAAAAAATCACGCCCGGGCGAAAATATCGCCCTCGACCGAAAAAATCGCGCCCGGGCGAAAATATCGCGACCGGGCGAAAATATCGCGCCCGGGCGAAAATATCGCGCCCGGGCGAAAATATCGCGACCGGGCGAAAAAACCGCGACCGGACGAAAAAATCGCGACCGGGCGAAAAAATCGCGACCGGGCGAAAAAAACGCCCCCGGGCAAAAAAAACGAGTGCGGGCGCAAAAATCGCCCGCGGGAGAAAAATCACACGATGGCGAAAAAAGTCGCGCCGGTGTAAAAAAATCGCGCCCGGGCAAAAAAATCGCGCCGGTGAAAAAAAATCATGCCCGGGCGAAAAAAGCGCGTCTGGGCAAAAAAATCGCCCCCTGGCAAAAAAATCGGCTCGGTCGAAAAAAAAAATCGTGCAACGACAAAAAATGGCACCCGGATGAAAAAAAACGCACCCGAGCGAAAAAATCACGTCGGACGAAAAACTGGCTCGGGCGAAAAATACACGCATGGGCGAAAAAAAATCATGCACGGGCAAAAAACCGCACTCGGGCGAAAAAAACTCACCCGGGCGAAAAACCGCGCGCCCGGGCAAAAAATTCCAGCCTGGGCGAAAAATGTCAACCAGAGCGAAAAATGCTAGCTCAGGCGAAAAATCCGCGTCTGGGCGAAAAATTCGCGCACGGGCGAAAAATTCGCGCCCGGACGAAAAATTCGCGCCGGGAAAAAACAATTCCCGGCCAAAAAAATTACGCTCGGGAAAAAAATCGTGTTAAGACAAAAAAATCAAGTTGTAGATTTTTTAAGAGATAAATGTTTTTGGATGAGAAAGTGCTTTTCGAAAAGGTTGAAAAGTAAGTGACATGTGACTTTTCCAAAAGATGAGCAAATGGAGTTTTTTGCGGTAGCTTTTCCCACCGATAGACAATCCAAACGGTCTATTAAGTGTGGTAGCGTTTTCCAGAAAACAAAAAAGGAGCTAAAAAGCCCTCCCAAACAGGCCTTAAATCTCCAGTTTCAATAAAAATTAAGTGGCGATGTCCAGAAATAATTTCTCAATTAATTTCATATTCTTTTAAGCACAAACGGGGCTAGATTTATAAAAAATATAAGCATAGGTAAAATCATTTCAAAAAGCACAAAATTTTTTTTATCACAAGTCAATCTTGTCATAATAAAGATCTCCTACAACTTTTAACATTTGTTTCAAATTTTTAGCTCATGTTATTTTAATGCCACACATGAAATATTTCTAAAAAAATAGAAAAAATTATTTCTCAAAAAACTTGAAATCTTCTTGAGACATTTATAATATCATGGAATACATGTTTTCCGATTTTTAAGATCCTTCGAGCCACATTTAATGAATTATACTCATAATGCACATTTTTGCGAGTCAATATACTTCCAAGGAATATTTCTAGGTGCCCTAACTGCATCCATGGATCATATATACTGATATGATTGTCTCAAAGAACTAGACTTACGGCCTTAGGCTTCAAATAATTCCATATAATTCAGAACTTGCTAATCTAGTGGTGACAATAAGTTGCTCAGACAATACAGGGTATGAGAAGAACTTATGCTCATAATTATAATCACATCTCTCGGGGGATTATAATCACATCGTTCACAATTAAGGATATGAGAAGAACTTATAATCGTGTTTTACTCTTGGTTTAGGCTCTGTTTGGCTCAACTGCAGCGACTGCAGAAATAGTGGTGAGAAGCAGTAGTGAAATAATCAGCTGTTTTGCAGAGTGGTGACAGAATCTGTGAAATTGTTTGGCTGAACAGCTTTTGCAGAGCAATTTCCATATGTTCAGCAAGATTTTTTCAAAAATAAATAGCACTATTACTGCAAAGAATGAAACATGAACCTTCCTATATTTACAATAATCAAGCACAATGAAATAACAAAAATTATAGGATGAGAGGAACTGTAGTTAGAGTACTTACTGATCAAGCAGTAATCAAGCAGTAATCAAGCACTAATCAAGCACAAATCGATGCCGAAATCGTGAAAAAAAAAACGGGGAATAGATCCGTCAGAAGTTGAAATCAGGAAGAAATGGGCTCTGCAAAGACGAAAAAAATTAGCAGGCCCTGCGAAAGAGGGACGAAGAACAACCAAGTTGGAGAGGGAAGAAGGAGATCTCGCTTGTAAGAACTTCTTCAGCTTCGTCGCCGAGAATAGATCCGCCGGAAGACAACTACTTCTCGCCGGAAAATGACGCTGGAAGGAGAAGTATTCCGTGAATGGCGAACGACAACCACCACTGGAAGGAGCAGTATTCCACTGCAGGAAGAGTAGGGCGATCAGGAAGAACGACGCGGGTTAGGGCAGTGGAATCGCAACTTTCCGCGATCTGGAGCCGTGAGAAAAAATCACGACTCCGATCGCTGCTTTTGCGTGATTCCAGCGCGGGGGCGAGGGGAAAATCTGGTTCATTTTTTTCGTTTGGTGTGGCTTATCTGAAATCCACGGCATGCAGCGGTAAAAACGCGGCGCCAAACAAAACCTTAGTCCAAATCCTACTAGACCTTATACTCACAATTCATGTCGATTTTCTCTCGCGACTAATATAATTTTATCTAATCAAATTCATTAACCATGATGTGCATGGGCGGAACTAGTCCTGGGCACGGTAGGGCAAGTGCCCGAGTGGTTTTTTTTGTGATTTTCGCCGGGGGAGAAAGAATCCCGTCGCTAAGCCTGCTGCTCTCGTGCCCTAGCCCGTCCCTGCTCCCGTGCCCTAGCCCGCCAAACGTCGACGACGACGATTCGCACCGATGCAGCCCGCCATACTTCCATCGCTGTAGCGGTGCGAAGCCTGGCGGGCTGCAGCGGTGCGAAGTCTTGCGGGCTGCAGCGGTCCAGATTTCAGTCCAGATTTCTCTGAAATCTGGACATATTTCAGTCCAGATTTCACTGTGAAATCTGGACTGATTTCAGTCCATATTTCGGTGTGAAATATTTGCAAAAAAAAATTCCAGGGCCGCCCCCCCCCCCCCCCCCCCCGAATTTCCGCTCAAGGTGCGCTGCCCCCCCCCCTCCCGAACCCCCCAAATAGACAGTACTTAGATTGTGCCCGTGCGACTTCAAAGTCCTAGTTCTGCCGCTGATGATGTGGGGTCTAACAACATATATTTATACTACATTAAGGCTCTATTTGTTTGGGCATTTCGCTGCTCTGTTTTGGGTAAACGCAGCCGGAAGGAGAGTAAACAAATGATTCTCCGACGGCATTTGCTCCGTTTCCACCTACCCGCCTTGAGAAATGCACCAAAAAGCTCCGTTTGAAACAACCACCCCCTCCTCCGATTCGAACACTCTGTTTTTATCCGCCGAATCGACCCGCCACCGCCGAACCAAATGGAGCCTAAATGTCAATCATTCATCTAAGGTCCTATTTGTAATGGTTTTTTTAGAAAGAAAAAAGAGTGGTGGTAAAAGGAAAGTAAAAAAATAAGCTCTTGAAAAATTTATATTGGAAAAAAAAGATTTGTTTGGGTAAACTCATTTTGCAAAAGATTTTCAGAAAAAAGAATCACTTTACAAATCTCCATTACGACAACTTTTTTTATTAAAAATGCGCGTCCAAGGAAAAATGAGCGCCGAGATAGAAAATGTGCATACAGGCGGAAAATGCGCATGCAGGCGGAAAATGTGCGTCTAGACGGAAAATGCGCACCCGACCAAAAATGAGCCCCTGGGGAAAATGCGCCACATTTACGCGCGGACACGTTTTTTTTGCCCAGACGCGAATTTTGCACTCATGCGCTATTTTTTTGCCCGGGCGCGGTTTTTTCGCCTATAGCGAATTTTTCTCTGAGCGCAAATTTTTCGCCGGGGCGCGATACTTTCGCCCGGGCGCGACACTTTCTCCCGGGCGCGACACTTTCGCCCGAGCGAGATACTGTCGGTCGGGCTCTATATTTTCGGCAGGGGGTAAATTTTTCAGACGGGCGCGAATTTTTCGGTCGGACGTGAATTTTTCGGCCAGGAGCGAATTTTTCGGACAGACGTGAATTTTTTGACTGGCCGTGAATATTTCGCCGAGAAGCGATTTTTTTGCACGGATACAAATTTTTTGCCTGAACGATATTTTCTCACGGACGTGATATTTTCGCCCGAAAGTGAAAAAATGCATTCGAGCGAAAAAAATACCCAGTCGTACAAAAAAAACCATGAATGAGCAAAAAAAATCACGTCGAGGCGAAAATTTTGCGTCCGAGCAAAAAAATCGCGCTCGGGCAAAAAAAGGTGCTCCGACGTAAAATATTACACACAGGTGAAAAATTCGCGACCAGGCAAAAAAATACAGTGTCCGGGTGAAAGAATTGCGCTCGGGCAAAAAAATTGCGCCCGGGCGAAAAAATAACGCTCCCGGACGAATAAAACGAGCACCGATAAAAAATATCGCGCTCGGGCGAAAAATTTTAACTCAGGCGAAAAATTCGCTCATGGGAAAAAAAACAGTGCCCGGGCGAAAAACCGCTTCCGTGCAAAAAATTCGCGTCGGACGAAAAAATAGCGTTCAGTCGAAAAAAACACTCCCGGGAGAAAAAACACCTATGTGCGAAAAAGTCGCGCTCATCCGACAAAATTGTGCTCAGGCAAAAATATCACGCCCAGACAAAAAATTCGGCCCAGACGAAAATAATGCACTCGGGCGAAAAAATCATGCACGAGCGAAAAAACTGCACTCGGACAAAAAAAACTCCATCGGGCGAAAAACCTCGCGTCTGGGCGAGAAATTTCAGCTCGGCCGAAAAAATGACAGTCTGGGCGAAAAATTCGCCCCCAGACGAATAATTAGCACAAGGGGAAAAAACACACCTAGGCGAAAAAACTCCGGGCAAAAAAATCGCACTTGAGCAAAATATCAAGTTAGAGATTTTTTTAAGAGATAAACGTTTTAATATAAAAAAATGTTTTTCAAAAAAGTTTAAAAATAAGTAATAAATGACTTTTTAAAAAGAGAAGGAAATGAAGTTTTCAGCTGTATTTTTTCCTACAATTCAAACGATTTCTTAGTTGCGTTAACATTTTTGAGAGAACAAAAAAGAGATAAAAAAAACATTTCAAATAAGCCCTAAATATCTGATTCTTGGCGGAAAATATCAGCGTGGTTGAAGGTACTGCCAACAGGCCCAACACCACCCATGTATTGGACTACGGTTAAATATTTAAGGTCTGTACAAAAAAAATGTTTGTTAAACGAAAAGGTGATTGTTATTAGCACTGCATTTTTGGAAATTCGCACTTTATTTACTCTTAATTTTTCGCGTCTTTTGAAAATAATTTTTGTACATGCATTTTTAGGAAAAGTGTTCAACACAAAAGTTGTAGATCTCGACGAGATCTACAACTTTCGTGTTGAACACTTTTCCTAAAAATGCATGTACAAGGAGTATTTTCAAAAGGCGCGAAATATGAGCATATTTTTAGAAATACGCTTTATACATGCAGTTTTAGGAAAAGTGTTCAACACGAAAGTTGTAGATCTCGTCGAGATCTACAACTTTCGTGTTGAACACTTTTCCTAAAAATGCATGTACAAAGAGTATTTCCAAAAGACGCGAAAAATTAAGAGTAAATAAAGTGCGAATATCCAAAAGTACAGTGCTAATAACAGTGACCAAAGAAAATTTGGGCCGAGTCATAAGCTCTTGTACATGGCGTTAATGTAAAGAACAGAATGTTCTATATTGGCCAGTAAAGCAAAGTATAGTCCACCCTCCTCTGCCCGGCCAACTTCTCTCCGCCCTGCCTCCTCTCTATCCCATCTCCTCTTCTCTTCTCCCTCTCTAATCGCAGTTCCTTCTCTTCTACCACCGCGCACGCTTCCCCTGGAAAACTCCGGCGAACTCCAACGATGAAGGCCCCTCATGAACTGGCGCCCGAAAATTACCAATCCAGTCATTACCAGCTTCTCTTCCAAGCAGCGTCCAACCTCTTCAACTTCACCGGCCTCCTCCCCAAACTCCTCACCTGCCTCCTCCTCTTCGCAGCCGGCCTCGCGGCAGGCAGTACCCTCAACTCCTACATAAATTCCAATATCCCAGCTTTTTTCACTCAGTTATCTCCCCCTCTTCCTCCTTCTCCTCTTCCACCTCCTCCGCCACCTCCGCCGCCTCCGCCTCCTCCGCCTCCGTCTCCGTCGCCTCCGCCTCCTCCGCCTCCGTCTCCGTCGCCTCCGCCTCCTCCGCCGTCTCAGTCGCCTGTTCCGAAAGCTCAAAACTATGTCAAACAATCCGGCGAGCCGAGCAAGATCATAAACGACGAGGAGCTTCTGTTGAGAGCTTCCATGGCGCCCAAAACCTATTCTTTTCCTTATAAAAGCCTGCCCAAAGTCGCCTTCATGTTTTTGACGAGGGGGGCTCTCCATTTCGCGCCGCTGTGGGAGAAGTTCTTCGAAGGGCATGACGGCCTGTATTCGATCTATGTTCACTCAAATCCCTCGTACAACGAGACGTTGCCGGCGGGATCAATTTTTCATGGCCGGCGAATTCCGAGCAAGGTTGGTTTCCTTCGTCTTCCTCCTTTCGAACTAGTCAAAATTGGCAGACCATTCATTCATTCATTTGTTTGTTTATATTGAGCACTTCCAAATAGACCCAATTCTTTCCGTCTAAAAATAAATTTAATTTTAAAAATGATTTTATAATTCAGTTTTAAGTTTTAAAAATCAAATAAATGCCGAGATTTTGATGCCCCGCAATTGAGAATAAACTTTGTTTAATACTTAGTATATACTTGTTGCTGGTCACTCATTTTCCCTCAAGCCAGAAAATTGGATTGTTTTAGCCCGAGAGTTAGTCGAGGGTGAAAACAATTTAATGAAAACCAATCAGCAATTAGGCGATACGTTTTAACTCGCTGTCTCCGGAGAAAATTTTGAGGGAACCAATTTATCTTCTTAGATCTACTTTGTATTTCTTCTTTTTTTCTTTATATTCGTGTATCTGAGTTCGTGAGTAAATCGTCTGGCAAAAACGTCGGAATCAGGGGAGGATTCTGTGAGAAATCGATCGGGGAGGTCGTTGGATTATGGGGAGGAGTCTGTGAAAATCGTTCGGGGAGGACGTCAGAATTCGGGAACGATTATGTGGAAATCGTCTGTGAAGGGCATCTAGACCGGGGAGGACTAGCAAGGGCTTGAAGACCTTCGCGGAGATGGGAGAGAGCCGGCTCGAAGACCTTCAGGAAGAAGGGAGAGAGCCTGCTCGAACGCCTTCGGGGAGAAGTGAGAAAGCCAACTGATCCTCAGGAGGATGGTTGGTATTGAAAACCCATGATTATATTATACATAGCCTTTAACCTTCGGCGCCATGGAGATCTTGATTTTGTAATTTTAATATTACTTTTTTTTCTAATGAAATCAAGTTTTCGTGTTTTGTTATCCGTAAACAATCTCTAGTTAAAAATCCGAAAATAGTGAAAAATCACGAGCCTGGATCTGCGTTTGGCCAAAATTCACTAGTTTTCTTGATGTTACATGAGTTCTTGATCCCAGGTGGGTGATAGGTCACCACTCCGTTTACAAGCTTTGAAAGCAATGTAAAGAGGAAAATTGACTAAATCCGCAGAGCTTCCGCAAGGCGTCCAACAGAGTTTTCTTCTATTTTGACATTTTTCATGTGTGTTGAGGCATCTACGTGAGCGTTAAGCGTGAGCAAACTCGAGAGTGAGCCGAGTGAATTCATAGTGAAAGAACGATCTAAGTCTCACGTCTCACTAGAAAATTTTTGAGCATTCTTTAGTCACTCTGGTTTCTTGTCTTCAAATGAATGATTGTGGGTCTTTTTATAGCTTTCCTGAAGGGACGTGTTAGCAATTGCATCTGGTTGACTTTTGAGCTTACGAATGGCATTATTTGATTCTGATCACCTGGACCACTAATTTTCCAAAAATGACGAACACATCCCCCCTCTCGGCAGTTCGGGCGGCCCGGGCAGGTTGCCCGGCGAGTGTGGCGGTTGGAAACGGCAAAGGTGGGCAGAGATGGTGGCGCCGATCGGCGGTGGACTGCTGGTGAGCCGATGATGCGCGCGCTGCGTGCGGGGGGCGCACGTCGCACACACCCGCGCGGCGCGTACATGCATGAACGCGCACGCCACGGGCACCTCCTGTGTTATGTGTGGACAATGGTACGCTCGCGCAATCCCGCGTGATGCGCACATGCGCGAGGGCGTGTGTGCAACACACACGAGGGGTGTGTGAGCTGTGCGCACCGTGTACATGGAGTCCCTTTGTGCTTCTCACACCGTTCATGCATTCGCATTCGGAATGATTTTGGGTCGCTTTGAGCGAGCACGGTCCATGCGCGAGGATCACTCGATCGGGTTGTCTTGCTTGTGCACTTCGGTCGAAGTCATAACGATTTGACTCAAAACTCTTTAGGAGAACCTCATCAATTGCCCTCAAATTTTTGCGGTCGTGATCCGCGAAGCAACGAGCCCGAGAATTTTACATATAGTTGTGAAGTTTTTGAGTTGTCAAATCTAATTATGTTAGCTAGCATGCGTGCATAACAATTTATTATTCATTTGTAGAGTAAAACTCCCCTTTTGTTATGCTCAGAGATGTATCTTGGTCATTCTGCGCTATGGGATGATGATCTCATAGTTGACAATGGGGGTGACTCGTGCAATTGGTTGCACAACTATTGTTACTGTAGGTGCGGAAAAACACCATTGTATGATCTTGTCTAGGATGTATCTCATATGGCATTTTTTCAGGATTATAGAGATGTTTTATTTTTCATGCTATGATGTTTCAGAAGTGTTTATCTTTTCATGTTCCTCTAGCTTTAACACATGTGTATGACATCTTGCATAAGCTTTAGCTTTTGCCATTTTGCATTATAAATGTCCTCTCTGGATTTAAGCCTTTGCTTATCATTATTGTAGTTTGTTTTCCTTTAGCTGGAGGAGGAAGGTATGTTCTTTCCTTGCCCCCTTCTTGTCATGAACTTCTTGAATTGTCAGGAGAATAGAGTCCATTCTCAATCAGACAATTCACATCTTAAAGAGCTAGCTTCAGTCTCTTCATATTCTATTGATCATTTTTGATGGACGGGAGATTCATCTATGCTTCTCCTCGAGCATTCAACTTTGAAGGCTACAAACATCTGATTGAGATATAATTTGTTGTTTACTTTAACTTTTCTTGTGCTCAAATGGTGCTCATGGAAAAGCAGCTTCTTAAATAGATTCTGAGGCTCATCTTTGTCAGGTTCCTTATCTTTCTAATATCACAGATCTTAATATCGCATTCCATATTCAGGGATCTTAGGAACTTGTCATTCAGATCATAGTTGGAGAACAGTCTATCATATGCTCTCAAACCATTTACAATCTTGAAAAAAAAATTAGAGCATTCAGAAATAGAATCCTTCTTAGCATGACTAAATGCTTCATATTCTTGATTTAGTAGTGACTTCTTATAAACCCTAACTTCTTCAGTGCCCACTATAAATACTATAATTGAATCTCACATTTCTTTAGCAGTCTTGTAATGCATCAAATTCTAAAATATAGAGTCATCTATAGCACTAACCATGATATTCTTTGCTTTATTGCCCATAATGACTAAGGTTATCTAACCCTTAGTCATATCATGAAAATTTCTTTGGGACCATAACATTTATGTGAATGGTAGGGGCAATCATATGAATGAAGGGGCCTTCTTCAATAGTGATAAATATTCATGGATCTGAAGCTTCCATAAATATCTTGACTCTTTCTAGATAGATAGAAAAGTTCTCCTTAGTGCATATTGGAAGCTTCATAGAGCTAAGTTTCCTGTAATTTTCTCGGGCATGCATGATGTATATATTTCAATTCCCAAAAGCAGATCTACTTTTAATGTTTAAACTTTTAACAAACAACCTTCCTCTAATACCAATTGAAAGTTTGGGAGTGTCTAAATCACACCTAGAGAGGGGTGACTTGGTGATGTACTATTTTTCATTTCCCAGTGAAATATTTAAAGCGAGTGCATAAATAAACAAAGCACACACCACAAACACATATTTGTAGTGGTTCCCTAAGATGGGTACGTACACTTCCCCCTTCGTCTATCTATAAGTGTGTTAGCCTCGACAACTATAACTATACTCGAATCAATAAATGATCTTACACTAGGAGATAGTTCTTCTACTTCAGATCCCACAGTAGGAATCATACACCAGGTTCATAGTAAAACCCTACCTTAGGTTCACAGTAGAACCCTACCTCAAGTTCACAGTAGAATCCTACATCAGGTTTAAAAGAAATCCTATAAAATTATTTTATAGGTTTATTTATTAAACTTTCATAGACTCAAAGAATAAGGATCTTGAAGGTTGAGTCTTCTTGGAGCTTAAAATACTTGAGTTAAAAAAGCTTCGTCTTGATCAAAGATATAAGATCTTGAAAATGCTTCTCCTTCAAAGGGTCGACTTCTTAATGAATTAGAGGAGAATCTTTTACTTGTGAAGATGCAGATTTGATCTTGATACTTGTTTCCCGATAACTTACTATGCTCCGTTGAAAAAGATTTGATTGAAAAGCTTGAGCAATACTTTGAGCAGTAAAAAGAGCAAAACTTTGAGCAGTAAAAAGATCCTTCTTGGAGTCAGCAACTACTTCACGATTTCGAGTTCTCTTGAAATTGAATTCCTAGTTTTATATTCACGTTCACTATTATTAGGGTTTGGCCAAATGAAACACTTTTATATTTATACAGGATTGGACCAATGGTTATTTCAGAATATTTAATGACGGGGACATATGGCATTGACAACTAAGATTATTGGCACAATTGCAGTGCATGGTGATTTAAATTTAGGAAAATCCAGTCTGTTAAGTTCATATGAACTCATCTAGCCAATATGGACTTGTATAGTTGACATGAACTCATCTAGCTAATATGAACTCTTCTTGTCGACATGGAAACATCTAGCCGATACAAACTTGTCAAGTCAACATGAACTCATCTAACCAATATGAACTTGTATAATTGACTTAGACTCATCTAGCCAATATGAATTTTTCTAGCCGACATAAATCTGTCTAGTTAACAAGCATTCGTCGTTGTTGAAGAGATTTCAAAGTTGATATAGTTGTTATACTGAATGTGTATCAGGGTCTTCTAGTCGATAAACAATTTATATGTAAGAACTGTCCAGTCGATATGCACTTTATCAAAAACCAATTAAGTTGAAATGCACTTTGTCGGAAAATCTGTCAAGTTAATATTTTACTTAGCCAATTTTTGGATTTTCCTGAATTCTTCCTTTAGGCTTCCACTATCTTTATGAACCATTAGAGATGTTCAAATTGAATAAGTGTTAAGCCTAACATAATGTAGGACTTATGTCTACATGATGTTCTGTACAATTAAGGATTACATTAGCAAAACCATTTTCAATAGCCTAATTTAATACTAACCTTGCACTTGGTTATACTTAAACCATCAAAACTACCATAAGAATCAAATACAAAGTGAGTTTATATTGATACTGAGAACTTCAAATCAAGATCATTGTGGACAATTTTTCCAACATATATATTTATGACGTCTAGCATAAGCTTTAGCAGTTAATTCTTGGAGTTAAGGCCGAGCTTAGATATTTGAGTGTGGTGTGAGGGATGTTTGTCCCTTTGTCTTGATAAGGCGGAAGGTCTTGGGGTCCTCATCTATCGGATCCCGTAGGAGGATTTTGTGCTTGCTTTTTCCTTGGGAATTAGAAGGACTTTAGGTCTATTCTTATCAGGAGCTGCAGAAGGTCTTTCTCCTATTTTGTCTGGACAGTAGAAGGACTCGGGGTCCATTATTTTAGGAGGTGCATAAGGAACTTTTGTCCGTTCTTGCTTTAACAGTAGAAGGACTCTGGGTTCGTTCTTTCAGGAGGTATAAACGGAATTTTGTCTATTCTCACTTAAGTAAAAGTACTTTGAGTATATTCTTTCACGAGGTGCAGAACAACCTTTATTTTTTCTCATCGAAGTAAAAGGACTGAGTATTTTATTTCAAGAGGTGTAGAAAGACCTTTGCCCGTCTCGCCTTGATAGTTAAAGGATACGGGGCTCATTCTTTCAGAAGTTGTAGAAGAACCTTGTATATCTCGCCTTGATAGTAGAAGGACTCTATTATTTCAGTTGGGGTGGGGTGCAAAAGGATCTTTGCCCATCTCGTCTAAGTAGAAGGGCTCGGGCTTGTTAATTCAAGAGATATAGAAGGACCTTTGCTCATCTCGCCTTGATATTAAAGTGATAGAGTTTATTCTTTTAGGAGGTGCATAAGGACCTTTGTGCATGTGACCTTGACAGTAGAAGAACATGAGGTCCATTTTTTAGAGAGACAGTATAACAGATGAAATTAAAAGAGATTGTTTTGATATCATAGAAGAAGAAGGTACATGTGAGCACGACCTTGGTCTTACAATTTTCCTCATGAAGAGTATTGATCACTAGTAGTTGCAGTGCAGGTTCTGCACATTCTAAGTCCGGGGAAGCATCTTCCAATTCTGAGCCCTCTGTTTGTAGGTTCCATGCTTTACTATTTTTGTCACGAAAAACAACCCTTTTTATGTTGGGGAGAGTTTGTCCTTTATGGGGCTCGTTCCAGCTTTCTCCAGGTTTTGGAGGACTAGGTCTCCGATGTTAATTTGCCTTATCTTTACCCTCCCATCATAGAAGCAGCCATGCAATTCTGATATGCGGTGATTCGTGGTGTTGCCTTGTCCCTAACCTACAATACCAAGTCCAGGTTTCCCTGAAGGAGGGCCTCGTTCTTTTCTATGTCAAAAGTTTGGAAACTGGGGGTTGGAATGTCGAAGTCCAATGGTATGAAGTCTTATGACCTGTAGCAAATGGTTAAGGTTGTCTCCCCTATCAGCGTCCTTTTTGTTGTGCAGTAAGCCTATAACACATTGGGGAGGGTATCCACCAATTGCCCATGTCTCCTAAAGAAAGGATTTCAGTCCTTTAAGGAAGGTGCAGATAGTGGCCTCTGTTTGAATGTTAGCTTGTGGATGTGCTATTGCCATATGGCAGAGCTCTATCTTTATATTCTCTCACATTTTTTATGAAATCCTTCCCTATAAATTATGTTTCATTGTTGGCGATGATAATTGCTAGGAAGCTGAAGCGGCGAATGATGTTTTTCTAGATGAACTTCTTGGTGTTCTCCACTGTGTTTTTGGCTAGCGGCTCTACCTTTACCAATTTAAAGAAGTAATCGATAGTCAAGATGATAAACTTTCTCTGCCCAAAGGCCGATGGGATAGAGCGGAGTAAATTGTTCCCTCATTGAGCAAAGGTCCATGCACTCCAAAGTGGGGTGAGGCCAATAGAGGGTTGACGAGGAACATTGGAATAAAGCTTGTAAAACCCCTCCCCTTACCAGGGATTTACTCGAGTCTTATGCCCAGAATCGCCATCTTATGGTGACACCAACTAATGAGTTAGTCGTCATCGCACGACGCCGATCCTACCGGCTAGTACAATCATTTTAGTAGGCCAAAAAGAACACTTAAGCAGTGGTAGTAGTCCACAATCACAGCATATGCATATATCTATAAATACAATAGTACAAATGAGTAAATATAAGAAAGAGAATGTAAAAGGGCTTATGCCCGGTACATGTCCAATACAATTAGCTCACTCTCTCAACTCACTACAAGTAGAAGCTACAAAAATCTAACATCAACCTGTCGCCGAGTAGTAATGGTAGCTTGCGACAACTGCTCCTCATTACATGTCTCCTCGTGCGACTGGTGTGTCCTTAGTATGATTGATGTGTCTCCTCGAACTCCTATGGTCACAACCGACTATTAGTCATAAAGACTAAGCCATTTTGTCCTCGCCTCACCCCTGCAACTCCTAGGAACTGTGCGAGAAGATGAAAGTGGAGGACGACTAATGCAGTATCAACAATATACAAGTGACATGGAACTATACTAGAAGGAGTATATGTATAAAGAGAAACACAAAAAGACAGTAATAGTAAAGTAAGAGCAATACAGTAATGTACGGAAAGATAAAGTAAATGAGCTATGCTACCATTACAGAATATACCTTAACTTATATGAATGCACATACAAACTTATAAGTTAAGGTTTCCAAAGTAACTCATCATATAAAAGTGGTCATACTAATTTATATGATGATGGTCTACAGATATAATTTAAACTCTACTAATTAATGTATGTCATGTTATGCGATACAATGCAATGATTTATTATGCAACTCACCCACGTGACTCTGTGAATAGACCTTTCAAATATTCCCCACTTTTTGGAGGTAGTTAGCCTCTCAGGTACCAACTATCGTGGCTCATGGTGGTAGTGGAGCCGGTATCTCCACTCTTAGGTGGGCAGACACACTATCAGTCCTAGACCTTATGTACGCCTTAACACTAAGAACACAACAGCGGAGCTCCTGCACACTCTTGTTGGAAATCTACCAGTCTTTATGGTCGGGTGTGCATTTAGTGTATATTCCTCCAGACCACAGTATAAACAACCTACTAGCCCCAAAAACCTACTCTCCTCACTAGAGTAACGTACTCCTATCGGTGTGTCGACTAGACAAGTACCAAATGGCCCATCACAACAAGCACAATCCAGGTATAAAAATACCCATTAGAGCCTCCATTTTGTAGGATCATCCCATCCTCAAATCTTATACATCACCGATCCTTCATCTTGTAGGACTAACACATCCTTAATTTATCACTATCCCGAGCCTCCAGCTCGCAGGACTAACGAGTCATGAATCATTCCAACCCATAAACGTGTGAAGTTGATATGTTGTTCCTTCATCCTATTAGACAACTCTTATCTAACTTTTAGTTGTACATAGTGATTTATGGTTAATCTTGGACTTCCCGAGGTCTATCTGGTGAAAGGCTTGCATCGATATTAGGGAATACAATGGGATGAAGCCCAAATCCCCCTTTTCAAGACAATTACTTTTACTATTGGCTACCCATTACTAATAACTCACTCTCATTATTATTCTTAAGCTATCATAATGTATTATGATACTTATAGGTAGACCTGAACAAAAAGCCCGATCGGGCAGGCCCGGACCGGGCCTGATCGGGCTTTTTCATATATCGGGCCGGGCCGGACCCGGTCCTCCCCTGCAATCGGGCTGGTCCGGGCCGGGCAGGCAGCTAAAATATGCTGCCTGCTCCGGCCCTTCAGGCCAGGCCGGGCAGGACCGGGCCGGTCTCGGGCCCGAACCGGGCCGGCCCGATTTTCTTTTTTTTTATTAATTATTTTAGTATAATTATAATTTATATATAAATAAAATTAATAATTATAAATTATATTAAGGTTAGATTAGTTATAATATATATTTATTAATTATTAATTTTATATATTACTATAAATTTATAATATATATTTATTAGTTATAACTAAATAGTTATATTATAATTTATATTATTATAAATAGTTATAATATATTATAATATATATTTATTAGTTTATTACTATTAATTAAAAATTTATTAAATATATATTTATTATTTATATATTATATTATTAATTATTATTTATTATTATATATTTATATTTAATATTTATATATCCAAAAAATGAAAAAATAATACTTAATTTTAATAGCATCCAAGATTTCAAGTAGTCATACAATTGCACAAAAAATTTAATCAAAAAATTTTATTAATATTAAAATACAAAATCTAAGTCATACAATTGCACAAAATACAAAATACAAACTTATGGTTCTTATAAAATTTAATTAAAAAAATTTACATATATCAAAAAAATTTACATTAAGAATTTAAGATTGCCCGATTTAATCATCTTGTAGATTCATTGCATCAATTTCGTCTTCTATCTCCTCCGAGCTATCCTCCAATGCTGTTATGTGCTGCTTCCTCTTCATAGCATCCAAGTAGTCCTTGTAGCATATGCAAATCTCCAGCGATTCTTCATTAAGTCGGCTCCTCTGCTCGTTCAAAACCCTGCCACTAAGAGAAAAAGCGGACTCCGAAGCTACTGTACTAGCTTGGATAGTTAGTAAATCACGGGCCATATAGGCCAAAACAGGATAGGTATTAGCTTTACCTTTCCACCAATTTAAGAGATCGAAGTTTTCGATCTCGTCCGAACTCATAAAATCGCTAAATTGTGTTTTGTATATAATCCTAATTCATCTAAACTACCAGATGTGCGCGATTTTTTCCTAGAAGCTAAATCTAAAATTTTATTTTTAAGCCTATCCTTTGTTTTGAGTTGTGTTATTTCTTCGCGGGGTCGTGACCCTGTATAAGTTATTGTAATAATTATAACTTTGTGTAAAAAAAGTAGTAAAATTTGTAGTACTAACGAGGTTCCATTTAAGCAAACTATAATATTCCATTAGAATTTCTTTTTGTAGAACGGCTCTTTTTAACATTTTATAGGTTGAGTTCCATCTAACCGGCATATTATAATTATATAATAATATAATATTATAATATATTAATTAATTAATATTAATAATAATATAATAATAATAGCAGCCAACGGCTCTCATTTTGAGAGCCGTTGGCTGCTCTCATGGCAGCATGGCTGCCACGTGGCAGCCATGCTGCCATAAAGAGCCTAACGGCTCTTAAAATGAGCCGTTAGGCTCAATCGGGCCTAGCCCGAGACCGGATCGGGCTATGGCCGGCCCGGTCTCGGGCTAGCCCGATTTTCGGGCTTTACCCGGCCCGGACCGGGTCGGGTACCGGGCCGGGTAATAGCTTGAAACCGGGGCCCTTTCAGGGCCCCGGGTAAGGGCTCGGCCCGGTTCGGGCCTTGAACCGGGCCGGGCTTGACCGGGCTTTGACCGGGCCGGGCTCGGGCCGGCCCGTCAGGCCCTTTTTTTTTCACACCTACTTATAGGGGAGTGACGATCTTTCGTCAGTCTCCAAGACTAATACTTCCCCTTAGTGTCAATGTTCATTAACACACGTCGCCCCTTGGTGACTTACCCTGAGCCTTCAACCAGAATTCTATGGTTATTCATTTGCCTCTAACTTAATCCAGATTAACTTCTATAATCACATTCCATGGTTTACCCTTAATCAAAACATTCGCTTGAATGATGTTCAACCCTTAAGGCCTTCGATACACTATATGTGGTGCAAATCTTATATATTTAACTACAAGCCTACAAACTCACACTAATAATGCACCATGATTATAATATCCTCCCAAATAATTTTCATAATTTTCTAAGAAGATTAAGTCCACATTTATTCCTTTTTTAGAAGTGTGATATGAATGATGTATTATGT
Source organism: Platanthera zijinensis (assembly GCA_039513925.1). Lineage (NCBI taxonomy): Eukaryota > Viridiplantae > Streptophyta > Magnoliopsida > Asparagales > Orchidaceae > Platanthera > Platanthera zijinensis. The sequence continues at coordinate 72,413,499 of CM077097.1, forward strand.
TCTAAATTTCATTAATTTTCTAAGTGATCTTGCAGGTCTAATCAATACATCAATTTTTTTACTATTTGCAAACCAGAATGAAATTGAACTAGTTTTATTCCTTAAAATGCAACCTTCAATATAGCATATCCAATTGAGCTAAAATTCATACCATAGGTTCATCATGACTAAATTAGAATGACCAGTATTTCATAACATTTCAAATTAATTTGTCCATAAATAAAAATTCATTAAATTCTTAACTTGTATCAATTTTAAAAGGAAGTACCATATACAAAACTCCAAATGCTCTAATAAAATTATCAGTGATACTAAGTGATGAAATATAATGATTTATAGTGTTTCATAATTTTCCATAAAAATTATAACCATAATTTCTATATATGATTAAAAATGTAAATGTATCACTTTGCACAGTAAGTACTAAAATAATCACTTCAAAAAGTCTGGGAAAATTATCATGGATTTATAAAGATCTAAAAACAGTCTAGCTAAAATTTCATAATTTTTCAGATAATATTGATCATAAATATTTCATTAATATTAATGTGTGACAATTTAAATTCTTGGGAATTCCCCATGCATATGACTTCCAAAAATCCTACCAAAATTTTTAGATGTTTAAAACATCAATTATAACCATGTGACCGAATTTTGGGTTTTCCACAAGTCATTAATTCACATTTATTTCATTAATACATTTTTGTTACAAAAAGAATTATAATTAATTTCCAAGGATTTTGACCCCAAAAATCCTAATTTTTCTAAGAGTGACTCCTTTCATCATAATAGATGCCTCACAAAAATTTTATTGCCATGCATCATGGCCTTTGTGCTAAATACACAAAATATACATTTTGACTAAGCCACATTTAATTTCATGTATGCCCTAGGTCATGCATGAGGAATCCACCAACATGTAGATGTTCAATTGGACTGAAAATTTTACCGGGGACTTCTTATAGCCTAAACAGTATGTCACCCAAAATGTGGGTCATTTGGAGTTGATTTGACCACATAATTGATTAACATGTGAGAATCACATTTTTTCACATAACTATAGAAAAATATTGTTCAAAAATTCCCATTTTCGACATGGGTGTGTCTATAGTACATGCATGCATGTTCAAAATTTCAGACCCATGCAAGCCATCATGTTAAAGATATTCACATTTGAAGGTCTGGCCCTTCACTAGGACACAACTCAGAAAAATAGCCCTACAGGGGCTGTAGGACTCCAAATGGTTTGATTGAAATTCCTAATTAAAGTTAAGACAGAGATCTATAATTTTCATGTTTTGTATTTTTCATAAATCTGCCTCTAAAGGACGAAATATAGCATGCAAGTTACTATTAAAGATGTAACAGATTTAAATAAAACTATATGAGCATGTGGTCTACAGATAGCTGATCAATACTGATCTTGAAACAAAATGGACGGCATATGGTCATCTTTCTTATCAAGCCAATGACCAAGATTTTCCTAACTTGGAGCTCATTCAAGCTCAAATTTCCGGCCACCTGAGCACCGCCACTGCCAACCACTATCACCATCACCTCCACTGAGGTGGTGGCCGTCGATTGGCGGCGACATGTATGCTGGAGGCGACTCCTTCGACGTTCTCGAGTAAGAAGCAAAGCTCGGCAAAATCCCACTTTATTCTCATGGAATTGGGCTCAATTGAGCCTGATATCTCTCTTTGATGAGCTAGACAGGTAGCACTAAGGGAGGGGAGGAGAAACGGATCTAGAGACGGGCTTGGCGATGATTTTGGTGTCCATATGTCATTGTTGTACTTATCGTAAGTGATCTTGCTAAAATTCTAAAATCTCTAGCAAAGGCTTCATTCCAAAGCACTGGCTCGACTCCTTTAGGCTCACTGAAGGTGAAGAATGGATCAGAATTGGGTGAGATGGGATGTATAGTGAAATTCCATTAAAGGGGTGGTCGGCCATGAGCATATGATGCTCCTCCTTACTGCCATGTGTCCACCACCCCTAGATTTCTGCTAGGAATGAGCTGGGAAGCTCAGTGATGAGGTTATGCAGAGAGGAGGAGGGCCAAGTGGCAAGCTCTCCTCAAATTCCACTCTCACTCCAATTTAGGGGAAATTCCCATCCTAGCCTTCATGCATGTCCCCCATTCAAATTACATAGGGTATAGGTTGTAATTAGCCTAGTGAGCTGTTGGTGGGCTTGGATTGAGGTCTTAGCCCATTGGGAATTCACTTGGGGTCTCATTTTCTCATTTAGGCCTTATTTTGACCAATGTTGACTTGATGGTTTGACTTGATCAACTGAGGGGTTGACTGGTCTAATGTGTGTGTCTTGAGTCCCTTGACACCACTCAATGTTGATTTGGTCATGATGATGCCCTAATTAGGCAATTTAGCCAATAAGTGTGATTTTTTACCAATTTAGGGCTAAATTTGACTTTGTTCAATTTGGTGACCTCATGATGAGGCTTTTTGGTCAATTGGGTCCCTTATGATGTCCTAAGAATATGGGTGAGGTCAATTTCATGTTTTGGGGGACAATTGGACCTAGTGGTGAAGGATTGACCTATGTTGACTTAAAGGATACTTTGGTCAATTTGCACAATTTAGTGACCCTATGATGGGGTTTTTGGGTCACTTGGGTTTCTCTTAGGGTTATGGATCTATTAGTGAGGTCAATTTGAGTTGGTGAGCCCAATTTGGAGTGAATTGTCCTATGTTGACTTGTGCACTTTTGGGGTGCTTATAGTAACTTTCTAGGTACAAGCTAACCTAGGGTCATCTCATGACCTCTACCCACAACTCTGTAGCTTTCTCTCTTTTGAAAGAATTCAAGGGCATTCTTATTTAGAGTAGGTCAATAGAGTCCTTCGCGCAAAACTTTTTGTGCCTACGCTTTGCCTCCCAGATGCTCTCTGTATATTCCCTTGTGAATCTTTCACAGGGCGTAATTCACCTCTACGGGACATAGGCACTTCAGGTAGGGACAAAAAAGGAGCACTTATAAAGCTCATTGGTGGTGAAGGAGAACAAGGTGGCGTGGTTCCGCATTCATCGCGCCTCCAGCTCATCCTAAGGAAACTGTTCGCCCTCCAGGTAAGCAATGATGGAATCCATCCAACAACACCCCCCTTTCCACTATAGTGGTGATCTCCCACAGATCATCGGTGCTAGGGACCATTAGTTCTTTTACTCGGTAACTCCTTGACTGGTATCCTATATAAGAGCTTGTGCGCTTGGAAAGTATATCAATTCTAGTATTTTGCTCCCTAGGAATATGGAGGATCATGTGAGATTTGAAATTTCCAAGGAGCTACTTTGCTTGCTGAAGATAGTGCACAAGCTACTCGTTCTTAGACTTGTTGTCTCCCTCAACCTGTGAGACCACCAGTTGAGAGTCCATGTTTATGATTAAGATTTTTGATCCGCAATCGACGGCTGGTGATCATGGTTTCACACTCCACGATGTTGTTATTGGTTGGAAACTTCAGCCTAAGTCCATACTCGAGGGTGGCTTCTTCAAGACTCATCAATAGTAAGCTTGCACCTACCCCATCTCCAAACAACCCATTAATATACAAGATCCACTACACATTAGCTGAGAAGTCAGGGATGGGTGCGACCTCTTAGGAGATCGTTCATTCCATCAAAAAGTCTGTCAGGACTTCAGACTTGATGACGGGTCTTGGTAGGAACTGAATGTCGAACTCTCCTAGATCCACTGCTCATTTAACTAGCGTCCCTAACACCACTAGTTTTTGTAGGCTCTTGCAAGCTGGTAGCTGCATGAGCATCTTGATGGTGTGGGCTTCCTTGCAAAGAATATTAGGGCCAGAGCTTTTTTGTCCACCACAGGGTATCTACTTTCAGTATCTGAAAGGACCTACCTTATATAATATACAGAGCCCTTCCCCTCCCCCCCCCCCCCCCCGCGTATTCCTTCACAAGGACTAAGCTGAGCATGTGCGGTGACACTATTAAGTATAGAAAAAGTGCTTCTCTATCAGTTGGTTTGGAGAGTAGCAGGGGTGAGGCATGATACTGCTTGTGGTTATCGAAGGCGACCTGACACTCATCCACACACTAAAATTCGGTGTTGAGCTCCCCGCAGAGTGCATTGAGTAATGTGAAGTGTTTGTCGCCTTTCTAAGCTAGAAAATGGGAAAGTGTAGTTATTCACCCGTCGAGGTGCTAAACATCATTGATGGTGCGAGGGGGGGTCATTTTTGAAAGTCTTTATTTCAAGAGTAGCTATACACCTAGAGGGGGGGGGGGTTAATTGGTTTCCAAGTCTTTATGACTACTTTTTAATTTGGCATGTTGTAAGTTAGATTATTGAGTTTGTTTTTGAGAACACATATCAGCACACCAGTATTTATAGTGGTTCTCCAAGGTATGAGTACATCCACTTTCCCTCCAACCTTTCTAATAGTGTGTTAGACAAGACAATCTTCTCCAAATCTCGGCTCAAAGAGCTTATAATACAGATCCCTCAGGATCTCTCAAACTTCCTCCAATTCCTACCTCAGGTCTAAGCCCTACCCACTCAGAGTAAACTGTACTCCTACAGCTCAATGATCCTCCAGATCACCTACCTCAGGCTTAACAAAAAGCCCTACCACTCAGGCTAGAAGGTTAGCCCTACACTCTGGGATAATAAATCTCCTACAGCTCAGATCTGACTCAGATCCTACCTCTCAGCCTTTATCTTTTAGGCTTACAACTCATATTAATAATGATCCTACAGAAAGAGTTTTTGTTTTATGGTGATTGACTCTAGAGAAAAAGATTCTCTGAGTCTTCTTCTTCTTGAACTGAAAAACTTTAGTCCAATCTTCTCCACAACAATAAGTATTTAGATATTCAGTAGTTTAGCTTGTGCTAAGAAGACACTACAGAACCCTGTACCTTCAAGCCTTTGATGTAATAGTTGATTGTAGTGGCCTTAAAGATGAACAACAACCTAAAGTATATCTGCAACTTCTTCTTGTTCAGAAAATGAGATTTATGATCTTGCTGTTGAAGACAAATTAATTCTTCAGTTCTTTATTTCTTCAACAACAAACTTCTGTTTGTGGTTCACAGACTCGCTGCCAGAATGAGTTCCGGGAAATCTTCTTCTTAATCAAGAGGAAGAAGATGACCAAAAACTTTTAATTTCTCTAAAATGTCATTTTATTGATCTCCGTTCAACGACTCTATGCGCGGTATGGACCAGCCTAAATCGGTAACTGCAAGATCTTTTCTGCATTAAATGTTGTACTAAAGGCATGCAGCGCCTTTTGTTGTCTAACATGCAAATCCCCCGACATTTGAATTCTTGACGACGTCAGCATGACTTAGCACTTGTGGACCTGGTAATTTCCAGATAATTTGCATAGGCGTTGAGTGAGGCCTTATCACTCAACACAGAAATACTTTGCAAAATTCTGCTTCTTGAGGCGTCAAATGAACCCTCAACACTCAATGCTTTTGACATTTGCAGTCTAACTGTTAAGACGTTGAGTGATCCTTCATCACTCAACGCTTCTGGACTTAGTTGAAATTTCTCTACATGAAGGCGTTAAGTGCAGCTTCTACACTCAACGCTTCTAAACTATGCATGTCTTCTTGATGAGGCAATAGTGCCCTATCTTCAATCAATGCTTCTATACTTGATCTGAAATCCAGCTGAGTAGGCATAGAGTGAACTGCCTTCACTCAACGCTTCTATCCTTAAACAGATTTCTAGTCAGCAACAATAAGGCTTTGACTGCATAAAGTTCTATCAATGCTTTTCCCTTTCTGGCATTGAGTGAAGTGAGTTCATTCAATGCTTTTGGACTTAGCCAATTTTCTGCTTGTTCAACAACCTATCTTGAGTCCAACTATCATTGTGACTCTGACTGCCTGTCTAATCAATGTAACAGTATACAACCTGCATACAATGAACTTGAGCATATATTAGATACATTCGTGTATATACCATTGACCTATGGGACTTCTTCAAATCTAGGATATTGTGATCAATAGACCCAACAATCTCCCCCTATTTGAACAAGTCAGAACCCTAGTTAATGATATACACTATCATATACAGAAGATAAACATTCATAGTATATAAGAGCAGTAACTGATACACACACAAAAATATGATTATTATTTAAGGTAATAGTCATAAATAGACAGTGTTCTTATAATAATGTTCACAATCCTAAAGCCCTTAAGGAAAATAAACACATTTCATGTTTTAGGTTCCTTGATTACTATCCCCCTGCTGGGTTTATTTGCAGCCTTTTCCTTGTCTTCAGTCTTCTTCTGCTTCTGTCTCTAAAAATAACTGTGGGGCTTAGGAAAGTATTTGCTGGGCTCAAGAGCATCTGGTGGCACTGCACCAAATTTCTTGTCCCTTCTGAACTTCCCCCTAGTCTCTTCATTTATTTCTAATTTTTCACATTCTAGGGAGTTATACAGCTTTCCCCTTTTAGTTTTCTTATCTTTGATTCGATCCCAGGCAAACAATATGATAGTCCTTGATTAAGTACTCTATTTCTCAAAGTCTGGCCTAGTTTCCATCTCTTCTTTGTACCTCTTCTTATAGAGTCTAACCTCTTCCTCCTCTTCAGCAACAGACTTGCCTCTGTCTCTTGCTATCTGATTAGCAGTGTGGGCTGAATATAGGAATTTTAGTAGCAGTAGAGGGTTCAGCCCATTAAGCACCAACTTGATCACCATACTGATCATCACCATATTGTTCATCTTGCTGATAATCATATTGATTACCTTTCTGTCCTTTTGGAATAGGAGTAGGAACAATGTTGTCATATGAATATTGTTCAAGCTCTAATGAACCTTTGATTACATTGATAATCCATACAACATTCTCAGTGTTGGCATTGATCATTGCCTTCTCCCCCTTTATGACTTCTTCACCAATAGATGCAGTCAGGGAGTTCTTTCCAATAGAGAGTCTTTCATCCAGAAAGTTGACTCCCTTAGTGACATGGTTCTTAACCTCTAACAGGTGATTATCTAGGTACAGAGTGCAAGCATCCATTCTCCTCTCCAGAGTTGTCTTATGATCTTCCATGAGGATTTTTTGCACTTCATGGACCATTTTTATGTTGCTAGTTGTGATGTTCTGGTTTTGCATGATATCAAGCTGCTTCTTCCAGATTTCCTCAAGCTTATTTTCAGTGTGGGTAATAGTAGGTTCAGCTCTCATGAAGAATGACATTGTGTTGGCCTTCAGCAGGTTAACTTCAAATCTAAAGGAATTTACCTTGTGGATAGATCCTTTCCCAACCTCCTGATGGAATCATCAACAAAGTGTTTAAGTTGTCTTCTATGGTCATCTAGCAGACTTTTGAGTTTAGCTAAGAAAGTGGAGGACATTTGATCACCCTGATGAGATGTCCCTTGGTCATATACATCCTCAATCTCTTTCCTTGATTCTTCCCTTATCTCAGAATCAGCTCTCATGTATTGATAAGAGTGATCAGCAGCATCACTCTTTGTCTCATCAACAACAGGTTCACCATTCTCAAAAATTTCAATAACATTCTCATTTTCTTAAGCAGGGAGCTCTGTTGGAATCTCCCCCTCAATCTCTGCATTCCCCATAAGAATTGGTTGATTTGTATCAACTATAACTGGAACATCTTCAATCACTTTATCATGGAATTGTTCCCCCTCAACTTGAGGATAGAAAAGAATCACTTCAGGACCTTCTGGAGTTTGAGCAATCCTGTTCTGCAGATTTTCAATGAAGGAATCTAGTTGTTCTTGAACTGATTGAACTGTCTCTCCCACAATAGGTGCAAGCATCTGGGAATTCTCCCCCTCATTGTTTGCACATATGTTGTCCACTACCTGTCTAGTCAGCATTTCCATTGTTTCAGTAAGATTCTCTTCAAATTGAGATCCACCACGTTGAGTTCTTGCTGCAAGTTCTGAAGATATTGAAACCTGAGCACTCATGTCTCTTCTTGCTTCCTCAAATGAGTCAGACAGCTGAGGATCATATGGCTCTTCTTCACTGCTCTCAGAAGAGCTGCTTCTAGTACTTTCTTCTGTGATCATAGCTCCTTTCTTTTTCTTGTCAGTAAATTTTTTATGTGGGAGCAGCACTCTGTCCCACCAATCAAACATCTTAGAATCCATTCTTCTCATATGGTGAATTTTTGTTCCTAACCTCACATTGAGGATCCCTGGAACAGATACAGAGAGATACAGGGACAGAATTCTCCCTAGATTAGGTTCTGGCATGCAGTCCAGTACTCTGTCAAACAGTACCTTTCCACAGTTGGTATTTTTGGTCAGAACTATCCTTGCCATTACTTCAAATATCTTCTTGGAGATCTTATCATACGACCCAATCTTACAGAACAGTACCTTGCCGACTACATCTGCAAGGAACTTGCCTTTGAGATTTATGTCATTCCTTAGAATGGTGTCAGTGGTGTGTTTTGATAGTCCACACCATTTTAGGGCGGATTTCACATCATCCTGGTACAGGTGATCTTCTTCATCTGATTGTTTGAACTTTGGCAGATTCAATGCTTTGCTCAGTCGACTGGATGTGATCTTTATCTTTTGTCCACTGACCAATGAATTGATTTTGGTGGAGGATGAAGCGATAGTTGCATTAGTATAGAGTTCAAGAACCTCATGCTTCCATATCGAGACGGGCTCAGACAGAACAAACTCTAGGTCAGCGACCTGTAGTAAGTGGAGAAAGAGATGAACTTCCTTTGGAGCATCCTTGAAGCCATTTTAAACAAACTCTGAACCCTCGAAAAGAAAATCCTTTCTTTCGGCACCATGAATCCTTTGAATTTTTGAAGTTTTCTCAAACTTTCGTTGCAGGGAGGAAGAAGTTCGAGAAGGGCTAGGAATAATGTATTTATTCTAAACACACACACTTTTATTTATACTTACCTCTTATTTAAGAACGTAGAGAGACGCGTACCTGTTGTGATAATCACGGGGATATCAATGGATGAGATTAATCCCATGAGATAGCCGTAATTAGAAGTCCCTGGGAGAATTAGTTGAGTGGTCGCGACGCGCTCGATGCTCTCGACGCTTGAATTTTTCTCAGCGTACTCGATGCCTAGACCCTTGGACTCAGCGAACTTGATGCCTGATGTTATCTCAGCGCACTCGATGACTGATGTTATCTCAGTGCACTCGATGCCTAATGTTGTCTCAGCGCACTCGATGCCTGAATACTTAGACTCAACGCATTTGACGTTTGGACACTAAGTCTATGTGTACCATGATATCCTGCAAGAGGCAATTTTGCATGCAACTCATATGTATGAAAACACTTAAGCTATACTAAGTTAAACATGCCCAACTAAATTTTGAAGGCATTGAACTTGGCTTCATCTAGTGGCTTGGTGAAAATACCAGACACCTGTTTCTCTATGGGGACAAACTCAAGACAAATGCCTTCTTTTTCTACATGCTCCCTAATAAAGTGATATCTAATCTCAATATGCTTTATCCTGCTATGAGACACATGATTTCTAGCAATAGAGATCGCACTAGAATAATCACAAAACATTGGAGTTCTACTTAGCTAGATATTATAGTTTTGGAGCTGATGCTGAATCCATAGTAGTTATGCACAATAACTACCAGCTGAGATGTACTCTGATTCAGCTGTTGAGATGACAACACTTGTTTGTTTCTTGCTACTCCAAGAGACAAATCTTCTTTCTAGAAATTGACAAGTGCCTGAGGTGATTTTCCTGTCTTCTCTGCAACCTACAAAGTCTGCATCTGAATACCCAATTAGTTCAAAGTCATTATTCCTAGGATACCATAGACCAAGATCAGGTGTGCCCTTGAGATATCTCAAAAATTTTTTGCTGCAAAATAATGAGATTCCTTAGGGCTAGCCTGGTATTTAGCACAAATACGTGTATAATACATAATGTTTGGCCTACTTGCAGTAAGGTAGAGTAGGTAGCCAATTATGCCTCTATACAAGGTTTCATCAACAGGTTTCCCTTTCTCATCCTTGTCTATTGACACATTTAACCCCTATAGGAGTTTTCATTATGGAGGCACTCTCCATTCCAAATTTTTTAATTAACTTCTTTGTGAACTTAGACCAAGAGATAGATAGACCATCCTCTGACTATCTAACTTAGAGACCCAAAAAATACCTGAGTTGACCCATATTTTCCATCTCAACCGCCCTTGCATAAGTTTAGCGAACTTCTTGAAGAGGCCATCATTAGTCGACCCAAATATTATGCCATCTACATAGATTTGGACTAGAATGATCTTACCATTGACTTCCTTAAAGAATAATGTCTTGTCTATCTATCCCCTTTAGAATTTGTTCTCAATGAGAAAGCTAGATAAGGTTTTATACCATGCCCTGGGGGCTTGCTTTAATCCATACAAAGCTTTTTTAAGCTTAAATACATAATCATGAAAGTTAGAGTTAACAAAACCTGGGGGTTGCTCAATATAGACCTCCTCTTTTAGGTTGCCATTTAGGAAAGCTGACTTTACATCCATTTGGTAGACCTTGAATCCTTTATGAGCAGCATATACAAGGAACAGTCTTATAGCTTCCAATCTAGCTACTGGTGCAAAGGTTTGATCAAAATCAATACCTTCCTCTTGGTTGTATCCCTTGGCAACCAGTCTAGCTTTATTATTTATTATAACATCATTCTCATCAAGTTTATTACTATAGATCCACTTTGTTCCAATGATATTATGTCCTTGTGGTCTGGGAACCAGCTTCCATACTTTGCATCTCTTGAGCTAGTTTAGTTCTTCTTTCATAGCCACAATCTAAAATGGATATATGTTGGTATCTTCAAACCTTTTAGGTTCAACCTGAGATAAGAAGCTAGAGTACATAACAATGTTGAATCTTATGCTCCTTGTTATAACCCTTTGGCTAGCAACAACTATGATTTTATCTCTTGCATGATCCCTCAAATGCCTGATAGCTGTAGGCATTCTATTCTCAACATCTTGATCTTCAATGGCTGGATCCTGCTGGTCTTCACCCATTTCTTGTGTACTTTGTCCTTCTTTAGGAATGCACACACATTATCTTCCTCTTGGGCAGTAGGAGGAATATCCTTGATAGTAATTTTATCCACCTCCAACTCCACACCTACAGATCTAGAGGAGATAGGAAGCTCACTATTAATCATAGATGATTTATCAAACACCACATTTACATTCTCTTTTATAACTTGATTTTTCAAGTTGTAGACTATATAAGCTTTGCTATGGTTGTTGTACCCAACAAACATTCCTTCATAGGATTTGGCAGCAAACATAGTTAAGTAGGACTTCTCATTATTGAGCAAAAAGCTCTTGCTTCCAAAGATCTTGAGATATGTTAGATTTTATTTTCTGCCTTTCATAATCTCATAGGGAGTCTTCTTGTGATACTTGTTGATAGAAGCTCTATTCCAGACATGACAAACAGTGTTCACTGCCTCAGCACAGAAGTATTCTGGGAGGGAAGTGCCACTGAGTAGTGTCCTTCCAGCTTCTATGAGAGTTCTATTTTTTCTCTCAGCAATCCCATTTTGCTGGGGTGTTCTTGGAGAAGAAAACTCATGATAAATCTCTTGTTCTTAATAGAACTTTGTCATGCCTTCATACTGAAATTCAGTACTATGGTCACTTCTGATTTTGACCACAGAACTATTCTTTTCATTCTGAATTTGCCTAACAAAGGTCACAAAGATGTTAAGGGTTTCGAACTTTATCTTTGAAAAGAAAACCCATGCAAATATGGAATAGTCATCAATTATCATAAGTGTATAGACTTTCTTACCTCGATTATGAATTGTCATATGACCAAACAAGTCCATATGCAAGAGGTATAAATACCTCTTAGAATCCTTGGCCCCAATGCTCTTAAAGGATGCTTTTGTCTGCTTGGCCTTTTGGCATACAGAGCAAATGTCCTCTTTAGTGCATCTTAGATTGGGTCCATTTCTAACTAGCCTTTCACTAAAGAGCTTGCAAATTTTCTTGTAGTTCAAGTGAGCAAGCCTCTTATGTCATTGCACACAATAAGAGACTTCTCATTTGCTATTAGACGTACTAGTGAGTTTGTACTAAAACAAAAGAAGTTTAAATAATAAATATTTTCACTTCTAATGTCTGTCAAAATGATCTCTTGGTCATTTGATCTTTTGATCAGACACTCATCCTTGTGTAAGACAATGACATAGCCAATATCACATAGTTGGCTTATGCTAATCAGATTATATTGCAATCCTTCCACATAAGCAACCTTTGTTTAGGGTGTGATCACCAATGATATAGTTTCCATCACAAAGGTAGCTTATGTGGAAGGATTGTAACACAATCTAATTAGCATAAGCTAACTATATGATATTGGCTATGTCTTGTCTTCCACAAGGATGATTGTCTGATTAAAAGATTAAGTAACCAAGAGATCATTTTGACAGGCACTATGAGTGAAAATATTTATTTTTTAAACTTCTTATGTTTAAGTACAGACTCACCAATATGTCTGGTATTAAATGAGAAAGTCTTTTATTGTGTGTAATGACACAAGAGGCTTGCTCACTAGAACTCCAAGACAATTTGCAAGCTCTTCAGTGAAGGGCTAGTCAGAATTGGACCCAATCTAAGATGCACCAAAGAGGGCATTTTGTTTGCTTGCCCTTTTGGCATGCATAGCAAATGCCCTCTTTGGTGCATCTTAGATTGGGTCCATTTCTAGATTGTAGTTCAAGTGAGCAAGCCTCTGGTGCTGTTCTACACAGTAAGGGTCTTTCTCATTTGCTACCAGACATACTTGTGAGTCTGTACTTAAATATAAGAAGTTTAAACAATAAATATTTCCACTCCTAATGCCTATCAAAATGACCTCTTGGTCACTTGATCTTTTGATCAGACACTTATCCTAGTGGAAGACAATGACATAGCCAATATCACATAGTTGGCTTATGCTAATCAGATTGTGTTGCAATCCTTCCACACAAGCTACCTTTGTGATAGAGACTACGCTATTGGTGATCATACCATATCCATTGGTGAATCCTCTGTCTGAACCTCTAAAGATCACCTTAGGTCCATTCTTCACAGGAGTATAATCCTTAAGGTGGTTCCTTGTTCCAGTCATATGCCTAGAACAACCACTGTCCAAGTACCATATTGGCATTATATGGGTACTTTGACTACCATGCAAATACAGATTAGTTTACCTTAGGAACCCAAAAGAGATTGGGTCATTGGTTCTTGTTAGCTTGAAAATATACATGTCTACCTGCAGCAATCCTGATAGGAAGACTCACCATTTCCCTTGGCACACTAGGGTTGTACCACCAATTTATGGCAAAGAGTCCCACCTTGACACAACACCAACATTCATGAATGTTGTATCTCCTCTTTTGAACAGCCTTGGAAGTGTGCAAGCTATCAATAGTTATTTGTTCAGATGGGAGATCAACAACCTTCTTCTTGTTTCTTTCAGCAAGTATTTGACTGGAAGTTAGTCTGCCAGTAGATGCACATGGCTTATTCTTAGTACCGCCAATAAATATCATCTTTGTAGCTTACATGGAGTTGATGGTTTCAGAAATTGCAAGGTGTGTCTTACTGACTAACTTACCCTTAGTCAAGGTATTTACTGGAGCAACCTGAGAATAAGCCATTGCCTTATCCTTGAGTGTGGGGGTTGGAGCACTAAACACAAATGGTCCATATTGGGCCATTTGGATTTCCTCATGGGGAGCCTTCAGTGCACTCATACCCATTTCCTTTCTCTTTCTATTATAAGATACCCTAGTATTCTTATAGGAAGAGTTTTAACTCTTCCAGTGACAATATATGATGTCCTAGTAATACCTGTTGGAAGGGAGGATTACCTTTTGAAAGGTGGTCTGAGGCACTATAGGAGCTTTGCCTTTCCCTTTGGAATGGGCATCTCTAGAGTTCCACTAGAAGCCCAAACCTCTCTTATCGTTTTGAGAGGTGAAGGAGTCAATTAGTGATAACACAATTTTAGGCTTAGATAATTCAGCCACAATCATCTTCTCCTTTTCTCTTCAAGATCCATGATGATCTTATTTTTCTGGCTAATGGTTCCAATTTGGATAATTGAGATTTTCTTCAATTGGCTAACTTCCCTCCTTATCTAAGCTAGCAAGGGTACTGACTTAGACTGCAGGGAAATAGCTTGCTGTGGGGAGGCAATATCCTTAGCTTGTCTCTTGACAAGCCTTTTGCTCTTCTTCAGAGCATCAAGAATTACACCATACTTGTCAATCAATTGATTGACATTATCTTCAGATTTTGAACCATAATTCCCACAAGAGGAAGTGGATGCTTCAGAGTATGAGCCAGACTCATAGATAGAGGGAGAGCTAGGAATAGAGTGTACCTCATCAAGAATATGATTGTCTTGATTGTCTTCTGATATGGCCATGAGACTAAACTCCTCATCCTCTTCACAGTCACTGTCAACAAAGAATAGTGGGGCCCTTATGCCAGATGGGGCAGCAGGATGTCCAACCTCTTATTCAATAGTCATGGGACCAATGTAGGCATTCTCTTCATCTAATTCTGAAGACTCAGAATCACTGTCTGATAGACTGACAGTCTTCTTGGCTAAGAAGCTCTTTTCAACCTTCTTTTCCTTGTGATGATTTTTGCCTTCAGACTTTATGAGCTCCTTCCTTTTAACTGGATAACAACGACATGTCCACTCCTATTGCAACAGTAGTAAACAACATTAATCTTAATATGTTTGTTCTGTTTGGACTCATACATTTCCCTAGAGGGGTCTTTTCTAGACTTTTCCTTGCTGGGATATGGCTTCCTTGATGAGGAGCTTGAAGTGCCCTTATTCTTCCACTGTCTCCTCCTACTCAGCATCTTCTTGAACTGTTTGGAGAATAGTGTTAGTTCTCCATCTGACTGCTCATTTCTAGAGGAGCTAGGATCTAAGCTCTGTGACTCTGCAACTCTCCTTGGTGGAGGAGTATTTTCCTTGCTTCTTCTTATGGTATCAGATCTGAAGGACACATTTTTCTCTTTGCTTAGAGATATGGCAAGATCCTCTTTAGCCTTCCTGGATTTCAGCTGCATCTCATGGAATAACACCTTCCCAAACAGATTCTGAGGCAATGTGTTGGCCAAGTTGCCAACTTCTCTGATAGCACAAATCTAGACATCTCATTCCTTATTTAGGGATCTCAAGAACTTGTCATTCAGCTCATAATTAGTGAACTGTCTGTCATACGTGATCAGACTATTCACTATTATGAAGAACTTCTCATAATATTCACCTATGGAATCATTCTTCACTTGCTTGAATGCTTCATATTGTTGATTTTGGAGGAATTTTCTATCATCTCTCACCTCCTTCGTCCCTTACATATAAACAATGAGAGAGTCCCACATTTCTTTGGTTTTTTGCAGTGGACAAGGTTCAGGAAGGTGAAGTAACCTATGACACTAACAATGATGTTTTGTTCTTCTTATCCATGGTTGCCAAGATGACTTCATCTTTAGTCATTTCAGTATACTTCTTTGGAGTCTGTACATTGGCATCTAAGACAAAAACCTTCATGGGAATGAAAGGTCCTTCTTGGATAGTAATGAAGATCCTAAGGTTTGAGGCTTCCATGAATAGCCTGACCCTTTCTTTTCAAATTCCATAGTTTTCTTTTCTGTAGATAGGGAGCTTCATGGAGCTCAACTCCTTGTAGTTCTCACCTGAACCCTTTGTGTTAATCTTTAGGTACTCTTGGAGATCTGTTCAGACTGTTAAGTCCTTTTTGAACAACCTCCCTCTGACACCACTTAAAAGTCTTTGTTCTAAGTGTAGCAATACACCTAGAGTAGGGAGTGAATAGGTTTTCAAGTCTTTATGACTACTTTTTAATTTGGTGTGTTGTGAGTTAGATTATTGAGTTTGCTTTCAAGAACACAGATCGACACACTAGTATTTATAGTGGTTCCCCAAGGTATGAGTACATACACTTTCCCTCCCACCTTTTTATCAGTGTGTTAGACAATGCAATCTTCTCCAAATCTCGGCTCAAATAGTTTACAACACAGATCTCTGAAGATCTCTTAGACTTCCTCTAAGTCCTACCTTAGGCCTAATCCCTACCCACTGAGAGTAAACTTTACTCTTACAGCTAAGTGATCCTCCAGATCACCTACCTCAGGCTTAACAAAAAGCCCTACCACTCAAGCTAGAAGGTTAGCCCTACACTCAGAGATAATAAATCTCATACAGCTTAGATCTGACTCAGATCCTACCTCTCAGCCTTTATCTTTTAGGCTTACAACTCAGAGCAATAATGATCCTACAGAAAGAGTTTGGGTTTGATGGTGATTGACTGCAAATAAAAAGATTCTCTGAGTCTTCTTCTTCTTGAACTGAAAAACTTCAGTCCAATCTTCTCCATAGCAACAAATATTTAGATCTTCAGTAGTTTAGCTTGTGCTGAGAAGAAACTACAGAGCCCTGTACCTTCAAGCCTTGGATGTAATAGTTGATTGTAGTGGCCTTGAAGATGAACAACAACATGAAGTAGCTCTGCAACTTCTTCATGTTCAGAAAATGAGATTTTTGATCTTGTTGTTGAAGACAAATTAATTCTTTAGTTCCTTATTTCTTCAACAATCAACTTCTATCTGTGGTTCACAGACTCATTATAAGAATGAGTTCCAGGAAATCTTCTTCTTGATCAAGTGGAAGAAGATGACCAAAAAAGTTTCTTTTAATTTTTCGAAAATGTCCTTTTACTGATCTTCGTCCAACGGCTCTAGGCGTAGTATGGACCAGCCAGAATCAGCAATTGCAATATCTCTTTTGTATTAAATGTTGTACTAAAGACATGCAGCCCCTTTTGTCATCTAGCATGCAAATATAGCGACATTTGAATTCTTGATGAAGTCAACATGACTCAGCGCTTGTAAACTTGTTAATTTCCAGAGAATCTGCATAGGTGTTGAGTGAGGCCTTGTCACTCAATGCAGAAATACTTAGAAGAATTCTGCATCTTGAGGCATCGATTAAACCTTCAACACTCGACGCTTTTGACATTTGAAGTCTAACTGTTAAGGCGTTGAGTGATCCTTCATCACTCAACGCTTCTGTACTTGGTTGAAATTTATATACATGAAGGCGTTGAGTGCAGCTTCTATACTCAACGCTTCTGGACTTTGACTGTCTTCTTGATGAGGAATTGAGTGGCTTGTCTTCACTCAATGCTTCTATACTTGATCTGAATTCTAGTTGAGTAGGAATTGAGTGAACGGTCTTCACTCAACACTTCTGTCCTTAGACATATTTCTAGTCAGCAATACTGAGGCTTTGACTGCATATAGTTTTGTCAATGCTTTTCCCTTTCTGGCATTGAGTGAAGTGACTTCACTCAACGCTTTTTTGACTTAGCCAATTTTCTGCTTATTTAGCAACCTGTCTTAAGTCCAACTGTCATTGTGACTATGACTGCCTGTCTAATCAATATAACAGTATACAACTTGCATACAATGAACTTGAGCATATATTAGATACATTCATGTGTATACCATTGACCTGTGGGCCTTATTCAAATCTCGGACATTGTGATCAATGGACCCAACAATTTTATCCAATGCTTTGATATTCTCGGGGTTGGCCTTTATTTCTCTCTACATCACCATGAAGTCAAGGAACTTTCCTGCAGTAACCCTGAATGTGCATTCAGAGCAATATAGGTGCATTCGGAAGAGATAGAGAAATTGGAAACACTTGTCCATGTCTTCCAGGTGGTAGTTATGTCGAAAGCTTTTTACCATGTCATCGACTTAACCTCCATGGATTATTTGATAGGATCTTTGAATACCTTGTTCATCATTCTTTGGTGCATAGCTCTGACATTCTTTAATCCAAATAACATCACTTTGTAGTCGTACACTCCTCTATCCATTTGGAAGGCGGTGTGCTCCTCGTCAGTTGGGCTCATCTGGATTTGGTTTACCCTGAGTAGGCATCCATAAAACTGAGATGTTCACGTATGGTTGTTGCTTCCATGAGCTGATCAATGCGAGGAAGCTGGAAGTTGTGTTTTGGATAGGCTTTGCTGCGGTTGTTGTAATCAATACACATTCTCCACTTCCCGGAGGCTTTCTTTATCATGATCGCGTTGGTATGCTAGATGGGGTATTCTACTTCCCAGATGAATTGTGCAGCCAAAATCTTGTGTACTTCTTCCTCTATTTCCTGGAGCCGCTTAGGCACAAAGCTTTGCTTCTTCTTAATCATAGGTCTGCACACAAGATTAATTTTTAATGAATGCATGATTATTCGTGGATCTGTATCGGGCATGTAATCGAGGTTCCATGCAAATACATCATGGTTCACGCGTAGGAAGTCTATGTACTCCCCTGCTCCTCAGGTGACAGGTGTAACTCATTCTACACTATGAAAATAGGGTCTTCTGTTATGAGTGGAACTTTGACGAGACCTTTAACTGGAATTGCTCGTTGTATGGTGGCCTCGTCCCGAAGGTCGAAGTTGTCACTGTGAAGAGTCGCGGCCCACAATTGCCGAGCCTGATTTCGATAGCAAAGTTGTGACATCTCTTTGTCCCCTTGGACAACGCCCATGCCTTCGGGGGTTAAGAACTCTATTGTGAGGCATGGTATGTAGGGCATTGCATCAAACAAGGTAATGAGGGTCTATTGAAGATGACATTTTAAGCAGAGTTGCACTCCACGAGCACAAATTGGATGTTGTGGGTTGCCTTAGAAATTTACCCTTATCACCGGGAGGATGACTATCCCCTGCACCAAGACTTGTTGATTGTTGTACCTGTAGTTGGTCTGCTTGACTGACGGAGACATCCCTTACAAATTTTCATGCTTCAGAGCATGAACATTAAATGAATGTCGACTGAACTCCCATTGCCCATGAGAATTCTTTTTACGCTAAGGCAAAGTTACCCACCCCTGATTTGATGATGATGACATCTCTATGTGGTAACTCTATTCCCCTCAATTCCTCGTCCCTGAAGCGGATGGTGTTGCCCAAGAGCACCTTCTTGTTGAGGTGGTATTATTCATGCTTCATGACAGATAAAAATTGGTATGTGTGGAAAGGAAACCCTGCAATGATCCCGAACTCTTTGCCTGTGTTCCTGCCCTATACACCCCTAAGTGATACTGAAGTAGAGAGCTTGCCCAAACCGAGGTGACTGCAACCTTTGAAAGTCCACCTAGTGCAAACTACCTTCACCTATGGCGGGTAATAGGTGTCTTGCAGCGTTTTTGCGGAATTAAAATTGTACCTGCACAAATAAACCAAACAACACAACACAGAAAGACACAGGCAAATTATAGTGGTTCCCCGATTTGGGTACGTCCACTCTCCCCCTTCGACCTATCTCCCAACCAGGGATGACTCAGTCACTTGACCAACAGGATTGAAATCCAATCCTCACACTAACGGAAGGAACCCTTCCAAACGAAGGGGTCACCACTCCTACACCACGGGTTGCACCCAACCCTTACAACTAGGAACCAACGTTCCTTTACAACAAAATTGAAAATGGAGTGTATAAGAAATACAAACTACTTATGGAGAATAAGGTGTCCCTCTTCGTTCAATGACTTGTTCTTGAAGACGACGAAGTGTCCACGAACTTAGATCTCACTTGGAAAGTATCTTCTCTAGATCAGCGGCGACAAAGAATGAGGTGGCGATGCTATGTAGATCCAATCTTCGTAGCTAAGCCGGCAAGGTCTACCAACGGTCTTTCTTGGATCAATCGTCTCAATCGATTCACATAGGGAAGGTATTCCCGATCTACAAATCAAGAGACAAAGGTTCTCAAGAAGGACTCGTGAGACGCGTTGCGAGACAGAGCTTCTGTCGCCGGGAGATCAGGAAGTAACCACGATCAGCGGCGGCGACCAACTAACACGAGCGGCGACGGCGACGGAACAAGCCTCGCGATCTAGGTCACGTTGGCGGCTCCGCTTTTCTTCTTCTCTGTTCGTTGTTTTTACTGTTCAAAATACCGATGTATTTATACAATAGGATGATCCAATATGACCGTTGTGGGCCCCACCAAAAATAAACCCTAAGTCCGGCTCCAAACAACGCGAGTTAACTTGGACCGGTCCAGAGAATAGCAGAAATTTGCCTAAGTCAAATTCGGCGAGAATAGTAGATGATTCTTGACGAATCGGCGAGAATCACCTACGATTCTCGCCGAATTCCACTTAGCAGAATTCTAGCTACATAGAAATAGCAAGCCGGAGAGAATCGGCAAGAATCACAATTGATTCTCGCCGAATCGTCGAGAATGCAGAGTCATTCTCGACGAATCGGCGAGAATAACTTCGTGATTCTCGACGATTCTGCCTTAGTAGAATTCAGGGCGGTGTCGAGACATCCGGCAGCAATCGACGAGAATCAGCGAGTGATTCTCGTCGATTCGGCGAGAATCACTAGTCGAATCGGCGAGAATCACTTAGTGATTCTCGACAATTTCTACTTAGACGATTTTCGCCTTTCTTCCCTTGAGCTGGTCTTTGGCCCATCCTTGCTCCTTGTCTGCTCTTGATCTTTCTTAACCCTGTGCTTGAAAGTAAGTACACTCCAATAGAGAGAGTACACGTAAGCCAACACACTGATCTGCTCAACGAGGGATTACGTTGCACAGACCCGTATATATTGACCTACTGCACCCTGACATTAGTGTGTACTTAGAGAGGAATAACTGCAAGCACAACTTGAAAGATTTCATCAAATACATTGTGAATTCATCTTAGCTTGACAGGAGGCTTCCTCAAATCCAGGTAATTGTGAATACAATACCCAACAATCTCCCCCTATTTGAAGAAGCCAAAATCCTACTAGCTAAGATGAATTGCACCAATCCAGATAATGCATACATTGAATCAAGAGAAAGATAATAAAAGCAACCAGAGCAATATGAGAGTCAATCATCAAATCATACACATGTATATATAGATATCCACAAAAATTGTTCATATGTTTACATGAAGATAATAATAAAAACATAAGGAGTACATTAGCTAAATTCCTAAATCTCTTTATCCTTAGCTATTTTGTCTTTTAGCTGCTGCGCCAAGTGCTTGCTACTTTGACGTTCAAAGTATTCCTTAGGCTTAGGGTAGTATCTAGGAGGGGGAGCTTTATTTTCCACAGTATTGGACCTGAAGAAGATGTTTCTTTTGGCTTCAAAGGTCTTGTGCAGCTCCCACTCGTACTGACTGTAGACATCGTTCCTTTTTATCTCCCCCCGCTGTTGCAACGCAAATGTGTCCAAAATGATGCTTCTTGATACTGGGCTCCACCTTTCATTTCGCACCTCATCCTCTTTCAGTCTGATTCTCTTTTCAGTTGGTGTTTCCTTTGAGGTTCCTTCTTGATTTTTTCTTTTGCTTTTAGCTTTTGCTAGGGCTTTTTGATCAAACCAGCCACTGCGTTCTGCTCTTGCAGCAACCCTAGCGGCCTTCTTAGCTTCAGCCTCACTCAGTATAACTTCTTCAATACTTGCCTCTTCTTCAGCAACAGCAGTATACTCCTCTTGCTCCGGAGGAGCAACGAGAACGTGTATGCCCGAGGCTTGTTGTACTAACCAATGGGCCGTTTCAAACACATACCTATTCGAATGATCGAATTTGTCAATTATTATCTATTAGATTGATTGAAGGTGTCAATTATGATTTTGTTAGAGTTTAAGAGCATACCTATTAGACTGATCGAAATTTTCGATGATTATCTGTTGAAGCCCAACCATCTTAGCTTTGTACTCTTCCTCCCCCTTTTTGGCTTCCACTGCAATTGAGTTTGTGTAAGCGTGCAAGGACTCATCGATGTGTTTCACAGTTTTTGTAAATTCAGCGAGCAGTGTCTTTTGATTGGCGTTTAGGGTCACCATGTTGGCATCAAATTTTTGAATGTTATCTTCCACAACATGTGCGTTCTGATTAACGACAGCCAGATCATCCGTGTTCTTTTTAAGACCTTGCATCAGCAGAGAGACAGCTGTGCCGGCTTCAGTATACTTTGCCTCGAATTTCTTTTCCATAACGTCCAACTTGTGATTGACTTCCACAATGTTCTTTAACATTAGATCCTCAAAATCTTTAACCCTTTTGAGCACGTTGGCTTGTGTTTTCTCAAACGAGGCCTTTAGCTCATCCAGAATTCCTTGAATTATATTGACGGTATGATTTGCCAGATTGGCTTGTAGTGGATGATCTTCAGGCAAGCCTTGATTTGGCTCTTCAGCAGATGCACTTGGTGAGCTGGACACAAGTACTGTTTCCACAGGGGGAATTTGGGCAGCCTCGGTAGGTTTTTCAGGAATGCTTACCGATAGTTACTGGGAGGACTCCCCCTCCATTCGAGCACCAGACTCCTCAGGAGCTCGTTCCCTAGATGGGACTTCAGCATCATCCTGATGAACCATCTCTTCACTCTTCTCATTTCCTTATTCCTCCTCCTCATCATCCATATTCTCATTCTCATCAGCAGCAGCTTCCACATCCAGTTCATTATCCTCCAGAACAGTACCTCCATCTCCCATATCAGTATTGTCTAGGGCCGCCCCATCTTTCTCCACATCCACATTTTATCCTTGTAGATTCTCAACTGCATCCCTAGCAATCTGAGAGATGTCAGATATGACTTCAGCACGAGCGGGTAGAGGCTCCCCCTCGGTTCCTGCAGTCAGTACATCAGGAACTTCACCGGGGATAGCCACGGAATCTGCTGGAGTTCTAGTGTCCTCAGCCCTTTGTGACACAGCCGGAGATTCATCTCGTTCTTCTCCCACGGCAGCTTGCCCTATCCGTCTCTCCCATCTATCAAATACACTGGAGTCCATCTTCTTCAGATAGTGGATGAGAACTCCCTTGCTCATATCAACCTTATCGCCATCCAGTCGGTTCAGATAGAGACTAATGATCCGTCCAAAGTTGGGGGTTCTCAGAGTGTCCTTTATTTTCTCAAACAGCATGGCCCCCCAGTTGAATCGCTTTCTACAGATGATGACCATTAAGATCTTAAACATCTCCCCTGAGATATGATCGTGGGAGCCTGGTTTACATATAAGGACTTTCCCAACGATGTCAGACAGAAGCTTGCCTTCCTCGTTCATCTCCTTCCTTTTGATGGATTTGATTCCTCTAGGTAGGCCGCAGAACAGAAGAGTCCTGGCTCTATCTTGTTCTTCCAGATAATCCTCGTGATCAGAGCTGGAAAGCTGCAAGTATCGAGTCAGTTTCCTTGCAGACATCATGATCCTAGCACCGACAATCTTACACTTGATGACAGTGTCTTCATCCCGAAGTTTGGCGGTCGCAAAGAACTCCATCACCTCCTTATCCAATATCTTGCAGGGGTGCTCCAGTATAAAGGTGAGTCCAGCCTCTTCAAGCATGAGGATGATGTTCCTGAACTCATCTGAGGCATGTGAAAAACCGGTTCGAACTAGTTCACATCCAGTGACCAGGCCGGCAGTGGTTCTTGGAGCCATTATAGAGCTAGGGAGGAAATATCCAAGTCGATATCTTTTCATCGATCCTAGTAGGAGGCTACACATTAGACAAGCCACTAAAAAGGAGGAAGAACGGGAATAGACAGCTACCCTAATGTCGAGTGGAAGCCCTTCCGTCCTTTGTTCTTAGTCGTCGGAGGCACAGAGGAGATCCTTGGCGGTCGTAGCTGTGATCGATGGGATGGTGTTGGGATTGTGCGATTCTGTTGGGTTCGGGAGATCGAAGGGAATCCACTAACCAGGCAAATCGACGGGAAGAACACGAACTAGCGAATCAGCGGGATGTTAGTGTAATAGGAAGGCGAATCGACAGGATTAAGGCGTAGGGAGAAATCAGCGGGATTTACGCGATCTATATATACAGTAGCGAACCGGGCGGGTTCGACGTGATTCCGACAGATTTTCCTAACTGTTTTGTACCGAGAGTTTATAAGGAATTTTTCACACAGCGTTATGAGGCATAAGGACTATGTTATACCCTAGTTCAATAACTTTGTTAGGATGCAAATTAATTCTGGTGCACCCTAGACAATAACCGAGGCAGGCAAATTTATTAAGTTATTGCTCGATCGAGATGAACATAATATTCTGATATCAGTTGTAATCTTTTGTAACTCCCATTGACGTACCTTCTTAATTTTCAGTGGGCTGACTTATACCTGTTGAGGTTCATTTTCAAATGTATAAGTGTGTATCTACCAAGATTTCTTTAATATTGTATCTAAAGGTCATTTTACAATTTTAATCTTTCCTTAGGTGTACAAGCATATATGTGTATATATATACACATAACCATTTACTTTCGAGAGAAGGAATTCACAAATTTGTGTGGATATGTAAATATACATATATATATGTAAATATCGATACAATATGACTCAAATATTGAAACTGAATGCAAGTACCTGGGATTATAAGATTTATCATTTAGATCTTCTGTTTAAGGCACACCAGGTGGTCAATTTGAGTATGCCTGTGTCGATGGCACTGCTCCTATTCCAGATACTTGTTCCAAGTCATTCTTGTAACATCTCCTGTCTAGTTCCCATCAAGTTTACGGGAACCAAGACTACCCTGCAAAAGAGAATTACCTTACCTTAGGAACCCAATATGTATTGGGTCCTAGGTTATTATCAGCATAAAAACTCGAATGCCTTCCCACAGGAATCCTGTCAGGAAGGCTAACTCTACCTAGAGGAGGTGGATATGCCCCTGCCCTTGACACAGAGGGGTTGTGCCAACAATCTATGACAAAGTGACCCACCTTGCCACAGCACCAACACTCGTGAATGTTGTATCGCCTTTTCAGACCTGACCTACTGACTGAGGTAGTCATGATCTCAGGTCTAAATGGGATAGAGCCGGTTCTGCTCACAACTTTGCCTTTTCCACCTTGACACATGGGAGGGAGGAAAGAATGCATGTGGTGCGAGTCATGAGGCCTGGGAGGTGGTGCCTTCCTTTCAGTCAGCACGCTCCCAAAGGCCCCACGGGAGCTTACCACATTTTTCCAGACCCCCCTTTCCTGTGTCCTAGGGTGGACAGTACTGCCGCGAGAGCTGGTTCCGGCAGATTAATGACGAGTTGGGGCAGAGGCCGAGAATACAAATGGTTCAGGATGAGCCTTAGGTATTCTCTCATGGGTGGCCATGACAGCCCTTGCACTGTGGGTGTTTCCACATGAGGGCTGGTCATCCCTGCAGTGACCACGGTTGTTCTTGTGGTCAT